>OU892277.1:113047681-114263726 GCA_917834065.1 Ceutorhynchus assimilis | reverse complement strand
AATTTGATTGTGTGAGTGTTTGAAATATGTTCAGCACTAACTTAACCCTTTAGGGGGGTGGGAACAACCCTTACCATTCCAAATGGAACAGGGGGGTCAAGTGATACCTGTTTTGAAAGAGCGTTCACTTTTTTTTCAAATGAAAGAGAAATAAACGCTATTTTAAAAGAGGTATCACTCGACCCCTTGTTCTATTTGAAATAGAAAGGGTTGGTCCCACCCCGCCTAGAGGGTTGAAGTTGAAGTGCTAAAAATGGTTGCAGAAGACTTCCCCCTTTGGAAATCAAATAACGTGTAAGTTCGAGTGATTTTTTAAAAAATAAACTTGGCATCAGATATTTAGCCTGTTTCGTTTTAAATGGTACACCCTGTATAAGACCCTTTACCCCAGAAGAAATAATAGAAATATCTCAAAAACTTAAAAATAAACTAAGTAAGTCATGGCATTGATGAGATTCCTATGAATATTGTTAAACTTGCCAAACGTGCCAAGCATGAAGATAGTTATTTGTTATGTTATAAATAATAAATCATTCAAATATGGCATTTTTCCTAACCAGAAAAATTAAAAAATTATTGACCCATAAGTTTTGCTTTACAAAAATGTTTGAAATGGCAATGTCCCTTCGACAGCAATTTTTCAATTTACAAATATACTTAAATTTTTTGAAGAAAATAAATTAGCTGCTGGGCTATTCATTGACTTATCAAAGGCTTTCGACTGCCTAAACAGAAACTATTTAAAAGAAAAGCTAGAAAATTATGGTATAGAGGACAGCGCTTTAGTTGGCTGACCTCATACTTCTCAGATTGATGGCAACGTGTGGAAATTAATAAGAACAATAACTCCTCTAGATGAGGATGCCTACAAAATCAGGTTGGGTTTCCCAGGGGAGCATACTAGGGCCGATACTATTCCCGGTTATGATAAACGATTTGTGTTCGGAGTGCAGCAGATTGGGAGAGTCTGCGATAACAAACTATGCGGATACCACCAATCTGCTGATCGCGGGAGTGGATCCGATCGGCATGACGGGAAGAAAAGTGCAATGAGCTAGATTCTCGAGCAGAGGATTCGTTTGAGAAAAATGAACTAGTCATAAACGAGAGCAAGACAAGCATTGTGATTTTTCGCACTAATAAACTAAAAGAGAAACCATCAGCAATAATATAAGTATCCATAATCAGGAAATTGACACATCAGAGCACACTAAATTTTTAGGTGTTATAATTGATGAATTTCTAAAATGCTCAAAACACATTGAAGGTTTATTGAAAAAATTAAATGGGGTTTGTTTTGCACTCAGAGTACTAAACGCATATGTCGAAGACAAAGTTAAAAAAATCATTTACTATGCAAATTTTGAATCTCGGATGTGATACGGTATCATTTTCTGGGGAGTCAGTCCCTCAATACAATCAGTTTTTGTAGCCCAAAAGCGAACGAATCAGATTATTGCATAACATGAGTTTCAGAGACTCGTGCAGAGGCAAATTCACGAAGTTGGAAATATTAACAGTTTCTGGTCTATACATACATGAATGCCATTTATATTTGCATAAAAACAAAAATGAACTTTTAAAACATAACACTAACACCACATACAATACAAGAACTACAGGTTATCAGATATTATATTATCCTATTCATAGATTAATTTTACCTAAGTGAAAAAAAAAACATCTTACAACTGTATTAAAATATCAAATATCTAATAAATTACGAAACGACTTTAACTAACACAATAGAAAACTACAAGGAATTTAAGAATAAAACCAAGAAACTGTTAATAGACATAGAATCATATTGTTTAAAACATTACTTGGATATGTAATTTGAGTATATTGTTTTGTGACGCCATTTCATTTCATGTTATTTTGTAATGCTGAGATATGTATTGTAAAAAATAAAATTGAATTAAAGCTACTATTCTATTCTAAATGATATTTAATTCCAATAATTTCAGGAGACTCCTATTTCAATTTTTTTTCCAATGGCGAACTTTACCAGCAGTGCTGCAATTGGAAAAAGCTAAAAATGAAAAGAAACGAAAATGGAGAGAAAAAGTTTGGGAAATCTTACCGGATTATCATCCTCCTGAAGATGTGTGAAGATGTTCCCTTTTTGTGTATTTTTTAATAAAACAATTGCATTTTTTCTAAAGTATTTTTATCAAACTAATAAAATGTGTTTACAATTTATTGGAAAAAGTTTTCATATTTAAGTGTGACACAGTTAATAACAGTCCGAGTAACGATCTAAAGTTCTGGATAATAATAATAATAATCATAATAATAATAATAATATAAAAATAAATTCAGACAACAGGAGTTCAAAATTGCAATCACCTCCATCTGCTTTTCAACCTCCATCACATCACCTTGCAGGAGGCATAACTTGGTATCAAAGACCTCCTTGCAATGTCCATGAGCATTTTCTGCTCATCTTTTGTGTTGCCACCTTTGCCTCGATATTAACCAGCTCTCTTTGCCTCCTCAAGGGGTTCTTTTCGTTTCCGGCATGGTTTTCTCATCGAGGTTGACATTTTTTTAAACTTGAATCACATACTGATCCCAATGATCCCTCACCTCAGGTAACTCCTGCCTAATATTCCCCCACAATCCCACATCGAGTGTCCTGAAGAGGCAGTTGCCATCCCCCTGAATCCAAGGGTATCTGCTTGCTAAATTGCCTAGAGGGTTGTCGCTTCTGCTGTTTTGTTTGGAATAGATAGATAAGTGAATGGATGGGTCAATGTCAATGATTAAACTTGTACTTTCCAAATGCTTTCCAACTATATCGAATATCGAGGTATTCAGCCATTTTCTTTTCTTGGGAAGAAATGAAGAAATTGAGCAGGCGGTGTGTCAACACTGTCAACTATGTCGATCTCCCCTAACTCCCCCACCATTCAATTCTGGGCCAGCGAGTGATGTCTACCAGCGGCTTGCTTATAGTGATGACGTCACCCGCAGACCTGGATGGAATGCTTGCGATTCAGGCTGTAAAAGAGAGTTGATTTTTTCGTCGATGTTAAATGTGGAAAAGGTGGTTTTCGGTCTGTTCTCACAGAAGAAATCAAGTGTTCTTAGGTGCTTTCCAGTGACCCATTTGAGTTACTCCTGAGCAGCTCAGGAGTGCTCCACAATAGGCTCCTTGCATCAAATTTTTTTATTTCTGATTTCGATAGTCCATGAAAAATAAGTCAACACGTATTTTTTCTTTTTCTTGTAAGTCAAAAATTGACGGAGATACGACGCTTTGAAATGTCCTTCCTACGTCATAACTTAGGTATAATACGTTGTGAGTTGTGACGTCGCACGTGCTCAGTATATCTATATATATAAAACTCAATATTTGTTATAACTTCCGAAATAATCATATTTGGACAAAATAGAAAAACACGCATGGATTTTTTTTCGATTTCCTACAGTTTGCAATAAACAATAATCAATTTAATTTTTCATGCAAGTACCCTATTGCTTTGCGCGTTCCAGTGCTTAGAGTGTCGTACACTTGAGCTACTCATTTCTGTTATCCCCTGCCCCCTCGTGCACCAACCCTTTTGTCAGTGTTTGATGCTCCTGAAATCCGAAATGGTGGTGGTTAAGACGAGAGCGTTCCAGTGCTGCTTATGTCGAACAGTTCAAGAGCGTCACACTTCATAGGCGATTTTCAGCCTGGAATGATTATTTAGCGGTAAATACCGTGGATATTCTTTTGGTTGACAACTTTGACAGCCAAGTGTGATGTCATAGCCCCCCACCATTCAAGAATCATAACCCAAGGAACTGACCGCTGAAATGATTTGGTTATAGCAGTGTAGGATTAGGTTTATTGTTCTTATTTGTTTTTTCGTTTCAACAATAGTTTTTTGTTTAGGTACAAAAAATGGAGTTGAATATCTCGTTAGTGTCGTTTATCGAACAGATTTTCTTTGGGGATGATCTAAACCTGGATCTAAACATGGTGAATTGCAGTGAGTGAGTGAATGTATACTTCTTTCATTGTGCCAGGCTACAACGCAACTGCAAAATCACAAAACACCAATACAAATTCCAAAAATATTAACAATAACATCAAAAAGCTGTAACCAAAAGATTAACCCAAGTCCAAAGCTGGGTTATAATCGGTTATAAGTGGTAAATACCAAAAGCAAATCAGCTGATATGTGACGTCACAACTTCCCCTACTTTGGTTAAAACCGCGACGGCGGAAATGCGTTGGTTATAACCAAATAATAATCATTCCAGGCTGAAAATCGCCTCAGGAGCATGATACTCTAACAGTTTAGGCACTGGAAAGCGGCTCTTGATCCTCGAATATCCCAGAATTCGATGGCGGGGGAATTAGGCGAGTATGACACAATTGACACATCACAAAGGCTACGTTCCGTTATAGCCACTTTTCAGCTGACTTGTGTTTGCGCTTCAAGCACGGTGCAACACAAGGTGAGTTCGGCTTGCAACTCTTTTGACTCCTTTGGCTCTTTTCACTGCGAAATCGTTCGGGTCACGCCACTGGGAGCAAATAGTGCAAGCTCCTCATCGTTCGGGAAGCTGTGGTTCGGGTACAGCCAAGTAGAGTGAAAAGAGTTAACTCCACAAGCACCGCCTTGAGAGATGAAGCTCGAGGAGCGGGCATGCGCACTTCCTATGTTTCCAAAAGGTGGTGAAATTTAAGCTTTCGATAATTCACTATAGTTGTATTCCTTTCAAGAGTTTGAAACACTCGAGCTACTCGCTCCGGTGTTTAGTAGCCCCCAATTTGCAGGGAACAGATACGTGGTGCAACAAACACTTTTCGAAAGGAAGAAGCGCGTGAAGCCCAGGAGCTGTTCCGGAGCTCCTCCTAGGTGTGAAAGGAATACAACTTATCCTAACGATCCTAACCTAAAGAGTTCAAAGAAGATATTTTTTGCTTAGGGCTTGGTTGCCTCCTGGAGCTCCTGGTAGAAGAAATGACTTCGCTCCCCAAAATATCCGCAAAAACAAACACATGTTCCTGTTTGTGATGGGAATATTCTCGTTTTTAGTAATGAAAAAATGCCAATACAAGTAAATATTAGTCAATATTTTTGTTTTTATATTACTTTAAATTAGATTATTTTATCTGGGAACAATCGTTTATTGTTTAATAACGGCCCACGGCATTCGCGCGCGGTGGCGGCTAACCTTGCTCCCTGCGATGCGTTCGGCTTAACCATTTTACTCTTTTCACTCTGTGATCACGTGACTATGAAACTGCTCTGTATCCGCTCCAACTCCGTTTTGCCAAGCCGAACTCACCTACAGTGTTCTGTGTTTGAAACGCAAAAGTTAGCAGCTTTCGAAGCGTAGTACGGCTGGAAGACAAAGGGCGGTTACACACGGACGTGGATGTCTTAATACATATACGTGCATACATCAACGTGCAAACAACAACGTGCATGGCGCTTTAGGCGGTTACACACGGACGTGGATGTCTGAAAACATGTACGCACATACATGAACGTGCAAACAAAAACATCAATGTGTATACAAAATATCGTCGCGTTTTTGAATGTGCAATTTTGTATGCACACTCGGAACACTGTAGCAAGAATAGCAAGACTGCAGTTTTGTACGAGCGTGTGTACAAAAGCGCCATGCACGTTCTTGGTTGCACGTTGATGTATGCACGTATATGTATTAACACATCCACGTCCGTGTGTAACCGCCCACAGTGTTCCGAGTGTGCATACAAAATTGCACATTCAAAAATGCGACGGTATTTTGCATACACATTGATGTTTTTGTCTGCACGTTCATGTATGTGCGTACATGTTTTCAGACATCCATGTCCGTGTGTAACCGCCTAAACACGCGCTTGAAGCATTTGCACGCGCAAAAGTTCGATTGCGTGCTCAAAATGGTCAGCTGGAAAGCGGCTGAACTGCCAGTACTCTGATTTTACTGCTGCCAGATTATATTTTACAAGTCGAGTCGAAATTCGTATCGAATTGTCAAAATAGGGATTCTATTTTTCGATACGTATGCCTGATTCTCACTCGCGCGAAATTCGCTCTTTTCTGACATTGCTTCGACAATTTAACGTCTAAAGCCTAGTACTCATAACTGCGAAATTCGCTTAAGCCTTGTACTCATAACTGCGAAATTCGCACTTTTTTGACATTAGGCGTATTTTAGCGAGAGTTTTAACCCAGTAGTATGTTGTATTTACTTGGGATACTACATTTTAGTGATCATGGCTAACATACTATGACGTCACAACATAAAACACAACATAAAACTCGGCTGTAAACATGTAACCATCCTACGAGGGATAGTTACTGGTTGTAGTATGTCAGTGCATCTTTTTCTAATACACAAAAATGAGCATATGGGCAAAATATCAGCTGATTACGCTACGATTACCGACACAATTCTTTCCATAATAAATAGAGGATTGTTTTTCCTCATTTTGCCATGGTTTTCTGTGATTTTATTACTGTGAGTTTTTTTGCAAAAAAAACAAAAATCTTCACTTGTGCACAAAAGTGTAATTTTTTTTTTTTTTTTGGCATATAGGGTTCCCATAAAATTCAAAAATACCACAATCTATCGAAAATATTCGAAAATCTTCACTGGAGAAATAATATTGAAACTCAAAAACGCAAAATTTTGCAAAATTCAACAAATCCAAATAAACAACGATCATGGCGTCCTCTCTTAGACCCTTGTCAAATACACTCCACCTGTTATTTGGGTAACTATGACGGTATGAATCGTAGTATGTGTAGTGTGTTTACCTGTCGCTAAAATACGCCTATTGCTTCGACAATTTGACGTTTTATGCGTGAATCTAACGTCAAATTGTTGAAGCATTGTCAAAAAGTGCGAATTTCGCGGTTATGAGTACTAGGCTTTCTATATGAGTGTATCAAACGTCAAATTGTCGAATCAATGCCAAAAAAGAGCGAACTTTGAGCAAGTGAGAATGAGGCATTACACGGTACGTCCGGAGCTGTCGTATTCGATATCGAGTGTCATAACAGACAATTCGACTCGACTCGTAAAATAGAATCCGGGCCCGCTGATTTTACTGTCATTGGCCGTGCCGTTCCGATTTCAACAGCGTATTGTTTTGCTGGCAAAAAAGGTACAGCAGGGAGATTCCAAAGTCACGATTCGACACACGACTCGACAAAGAGACGCAACTCGATACCGACCCTGTCGTCTTGAAAGGTATGATTCCAATAACCCTTTTCACGTGGCTCCGGTTTAACAAACCGCAACATAGCGCTCAAATTCGAGTGGTAGGTATCCACACGTCACTTTGTAACCGGGTTAGAAAACGGTATGTCATTTCTCTAACCGTTTTGTAATCCGGTTAGTGAAACCGGAGCCACGTGAAAAGAGCTAATGAGTTTCCAACCTAGGATCCTCGGAAAAAATCGTCTCGTTTGCGTCGAATCGTGATTCTAGAATCCCCGTCCAGTAAATATCAATGACGTCACTGGCGCATTCAAAACGTCATTCAATGGTTGTATTCCTTTCAAGGGTTTAAAACACTCGAGCTACTCGCTCCGGTGTTAGTCGCCCCCGATTTGAAAGGAACAGACCGTTCAAGTAATGCTCAAATAGAGTAAATACGTTCACATCTAGCTGTACGGAGTCGAGTGAATGGTACTCAATCCAAAAGATTCTACTTCGGAAAGGAGATTTTTACACTAGAGTAACTGACAAGGTTGCTCGGATATACTTGACGTTCTCTGCTCTAGAACAGGTGACTGCTCTTACTCCGTCTAGATTTTTGTAGAGAGGAATTGACAATTGACCAATTGCAATTTTTGCGCCTGCGTTGCGCTGTGATATGAAATGAAAGCAAAGGTGAAGGGTGAAGGTGAAAGTGAAAATTGAAAAACAAAAAGATTTAATTTGGGCAAATTGAGAATTAATAAGAATAAGTATTTGTAGGTGTCTGAACCAGTAACCAGCAGTGTTTAAAAGACTGCAAATATGTCTAAAGAAATGCAGCTGTTTAAATTATGCAGGAGCAGCTTCGCCCAGGTGAGATTGATATTTTTTCCATTACATAACCATAACAGACAACCTATTTCGCCTTATTTATTCAAAACTATTATTTATAAGCCTATCAACTTTAAGTACTGTAGGCTATAATAGTATAGTCCTTGGTCTACATCTTCCATTCAATATTTTAATGCGAAAAATATATAATAATTGTATCGTATAATTGAATACCTGATTAAAAAGGACTAGAAACCTTTTTATAAGCCCTACTAATATACAGAGTGTTTGGTAGGTCGATGCATATATGAGGTGATATAGTGAGTCATTTAGAACTGTTTTAGTCAAACCTACCTTAGTACCAAGTCTTATGGTTTTCAAAATAGGACCCCTTTAATTTATTCCTAAACAAATCCTCTGTTGGGCGCTCTCATGCGATATTCAGAAACAAGCATTACAAATTTCCACAAAAATTAGCCATACATTAACAAACTGTTTACTTATTTCATTCTAAAAGTGAACATTTTGTTTATAAAAAGAAGAATGAAAAGTACAGTTTTTCCCTGAATACCTACTCGATTTTGGCAATCTGTAGTCAAAGTAATTTTTGTGCTGCAAAAAAAAAAAATTGTAATTTTTTTGTGGTATGTGCAATTCAAAAAGGCACGTGACAAATCTTAAATGAATTTGAAAACCTTGGTTGCCTTTATTTTATCCAATTTTTTTTCCGAAAAAACTTAAACTTGCAATGGAGTTAATACTTTTTGTGACTTTAAAATGGCACTCTAAAGGTAGGCGGCCACTGCGAGCGAAACGAAACTATGCTAAGTGGAGATAAGTTTCCAGTAAATTAGTTACCATACTTTTAAATATACCCTCGGCCATGTCAGCTAAACTAAGCGAAGATTAAAATCTTTTTTATTATTATTATTATTATGATACAATAGTAAGCAGTTTACACTGATGAAACTATTGGATTACTTGTAAGTTTATCGTCGTGTTTTTGGTAAGAACTTATTGTCCATAATGAATATCCACATGGAGTAATGCACTCATATCGGTGTCGACCTTATTCTTGAAAGAATTCAGACTCTGGGCGGTGACTGTAGAATTTGACAGGCTGTTCCATGGGTAGACAATTCGATTTGCTATGAAGTTTCTTCTTGGAAGCTTGGCGGTTTTTTCCTTGCACAACTTCAAAGTATGACCTCGTAGATGGGGGTTGTTATTGAAGGTGAAGATGTCAAGGTTACAGGAGTAGCCATTTCGAATAATCTTGTATGTCTCGATCAGATCTCCTCTCTGACGCCTTTCCCTCAAAGAAGTGAGTCCCAGGGTGGATAGTCGAGTAAGGTAATCTTCATTACGGAGTGATGGTGGAATTTTTGTTACTCGTCTCTGCACTCACTCTAGTATCTCGATATCCTTTATGAAGTACGGATTCCAAACTGAGTGGGCGTATTCTAGTTTTGGACGTATGAAAGATTTATACAGTTTCATAATGGTGTTGCACGACTGGTCTTCAAAGGCCTTTTTCACAAGGTATATGTATGAGTTGGATTTTTTGGCAATTTTTGATATGTGCATCTCCCATTTCAGATTATAGGTTACTATGACACCTAGATCCAATTGCTCCCTCACATGCTTCAGCTCGACATTTAACATCTTAGTTTCGTTTCTTTTTTTTTTTTTTTTTTTTTTTTTTTTTTTTTTTTTTTTTATTATTTTTTTTATTTGTTTATTGTCTAACAGGATAAACCCAATAACAAGACAATTATAATAATCTCAAATTAAAGACTAGACAAATGTTATTGTAAACTTAAAACTAAGTTTTGACATATGCTTCATATACAAATACATGAAGTAACTAACTATAGTTTGTAATTAACAATCAAGAGAAAACAGATGTAAATTAAGTATATTAAGCAGCATCAACAGCTTCCCCCAGCAAAACCCCAGGACAAAAAGTTAACCCCAAGCTAATCAGCAATATTCCACAAAAATGCAAGATTCAATAATCAATCAAAACAATCACTAGAGCAATTTAATTCAGGAGAGCATTTTTTATCTGTGATATAATTTTAGTTTTAAATGACTTTACAGTACCATTGAAAAGATCCAACTCAAGTACAATGGGTATTAATTGATTATGCCATGAGCAGGCTCTATATATAGGCGCATTTCTGGCGAGATTAGAATGACAGTTTTCCAGATAAAATTTATGGTGAGTTCGGGTGTTTGCTGCAGGAACCAAAAAATTGAGGCAACTTAATAATAATAATTCGATTTAGCTCGTGTCAGATTCGAACGAAGTTTTTCGCTGCAAATTTATTATTTATCCACTGTTTCTGCACATAAAAAGTATGACTCTACCGATGCTGACTGTGAATACAGATCCATTTTTGTTGCAACAGGACTCATTCTAACTTTTTAAATAAATTTATAGGTCTTTCCGCATGAAAACACAGCTGAAAACTAAACGAAAATCGTTCCCAGTGGCCTCTCAAACTTAGTTAAGTTTGGTTAACGGTAGCTTCATCTAGCACAGCTTAGTTTCGTTTCGCTCACAGTGGCCGCCTACCTTTAAGGTGCTAGATGAAGCTAACGTTAACTAAACTTAACTAAGTTTGAGTGGCCACTGGGAACGATTTTCATTTAGTTTTCAGCTGTGTTTTCATGCGGAAAGACCTATAAATTTATTTAAAAAGTTAGAATGAGACCTGTTGCAACAAAAATGGATCTGTATTCACAGTCAGCATCTGTAGAATCATACTTTTTATGTGCAAACACAGTGGAAAGTGAATAAATAATAAATTCGCAGCGAAAAACTTCGTTCGAGTCTGACACGAGCTAAATCGAACGAAACGAAACTAAGATTTTAATCTTCGTTGACAAATTTTCGCTTAGTTTAGCTAAAATGGTCGAGGGTATATTTGAGAGTATGGTAACTAATTTACTGGAAACTTATCTTCGCTTAGCTTAGTTTCGTTCCGCTGGCAGTGGCCGCCCGCCTAAATCGAACGAAAGGAAACTAAGATTTTAATCTTCGTTGACAAATCTTCGCTTAGTTTAGCTAAAATTGCCGAGGGTATATTTGAGAGTATGGTAACTAATTCACTGAAAACTTATCATCGCTTAGCTTAGTTTCGTTCCGCTCGCAGTGGCCGCCCGCAAAAAATTCATGTAGAATTTCTAATGAATCACCTTTGGAAGCTTCTGAAAAATATTTCAAACAATTAGCAGGGTTGGAAAAAACCCGGGTTTTTTTGAAAAAGTCCAACCCGTCGGGTTTTTTGGGCTTTTTTGGGTTTTTTTCAGGCTTTCTGGGGCTTTTCGGTTTTTTTTTTTTTTTTTTTTTTTTAATCAATTTATTTCAGACCTCAAATCAGTTAGTTACAAACTGGTACCGAGGCCTTAATGATAAATATTATAAACAGATAACAAAAAAATATAAATACTAACAAATAATATAATATGTATTTCAAAAATATTTCAGTCTCTGTCTTCCATAAAGTTTTTGAGATTATGCAACACTTCTTTCTCTGTTCCGATGAAAATAGCTTCTGGCATTGTATTATATGTTTGTATGCTTCTATATATTGGGGAGTCTTGGGACTTTTTTGTTCTGGAATAAGTATTCCTCAGTTTACTTGTTCTCATGTCATAATTGTGAAAGTCTCTGTTTTGTTTGAGCATCACGTCAGTTTTTATCAAATTGTTCTTTATCTTATATATAAGTTTCGCCTGTTCAAACATTTTCAGATAATTCAACTTCAAGAATCGATAATCTTTATAAAGAGCTTCACTTGGGGTTTGATAACTTAGGCAAAATATTGCTTTTATTGACTTGTTTTGTAGTCTCTGAATTTTATTTAAGTCACTCACATTGGCATTTCCATAGCAAGGTAGCAAGTATCTGATATGTGGTTCAATAAAGCTGTTATATAACATATATTTTGAGTTTGTATTTAACATATAATTGCACCGTTTGATTGCTCCCACCATTGGTGCTACTTTTTCAATGATGTTATTGACATGCGCGGTCCATGTTAGTTTATATTGTTAGGCCTAAGTATTTGTATTGCTGGACTCTTTCTAGTACAACATTGTTCAATTTAATCACTGGATTAATGTCTTTTTTTCCACATTGTTGCAAAACCATATAAACAGTCTTTTCGGTGTTAATAGTTAGTTTATTGTAGCACAGCCAATTAAAGTATCTATCCAAATCGCTATTTACTGTTTCTTCAAGTTCAGTTTTGTTTTTTCCAGAGAAAACCAAGACGGTGTCATCACAGAACTTCAAATATCTTGCTTTTAATCCAGCATATTTTAAACTTTGCACATAAAGTAGATATTGCAAGGGTCCCAAGACTGAACCCTGGGCAATTCCCACACTAACTTTTGCGTTTCTACTAACTTTGCCATTTATTTCCGTACATTGCTCTCTTCCTGTTGAATATGTCTTTAGCAATTGATGACACTTCCCACGGAAACCCATTTTTTGTAGTTTTTGCATAAGTAGCGGGATGTCCACAGTGTCGAAGGCCTTCTGTAGATCTATAAACACAGTTATAACATATTTGTTCTTGTCCAACTCTGCTGATACGTATTCAAGAAGATCAACTGTCGCTCCAAGTGTGCTGCTTTTTTTCTGGAAGCCATATTGGTTCTGGTCAAACTTGAATTTTGTGTCAATGAATTCTGTTAGTCTTTTTTTGATAACTTTTTCCAATATTTTGCTGAAGGTGCTCAACAATGAGATTGGTCGATAGTTGTTAACTTCATCATGTGCTCCTTTTTTATGTATAGGTACTATTTTTGCTGTTTTCAGTTCTTCTGGGAAGGTGCCAGTATTGAGAACATTATTTATTAGATTTAACAATTTAGGGCCAATATTACCAAAATTTGTTATGATATCCTGTTTTGTTATATTATCTCTGCCAGCAGCACAGTGATTTTTTAGTTCACCTATTATTTGTTGAACTTCAACCAAGGTTGCTGGTTGCAATGATATGCTCTCTGTGTGTTCTTGTTCTTCAAATGCTAGCATAGGCTTTTTTTGAATTTTTGATGCTAATGTAGCTCCAACCCTTGAAAAATGTTTATTCATTACTTCTGCAATATCAATATCATTGGTATATATGTTCCCGTCTTTATCAGTTATTTTGCTTAAGCTATTAACTTTCCTTCTTTTTCTGCTGCATAGTTCGTTAATCACAGACCATGTTTTTCGACTATCACCCTGTGCGTCCTTGAATTTATTCTCTGCATACTGCTTTTGAAGTTTAATTCTAAGTTTGTTCAATTCGTTTCTTGCTTGTTTGAAATAGTTTTCACTTAATTCATTGCCTAGTCTTTTCCATCTCACATATAATTTATCCCTTTCTTTAAGCTTCTCAACATATTTTTGTGTGACCCAATGATTGTTGTTTCTTATTTTTATGATTTTTTCTTTCACACAACTGCTCTTGGTTTCATTTAATAGATCTGCAAGTTGTTTAAAGGAGTCGATTTCTATTTGCCCCATCCTTTCTTCTACTTGCTGTTGCCATTTTTCTATATTGAGTGAAGTTTTTGTAATTGTTTGCTTTATATTCTCGCAGAATGTTTTTTTAATTTCGATGTGCATAATCTTATGGTCAGAAATGATGTGATCTTCTAGGCTAGATAGACATTGGATGCTTTTATTTGTGATAACATGATCTAAAATTGAGGCAGAGTGTTGTGTTACTCTAGTGGCATTTTGATTATTTATTTTATTTTGAAATTTAAAACCATTCATTTCAACCGTATTTTTATAAGAACTTATACTCTGTGAACTTTTCAGTAAATCCAGATTTATATCGCCAATAAGTATGCATGAAGTTTTCTGACTTTCCAATAACTTGTCGAATTCGGGCATAAAAACATTGGTTTTATTTTTTGGTGGTCTATACACAGCAAATATTGTGAGTTTTTGTTGGGATAGATAAACTGATACTACGTTGCAGTCGTATTTGTTGATGTTATATTTAGTATTTAGTACATAGTTTATTCCATTTTTAACAAAAATGCAGGCACCTCCTCCTTTTGTATCTCTGCAGTCATGCACTGCCGCATATGATGGTAAATTAAAGTAGTTTATTTCATTGGGATAAAGCCACGTTTCGGTAAGTATAATTATGTGTATTGATTTTTTACTAAGCAGAAGTATGTTATTTATATCATTCAGTTTGTTTCGAAGACTCCTAATATTAATATACAATATATTCAGATCATCCTTTACAGCCATTGGTATAATTTTTGGTTTTTATTGTGAAAGAGAATTACTTGATTTAGGTTACCTTTAAATGTGCTGGAAGTCTTCCTCATTCTTTATTCTTACTGCCCGGTCATTTTCACCCTTTTTCAAATACACTTTGCCATTATTTACATATGCCGCCTTATAGTTGTTGATTCTCTTTAGCTCGCGAGCCTTTTTAAACAATAGTTGGTTGTATTTAGTTAGGTCTTCAAGTTTGATTTATATTTTCTGCCTCGGTTTCTGCTCTAGCAAAAGTATTACAAAAATTATTACTTTTGTTGCAAAACCAAAATATCCTCACAAAATAAAACAAGCCACTTGATATAAATAATTACACTTGGCATCAGTTCACTGCTCCACGCCTCTGGCTGGCCAGCCCAGAGACTCCAATCATGTAGAATTCTACATATCGACAGGATTCTATAGGCTCGACACAATTGATATAACGAATTCCAAATTCCACATGGCACGGAGTCCCTGCCCAGACCTCCACGCTAAATGCCAACAGCGAAAAGCCGGGCACTGGAGAATCATTGGGGAATCCCTGATTTTTCCTGTGAAAATAACGCTCATTCAACTGAAAATTTGCTATTTTTGAAAAAAACCCAAAAAACCCATTATTGGTGGGTTTTATCAATTGAAAAAACCTGAAAAACCCCACTGGGTTTCATAACCTGGGGAATGCAATGCAATTTCAAGATAAAAAAAATATATATATATATAAACTTTTGTGAAGTAGAAAAATCAGGCTTTCTGACAATGAGAAACAGGGTTTCATTGAAAATAAGGCAGTATTTTTATTTCAAAAAATCGCATGGCTGTAAAACCAAGCTTCATCAAATTTTAGGACTTGGCAATACTGTAAAAAAAAAACTTTAAAAAATCCTTATTCTGCCAAAATAAACAGCATCCTGTTATCTTTTCTGGTTTTAGAGGTTTGTTCGGACTTCTGAATTGCACTGCGCTTGCTCATTTGTTCATACCCAACATATGTAAACAAATGCGCAAGTGCAGTTCAATTCAGAATTGAGTCCGAACAAACCTATCTACTTGGAAAATGTGTCAGTTTATCTAAGGACACCCTGCATAAAGGGAAACCAAGAAAACAGTATCAATCACAAATCAAAAACTTATCAGAGAAGCACAAAAATACATGATGTTATGAGTAACCATGTATACATAATATATAAGCATATTGCTAACTCGAGGTAGCACTAGAGTTGACAAGGCTAATTAATTGTGATGATGTGTGATAATGACCTTAACCTCTAACGACAATGTAAACAATGGCCATAGTAGTAAAATTGTTGAATCTGTTTCGCTGACAAACGCGAATCAGGCAATTAATAATGCAATTATAAGCAATATGAATCATGCTGGAGACAACTATGGTTTTTCTACAGTTAGTTATCATCGTGGTAGAAGGAAACAGTTTCGTGGTACCTCAAAGGTTGAAATAAATCAAGAATTTATATCTTCAAAAGGAAACAAGATGTGGTTTTACGTCGGAAAGGTGGCCCAGTCAGTGGAAGCTGCTAAAATTCGCAGGTACATAACTCAAAAACTGCCAAATATTAGTGAGGAAAACTTAATTATTGATCAGCTTAAAACTATAGGGAAAACCAATTCTTTCAAAATTGGTGTCATTCCCATTCACTACAATGCTATGAACTCCTGCGAATTCTGGCCTAGTGGTGTGATCTTTCGTAGATTCAACTTCAAGAAAAAACTTGACACATCAAAAAATGACCCTGGTGCTGATTTTCATTCGTCCCAGAATTTTCAGAATCTAGCCGTCAATCAGGAGGTATTTGCAAACTAAATAGTTCTGTATCAGTCTACTATCAGAACGTGCGTGGTTTGCGTACTAAATTGGTAAAACTAATCAGTTCCATTCCTTTAGTTGCATACCAAGTACTCGTTTTTACAGAAACGTGGTTGAGTGATAACTTTCTTGATGTAGAACTGGGCATGGACAATTACAATATTTACAGAAGTGACCGAACTCCAGCAACAAGCACATCCTTAAGGGGGGGAGGTGTATTAATAGCTGTCCGGAATAACATTCTCAGTTCCATTTGTGAATCAGCCTCAACCATTGAGCAGTTATTTGTAAGAGTGCAGTCTGCTAATAGTAAACTATTGCTTGGAGCTGTATACCTACCTCCGAAATCTAATGGAGATAATTATAAGTGTTTTTCAGACTCAGTAGATACTTTATCTGAAACATTTCCTGATTACAAGCTCTGCATATTTGGGGATTTTAACTTACCCAAAGCACAATGGGTTGATGACGGCCTGAGCTCAAGTGCTACTGCAACCCCCTCCGCTATTCCCTCAGAGCGCGCAGCTACTGAGTACCTATCCAACATGAGTGCTTACCATAACATGTTTCAAATAAACAAGTTCCACAATGCGCATGGCTCTCTGTTAGACCTGATGTTTAGTCAGGATCCTGATGACACCTGCACCTTGGCAGATGACATCCTTCTCCCTATTGATTCATATCACCCTGCATTAATATTAAACATATTATGTGCCGAGACCCAGCAGTGTAACTCAGACTACCCGCAACCTGATGATTACTACTATGATTTTAAATCTGCCGAGTATGCACTTCTCAATGATCATCTAAGTATGATCAACTGGGATGCTTTACTCCAAGGCCCAACTGTAGCAGAAATGGTCAGTATTTTTTATGACATTCTTTACACTGCTATTGACTGCTTTGTACCAAAGAAAAAGCTTTCCACCCATAAATTTCCTAAATGGTTCCCCTTCGACCTAAAGGAACTCATAATCAAGAAGAAAGAAGCACACAGAACCTGGAAGCGGACTGACTCTCCTAGTGACTATGACAACTTCTCGAATCTTCGCACTCGGTGTAAGACTCTTTCAAAGGACTCCTATCTGAATTATGTGCAGCGCTCTGAAATGTCACTGCTGAATGATCACAACCTCAAACACTTCTGGAGTTTTATCAATGCCAAGCGAAAAGCGAATGGTTTGCCGTCTCACATGTTTTATAATAGCAACATTGCCAAAAATGGTTCAGAGATAGCTAATCTCTTTGCTGAATACTTCCATTCTGTTTATTCCAACAAAATCTGTGTTGCTAGTCAGGACATCTCTCGGAGCGATGCACATATTCATGAATTTAACATCTCAATATCAGTTATTTATGAAGAACTATGTAGCCTGCAGTCTTTTAAGGGTCCAGGTCCAGACGGTGTCCCACCTCTTATGATAAAGAATTGTAGCTTTGTATTATCCCGTCCACTTTTCATTCTTTTCAACAAGTCACTCAGTTTGGGTGAATTTCCTAAACTCTGGAAGCAGAGCTTCACCATACCCATTCATAAATCTGGCGATAAAATGGATATTTCAAAATACAGACCCATTATCATCCAAAACACCTTCCCAAAGGTATTTGAGAGCATAGTGACAAAGTTTTTAACTCCAAAAATCAATCCCTGTCTAATTGAGCAGCAGACCGGTTTCCGTCCAAAATGCTCAACTGAAACCAATCTCCTGTCCTACCAGGACAAAGTTTCAAGAATTCTTGAGGATGGCGAATCAGTTCACTCCATATATACCGATTTTGCAAAGGCCTTTGACCGTGTCAACCATGCCGTTCTGCTTGCTAAGCTTGAAAGTGCTGGAATCTCCGGTACTTTGTTGAAGTGGATTAGCGACTATCTTGGGGAGAGAACTCAAATAATCAAAGTTAACAACTTCTTCTCACACGAAATTGACATCCCATCGGGCGTTCCACAGGGTTCTCACTTGGGACCTCTGCTGTTCAACGTTTTTATTAACGATATCAAGTCTTGTTTTATTAACAGTGAGTTCCTGTGCTTTGCGGATGATTTAAAGGTGTTCACCCGGGTCTCTTCTATTGAAGACTGTGCCAGACTACAATCTGACCTCGACAGACTCTCTGAGTGGTGCGCTTTGAGCGGCATGGAGCTCAATGCTTCCAAATGCAAAGCCATTGTTTTCTCCAAGGGTCGTAGCCCTCCACAATTCGCGTACCATATAAACAACATTCCGTTATTACATTGTTTTTTAAGTTTTTATTTTTAGGTTTTTTATTATGTTTTTTGTAGATTGAAAATGTTGAAAACTTGACAGGAGCATTTTTTTTGATTTCTTGGTTTTTTTTTTAATTTTTTTAATTTTGTTAACATGTGTTTTTATTATGTATTTGTATTTTATTCTGTTCTAATGTGTTTTAAATTATTGATAACTATATTGAGGCGTTTTCGTGTGATATAAAAACTGTTTAGTATTTAGCAAAAAAAAAAGTACATTTAAGTATTAGCTTTGTCAATAAGTTTAAGTACTTCGAACAATAAAGCACAGTCCTATTCTAAGGCTATACTTCTACATTAATACATTTTTTTTTCCAAGGTGCGCTTTATCCACATCGCCCCAACTGCCAATGCAGCAGTAGCTGAAGCCAAAAAAGAGAAGGCCCCCAAAATAAAAACTTTTTCCATCTACCGTTGGAATCCTGATAAACCCAATGAAAAACCTTATATGCAAGAGTACAAAGTCGACCTTAATCAATGTGGGCCTATGGTACTAGATGCTTTGATCAAGATCAAAAATGAAATGGATCCTACTTTGACATTTAGGAGGTCTTGTAGGGAAGGTATTTGCGGATCTTGTGCTATGAATATTGGTGGCACTAACACTTTGGCTTGTATTAGGTAGGCCTACATTTAAATATTCAAACATGTATTTTGATTCTTCTAATTCACAATTTTCTTGTTAGTAAAATAAACACGAATGCTACCACTAAGATCTACCCTTTGCCTCACATGTATGTTGTCAAGGATTTGGTTCCAGATATGACCAACTTTTACAACCAGTACAGGTCCATTGAACCATGGCTACAAAGAGAGTAAGACAAAAATCAGTCCCTGTCTGAGATCTGTCCTAATGATTTTTTTTTCAGAGATGCTGACAAGCCTAAGTCAGGACAGGTACAGCAATACCTTCAGAGTGTAGATGACCGTGCAAAACTAGACGGATTGTACGAATGTATATTGTGCGCCTGTTGTTCTACTTCTTGCCCAAGCTATTGGTGGAATGGAGACAAGTATTTGGGGCCTGCAGTGCTTATGCAAGTAAGTTACTTCATTGTTTGGACTAGGGCTCGGAATTGTATTCGAATAATTCGAATATTCGACTATTCTAAATTCGACTTTTTTGTTAGTTAGCAAATTCGACTATTCGACTATTCGAATATTCGACTATTTAAAAAACATCTAAATTATTTTAGTTTTTCTGACTCTGCAATACTCTGCATAAAAAAACAAAAATTCGCTTCGTCGTAGAACGTTCTTTTGCGGGAAGTAGAAACGTTTATCAAGAATGATTGTTAGTCGAGAAACGTCATTTTTAAAGTCCCATTTTGTTCTCTCAATTAGGCCCTCTATCAATATTCGACTATTCGAATAGGCATTCGAGTATTCGAGTATTCGAATATTCAAGTATTTGAATTATTCAGCTAGTCGAATAAAATACCAAACGACTATTCAAATACTTTAATTTTGAAAATTCCGAGCCCTAGTTTGGACCTTTTTAAAAATGTTAATTTGCCTATAAATTTGTAAGCTATCAGCAGCCTGAGCTTGACATAATGTTTTCTGCTCTAGGCTTACCGTTGGATCATCGATTCCAGAGATGAAGCTACATCGAAAAGATTAGACAAAATGAGGGACCCCTTTTCAGCTTTCCGTTGTCACACTATTATGAATTGCACAAAAACATGCCCTAAGGTAAGAATTTTTTTAATTGTTAGTACTTCTTTCTTTTCTAAATTCTAACGTTTTGCATACCCATCATCATCTGCCTCATTGAGGCCTGCTGATTTGAAATACAAAAACATAATACAATATTGAATATCACAGACTTTTAGTGACACGCAAACTCCAGTTTTTTTAGATAATAAGCTAACCTTGTAATGCATGATGCTGAGTGAGGATTTTTTTTTAAATTGTTGCCGATTGGATCCTATCAATTGAAAAACTTTCTAACCAAAAACAATAAATTTCCAACTACCCCCAACGCCTTAAGCTTTTTTGTAAGAGAAAAAATATTGTTCCTGTCATATGCTTTACTAAAATCTGTGCTGGCTGGAGTCCCGGAAATTTGTTCGAAAATAATTGTTTGAACAGAAAATTCTTCGAAAGGAAAATTGTTCGAATGGAAAATTATTCGAAAAGAAAATTTTTCGAAAGGAAAATTGTTCGAACGGAAAATTGTTCGAAAGGAAAATTGTTCGAACGGAAAATTGTTCGAAAGGAAAATTGTTCGAACGGAAAATTGTTTGAAAGGAAAATTATTCGAGCGGAAAATTGTTTGAAGGAAAAATTGTTCGAAAAGAAAAATTGTTCGATTGGAAAATTATTCGAACGGAAAATTGTTCGAACGGAAAATTGTTCGAAAGGAAAATTGTTCGAATGGAAAATTGTTCGAAAGAAAAATTGTTCGAATGGAAAATAGTTCAAATGGAAAATTGTTAATAAATGTACTTATACGCCTCGGAAACGTAAATCCACCAAAAACCTTTTTTAAATACAACAGCTCGAAATTTTAATTATTTTTGAATCTCCGATTGCTTGCTTCGCTCATCCAATCTCAAAGAGAAGATCCGCGGAACCGTTAATTAGGCGTTGGTACAAAAGAGCGCAGCTCAAAAGTGAGCGGATCAAAGGGTGCAGGTCAAAATATTATTGGCAACCAGTACACTTCTAACCAGTATTGAATAAACTGTAACGAAACTAACCAAAAATATGCAAACTATCCCAAACTAAACCGTCCACGTTATGCATGCTAGTCCTTGTATATTAATATTGAATTTAAAAAACCAAGAATGAGGGACAAATATTAAGAATTAAGGAATTGGGTAACTTCGGCCATAGATTCATTTACGATTCACAGTTGAACTATTGATTTTTCGCAAAAAAAAAACAATTTTCCTTTCGAACAATTTTCTTTCGAATAATTATTTTCGAACAATTTTGCTTTCGAATAATTTTCTGTTCGAATTATTTTCCGTTCGAACAATATTCTGTTTGAATAATTTTCCTTTCGAATAATTTTCCGTTCGAACAATTTTCCGTTCGAACAATTTTCCCTTCGAACAATTTTCCGTTCCAACAATTTTCGGTTCGAACAATTTTCCGTTCAAACAATTTCCTGTTCGAACAATTTTCTTTCGAACAATTTTCCTTCGAACAATTTTCTTTCGAACAATTTTCCGTTGACGGTGCTGGCTGAGTTAACCTGAAGATCTCTTCGAATTGACAAAGCTCCAGAAGAATTCCTTGCTAGATGTAAGATTACTTTCTAACGCATTAATATATGTTCCTACACTCAAATTTGTACACACGTGAGCGATCAACTGAAGACTTTTTTTGTTGTTCTTACAGGGATTGAATCCAGGCAAGGCTATCGCCGAAATTAAAAAGTTATTGGGAGGTGTGGCAACCAAACCGAAACCCCAATTGGACCCCGTGGCGTTGCAAAAGTGAATATTTTGTTCTTGTTTAATAAATAACACAAAATAAAGAATTTATTCTTGAAAACACGATAATAATTGTGTATAATTGAAGTTATAGTATTAGGCAATACCTACTTAAAGTTGTTGAATAAACCAAATGAAGTTTTTGTGTGGAAATTTTTATCTGAAATTCACCCCAGAAGGCTGTTCGATAAACTATTTGTATTACTATGAAGGTGAATTGATCGCCTGTTTTTTTTTTTTTGAATGGGGACATTTAGTTTGAGGGTTTAAAATCGAGGGTACTGCTGATTAATCATTTTCCTCTAATTTATCCCAAAATTTACGCTAAAACAAAAATAATTTGATAATTTTCATTTTATTAGCGCATTTCGTAACGCTGACATAATAATGACACTATAATTGCTCTGACTAATAAATGTGACTTATAACTCACTAGTGTGTCTCCATGCACATAATAAAAACGAATTCCTGCAGGCATGCACAGTGGCATCAGCTTTATAGGTTGCGATTTGATTTTGGATGCATTCTAGTTTATTAACTATGTGAATTCATTGCATATCAGATTTCTATTATTATAGAAATCTGATATGCAATGAATTCACCCCCTAACTATTAAGTTCGTAAATTCCTTGACAAGACTTTGAATCCAGGCTTCACCTTTGAATCGCATGCTAATCTTGCCGCTGCAATTCCCAATTCTGCACGAAGCAGTATCTCTTATGTCTCAGGCTACTTATGTGTGCTCACTTTAAATGGCTTACATTTTTGAAGCACAATGAGTAAAAAAAATAATATTCTCATCGTAAAATTTAATTAAAAAAACAGGTTCCCCAGGGCAACTCCAATGAAAAAGGAACATTTGTTTCAATTTATTACAGAGGACTAAATTTGAATTTTGGCTGTTCAACTATTTTCAAAGGATCAGTTGATTAGCGATGTTCGAAGAACTCTCGACACGAAAAGGAAGAAATTTCAAACAAACTAACAATAAAATATTATTAAATAGTATTTTATTAAAGAAGCGATTATCACAAATATGACAATTAAGGAATCATCGTTAATTCTTTTTTAAAGGAGACGAAATTATAAATAATGTATTAATTAGTACAATAATTTTTTTTTTAACAATTCATAGACAAATGAGATGATTAATAAAATTCAGCTGAGTCAATTTTTTGGTTACTTACAAAATATTTTTGTCTCCTCGAGACTTACATTTAAATAATTACACTTAAAAAAGAAGATTGACTAAATGACTGTTTGTTTTTTAAAGAATATATCAGTCAGCACCAAATATCTAGTAAAGGAGCTTCCAGCTCCCAACATTCATCCACATTCACGCAGTTTATACAGGGGGGTCATATAATATATGTATAGTCTTACAAAATACTATGTCTTCCAGAGGCTATTTTTCAGGAAAAAAACGTATTTTTATGTACAAAAGAAATCAGATTCAAGGGATTATTATTGAATCAGTTAAGAATTTTTGTTAAAGCAATATAGAACCACCACCATTAATGAAAAAAAAAAACCCTTGATCATGTAAAAATCTCTATAGCCTATGGAAAAGATAGTGAGAATGGTCGTCAGCTGACCAATCGTGTATAAATATCTCAAAAATTGTAACTAGTGTACTGTCAGCGTACGAACATTCTTTTGAGTCAAATATTTTATCTAAAATTCTATTTACTACGTTTTGGGTCCGTTTCGAACTGCAGGTTCTTCTGGCAGTATAAATAACAAGTGAGTAGCTTTGAGGGACGGATACAAGAACCTGCAGTGTTCTCACGAACTCTCGAAAAAATAATAATATACAAAAATAGAAATATAAATAAAAAAAAATCGTCGAGTATTCGTTGCTTAAAATATAAACTTTCGAGATTCAATATAATGTAGTCACTATCATGGTAAAAAAACACACTTTAAGGAGTATTAAATAAAATCTAAGGCTAGTTTTGTTCTTGTTGCGATTACGTGAGGTAGTCTGGGCTTGGTTCGGCCATGGGTTCTGGTGTTGTAAATAACGGGTTCGGGAACTCCGGCGGATGCGGAAGTGGTCCAGTGGACTTGGGCCTTCGACGGTACGCCATTAACCAACAGGACACCGCCACTGCCACAGCAACCAAGGCCAAAAGGGCAGTGATGATTAAGGCTATTATAAATCCAATCATAGAAACACAGATGTCTTCTGACCTTTGGGCGTCTGGAGCTGAAAAAATCGTATAATAATTAAATACATCTATTATTGCATAGGTATGCATGGCACGCATAATATTTGGCTAATTAATATTACTCACACAACGAGGTATCTGTGTATCTTTCTTCTCTTCTTTCTAAAGTAAGGATAGCATTCGATTGTATGGTAATTTCTTCCCTCAGTTGTCCCGACAGCAAATTGTCTGTATCATTATCGTTATCCTTAACGGCTCTCTTTCTTCTGCCGAACGCGTCGCTCCCTCGGCAATTAACCTGCAGATTTATTACATTATTAATTATTAACTGCTAAACAATATGAATAGATTTGTAATAAGACAAATGCAGTAGTCCGATGAAATTCTGGCAAAAGTATATTCATGTTAACTTAATTAAAAGAGGGTTCTTACTGGTTGGCATTTTCCAAAGCATACTCTAATGTTACACTGGAATCGGATATTATCGCTGCTCGGGAACTTGAAAGCGTGGAATGTCGCCAATAAGCTCTGTGTGTCGGGGTTGTATTCCCATTCGCCAAATATCGAGGGATCTGTAGCACAACCGTTTTCGTCTGTTACCAAATATTCATTTTCGACTGAATCTTCCATGGTTTTTGCCACACAGCTTCTGGCAAAACCTCCATAAATCGATCCGGGTTGTACGTCTACTTGTAAAATAAGACTATCACCGATTTCTGCTGAATTAATCTCCTGACCAGTTGGGGTTACGATTTTCATCAGGCAAGTAGGTGGAGGTCCAGTGTTCGCAATAGTTCCGGCAGTCGTTAACATTGAAACGTTAAAGCCTAGAGTGACATTTTGCTCGCCAGTTTGATAGACGCACTGTATGTGATAGGCTTGAGCCTTGTAGGTGACTAATTTTGGATGTTTCTGGATTACTAATACGAAACTGGCTTTTCCCTAAAAATAACGAGATGAGTTGATAAAATATTATTAGAATAAAAAATCTCAACCAACATTGACATGTATCAAACCACAATTTCCGAACTGAACCTTGAACAATTCAGTTCTAGAAACCGAGTTGGGTGGCAGTGTAAGAACTCGTCTGCATTGTTCGTCTTTGCTATGTCCTTTAACGTAAAGGACTCCATTGAATCCTTCTCGTTCGTTGATTAGAATTTCCACTTGGACACCGTCTGAGAGACAGCTAACCATCATGTCGGGTTTAGGGAAATCAGTTCTGTAGGGTGAAGTGTAATCTACAAAGAAAAATATATATACCACGATAGTTCTCTACTTTGATATTATAAGTTCTTACTGCAATATTTATCAGGATTTCCTGTATAACCATTTACACATTGGCAAACAGCTTGATGGTTGGTAGCGTTGCAAAGAGCGTAAACTCCGCAACGTTTTTTAGCGCACGGATTATCGCAAGTTTTGGTGTTGGGGTTGCAATATTTGAAATCTGGGCAATCGTCGTCCGTTTCACATTCTGGTCCTTTAACCGGTACGCAGTTACCTCTAACGTCGAGGCGATATCCAAATTCTATGGGGCAAACGCAATTTCCGCGTTCGTCAACGATAAGTCCTTTTTCCAAGTCGCATACGCATCGACCATCCTTGTCGATCGTGAAGCCTTTTTCAGGCAGACATGGCACGCATTCTTCGTTTTCGTTTAGGGCTGTATTGTGTTGACAAATGCAGTCTCCGGCTGGTGTACGAACGTAACCTTTGCGGATATCACATTGTCTTCCAATGGCAGGAACTAAATAAATAAGTAAGTAGGTAATTATCCAGAATCGTATTTTTCTTAAATATTACCAGATTATGCTGGAAAGTGTATAAATTTAAATTTATTGTATAAAACGTGTGTTTTCATACATAAAAAAGTGTGATTTAGAATTCAACCATATTCATTTATGGGACAATAAAATAGAATCAATCCTTACCTTTATCGCATTTAACGGCAGCATTTCCGTGATAACCAGGCAAACATTCGCAAAGCATCGTCCTCACTGGTTCTGTATCCACAACTTTACATACAGTATTAATACCGCAGGGTTCAGTTGTAGCACACGGATTAACACATTCGTTTCCTATGCAAGCAAGCCCTGATTGGCAGTCGTGATCGAATGTACAACCAGTTTCAGGTCTAATGCATCCCATCTTTCCGTCGCTGACAGTTCCTGGCGGACAGACGCACTCAGTAATGTGATTGAAAGTTTTGCATTCTGCTGGTGCGTCACACGGATTGGCTTTTTCGCACTGATTATCGCATTCGTTGTTTATACAGGCAGTGTTAGATGGACATTCTGAGTCTGATCTACATCCTACCAAAACGCAGGCATCTGTTGGATTACCAATACGTCCTGGAGGACACTCACAAATGGCCCTGTGATGGTTTCCATAGCAAGTAGCGTTTTGTCCACAAGGTTTATTGTCTGGCAGACATACTGGCACGCATTGTCTGTTAACACAAGTATGCTGAGGTGAACATTCATCGTGATTTCTACATCCAACCGTCCTACAGCTAATTTCTGGGTTTCCTTCAAAGTCTGGTTTACAAGCGCATATTGGTTTGTGGTCTTTGATACGACATTCAGCATTTGGACCACAATTGCAAGGGTTTCGACATATTCCATTGAAACATGCTCTGTCTGAAGGACATTCGCTGTCAGAGATACAGGCAGTCTTGATAATGGCAGTGACTGGGTTACAAGTACCGCTACCACTGCTAATATATCCTGGGGGACATACGCAGTTCATGGTTCTTACTGGCAGTGAGTTGACTACATTGCATTTGGCTGGATTTTGACACGGTTGGATTACAGAGCATGGGTTTTGGCATTGGCTGTTTATACAGGCTAGAAGTGCTGGACAATCACCATCTTCTCTACATTCTGGTTGCGGTTCTGGTTTGCAATCTACATAAGGATTACCGATTAAACCTGGAGCACACTTGCAAAGAGCCATGTGGTTTTGTACAAGACATTCAGCGCGTGGGGAGCATGGATTGTCATATAGGCAAGGATTTATACACTGAGCATTGATGCATTGTCTATCATCGGGACATTCACTGTTAGAAACACATCCAACGACCAAACATCTTTCGTAAGGATTTCCTCTAAAACCACTGCGGCATCTACATTCTGGATTATTTTGATTAACGAAGCATTCAGCATTAGTACCGCAAGGATTTTTAACCAAGCAAGGACTAACGCATTGACTATTAATGCAAGCCGTTCCTGAGTCACATTCTGAGTTTATTCTACAACCAATTGTTCGGCAAGCGATATTAGGATTGCCTTCGAAACCTTCTTTACATGAACATATCGGTTTGTGGTTTCTGATGTCACAAATAGCGTTGATGCCACAATCGCATGGATTTCTACAAACTCTGTTAATACATGCTTCATTGGATTGACAATCATCATCTTTGCTGCAACCAGGAGGGATTGGAATTAATATCGCGTGACATTCACCATTATCATTTGGCACCCATCCATCCCGACAAGTACAAGCCATAGTTCTCACTGGCGTTGTATCTATAACACTACAACTTGCTGTCGGATGACACGGAGATATACTCTCACATGGATTGACGCATTGATCTCTAATACAAGCCAATTTACTTGGACAATCAGAATCGTAAACACATACTGGCTTGCCTATTGGCGTTCTTGGTAAGCAGTAAGCCAAAGGATTACCATCAGGTAAGTGATCTGGACATACACAGGCAGCTCCATGATTTTGAGCATTGCAAACAGCGTTTTGAGCACATTGTGGGGAGGCTATAGGCGAACAAGGATCAACGCATCTGCTTTGTAAACACGCGCGATTGCTCGGGCAGTCTTGGCTGGAATAGCATTCAAGTCTCTCGCATCGGACAAATGGATCGCCATTATAGCTAGGCGGACATCTGCAATTTGCTTTGTGGTTGCGTCCGAAACATTCAGCATTTCTTGCGCAAGGATCGCTGAGGATGCAAGGATTAATGCATTGCCTGTTGTAGCATTGATGGTCGTCAGCGCATTCGTTGTCTGATTGACATCCCACTAAAATAAATTTTATTGCGAAAATCGTATTTGTGAAAAATAATGTATTATGCTTACATTTAACGCATCCAGTTTGTGGATTGCCAGAATATCCAGCTTTGCAGAAGCAAGTGGCGTAGTGGTTGTCTACTTTACAGTCGGCATTTGGTCCGCAATTGCATGGGCTAATACAGAGTTTGTTGAGGCAGAATTCACTAAGAGGACACTCAGTGTTTGTAGTACACCCAATGGCAAGAGCCGTTTGAGCTAAAATAGATGAAATTATCATTATTATTACTGTTTTCATTCTATAAATCTTTTTGTACTTACGTGCTAGGCATTCAACTTCAGGCCTTCCGATGTATCCTTCTGGACATCTGCATATTGGTTGATGATGGTTGACAGAACAAAAAGCATTATTACCGCAAGGTTTATCTAATCTACATGGATTCACGCACATACTATTAATGCAAGCCTTATCTAAAGAACATTCGTCGTCGCTAGTACATTCAGGTTCTGGTAAATATGTAACTCTCGGTTCGTTAGTACATTCTATTCTGGGATTTCCAGTGTATCCTGGCGCACAAGTACATTGAGTTAAATGATTTGCAGCTCGACAAATAGCATTTACTCCGCAATTATCTAATCGGCAGGCGTCAACGCAACTTCCTCTGTAGCATTTTTCTGCGTCGGCACAATCAGTATCGCGTTGACATTGCGGCTTTTCGCGGACGATTGCTGTACAATGCCCCGAATCGTCAATTATCTGATCTGGACCGCAAGCGCACATTATAGTGCGTACTGGAAGTGTATCTACAACCCGACATTCTTGTTCTATCGAGCACATATTCCCCTGGTGGCATGGATTGAGGCAAAGTTCATTGATACAGCCAAGTTGAGATGGACAATCAGAATCTACAGTACATTCTGGTTTTGTAGGTGGTTTGCATTCGACAAATGGATTGCCAACAGATCCGATTGGGCAGTTACATTTAGGTTGGTGATTTTGTCCAATACATAAAGCACTGACAGCGCAGGTTTCGTCATCGCAGACTGGTCGACAGACACGGTTAAGACGATCACAAGCCTCATGGTCAGCACAGTCCTCGTTATATTGACATTGACCAGTAATACACGATAGAAGTGGGTACCCTTGAGTTCCTCGAGGACATTGGCATTGACTGCGGTGATTCTGGGCTATGCAGTCAGCTCCACGTCCGCAAAATATCTTAGCACACGGATTGAGGCAGTTTTTGTTGAGACAAGCTTTATCGTATGGGCAGTCATCATCTACCTTGCATTCAGCTATAAACAAGATTGTGTGAATCGATTTTTTTTTAATTTAGATAAAAACTCACGTTTGTAGCAGAAAACCTGTGGATTTCCTACCCATCCATTGGGACACTCGCAAATTGTTCTATGAATTTTTGTTAGACACTTAGCGTTGGTACCACAAGGATTAGCTAGGGCACAAGAATCTTGGCAGTTTTGATTGATGCAAGATTTATCATTCGAGCATTCACCATCATGAACACATTCCGGTTTAGGCTGTTTGGTCAGTTCGTAGCATCTTGTAAATGGATCTCCAATGAGAGGAGTAGGGCACTTGCATAGAGCTCTATGATTAGTGGCTTGGCATTCAGCAGTAGGAGCGCATGGACTTCCAATGACGCATGGATTAACACATTGCCTGTTGATGCAGGTTTCGCTTTGGGAGCAGTCTTGGTTCGATTTACAACCCGGTTCGTCTTGAGGAGCTGGTGAGAGTGAAGAATTTTTTATTGTAAATAACTGTAACATGATTGGCGGCAAAATCTAAATCTGACTGGGGAAACAAACCACAGTCACAATCGATCGTTTGCCTTCTTAGTATTGTTAGGGTATTGAAATGTGTTGCTGTTGTAAATAAAAAACATAAAGGTTAAATGAGTTAGGTAAGGTGACAACCTGAAAATCAAAATAATTTTGTTAATATCAATGTAAGCATTATGGCTATGAAAATGTTACTTTCATATCTCATTTTTTACAATGTGATACGATAATAAGAATAAGCAGCGTTATTAATAATTTCAATTGAAGGCATTACCTAGTTTGCAGTCTACATCAGCATCACCAATATAACCTGGCAGACAGATGCAAGACATCGTTCTAAGGGGTAAACTATCAACTACCACGCATTCAGCATTTTTACCACATGGTTTGGTTTCTACACATGGATTCTTACATACACCATTGAAGCATGCCAATTTGCTAGGACAATCCGAATCCATCTTACATTGAGGCTGTGATTTACGTTCCTCGATTCTACAAGAACTTAAAGGATTGCCTATATAACCCGGTGGACAAGAGCATTGAGCTCTATGGTTGATGACATTGCAAATGGCGTTTAGTCCGCAATTACATGGATCTTGGCAGCGTTCGTTTCTGCAAGCCAAATTGTAAGGACACTCATCGTCTATATTGCATTCTGGTCGTTCGCATTGCACCAATGGGTTTCCTAAGAATCTGTCTGGACAATAGCATTTGGTTTTGTGATTGCCATCAACTCTACATAAAGCGTTGATACCGCAAGATGTGTACGAGCACGGGTCGACGCAATCTCGGTTCACGCAAGCATACTGTGGAGCACAATCAGAATCGGATCGGCAGCCAAGCTCAACGCAAGCGTGTTGTGCATTTCCGGTATATCCATCTCTGCATATGCACACAGCGCGGTGAAGTTGTGGACGACATTCGGCGTTCCGACCGCAAGAAGCCGTTGAGCATGGATTTTGACAGCGAGTGTCAATGCATGCCTTATCATTGGTACAATCTGAGTCTTGAGTACATTCTACTTGAGGTTTGGGATCTAGAAAAAAGTATTCATTGGCAGAAGCTGTATATAAGTAGTTTTAAAACAAATATTGACTTACGATCTGGTACTACATATCTGCACTGAACTTCAGCTGATCCAGTAAACCCAGGTGGACAAGTGCAAACTGGTTGATGGTTCACAACTTGGCACAGTGCGTTAAGACCGCAAGCATCTCTGCAAGGATCTTGGCATTTCTGGAAGTAACAAGCCTTATTTCTTGGACAGTCTGGATTGATAACACATTCTGGGTAGGCGCAAGTGGGTGCTCCATTAACAACGCGGCATTGGCCGTTTACACTACAAGGTGACGGGTTGCATGGGTCGCTAGGTTCTTCTACAACCGGTTCTGTACAAAGTGTGAATGGATCGCCAATAAATGGTTGTGGACAACTACAAACTGGACTATGGTTGATAACGTTGCATACAGCCTTGAAGCCGCATGCTCCAGGACATGGATCAACGCATTTAGTGTTCACGCAAGCCTTGTCTCTTGGACAGTCCGAACTGATAGTACATTCTGGTTTACAACCGCCCAAATTTGGATTTCCGAAGAATCCTGACAGGCATTCGCATATTGACGATTTTCCTGAGGTGCGACAGATAGTGTTGAGCCCACAAGGTGACGGATTACATGGATCTCGAGGGGGTTCTTATGAAAATAATGATGATAAAATAAATTCCCGAAAAAAATTAAAGGATGCTTACCTTCAATCACAAAGCTACAATATCTGAAAGCGTCTCCAGTGTAGCCTTGTTGACAAGTACAAACTGGTACGTGATTGGTTACGCTGCAAACGGCATTTACACCGCAAGTACCCGGACAAGGATCTTGACATTTGCTTCGAATGCAGGCAGTGTTGCTTGGACAATCCGAATTGGACAAGCATTCGGGTCTACAACTTTCGTAAGGATTACCATGGTATTCGGGTAAGCATTCGCAGATTGCGTAGTTGTTTTCAGCCCGACAACGAGCGTTCGGACCGCATGGTGACGGGTAGCATGGATCATCTCTCGGCTTGAGTACCGGTGGTGGAGCTGTCAACAGAAAGTCAAAATTTGGAATTTGTTCTTAGTAATTCAGATATTATGAGCTTTTGAAAGCAGTTATACAGTTGGCTAATGACTATAGCTGCATATTATTTGGATTGGATAACTTTTCAAACGTTCGAACTTACATTAAAAATCATGGTTCTTTAATATTTTTAGTACTTACCGTGCGTTCGTTATTTTGGTCTGAGTTCTCCGAGCTTGACTTTACCGTTCGTTTATTTAAAAGGTGTACTCGGTGCAGCCTCATTCGCGTTCGTTTATTAAAATTTCCGGTACTTTTATACGGCGTTCAACTGCTCCGTTCGCTCGCTGGTCATGTGATTACGGCTCCGCTCAGCTCGCTCTACACTTTGAGCAAAATATCGAACGCAAGGATTGTACAAGCACACCTACCTACTAAGTTGAAATTGATTATATTTGTAAAAACTGTAATTTTGAGGAGTTTGAAACTACTTAAGGAATATATCCTTCAAGAGGCACCTTTAATTTTCAAATTCCCTCATGCCATTTTCAGACAATTTTCAATGCGATAAATTAGATTTTTCATTGAATTTTAAACGATATTGTCGACATGATAAAGGACCCCGCAATATTTAAATGGAAATTGGTTACTCGTGATATTTGGATGAAATTTAAATATGTTATTGGGGATGCCGTAAGCAACATTTTTTACCATGGGCACAACCCTGTATGTATGAGGCGTGGTTAGCTGTCAAATATTGGAATCTTATATCCGAAAGTAGAGTAACTATAGCAGATTTTGATGAACCAAAAATCTATTTCTACTAAGTCGACCAAGTTAAGTCGAAAAATGTCAACCATTTTACCATCTGTCAAAACCCTGCTAAACGGCAGCACTCATCTTTTCCAGTTTTCACTATTTTATGTTGTCATTTGACATTTTTAACTATATGTAAATTCTAAATTCATAAATTGAAAAAAAAAAAATGACAGAGCTGTCAAAACCTGTCATTTGTTTAAGTAGAAAAAAATACTCTAATCTGATCCTTGCTTGTTATAAGGTAGTTAATTGGTGATAAAACATTGAACAAAGTTCATGCACGTCATATTTTGACAGCTGTCATTTTTTTTTTCAATTTTTGAATTCAGAATTTACTTATAAGTTAAAAATGACAAATGACAACATAAAATATTAAAAACTGGAAAAGATGAGTGCTGCCGTTTGGCAGGGTTTTGACAGGTGCTAAAATGGTTGACATTTTTCGACTTAACTTGGTCGACTTAGTAGAAATAGATTTCTTGTTCATCAAAATCTGCCAGAGTTACTCTGCTTTTGGATATAAGATTCCAATATTTGACAGCTAACGACGCCTCACCTGTCATACATACAGGGTTGTGCCCATGGTAAAAAATGTTGCTTACGGCATCCCCAATAACATATTTAAATTTCATCCAAATATCACGGGTAACCAATTTCCATTTAAATATTGCGGGGTCCTTTGTTCACAAGTTGAGAAACATTAATGTTTTTTTTTAGGGTTCAGTGTGTATATTTATAAGTTTTCCCGAAATCGGAATCTTACAATCATTTCGTGAAGGACAAGTTTTTACCCACAATTATACTTCAGAGCCGCTCAAAAAGATCTTATAATGGCAAATAGGTTGATAGAACAAATTAAAAGGTTTTTTTGGAAATTTCTCCCTATTTTCATGACAGCAACATAAAATATGTAAAGTTTGTGATAAGTCAAAAGTATTACTTTCATCGAAAAAAATAAGCATAAAATTTAGTTTGGAAAGGTTTTTCTGATTTTTTTTGTGTAAAAATCGTTTTATCAAAGCAATACTTTCGACTTGTAACTATTAATATATTCATATTTTTTCCTTCTGTGATGAAAACGATGAGAAATTTGTTGAGTTTTTAGAAGAGCATACCTATGCTTTGCAAAAAAGCACTAAAAAAATGCCTCTATCTATCTAGATAGGTAAGGTAATGACAAGGAATTTCAATTGGGTGGCTCTGGTGGGTGGGATAATTTGGCATTCATCATTCTTTATTTGATAATATAACGAAATTTTCGATTTTATATACTTAGGGTGGGCCAATTTGAACACTTTCAATAGTAAACTTCAATTTCTGAGCAAGAGAAAAATCAACTACCTTACTCTGAGGCTTATTTGTTTATGGAAAATTGGTGTAAACCGCATTTTGCTATCTTTTCCCTTTTTGTCACCAGAGCTAGGGCAATTCTCGACTTTGAGTATTACTGTGAAAGCTTCATAACTTTTTTGTTTATGATAAAAAACAGGAATGTCTTTAAGCAAACGTACTCAGTTTTTTTCTTGCTGGCCCCGATTTCGAGGTATTGACCGAAGTCCGAATTTTCCATCCTATATCAATAACTCCTGAGATAGCTCTTTTGTGCTGATTTCAATGATATATAGATAGGGTTTGATGGGTTTTCAACTTAGATTGTTTCAACAGTCTTCGAGAATCAAATTAAAATATTTTTGTCATAAGAACCAATGTGTCAGAGAAGGAGTTTCTATGTGGGGGAAAAAGAGAGAGGTCTCTTTCTAGTCTTTCTAACACATTCTTTCTTATGACTGAAACAGATATAATTTGTTTTCTCGGGAACTTTTAAACGTAAACCTATCAAACTGTATATCACTGAAATCGGCACTAACAGATAGGGCTATCCAAAGAATTAATAATATTTAGGGTGTCTTATAAAAAAAGTCGGAATATCTCGAAATCGGGGCCAACTAAAAAAAAAACAGGGTACTCACATCAATGGATTCTGCTTATAAAAATGCCTTTGTCCAATGTAAGTCTTTATAGAAATCAATTATCATAAACCAAAAAGTGATGAAGCTTTCACAGTATTTCGCAAAATCGAGAAGTGCGCGCTCTATAGTAGCAAAACAGGAAAAGATATCAGAATGCGGTTTGCAACATTTTTGTTCGTTTTTATAGTGATATAGGTATATGCACAGTTTTTCTTCTATATTATCACATTTTACTTTAACTAATCAAGTCAGTAGCTTCTTAAGGGCACTCTGATACAAAACTCTGCTGATAATACATTTTCAAAAATTAAGATTAAATTGATTGAAACGTTTATTTTCTCGTATGTATTTATATTGCTCTCTACTTTACTATCAACTATCAAATTGATTATTTTTAAGCTTTTCGATCGTATCGATTTTCAATTAGGTGTATTATTGATGAAAAAAGTACCATGATTTTTTTGGAAATTCTATCCAAATAAAAAGTCGCCAATAAATTTAATACAAAACTGTTTATAGCCTTTGTGTAAATTGGTTTCAACTGCTACATATCTAGTTAAAAAAAATACAAGCTACTGCATGCAACAAAATAACTAAATCTAAGGTTAAGTAACAAAACATAGAAAAATGAAAATAAAAAGTTGTTAGTTACAAAAAAACGGTGCAAAAATATCTTACATGGTCTAGGTGAACACAAAGTGAAGGGATCTCCAACAAACTCGTCATTACAAACACAATTGGGCACGTGGTTGACAACGAGACAACGAGCGTTCAATCCGCAGGATCCAGGACAAGGATCGGTACATTTCAAGTTAATACACGCGAGATTTTGGGCGCAATCGTTATTGGTCACGCATTCAGGTCTACAACCAGGCGGGGTACCGAAGTAATTGGGCAGACAGGAACATTTAGCTGTTCCCAAGGGAGTCGGTTCACAATGAGCGTTAGGGCCGCAGGGGAATGGCACGCAAGGGTTCATCGCGGGGGTTGATTGGGTAGGGGGTTGACGATCTTCGACTGGGAAGAAAGATGTAGAGTTTAATAAGAGGGGCTTGGTGGGAGCATTTTATTTTATTAGTGTTTAATCACAAAGCTGTAAAAAAATGTATTTTCAGCAGCAAAAACCTGAAAAATCTGGAAAAATCTTTTAATTTATGGAAAATCAAGTCAAGAAATTTGAAATAAATAATCACAAACATACCAGCAACAATTCTGCATCTTACAAACGGATCCCCAGAGTATCTCGGGGGACAACTACAAATCGGATTATGATTGACAACCTGACAAACCGCTTCTATACCGCAACTTCCTGGACAAGGGTCAATGCATTTTTGATTTACACACGCGCGGTTCAAGGGACATTCTACGCTTGATATACATTCAGGTCTACAGGATGGTGGGGCACCGATATAGCCAGGCAAACAGGAGCATACAGCTTGACTGTTGATGTTACGGCATTGACTATTGGGTCCACAAGGTGTAGGGTTGCAGGGGTCGGATGGTGCCGGAGGCGCTGGAGGAAAAATAATTTCTAGTTTTATAACTGTTCAATAAGGGAAAATGGGTTCAGGCCCACATTTAAATGCAAACAGCTTTCTCATTGTAATGGATATCATCTACTTAGACTCACCAATGATCTTGTTGCAAATTACAAAAGCATTTCCAGTATAACCCTGTATACAAGCGCAAGTCGGTACATGATTAAACACACTACATTCAGCGTTTTGTCCGCACATTCCCGGACATGGATCCCGACATTTTTGGTTAATACACGCTCTATTCCTGGGACAATCTGGATTTATAACACATTCCGGACGACATTCTCTATAAGGATCACCTTGATATTCTGGATAACAGCTGCAAGTTCCATTGTCGCAACGAGCGTTAGTACCACAGGGATTTGGAACGCATGGATCTCTTACTTCAAGTGCTACAATAAATTTTGATAAACACCCAATGATAAAAATCACAATTGGTTCTTACGCTGTATAGGTTTTGGTGTACAAGCGACAAAAGCGTCACCAATAAATCCAGGTGGACACACACAAACAGGACTATGGTTCCTAACTTGGCAAGTAGCCTCGATTCCGCAAGATCCAGGACAAGGGTCCCTACATTTCTCGTTCATGCAAGCCAAATTGCTGGAACATTCCGAATTTACTGTACATTCGGGTCTACAGTTAGGTGGCGAACCAATGTATTGAGCTAGACAAGAACATGAGGGGTTGCCACCGATATCTCTGCATTGACTGTTGGGCCCACAAGGGGATGGTACGCATGGGTTTTCAATGATGATCGGTGGTGGAATGGACGGTGGAGCTAAAATATCAAAGTAAATCATTTAATTTCCTACTCGAAAAATATTTATAAGAATATGTAGGTGATTCTTACGTGGTATAGGATAACATCTGGTGAACGGATCGCCAGTATGTCCAGGTGAACAGCTACAAATTGGACTATGGTTAATCACCGAACACTGAGTATTAAGGCCACAAGTGCCTGGACATGGATCGGCGCATTTTTGATTTATACACGCTCTATTTTGAGCACATTCTGAGCTAACGGTACATTCTGGTCGACATCCTGGTGGTGAGCCAACGTATGTTGGTAGACACGAGCAAACAGCTTGACCATTAACTTCACGACATTGGCTATTAGGGCCACATGGAGACGGTTGGCAAGGATTGGATGGAGTTACAACAGCTATAAGTCAAATTGCAAGTAGCACATATTTAAAAAATAAAATAATAGTTTTGCTTACGTTCTTCCTTGGGTGGTATTCTGTAACAAACTCTAAACGGATCACCGGTATAGCCAAGAACACAAGTACAAGATGGTAAATGATTAATAACTTGGCATTCCGCATTTGATCCGCAGGTTCCAGGGCAAGGATCTTTACATTTATTGTTTATACAGGCTTTGTTTGATGGACAATCAGAATTCAATGTACATTCAGGTCTACAGCCTTCATACGGATTACCAATAAATTCTGAAATACAAGTACACGATCCAGCTCCTCGTTGCTCTTTACATATTGCGTTTGCACCACAAGGAGATGGTACGCAAGGGTTGGTGATTTCTGGAGGAGGTGCTAAAATTGTAAATCTCGTTAACAAAACTGTATCCATAAGGCTATAAATCTCAAATTACCTTGCTGTACATCACATCTTTGGAAGGGATTACCGAGATATCCATTTATACAGGCACAATTAGGTGTATGACTAACAACTCTACATTCAGCGTTTTGGCCGCATATTCCGGGACAAGGATCTTTGCATTTCTGGTTGATACAAGCCAAATGGTTAGCGCATTCGCTGTTACTAACGCACTCTGGTCTGCAGTTAGGCGCGGACCCAACAAATTCTGGCAAGCAAGAACATGAAGGACTACCATTGATGTCACGGCATTGAGCATTGGGGCCGCACGGAGATGGCTGACAAGGGTTAGTTGAAACAACATCTACAGGTTCTTCTCCTAAAATTTTTTGTAGTTTTATCAACGCACCAAATATATTTTTGATGAAAATCCAAAACTGTACTTACGAATTGGTAGGCATCTAGTGAACGGATCACCAGTCTGCCTTGGGGGACAACTACAAATTGGATTATGATTTATCACTTGGCACAAGGCATTAAAACCGCAGGTTCCTGGACATGGGTCAATACATTTTTGATTTAGACATGCTTGATTGAGAGGGCATTCAACGGAAGTGACACACTCAGGTCTACATGTTGGTGGACTACCAAGGTATCCTGGCACGCAGGAGCATACAGCTTGCCCGTTAATTTCTCGGCATTGGCTGTTTGGTCCGCATGGTGATGGGTTGCATGGATTCTTTGGCAATTCTGGTGGTATCTTTGTACAAAGTACAAATGGTTCTCCAATATATCCTTGAAGACACGTACAAGTTGGTATATGATTAATAACAAAACATTCGGCGTTTTGACCACAAGTTCCTGGACAAGGATCGCGGCATTTTTGATTAATACAAGCCTTATCTCTGGCACAATCTGTACTTAGCACACATTCTGGTCTGCAACCAACATAAGGATCTCCCTGATACTCTGCAATACAACTACAAATGCCATTATTACACTGTGCATTTGAGCCACAAGGCGATGGGTTGCATGGGTCAGTTTCTATCGGCTGAACCAGTGATGGTGGTTTTGGGTGACAACTAGTGAACGGATCGCCAGTAAATCCTTCAGGACATGTACATATTGGCGTATGGTTGATAACGGAACATTGTGCTCCGAAACCACAAGATCCTGGACATGGGTCGGTACATTTTTCTCTGATACACGCCAGTCTACTAACGCATTCAGAATTTATAGTACATTCTGGTCTGCAATTTGGTGGACTTCCAATGTAGTTAGAGATACAAGAGCAAGATGGTATTCCGTTAATGTCTTGGCAAATTGAGTGAGGGCCGCATGGTGAGGGTACGCACGGATTTGTAACATCTGGTTCGATAGATTGTGGAGGAGGAGCTAAAATAATAATTTTGTTACATATTGAGAATTTCTAATATCAACATAATGCATGTAATGGGAAACACTTCTTACTTGGAATGGCGTAACATCTAGTAAACGGATCTCCCGTAAATCCTGCCAAACAACTACATATCGGACTATGATTAATTACAGCGCATTGCGCACTAAGTCCACAAGTTCCCGGGCAAGGATCTGCGCATTTTTGATTTATACAAGCCTGTTTCTGGGGACATTCCGAGCTTACTGTACATTCAGGTCTACAGCCTGGCGGAGAACCTATGTGAGTTGGCAGGCAAGAGCAAACGGCCTGTCCGTTTACTTCGCGACATTGGCTGTTGGGGCCACAGGGCGATGGTTGACAAGGGTTTTTGGGTGGTTCTTCGAGTACTAAAAAATATCGTCTTACATTTATCATTAAGCTCTTATTATTGGATATAGTAAGTTTATTTATTCAAATAACCAGTAATTATTTACTCTTTTAAATTTAACTTACGCGTTTGCTGTGGAATAACATGACAATATCTGAATGGATCACCCGTATATCCACCAACACAAGTACAGGAAGGCAAGTGATTGATTACTTGACATTCAGCGTTTTGCCCGCAAGTACCAGGACATGGATCTACGCATTTATTTCTGACACAAGCCTTGTTGGATGGACAATCGGAATTGAGAGTACATTCTGGTCTACAACCTTCATAAGGATTGCCAGTGTAGTCTTGGATACATGTACAAGAGCCAGCGTTATTTTGTTCTCTACATACTGCATTAGCTCCGCAGGGTGATGGGTAGCAAGGATTTACTTGTTCAATTGGTTTAAGAGCTAAAAGATATTTTTCACATATTAATACGTGTTGTTACCTATGTAAATTCAACTGCGATTTAATCCAGATATTCTACCATAATGATAAAATTATTTATTACCTTCAATAACATTGCATATCACGAAAGGATTACCAGCATAGCCCTGGTTACAAACACAGTTTGGAGTATGACTAACAACTCTACATTCAGCATTTTGTCCGCATACTCCTGGACAAGGGTCTTTGCATTTTCGATTGATACAAGCCAAATTGTTGGCGCATTCGCTATTACTAACACACTCCGGTCTACAATTTGGTGGGGATCCAATAAATTCGGGTAGGCACGAGCAAGATGGTGTGCCGTTGATATCTTTGCATTGGGCGTTCGGACCGCACGGGGATGGATTGCATGGGTTTTGCGTATCGATTGCTTCTTCGACTAAAATAATTTTTGGATATGAAATTTAGATGGCACTTAAGTTTCAGGTTTAAAGAGAAAATTGTCATATAGAAAATTTTGATGCACGTTTTTCTATAAGCCTCACCTGTTGGAGTACATCTAGTAAACGGATCTCCAGAATACCTAGTTGGGCAGCTACAAATTGGATTATGATTCACTACTTGACATAATGCATTTTGTCCACATGTTCCTGGACAAGGATCAATACATTTTTGATTGACGCAAGCCTTATCTAGGTTACATTCGTTAGAAGAAACACATTCAGGTCTACATGCTGGTGGGCTTCCCATAAAGCCTGGTACACAAGAGCAAACTGCTTGTCCATTGATTTCTCTACATTGACTGTTGGGACCGCAAGGTGATGGATTGCAAGGATTCTTGGGAGTTTCTGGTGGTATTGGCTGACAAGCCACAAAAGCGTTGCCCTGATAGCCAGCAATACATGCGCAGTTCGGAATATGGTTAATAACAGTGCACTCAGTGTTTTGACCGCAAGTGCCCGGGCAAGGGTCCACGCATTTTTGCCTTATACAAGCCTTGTCTCTTGAACAATCGTTATTTAAAAGACATTCTGGCCTACAACCCTGATAAGGATCCCCTTGATATTCTGGCAAGCATGTGCATATTCCATTATCACATTGAGCATTCGCTCCACAAGGAGATGGATTGCAAGGATCTTGCTCAACAACCGGTTCTGGACGCTTAACTTGACAATAGCTGAATGGATCTCCTGTATATCCTTCGAGACACACACAAATGGAAATATGATTGAAAACGCTACATTGTGCATTACTTCCGCACATTCCTGGACAAGGATCGCGACATTTCTGTTGAATACATGCTTGATTCGTTGGACATTCGGAGTTGATTGTACATTCTGGTCTACAGTTTGGTGGTGCACCAATATAAGTTACTAGGCAAGAGCATGATGGTAACCCTCCAATGTCTTGGCATTGAGAGTTCGGTCCACAAGGAGATGGTACACAAGGATTTTTGATTACTATTGGTGGCGGAGTTGAAGGCGGACCTGAAATTGCAATTATAAAATGTGTTTCGATGTCTACTGATTTGAATATAAAGAGAGTTTTTTCTAGTTGGTGGTTACAAAAAACAAAATATTGAAACTCTCGAATTTAGTTTATATGAAGCATTTTTGCGTCGATTCTTTATGATCTGACCATATCAGCATAAATGTTTACCTATTTTTGTTACATAGCAGCTCGTGAACGGATCTCCAGTAAATCCACTAGAACAACTACAGATCGGGCTGTGGTTTATAACTTGGCAATTAGCATTCAATCCACACGTTCCAGGACATGGATCGGTGCATTTTTGGTTAATACAAGCCTTATCTCCAGAACATTCTGAGCTTACTATACATTCTGGCCTACAACCCGGTGGAGAACCTATATATTCAGGTAGGCAAGAACAAACGACTTGGCCATTATTTTCACGACATTGACTATTCGGACCGCATGGAGATGGTTGGCAAGGACTTGAAGGTTGTTCTTCAGCAACCGCTAGAATAATTTTGTGTCAAACCTTGAAGTGACCAGAAATTATTAACTTACGTTCTGGTAAATTGCTGCAATAGCGGAAAGGATCTCCAGTATATCCAATAATACAAGTGCACGAAGGCAAATGATTGATTGGTTGACATTGGGCATTGGTTCCACATGCTCCAGGACAAGGATCCTTACATTTGTTATTTATACAAGCCTTATTTGATGGACAATCGGAGTTGAGAGTACACTCAGGTCGGCAACCTTCATAGGGATTACCAATATAGTCTTGTAAACACTGACAAGCGCCAGCTCCATTTTGCTCTCTACAAATAGCATTTGATCCACATGGAGATGGAATACAAGGTGTAGGTCTTTCTTCTGCAGGAGCTTCAATCTTCTGAAGACAATGCACGAATGGATTACCAACAAATCCAGGCAAACAAATACAATTTGGTGTATGGCTAACAACTCTACAATCTGCGTTGATGCCACAGGTATTAGGGCAAGGATCTTTGCATTTTTGATTTATGCATGCCAAATGGGAAGCACACTCACTGTTGCTAATACATTCTGGTCTACAGTTTGGAGGTGTACCAGTATATTCTGGCAAACAAGAGCATGATGGTGACCCGTTGATGTCACGACATTGTGAATTGGGTCCGCAGGGTGATGGTTGGCAAGGGTTAGTTGGAACAACCACTGGTACTTCTCCTAAAAAAAATACGAATATTTAGATTTATGCTTAAATTTTCAAAAACCTAATTGGCAGAATGTTTTTTCATGTGCCAGTAATCAATTTCATGAAAAACTAAAAAAAAAACAACTTACTTATTGGTAAGCATCTAGTAAATGGATCACCAGTTTGTCCAGGTAAGCAGCTACAGATAGGATTATGATTTACAACTTGACATTGTGCATTTAATCCACAAGTTCCAGGACATGGATCGATACATTTCTGATTTACGCAAGCCCTGTTAAGAGGACATTCTGAACTAGTAATACATTCTGGTCTACAAGCTGGTGGGCTTCCGATAAAGCCTGGCACACACGAACACACAGCCTGGCCGTTAATCTCTCTACATTGACTGTTTGGACCACACGGGGACGGTTGACATGGATTTTCAGGCATTTCCGCTAAAAGTAGATGATTGTTTTATTGAGATTTGATAGGGCATTTGCTGCTTGAATATTTGAGAACTTGCTGAATTCAAAGCAAAATTTATTGTCAAAAATTAGCAATGATGTTTATGACCACTGATCTAGATTTAAGTACTACAAAATAATAAAATAATCTATCGTTCCCAAACTTACGTGGTAAAGGTGAACATATAACAAATGCATCCCCAGTAAATCCTGACAAGCATGAGCATATTGGAATATGATTAAATACAAAACATTCAGCGTTTTGTCCACAAGTTCCAGGACAAGGATCTTGACATTTATTTCTAATACAGGCCTTAGTTCTAGGACAATCTTCGCTCAAAACACATTCAGGTCTGCAGCCTCTGTAAGGATCGCCTTGATATTCTGGCAAGCATGTGCATATACCGTTGTTGCATTGAGCATTTGATCCGCACGGTGATGGATTACATGGGTCAGATTCAACCGGTTCAGGTGGCGGAGGCGGTTTTGGCGAGCAATAAGCGAACGGATCACCAGTATATCCATCGAGACAACTACAAATCGGTATATGGTTGATAACGCTGCATTGAGCGTAAGTACCGCATGATCCTGGACAAGGGTCTTTGCATTTTTGTCGGATGCAAGCCAAGTTACTTGGACATTCCGAGTTAATAGAGCATTCTGGTCTACAGTTTGGTGGACTTCCAATATAGTTTGGTAAGCAAGAACATGATGGGTTATTTCCGACCTCACGACATTGACTGTTAGGTCCACATGGCGACGGCATACATGGATTTTGAGGCACTGGTATAGGCTCGGGTGGAGGTGCAGGTATTGGGTAACATCTAGTAAACGGATCACCAGTAAATTGAGCTACACAGCTACATATTGGACTATGATTTATCACTTGACAGTTAGCGTTTAAGCCACATGTACCAGGGCAAGGATCGACACATTTTTGGTTTACGCAGGCTTTATTATGTGCGCATTCTGTACTGACTACACATTCTGGTCTGCAACCTGGTGGACTGCCAATATATTCCGGTAGGCAAGAGCATACGGCTTGGCCGTTTATTTCACGACATTGACTGTTGGGTCCGCAGGGTGATGGTTGACACGGATTTTGAGGAGTGATGTCTTTTACAGCTAAAATTGAATTTATTTTATTAAAACTACAATCTGAAATATCAGAAGAGACTTACGTTCAGGTGGTACTAAATCACAATATCTATACGGATCTCCAGTGTATAATGGTAGACAACTACAAGAAGGCATATGATTGACAACTTGGCATACCGCGTTTTGTCCACAAGTTCCAGGACATGGATCAATGCATTTATTTCTAATACAGGCTTTATTCGAGGGACAGTCAGAGTTTATGCTACATTCTGGCCTACAGCCTTCGTAAGGATTTCCGATATATTCTGGTAAACATATGCAAGCACCAGCGTTATTTTGTTCTCTACATTCAGCGTTCGCACCACATGGTGATGGAAGACAAGGGGTTGGTCTTTCCACTGGTCGAATAACTACAAATTAAGTAAGTTGAAAATGATAGTTTCTAAATAATATCATAAATCATATGGCTGATTTGGGAGAAATTATCACCTTGTTCAGAACAAACAGAGAATGGATTTCCAACGAAACCAGGCAGACAGACACAATTAGGTGTATGACTAACGACTCTGCATTCGGCATTTTGCCCGCACACTCCAGGACAAGGGTCTTTACATTTTTGTCCAATGCAAGCCAAATGATTAGCGCACTCGCTATTACTTATACATTCTGGCTTACAGTTTGGTGGCTGACCAATTAATTCAGGTAAGCAAGAGCAAGATGGCGATCCGTTAATTTCTCTACATTGTGAGTTAGGTCCGCATGGAGATGGATTGCAAGGATCTCTAACTTGCACTGGTTCATCACCTAGAAGATTAATTTTTTTGAATAAATATGTGCTAAGAATATAACTTTTGAACTCTTACGTATAGGAGTGCATCTGACAAACGGATCTCCGGTATAACGTGGAGCACAACTACAAATAGGATTGTGATTTACCACTTGACATAGAGCATTAACGCCGCAAGTTCCTGGACAAGGATCGATACATTTCTGATTGACACAGGCTTGATTTAAAGGACATTCTGGACTGGTTACACATTCTGGTCTACAAGTTGGAGGGCTACCAATAAAACCTGGTACACAAGAGCAAACAGCTTGTCCATTAATTTCTCTACACTGACTATTAGGACCGCATGGTGATGGATTGCATGGGTTTTGTGGTGTAGGAGCTGAAAATGATTCTTGATGTAAATCAAATTTTTCTGGGAAATTGTAATATTTAGTAAATGAAAAAGTAGACGAACAAAACGGAATCTTGATGGAATGACGCCATATTGTATAGTATGGAGCCAGTATGTATGTGTGAGTTATAATGATCTTATTAAATATCACTTTGAATCAACTTACCAGGTACTCTTGAGCACGAAACAAAAGCATTTCCAGTATAACCCTCAATGCAACTGCACATAGGTATATGATTAACAACTGCGCATTCAGCGTTGGAACCACAAGTTCCCGGACAAGGATCTTGACATTTATTTCTAATACAAGCCTTATTCCATGGGCAATCATTGCTCAACACACACTCTGGCCTACAGCCTCTGTAAGGATCACCTTGGTATTCTGATATGCAAGTGCAAACTCCGTTATTACATTCAGCGTTTGGACCGCACGGTGATGGATTGCATGGGTCAGTTTCAACAGGTTCTGGAGGCGGTGGAGGTTTAGGAACACAATTGGTGAACGGGTCACCCGTAAATCCTTCCGGACAATCGCAAATAGGTGTGTGGTTGATAACAGAGCACCGAGCGCCAAATCCGCAAGATCCAGGACAAGGGTCTGTACATTTTTGTCTGATACAAGCCAAGTTATTGGAGCACTCTTGGTTTATGTTACATTCCGGACGACAGTTTGGTGGACTTCCAAAGAACATTGATTGGCATCGGCATACAGGAGAGCCACCAACGTTGGTACATTCGGCGTTTGGACCGCAAGGGGATGGTACGCATGGGTCTCTTTCTATAAACGTTGGCTGTGGTGGAGGTGGAGCTAAAATAGTTTCATTGGTTTGTGGATGATTTTTTTTCGGCCGATATATCAAATAGTATTTCAGTGAAATAACTTTTTTTTATTGCCTACTTTAAAATTGTTTTGATAGTTACATAACGAACGTGTGTCATACTCTTCAGGATTCCCATAATAGGGTTTATCCTGAAATTCAATATTATGGTCTACGGGAAAGTACGTGTTCAGCTACAGTATATTTATCCGATTGTTCAAGTCTGCAGTTTCGCTTAGCTCTTTGATTATTTTCACCGAACGACCACTGGGAACCAGAATCCGTAGGAGAAATCTGCGATCCGCGGCAGCTGAACACACACTTTAAGACGTGGAAAATAATATCAAATTTCATTCATCATACGAATAATTTCAACGTAAAGAAGAAAAGCTTAAGAGTAAACAAAATATGGACTACGGCCTCACGTTAGAAATCCACGACGGTACGACACTCAAACCCGAATCCATCATCAATACATTTTTTATATAGATACGAAATGTACATATTTCCGTAAAAACAATCGTTAAAAGTAAAACAGATGTTGGCAATAAAAAAGTCGTTTCTGTACTTCATCAAACTGAAATTTTTATCGCAGTCAGTGAATAACACTTACGTGGTATAAGATAACATCTTGTAAATGGATCACCGGTATGACCAGGCGAACAGCTACATATTGGACTATGATTTATGACTGAACACTGAGCCTGGATGCCACACGTTCCTGGACATGGATCAGCGCACTTCTGATTAATGCAAGCTCTATTTTGTGGACACTCGGAACTAACGACACATTCTGGTCGACAGCTTGGAGGACTGCCAACATATTGAGGCAAGCAGGAGCAAACGGCTTGTCGATTTACTTCCCGACATTGGCTATTAGGACCACAAGGGGAGGGTTGGCACGGATTTTGGGGTGGTTGTTCTTCGTTTATTGCTATTTGGTATGTTTAATAATTAGCAATGAGGTAATTCTCTGAAATCCACCACTTTTCACAAAATATTCGAGGCTGGCAATGAATAATCACGAAAAAAAAAGCAGATTTAATTGATTATAATTTAAAACTTTCTATGTTTTTCAAAACATTTTTTTTTTTTTTAAATTATACAAAATTTTTAGTCAGCAGAAATATTGGCAAGCCGTAACCGAGGGACGAAATCTCAGTGGCTAAAAACTCTCTTATGTACCTATAGGTAATAAAGCTGAGGTGAAAAATGTGGAATTTTCTATAATAAAGTATTTCTCATAAAAATATTCATCCTTACGTTCTGGTATAGGTTTGCAATAGGTAAACGGATCTCCTGTAAATCCTGGAACACAATCACAAGCGGGCAGATGATTGACTGCGGTACAATCCGCATTTTGACCGCAAGCACCTGGACAAGGGTCTTTACACTTGTTGGTCACGCATGCTTTATTCGAGGGACAGTCAGAGTTAAGGACACATTCGGGTCTACAACCTTCATAGGGGTTTCCAATGTAATCGGGGAGACAAGTGCAGGAACCTGCACGATTTTGTTCTCTACATACAGCGTTCGCTCCACAAGGTGAGGGTACACAAGGGTTGGTATTTTCAGGGGGTGGAGCTATAAAAGATCATGGTTGGTCAACAATTGTTTATTTTTTGCACAATAAGAAACGTTAGAAGCAAATAAACTGATTGACTTATTAGGTAGTTCACTAAATTGCGAATAACGTTTCGTATGTCGCACCCATCATCAAGGCAAGGCATTATTTTTTCAAGCATTAGTAAGTATAATTTGTGTGGCAAATAATAAGAGCAAAGGCATAATAAAAATGGGCTTACGCGATGGTACAGCACAAGACACAAACGGATTTCCGCTAAATCCTTGTAAACAATAACATTCGGCTGTATGACTAACTACGCGGCAGTTGGCATTAGTGCCGCACACACCCGGGCAAGGATCTTGGCATTTTTGTCTTATACATGCTAAATTGTAGTTGCATTCGTTGTTGCTAATGCACTCTGGTCTACAATTTGGAGGCGAACCAATATAATTTGCTTGGCAAGAACATGATACTTGGTTGTTAATAACTTTGCATTCTGCGTATGGACCGCATGGTGATGGTTGGCAGGGGTTTTGGGGTTCTACTACCTGGTCTTCTCCTAAAAATCGATCGATTATTTTAATAAACCTGGAATATATTGGCGAAGTTCTTCCGTACTTATCGGTATGCATCTAACGAAAGGATTTCCAGATTGCCTGGGTGGGCAGCTACAAATAGGATTATGATTGACCACTTGGCAAACAGCTGCTATTCCGCAACTACCAGGACAGGGGTCAATGCATTTTTGATTTACACAAGCTCTGTTTAGCGCGCAATCGGAGCTTAAAATGCATTCTGGTCGACAAGTCGGTGGACTACCAATAAATCCATGTACGCAAGAACAAACAGCTTGTCCGTTTATTTCTCTACATTGACTGTTTGGACCGCACGGGCTTGGGTTACATGGATTTTGAGGAGTTATTTCTAAAAAATTATATACCATTGTGAAAAATTGTTTCAACGTATTTTTTTTTAAACCATCATATAAAAATTAGCTAGAGAGAACAGAGTGAAATGATGCGTTCTTATTTTTGCTAAAAATCTAAATGTTTTTTGTACCAACCTGGGAGCTTGGAGCAAAAAGTAAAGGCATTTCCAGTATATCCTACGATGCAAGTACACATCGGTACATGATTAAATACCGAACAGTCTGCATTTTGTCCGCAAGTTCCGGGACAAGGATCGATACATTTCATTCTTATACAAGCCTTATTTCGCGGACAGTCACTATTTAGGACACATTCAGGCCTACACTCTTTGTAAGGATCTCCTTGATATTCTGGTAAGCATGTACAAATTCCATTCTTGCATTGAGCATTTGGCCCACATGGTGACGGGTTACATGGATCAGTTTCGACCGGTTTAGGTGGCGGTGGTGGCTTCGGAGTACAATAACTGAACGGATCACCAGTGTAACCTTCTATACAAGTACATATCGGAGTATGATTGATTACAGAGCATTGCGTATTGGTACCGCAAGACCCGAGACACGGGTCTCGGCATTTTTCTCTAATGCAAGCCAGATTCATTAAACATTCTGAGTTAATAGTACATTCAGGTCTACAATTTGGCGGCGCTCCAATGTACTTGGACAAGCAACTACACACTGGGGATTGATTTATTTCTCTACATTCGCTGTTGGGTCCGCACGGAGATGGAACACAAGGGTTTCTATAGGGGATTATATCTTGAACAGGTGGTGGTGCTAAAAATTTTGTCTAATAGAACATATTTTCTCAAATGGTACAATGAAAACTTACGAGGAATAGGGTAGCACCTGGTAAACGGATCACCAGTATGACCAGGTGAACAGCTACAAATTGGACTATGATTAACTACTGAACAACGAGAATTAAGGCCGCACGTTCCTGGACATGGGTCGATACATTTCTGGTTTATACATGCTTTGTTTTGAGCACACTCTGAACTAACTGTACATTCTGGCCTACAGCTTGGTGGTGCACCAATATATTCGGACAGACAAGAGCATACTGCTTGACCGTTAACTTCACGACATTGGCTATTAGGACCACATGGAGATGGTTGGCAAGGATTTTGTGGGTCTGGTGGTGATTCAATTGCTAAAATAATTTTTAGATCATTTCAATTAGATGATCAGAATAAAGAATCGCATCGTACCTTGCACAATACTGCAAAATCTAAATGGATCTCCGGTATAATCATGGAAACAACTACACTGAGGCAAATGATTGCGCACATGACATTCGGCATTTTGCCCACAAGTCCCTGGACAAGGGTCTCTACACTTTTGGTTAACGCAAGCTTTATTCGACGGACAATCAGAATTAATAGTACATTCTGGTCTACAACCTTGATAAGGATCTCCAATGTAACCTGGAATACATGTGCAAGAACCGGCGTTATTTTGCTCCTTGCATATTGCATTTGGCCCGCAAGGTGATGGGGAACATGGTGATATTATTTCTCTTATTGGTGGTGCTAAAAATGGTTCTAGGTAAATTTTGAGGATCATTGTTTGAAAAAAAAATCTTACGTTGTGGCGGCGAACAGGCAATGAAAGGATTTCCAACATAATTGGAAACACAAACACAATTGGGAGTATGGCTTACAACTCTACATTCGGCGTTTTGTCCGCATACGCCAGGACACGGATCTCTACATTTTTGTCCTATACAGGCCAAATTGTAGGTGCATTCACTGTTGCTGACGCATTCTGGTCTACAGTTTGGCGGTGATCCAATAAATTCTGGTAAACATGAACAAGACGGACTGCCGTTGATGTCTTTGCACTGGGAATTGGGTCCGCAAGGAGATGGTTGGCAAGGATTCGTTTGAATGGGTTCTTCAATTGCTAAAATTAATTTAGGCGTGATATTTTGCATTTCAAGAAACTAAAGAGTTACAAGCATAATAATTTCTGTTTTCAAATAAATGGCCCGTTGATTAGTTTATCATAATCTTGGCAAAAGTTATCTTAAATAATTTCGAAAATTGAACTAAGTAAGTAACTATTATGCTGATACCTCACATATAAATGAGACAATTTAAACAAAATATAATTACGTTTTGGGAAGCATCTCACAAATGGATCACCAACATAATTACCCAAACAACTACATATTGGATTATGATTTACAACTTGACAGTGAGCATTTAGCCCGCAAGTTCCTGGACAAGGGTCAATACATTTTTGATTAACGCACGCTCTATTTAAAGCACATTCGGCGCTGGTAACACATTCTGGTCTACAAGCTGGTGGGCTGCCAATAAAGCTTGGTACACAAGAGCAAACTGCTTGACCATTAATTTCTCTGCATTGACTGTTGGGACCGCACGGCGACGGATTGCACGGGTTGGAAACTACTGGTTTTGACATTGATGAACAAAATACAAAAGCATTTCCATAATAACCATAAATGCAAGTGCAAATAGGTATGTGGTTGATTACTGAACATTCAGCATTTTGTCCGCATGTGCCAGGACATGGATCAATACATTTACTTCTTAGACAAGCTTTGTTGTTTGGACAATCATTGTTTAAAACGCATTCAGGTCTGCATCCCTTATAAGGATCTCCTCGATATTCTTGTAAGCATGTGCAAACACCATCGTTACATTGAGCATTGGAACCACATGGTGAAGGATTGCACGGATCATTTTCAACAGCTTCTGGAGGTGGTGGTGGTTTTGGTGAGCAGTAAGTGAATGGATCTCCAATATAACCTTCAATACAAGTACAAATAGGTGTATGATTTATTACTGAACATTGAGCACTAATTCCACAAGATCCCGGACATGGGTCTCTACATTTTTGAGTGATACAAGCCAAGCTACTGGAGCAATCTGAATTAATTGTACACTCGGGCCTACAATTGGGTGGGCTTCCCAAAAATTTTGGCAAGCAAGAGCAAGATGGAGAGCCTCCACTGTTTCTGCACTGTGAATTAGGGCCGCAAGGAGATGGTAAGCATGGATCTCTAATTGGTTCAATAACTGCCGCAGGAGGAGGAACTAAAAATAATTGCCAATTGAACAAAATCTTCCAACAATCGTCAAAATAACTCACTAGGAATTGGGTAGCACCTAGTAAACGGATCGCCAGTGAAACTAGTTCTACAATTGCATATAGGACTGTGATTAATCACTTGACAATTGGCATTGAGCCCGCAAGTGCCTGGACATGGGTCAACGCATTTTTGATTCACACAAGCCCTATTCTGAGGACATTCTGCGCTTATTGTACATTCCGGTCTGCAACCAGGTGGACTACCAATGTATTCAGGTAGACAAGAACAAACTGCTTGACCGTTTACTTCGCGACATTGACTGTTTGGACCACAAGGGGATTGTTGACATGGGTTTTGAGGCACATCACTCACTACAGCTGAAAGAAAATTAAAATCGTGAATTAACCCTGAAGAAATGATAGTCTGGTTTTTAAAATCAAGGAAATTTCTTACGTTCTGGTGGTATAACATTGCAGTATCTGAAAGGATCTCCAGTGAACCCTGCATTACAGCTACAAGTTGGTAAATGATTGATAACCTGACAATAGGCATTTTGTGCACACGTTCCTGGACAAGGGTCTCTACATTTACTATTTATGCAAGCCTTGTTCGATGGACAATCTGAGTTCAAAGAACACTCTGGTCTACAACCTTCATAGGGATTTCCAATGTATTCTGGCAAACACGTGCAAGCTCCAGCTTTATTTTGAACTCTACATTCTGCATTTGCGCCACACGGCGATGGTACACAAGGATTAACATGTTCCGTTGGTTGAGGTAATGGTATAACATTGCAAGCACTGAATGGATTACCAGTATAACCAGGACTACAAATACAATTAGGCGTGTGGCTGATAACTCTACATTCAGCGTTTTGTCCGCAAGTGCCAGGACATGGGTCTTTGCATTTGTTATTGATACAAGCCAAGTGATTGGCGCAATCACTATTGCTGGCACATTCTGGCCTACAGTTTGGTGGAGATCCAATAAACTGTGGCCAACAGGAGCATGATGGAGTACCATTGATATCTTTGCATTGGGCATTAGCACCGCATGGTGATGGTTGGCAAGGATTTGTTGGAGTTGGATGATGATCTTCAATAGCTATAAATTTCAATTTAAATTAAAACCTGAAGACAAGCATTGTATTTCAACTCACGTATTGGTCGACATCTACTAAAAGGATCACCAGTTTGTCCAGGTGGACAACTGCAAATCGGACTATGATTAATAACTTGGCATTTAGCTCCAATACCGCAAGTACCAGGACATGGATCTATACATTTCTGATTAGCACAAGCCTGAATAATTGCACACTCATAACTTGCGGTACATTCAGGCCTACAAGTGGGCGGGCTACTCATGTAGTTTGGCAAACATGAGCAAACCGCTTGTTGGTTTATTTCTCTACATTGACTGTTGGGTCCGCAAGGGGATGGATAACATGGATTCACAGGGGGTGGCACTGAAAGTTTTTTTGAAAGTTAAATGTTTTGAAGGACAGTGAAGAATGTTATTAGGTACCTCTAATTTCAGAACACAAAATAAAAGCGTTTCCAGTAAATCCGGGCAAACACGAGCACATAGGAATATGCTCATAAACGTTGCATTGAGCATTTTGTCCACAAGTTCCTGGACACGGATCCGTACATTTGTTTCTGATACATGCTCGGTCTCTGGGACAATCGTTACTTATTATACATTCTGGTCTACAACCTTGATAAGGATCTCCTTGATATTCTGGCAAGCATGTGCATATTCCATTGTTGCATTGGGCATTTGCGCCACAAGGTGAGGGGTTGCAAGGATCCGCTTCCTCAATAATAACTAAAACATTTATTTTTATTTTTTTGTTTGGCAAGTAGTAACCTCAAATCCAAAAATTACCTGGTTGCGGTTTAATGAAACAATTACTAAATGGATCTCCAGTGTATCCATCACGACAAGAGCAAATTGGTAAATGACTGATAACAATGCACTGTGCATTCAAACCACAAGATCCAGGACAAGGATTTTTGCATTTTTCCCTGATACAAGCCAAATTACTCGGGCATTCAGAATTAATGGTACATTCAGGTTTGCAATTTGGTGGGCTGCCAATATAAGTTGCTCGACAACTGCAAGATGGTGATCCATTAAGGTCTCTACATTCGCTGTTGGGCCCGCATGGCGATGGAATGCAAGGGTTTGTAATTAATAGTGGCGGTGGGGGAGCTGAAATATGATGACACATTTTAGCAGGTGTTATCGATAAGTAATATTTTGCTTGTTGTAGCACTTTCAGAAGTTTGAATTTATGAAATTTGGTTGCATTTTACTCCGAAGGAGGATTAAGAAAAAGGGTAAAATATAATTGCTAGTAAAGCAATTTAATAATGATTGCAGCGTTTCTTACGTGGTATTGGGTAGCATTTCGTAAACGGATTTCCAGTATTACCAGGTCTACAACTACAAATCGGACTGTGATTAATCACTTGACAATTGGCATTTATTCCACAAGTTCCAGGGCAAGGATCGCTGCATTTCTGGTTTAGGCAAGCTCTATTTCGAGCGCATTCTGTGCTCACAACGCATTCTGGCCGACAACCAGGTGGACTACCTATGTATTCTGGTAGACAAGAGCAAACTGCTTGCCCATTAATTTCGCGACATTGACTGTTGGGACCGCAAGGCGATGGCTGGCAAGGATGTGATGGTTCAGCTTCAATGGCTAAAATTGTTTTTTGAGTTAATCTTTAATTAAGTAGATTAGGAGGCCTTGCGAAGGCTATAAACGAGGAAAATTAATCAAATGCTACGGCATAGTTATTCTCCTCATTCGTACAACCTTGAAAATATTCGGGGTCTAAAAATAGCACTTACGTTTTTCAAGAAGTATGCTACAATATCTGAATGGATCTCCTGTAAAGCCAGGTTGACAAGTACATGATGGATCATGGTTCACTACCTGACAGTAAGCGTGTTGTGCACAAGTTCCAGGACATGGATCTTTACATTTATCATTTACACAGGCCTTATTAGCAGGGCAGTCGGAATTAGTTGTACATTCTGGCCTGCATCCCTCATATGGATTTCCAATGAACTCTTGTAAGCATGTGCAAGATCCGGCTCCATTTCGCTCTCTACATTCAGCATTTGCACCGCAGGGCGATGGATTACAAGGATTGATATTTTCTATTAGGGGTGGAGGTGATAGATGACAAGAACTGAATGGATTACCAATGAATCCAGATACACAAAAACAGTTGGGTGTATGACTGACCACTCTACATTCAGCGTTTGTGCCACAAGTTCCTGGACACGGGTCTTTACATTTTTGGTTCATACAAGCCAAGTGATTAGCGCATTCGCTATTGCTGACACATTCTGGTCTACATCTTGGTGGTGTACCGATAAATTCTGGTAAGCACGAACATGAGGGACTATCTCCCACTGGTTGACATTGGGCATTTGGTCCACAAGGAGATGGTTGGCAAGGATTTGTCGGAGTAACGATATGTTCTTCTTCTAAAATATTTGTATAATTTATAATTTGTATAAATTAATGAAATACAACCAACTTACGTATTGGTATGCAACGAACAAAAGGATCGCCAGAAAATCTTGAAGGACAACTACAAATTGGATTATGATTGATAACTTGACAATGTGCCCCTACTCCACAAGTTCCCGGACATGGGTCGATACATTTTTGGTTTGAGCAAGCCTGATTGAGGGGACACTCAGAACTAGATACGCATTCTGGTCTACAAGTTGGTGGACTACCAATAAAACCTGGTACGCAAGAGCACACGGCTTGTCCGTTGATTTGTCTGCATTGACTGTTGGGACCACAAGGTGAAGGACTACAAGGGTTTTGAGGCACTGGTCCTAAAAGTGTATTAAAAAGTCTATTAGTCCAAATCTTATGAGACTTTTCCATGGTATTGATTTCAAAGTTTGAGTAATATATATTATCAAGCTAATGTGAACTTACTTTTGATTCGATCACAAATGACAAAAGCATTTCCACTGAAACCTGGTAAGCAAGAACACATGGGTATATGGTTAACAACATTACATTCAGCATTCTGTCCACAAGTTCCAGGACAAGGATTTTTACATTTTTGCCTCATGCAAGCCAAGTTTCGTGAACAATCGGCATTCAAAATACACTCTGGTCTACATCCTTGGTAAGGATCTCCCTGATATTCTGGCAGACACGTGCAAATTCCATTGTCGCATTGTGCGTTGGATCCACAAGGTGTTGGATTACATGGATCTGTTACTACTGCTTCGATTTCTTGAGGTTTAAGTTGGCAATAATTAAATGGATCTCCAGTGTAGCCTCCTGAACATGTACATATCGGAGTATGATTGATTACAGAGCATTGTGCTCCGCTTCCGCAAGCTCCTAAACAAGGATCGCTACATTTTTGTCTAATGCATGCCATGTTGCTACTACATTCGGAATTTACGAGACACTCTGGTCTGCAATTCGGTGGGCTTCCAACAAGTTCTGGAAGGCAACTACAAGATGGCAAACCATTGATGGTTCTGCATTGACTGTTGGCTCCACATGGAGATGGCAGGCAAGGATCAGTTAATACTGGCTCTAGAACCTGTACCAGAGGCTTAGGTGTTGGATAACATCTAGTGAATGGATCACCAGTATGGCCGACATTACAACTACAAATGGGGCTGTGATTCATTACTTGACATTTAGCATTAAGCCCGCATGTTCCAGGGCAAGGATCGGCGCATTTTTGATTTATACAGGCTTTAGTTAGAGCACATTCTGAGCTAACAGTACATTCAGGCCTGCAACCTGGTGGACTACTAATGTAATTTGGAAGGCATGAACAGACTGCTTGGTTATTAATTTCTCTGCATTGGCTGTTGGGTCCACAGGGACTGGGATTGCATGGATTTTGTGGTGGAGTTTCATCTGCTATTGCTAAAATGTAGATTTCTGGTGTCAAAATAAAGAGTAAAACTTTGATATACATTAGAGTTAAAAATGTTTCTTACGTTGACGTGGAATATTACAAAACCGGAACGGGTCTCCAGTATAACCAGGTATACAAGTGCACATGGGCAAGTGATTGACTACTTGGCAATCGGCGTTCTGTCCACATATTCCAGGGCAAGGGTCTTGACATTTGTTTCTTAGACAAGCCTTGTTGTACGGACAATCTGAATTAAGGACACATTCAGGTCTGCAACCCTCATAGGGATTTCCAATGTAGTCGAGTAGGCAAACACAAGCGCCCGCGCCATTTTGTTCGCGACATTCTGCGTTAGCGCCACAAGGTGATGGGGAACAAGGTCTTATGATTTCTTGTATAATTTCTAAAAAAATTAATTTGTATGAACTACATAAACTTTTTCCGTGTAGCTGAGGAAGTAATGCTAATTATTATGGTTATTTTGATAAATTATAGTTTTCAGCTTCCTTTGGCAACTGTTAAAATTACGTAAAACTTACGAGGCTGTTGTGGTAAGCATTGCCTGAATGGATCGCCAATAAAACCTTGAAGACACATACAGTTTGGCGTGTGAGTGACCACACGACATTCTGCATTCAGACCACAAGTTCCAGGGCAAGGATCCTTGCATTTATTGTTGATACAAGCTAAATTATATGCGCAGTCCGAATTTGATACGCATTCTGGTCTACAATTTGGCGGAGACCCTGTAAATCCTGCTAGGCAGGAACAAGATGGAGATTCTCCAATTGACCTACATTCGGAATTCGGCCCACATGGTGATGGTAGGCATGGGTTAGTTGGCTGAGCAACCACTGCTTCTTCTATAATGTGTATTTTTTTTCATAAATTATATTTTTACATAAAAAAAAAATATTACCTATAATCGGGACACATCTGATAAACGGATTACCAGACATCCTTTCTGGGCAAGAGCAAATCGGACTATGATTAACCACTTGGCATCTAGCACCAATTCCACATGTACCAGGACATGGATCAATACATTTTTGATTTACGCAAGCTTGACTCAATATACATTCTTGACTAGTGACACACTCTGGACGACAATTTGGAGGACTACCAATAAAAGCTGGTACGCAAGAACATACAGCTTGGCCATTAATTTCTCTACATTGACTGTTGGGTCCACATGGTGAAGGATTGCAGGGATTTTTGGGATCTTCCGCTAGAAATAGATGATTTTTTTTTCAGACAAGTAGATGTTTGGCAGGTATTTCTTTTAATTCCATTATTTGTTTGAAATCGACTTATTCCGGAAATGAGACGAGCTAAAAAATATTTACCTGGGATGGGTAAACAAATCAAAAATGCATTTCCAGAAAATCCTTGCAGACAAGAGCACATCGGAATGTGATTAATAACATTGCACTCAGCATTTTGGCCACACGTCCCGGGACAAGGATCCTGACATTTATTTCTAATACAAGTTTTATCTCTGGAACAATCACTTGGAAGAACACATTCTGGCCTACATTCCCTATAAGGATCACCTCGATATTCTGGTAAACAAGTGCAAATTCCATTATTGCACTGAGCATTTGGTCCACATGGTGAGGGACTACAGGGGTCAGTTTCAACTGGTTGTGTAGGTTGAAGTGGTTCAGGATTACAATAGCTGAATGGATCACCAGTATAGCCATCGGGGCATGTACATATTGGCGTATGATTCACTACAGTACATAGTGCGCCAGATCCACAAGCACCTGAACAAGGATCTTGACATTTTTCATTAATGCATGCCAAACTGCTTCTGCAGTCAGAATTGACACTGCATTCGGGTCTACAGTTTGGAGGACTGCCAAAATAATTGGGTAGACAGGAACATGATGGGGAACTATTTGAGTCTCTACATTGACTGTTTGGGCCACATGGTGACGGTACACATGAGTTTGTGATTATTATAGATGGAATGTCCACTGGGGGAGCTAAAATATATTACAATAATATTTGCAAGCTTACAATAAGGTTATTGGCTTACGTGGTATAGGATAACACCTAGAAAACGGATCACCGGTGAATTGATTTTTGCAACTACAAATAGGACTATGCTTTATTACTTTACAGAGAGCATTTAGTCCACAGGTTCCTGGACACGGATCAGCGCATCTCTGGTTTATACAAGCTTTGTCTGCTGGACATTCTGAGCTTACAGTACATTCTGGTCTACAACCAGGTGGACTACCGAAATAGTCGGGTAGACAAGAACATACAGCTTGCCCGTTGACTTCCCGACATTGACTGTTTGGACCGCATGGAGATCGATGGCATGGGTTTGAAGGTATATCTTCTACTACAGCTACAATAGGTTATTATTATTAATGAGAATCTCAGTAGCCAATTTTCAAATAGAATGTATTTTATAAAAGTAAAAGTAAAAATCATCAGCCATTGCTAGTAGGTATATGCATTATGCAAATTTACAACGAATATTATCAAAATATTCATTATTTATCAAAAGAAATTGACTTTGATATGTAAACAACTTTTGCTTTTATAAAACCACAGATATCATAAGATTCTTACGTTGTGGGGGAATTATGCTGCAATATCTGAAAGGATCTCCTGTATATCCAGGACTGCAGGTACAAGACGGAAGATGATTAATCACTTGACATAACGCGTTTGGTGCGCAAGTTCCTGGACAAGGATCTTGACATTTGTTCCTAATGCATGCTTTATTCGATGGGCAATCGGAATTGACTGAGCATTCTGGCCTACAACCCTCATAAGGATTTCCAATATATTCTCGTAAGCATACACATGATCCAGCTCCATTCCGTTCCCTGCACTCAGCATTGGATCCGCAAGGAGACGGATTGCACGGAGTCAAAGTTTCTTGAATTGGGGTTTGTTGTATGGTGCATTGCAAAAATGGATCACCGAAGTAACCAGCCGAACAGACGCAATTTGGAGTGTGGCTTACAACCCGACATTCGGCATTTAATCCGCACGTGCCAGGGCACGGGTCTTTGCATTTTTGATTTATACATGCCAAGTGATTAGGACATTCGCTGTTACTAACACACTCTGGACGACAGTTTGGTGGGGTGCCAATAAATTGTGGTAAGCAAGAGCAAGATGGCGATTCTCCTATTACCTTACATTCGGCATTTGGACCACAAGGAGAGGGCTGACATGGGTTTGTTTGGATCACTGGTCCTGGATCTTCGACTGTTGGCGAAATAAAATTGGGGATATGGTCTTTATGTACAAGTAAATATTAACAATGAACAAAAATACTTTTTCCATTGGTGATTAGGCAAGCCCATCATAATGTGGGTCAAAGTAAGGAGCTTTAATTTCTTTTAGGTAGCAGAATTATTATTGATGAATGACAAATTTCTGTAGGATGTCTTAATGTACAATTGCGATCAAAAAAAAGAAGTATAAGAAAAATCTCCAAAATCTCCTGGTCTATTATACATTAATTAAATTCATAACCAAAAAGAAATATTTTTGGCATTTTTCGACAAGTTTTTAACCTAGAAAGCTTCAGATGACATTATTTTGACATTTTTCCACTCGTTTTTAACCTAGAATATGTCATTGCCTGACAAAAAAATTTATATTACACCGGGAGCTCAAATTGGGGTTAATAATTTTTGTACTACTTTTTTTTGATCGCAACTGTACCTATAGCTTGATATAACTACATTGTGAGTCCAGCACGGTCACTGGATTTGAGAATCATCTTTAAAAAATGTTAGCATCCAATGGTGAGTTTTTGGTATCGTCAATATTAAATTTTTTGAACACACTTACTTATCGGTAGACATCTAGAGAATGGATCTCCACTGTATCTAGGAGGACAACTACATATTGGATTATGATTGATAACTTGACATTTTGCATCCAAACCGCAAGTACCAGGACATGGATCTATACATTTTTGATTTACGCATGCTCGATTCAAAACACATTCTGTACTGGTGACACATTCTGGTCTACATGTCGGTGGACTACCCAAATAACCTGGTACGCAGGAGCAAACTGCTTGTCCATTTATTTCCCTACATTGACTGTTGGGACCACAGGGTGATGGATTGCACAGGTTCGTCGGTGCTTCAACTAAAAATTTATTTGAGTTACAAACATCCGAACGAGATAATGATCAAATTTACCTGGTATAGGATTGCACATAACGAAAGCATTTCCGAAATATCCTTGTTGACAAGAACACATTGGAATATGATTGATAACACTACAAATAGCATTTGAGCCACATGTTCCAGGGCACGGATCAACGCACTTATTCCTCAAACATGCTTTATCTCTCGGACAATCAGAGCTATAAACACATTCTGGTCTACATCCTTGATATGCATCTCCATGATATTCCGGAGAGCAAGTGCAAACGCCATTATTACATTGTGCATTAGAACCGCACGGAGATGGATTGCACGGATCGCTTTCTATTGCTTGAACTGGTGGAGGTGGTTTTGGTGAACAATAACTGAACGGATCACCAGTGAAACCGTCTGCGCAAGTACAGATCGGGGTATGATTGATAACTGAGCAAATAGCTCCGCTACCGCAAGAACCAGGACATGGATCTCTACACTTTTCTTGCATGCAAGCTAAATTGCTTTGACATTCGGCGTTGATGAGACATTCTGGTCTACAGTTCGGGGGTGATCCTATGTAATTGGATAAGCACGAGCACGATGGGTTGCCATTAATATTGCGACATTGGGAGTTAAGACCGCACGGAGAAGGCATGCAGGGGTCGGTAATGACCGCAACTACGGATTCTACTACAGGAGCTGAAAAAAAATCCTCATCAAAGACTATTCTCACAATTAGGTACTGCATTGTATACAAATCATATATACAGTAAGCTCAGAAAGGTTGGAGTTAATTCATAAAAAATCGGGTACTTAACTATTTTTTAGGTGAATACTTGCACTCGTCGAATTTTATTTTTAGTTGCACGTTTTCTAAACTACATTTCATGTATACGTGAAAGTCAATTGCAAAATGTAGGGCATCGACTACATTTTTATTTCATTTCTGGAATAGGTATATTAACGTAAAAATGATAATTTGTGTATCATACCTTTTTTTTCCGGTAAAACCAACTACATATTGAGAAAGATAGGAAAAAATATTAGGTAGGTAAATATTTAATTAGTTTCAATTATTGCCGACCAAATTAGAAAAAATGTTCTAATATTATTATATCTTGCCTTATTCGGGCTTTGACGATGATCATCGATATAAGTATATTTTGAAATTCAGGTGGCCCCCCAAAACAGGGATAACAAATCAGGGGATCTGGCCGGCAATTCTATTGGACCCCGTCGACTGATGTACAAAAGATGAAGGTCATGCGATAAATTTCTTTTGGGCCACCCAGTATACATTAAAATTCGTTTAACAAAATTGCAACTAGACCCGTAATTACCTTAACTTTTGATGAATTCATTCCAACCTTTTCAAGTTTACTGTACAATAAAAGTAAAATTTGTATCAAGTAGGTACCGTATCTAGAAAAATTATTCGAATTATTATTCTTACGTGGTATTTGATAACATCTAGTGAAAGGATTGCCGGTAAATCTTATAGCGCAGCTACAAATTGGACTGTGATTGATAACCTGGCAGTTAGCATTAAGACCACATGTTCCAACACAAGGATCTGTACATTTTTGATTGATACAAGCCTTATCTGGCGAACATTCTGAGCTAACTACGCATTCTGGACGACAACCAGGTGGACTACCTATGAAATTAGGCAAGCAAGAGCATACTGCTTGTCCGTTCGCCTCGCGACATTGACTATTTGGACCACACGGACTTGGCTGGCAAGGGTTTGTGGGTGTTATTGCGTCACGTATGGCTGAAATGTTATTTTCTTTAATGAATGATCGCTACAAAAAATGAACAAACTCACGTTCAGGTATAAGTTGGCAAAATCTAAATGGATCTCCAGTATAACCCTGAATACAAGTACAAGAAGGTAGGTGATTGATTACTTGACAATTGGCATTTTGTCCACAAGTTCCTGGACAAGGGTTAACACATTTATTTCTGACGCAAGCTTTATTTTGTGGACAATCGGAATTTACTATACATTCAGGCCTACAGGCTTCATATGGATTTCCAATATACTCTGGTAAACATATGCAAGATCCTGCACCGTTTCTTTCTTTACAAACTGCATTGGATCCACACGGTGATGGGTAGCAAGGATTTAGATTTTCTTGCAATGTAACGGGTAACGAACACTGGTTAAATGGATCACCTTCAAAGCCAATTACACAAACGCAATTAGGAGTATGGCTAACTACCCTACACTCTGCATTTATTCCACATATTCCTCCTGCACAAGGGTTTTTACATTTTCTATTGATACAAGCCAGATGACTAGCGCATTCGTTGCTGCTAATGCATTCTGGTCTACAGTCCGGTGGTGTGCCTATAAAGTCTGGTAGGCACGAGCATGAAGGTGAACCGTTAGCGTCTTTACACTGAGAATTTGGACCACAAGGTGATGGATTGCAAGGGTTGGTAGGGGTTACTATTTGTTCTTCCATGGCTAAAAATTAATGAAATATATACCTAGTAATTTTTGTTGATAAATTTTAAAATTCATCCAACCAAATTTGGTTGCAGGGGTTGAGTTCGATTTTGCAACACTTTTGACTTTTTCTTACTTTACTATGGCTTTAGCAATTGAAATTAAATTAAAATGTGCGAAACTGAATTCAGTCATTATTATGTTCTCCATTCAACTCCAAAATTCACATTTTATATAATAATTCAATTAAGAAAGTGTTTGTTTCTTACGTTTTAAAATACATCTAGTGAATGGATCTCCAGTGTAATTAGGGGGACAACTGCATATCGGATTGTGATTAACCACTTGACATTTGGCATTAAACCCACAAGTACCAGGACATGGATCGACACATTTTTGGTTGACACAGGCTTGAACCAAAGGACACTCTGAACTAGTTATGCATTCAGGCCTGCAAGTTGGTGGACTGCCTATAAAGCTTGGCACACACGAGCATACCGCTTGTCCGTTAATTTCTCTGCATTGGCTGTTGGGACCGCAAGGTGATGGGTTGCAAGGGTTGGTTTTTGGTGGTGCTAAAATCGATAATTTTGTAGATATTTTTAATGTGCAATATAAAGTGATTCTTACGTTCAGATAACCGACAACTTATAAAAGCATTGCCATTATATCCGATTGGACAGCTGCACATTGGAATATGATTATTAACTTGGCAAATAGCTCCAGAACCACAAGTTCCTCTACATGGATCCACGCATTTCATTCTAATACAAGCCTTATCTCTAGAGCAATCAGTACTTAAAGTACATTCAGGCCTGCAGCCTACATAAGGATCTCCTTGATATTCTGGTAAGCAACTGCATATGCCATTGTTGCATTGAGTATTAGAGCCACATGGTGAAGGATTACAAGGATCGTCTTCAACGATTGACGTAATTTCAGGCGGTTTAATTTGACAATTAATGAAAGGATCGCCAATATATCCGATGGGACAAGTACAAATAGCATTGTGGTTTTGTACAGAGCATTCAGCATTAGCTCCACAGGCTCCTGGGCATGGATCAGCGCATTTTTCTCTGATGCAAGCCTGAATACTTGGGCAATCTTGGTTTATTGTACATTCTGACCGACAGTTTGGAGGATTTCCAATATACTGGCGTAAGCAAGAGCACGACGGAGTTTGTCCATTGCTTTGGCATTGAGAGTTAGGGCCGCAGGGTGATGGTACGCATGGATTGTTTTCAATATCTTTTATAGGGATAAGAGGTGGTGCTGAAAAGAAATGGATTCGTTTTTGTTGAGATGTTTATAGTTAATTTTATTATATATCTTACGTGGTATGGGATAACATCTCGTAAAGGGATCACCAGTAAATCCACCACGACAACTACAAATTGGACTGTGATTAATCACTTGACATTGAGCTTGCAAACCACAAGTTCCAGGACAAGGATCTACACATTTATTATTAATACAGGCTCTGTTCGTTGCACATTCAGAAGATACAACACATTCTGGTCTACAGCCCGGAGGGCTACCTATATAGGTTGGTAAACAGGAGCAAACAGCCTGCTGGTTCACCAACTTGCACTGAGTGTTTGGACCACAGGGTGATGGTTGACATGGATTTTCGTTTTGAACAATAACAGCTAAAAGGGAAATTGTAATTCAATGTATATAGAGTTACGTCTCGGTAGTCCCTACTAATTTAAAGATATATTAACATTAGGTACTGCCGAGTAAAAAATAAAACAGAAATCTTATGCTTACGGGCTGGTTCAGGTATTTGACAATGCCTGTAGGGGTCTCCAATGTATCCAGGAATACATGTACAAGATGGAGCATGGTTGATAACTTGACATTCTGCGTTACTACCACAAGTACCAGGGCAGGGATCCGTACACTTACTCCTGATACATGCCCTATTCGATGGACAATCAGAATTGTGAATACACTCAGGCCTGCAGCTTTCATAAGGGTTTCCGATATATTCTGGTAAACATTGACAGGCACCGGCGCCATTTCTCTCCTTGCACAACGCGTTAGTTCCACATGGTGAGGGTTGACAGGGGTTTATTATTTCAGGCTCGGGTAAACGTACTAAATTGGGGATTGTAAAAAAATAGTTTTGTCAATGGAGGATCATGAATACACATTTGAGACTCCAAAAGCTCCATTGAGTTAGGGGGGTTATTACCGCAGAGCTGTACCGTTTTTAGCGAGCGGAAAAAAGTTATTCGTTTTAACTGTACCATTGATGCCGTTTATTATTATGCCTTGATCTTTATTAAATGCCTTTGCATGGGGGTGTTTGAGGGGGCGCAATAAGCTTTCAGGGAAAATATTAATATTGTTTTAAGTAAGCGCGCTGGGGTGGGGGGTGTTTAAGTGTAACGCTCGTGAACCGTTTCCATTTTTTTTTTTTATCAAAAGCCGTGGGTTATTTGTTTTCGTTTTTTGAGGGGGGACTGGTAGCATTGATGTAGGCTGGGGGAGAAGGGGTAATTGCAGGGTTGTGTTGTTGGCCTTGTTGCCGCTGAAGCTCGTTGTTATCGTTGGGGGATTATCCTTACCTTTTCATCCCCTCGGCGTGATAGCATTAGTATTTACAGCGAAGGTATGCACTACTACTACAACTGCAACTACTACAAGTGAATGACGACCAAAACATTTAAAATCAAAAATAAAAAGATTTTGATTTTTTTTTTTATAAAAAGAAGAAAAGAGAAATTCATCAATTTTGCTCAGACAAAATGTTCAGATGGTCATAATTTAACTTTAAAGGATTCAAGTATTTTTTAACATTTCTCGTATATTTTAAATGTTTTGGTGCTAAAGATTAAGAAAAGTCCATGCAAAGCATCAAAATATATCAAGTAGGGTCTACCGACGCTCCTAATGTGACATTATTGAACTTTTGAAAAAAAAAAATAAATTATATTTCAGCTAATTTCTTTAAAAACGTGTCTTAGTAAACGTTGTCTTAGTTTCAGAAATAAAAACGAAAAATTAAGTAAAAATGAACTGTTCTGTTTAGAACGAAATTAGAAATGTGTGCTTAAGTTTAATTTTTTTCTGATGACAACTTGTTAGTTTGTTCTATTTATTTTAAACGAGCCTGCAGCTCTGTACCGTTTAGGAAATTATCAGTTTCCATCAAATTTTTTGTCAGTGCCTCCAAAAGAAAATTATTAGCTATTTTGAGCCTCTTAAAAGATTTTTCCTCCAGAATTTTCTTGCAACTAACCTATCCCTATCCTACTTGATATAATGTCGCCACAACCACAATCACCATAAGATAAAAATACCCTAAAGTCAAACTTACGTGGTGTTGGTATACAGCCCCTAAACGGATCACCGGTGTGACCAGAGCTACAGGAACACACGGGATTATGATTCACTACCGAACAAACCGCGTTAGCGCCACAACTGCCCGGGCACGGGTCGCGGCACTTTTGATTAATACACGCGCGCGCACTCGGACATTCGGGATTAATTGTGCACTCCGGCCTGCAGGATGGCGGCACCCCGACGTAACCTTCGAGACACGAACAGGCCGGGCTCTCGCCGCGCACTTGACACACAGAGTTCGGACCACAAGGGTTGGGTTGACACGGATTGATGTTCTCTGGAAAAAAATAAAATTTTAGGCGAAATATATCTAAGAAAGATTATCTCAAAATAATAATCCAGTTTATAATATTTTGGTCTTTCCACATTCAACATTCATGAACATCCTACCCGTATTTATAATCAACAGATTCTTACCCTTTGTCGGCGGTGGTGGTATCGGATAACATCTGGTGAATGGATCTCCGGTGTTTCCAGAAGAACAGCTGCAAATGGGATTATGATTTACTACTTGGCATAAAGCGTTGAGTCCACAGGTTCCAGGACACGGGTCGACACATTTATTGTTAAGACAAGCTTGTGTTAACGAACATTCAGAGCTGACCACGCACTCTGGTCTACATTGTGGCGCACTACCGATCATGCCTGGTTGACACGAACAGACGGCTATACCATTGTTCACCCTACAAACGCTATTAGGTCCGCATGGTGAAGGTTGACATGGATTTAGGACCGAAGGAGCTATAAAATAAGGAATTTTCAACATTACCTATCTGCCTTCAAGATATATCTATATTCACTTACGAATTCTTGGTTTCAATCGACAACTTGTGAACGGATCGCCTTCATATTCAGGCGGACAACTACAAATTGGCAAATGATTAACTACATCACAAATAGCGCCTTGTCCGCAAGTTCCAGGGCATGGATCGACACATTTTAGATTAATACAAGTCTTCTTTGGAGAACAATCGGTATTCATAGTACACTCTGGTCTACAGCCTCTATATGGATCCCCTTGATACAATGGGAAACAGGTGCATATGCCATTATTGCATTGGGTATTTTGACCGCATGGTGAGGGGTTGCAAGGATCTTCTATTAGTGTTACTTTGGGTAGTTCTTTCGTGCATTCCGTGAATGCATCTCCAGTGAATCCTGTTGTGCACGTACAAATTGGAATATGATTTTGAACTCTACAATCAGCGTTGAAGCCACAAGATCCAACACAGGGATCTTTGCATTTTTCAGTTATGCAAGCTAAATGCGATGGGCAATCGGTATTGACAACACATTCAGGTCTACAGTTCGGGGGAACTCCGATGTAGGTTGGTCGACAAGAACAGGATGGCTGTCCTCCAATATCGCGACATTCTGAATTTTGCCCACAGGGGGATGGCACACATGGGTTAATTCTTGCTGGAGGTCCTGGCTTAGGCTCTGGAGGTATCTCATAGCATCTGGAGAATGGATCTCCATTAAGTCCGGAAGGACAGCTACAAATTGGATTGTGATTGATAACCTCACACCTAGCGTTGATTCCGCAAGTTCCCACACAAGGATTGGCACATTTGAATTTATGGCACGCACGATTCGAAGGACATTCTGAACTGACGACACATTCGGGTTTGCAAGAAGGTGGAGAGCCTTGGTATTCGGGCAAGCAAGAACATACTGCTTGGCCGTTGACTTGGCGACATTGACTGTATGGACCGCATGGCGTTGGCTCACATGGATTGGTTGGTATCGGCTCTTCAGTAACAGCTAATAAAAAAAAAAACTTAATGTTCGATTATCGTATAAAATAGATATAAGCTTACGTTCTGGCGTTAAAGGTGAACAGAATCTGAAAGCATCCCCAGTAAAACCAGGAATACAAGTACAAGCCGGTACATGATTGAGAACCGAACATTCTGCATTTTGACCGCAAGTTCCTGGGCATGGATCAGCACATTTGTTCATGATACACGCCTTATTGGGTTGACAATCTGAGCTTAATACGCATTCCGGTCTGCAGCCTTCATAGGGATTTCCTTGATAGTCTGGTAAACAAATGCACGCTCCTGCGCCATTTCTCTCTCTACATTCAGCATTGGCACCACACGGAGAAGGTTCACATGGTTTAATTGGTTCCGTTTTAATTATGCATTGAACAAATGGATCCCCTATAAAACCGCTAATGCAAGAGCAAGATACTGCATGTGAGATGACATGGCATTCAGCGTTTTGGCCACAGCTTCCTGGGCAGGGATCTTTACATTTATTGTTGATGCAAGCAAGAGTGCTCGAACAGTCAGTATTGATGACGCATTCTGGTCGGCAATTTGGTGGTTGCCCAGTGTAATCTGGTTGACAGCTGCATGCATAGGAATCTCCTACCACACGGCAAATGGAGTTGGGTCCGCACGGTGACGGATTGCAAGGTTCAACAGGCCGTCTTGTAACTGGTTCAGGTGGTGGTAGAGTTCTACAACTTTGGAATGGATCTCCAGTTTCTCCTTCAGCGCAACTGCAAATAGGACTATGGTTTCGTACTTCGCATCTTGCTCTAATGCCGCAAGATCCAGGACATGGATCGACACATTTTTGATTAATGCAGGCTTTATCTTGTGGACATTCGGCACTCACGACACATTCAGGTCGACATCCTGGTGGGCTTCCTTGATAACCTGGTAAACATGAGCAAACTGATTGTTCGTTGACTTCTCTACATTGACTGTTTGCTCCACATGGCGATGGGTTGCAAGGATTTTGTTTTGGTGGGGGTATAGCCTCTCTACAGTTGATAAATGGATCTCCAGTCCAGCCATCTGAGCACGAACATGATGGAATATGATTGATTACGTCGCATCTAGCATTTTGACCGCAAGTTCCAGGGCATGGATCAATACATTTATTTCTGACGCAAGCTTTATCTCTTGTACATTCTATACTAAGAACACATTCAGGTCTACATGCTTCATAAGGATTGCCGATATATTCGGGTAAGCAAGTGCAAGCTCCATTGTCGCATTGAGCATTAGGACCACAAGGTGAAGGATTACATGGGTCAGTTTCTACTGGTGCTTTAGTTGATGGTGGTATAAGATAGCAATTGGTAAATGCATCTCCAGTGAATCCTTCTTGACATGTGCAAATAGGAATGTGATTTAATACGTTGCAAACAGTGTTAGAGCCACATGAACCTGGACAAGGATCTTTACATTTTTGGTTGATGCAAGCCAGAGAACTGCTACATTCTGAACTGAGAACGCATTCTGGTCTACAATTTGGTGGTGCTCCATTGTAGTTAGGCAAGCAGGAACATGTGGGTGAGTTGCCGACAATCCTGCAAATTGAGTTTGGTCCACAGGGGCTTGGTTGACATGATGGCGGTCTTTCAGTTGATGGTTCTGGCGGCGGTGGTGGTTGTGGTGTGCATCTGGTGAATGGATCTCCGGTATAACCTGGTGGACAAGCGCAAATCGGATTGTGGTTTCTAGTTGTGCAAACAGCTCCGAGTCCACAAGTGTTCGGGCAAGGATCGCCACATCTTTGATTAACACAGGCTTTGTCCAATTGACATTCTGAGTTTACTATGCATTCTGGTCTACAATTTGGTGGAGACCCTATGTATTGTGGCAAGCATGAACAAACTGCTTGCTCATTAACTTCCCTGCATTGACTGTTAGGACCACACGGTGATGGCTGACATGGATTAATCGTCGGTGGAGGCTCAGTTGGCGCCAATCTACATTGATAGAACGGATCTCCAGTATAACCAGCTGGACATACGCAAGTTGGTACATGGTTCACTACGAAACATTCAGCCAGAGTTCCACAAGTATCAGGACATGGATCTACGCATTTATATGATACACAGGCCAAATTTGGGTTACAGTCCGAACTAATTTCGCATTCTCTGCGGCAACCTTTGACATCATCATAAGGATTGCCTTCATAGCCAGGAGCGCAGAAGCATGCACCTGCCCCATTTTGTTCTCTGCATTCAGCGTTAGGTCCGCAGGGTGATGGTGAACATGGCGTACGTGGCCTTTCTGTCACTATAATGTGATAATAAAAACATTAAAAATCGTTTAAAGATAAATTGCTTTTTAACAATAATGAGTTGCTATGAGAGTGTATTGGAATAATTTGGAAATAAAAATAAAATATACACCTAAAAAGTGAAAATAGATGCATAAAAGAACGTAGAACAAGTTTAGAAATACAGGAAATATGCTTACATGGTGGAGGTGGTAGATTACAAGAGCTAGACGGATTACCAGTGTATCCAGGGAAACATGAACATATCGGTTGGTGATTAACTACAGTACATTGAGCATTAATTCCACATAATCCTGGACAAGGATCTTTACATTTTTCATTTTTGCATGCTAAGTGATTTGGACATTCAGAGTCATTTATACATTCTGGTCGGCAATTTGGTGGCCGACCAATAAAGCTTTGCAAGCAAGAACATGCTGCTTGCGTACCAACTACTCTACATTGGGAGTTTGGTCCACACGGTGTTGGTATACAAGGATTTTCAGGTGTTTTAGGTGGTGGAGGTACTAAAAGAAAATAATTTTAAGATATAGGAGGAAAAGGAAAACAAACTAATAACCTACATTGAATCTTAGAGCATTGAATGAAAGGATCTCCAGTAAATCCTGTCAAGCAAGTACAAATTGGATTATGATTAACCACTCTACATTGAGCGCTTAGTCCACACGTTCCTGGACATGGGTCAATGCATTTTTGTGCTACACATGCTCTATCTTGGGGACATTCGGAACTCACTATACATTCAGGTCTACACATTGGAGGTGAACCGATATAACCAATATTACAAGAGCAAACGGCATGACCGTTTACTTCACGGCATGCACTATAAGGTCCACAAGGAGAGGGTTGGCAAGGGTTTGTAGGTTCTTCTATGACTTTAAAAAAAAATCGAATAAATGATTTTGTTTCAGTTAATGAGTGTAAGATTTAGGTCTACTAAACTATTTTTTTTTGAGATCTTTGTAAAAATAAAATAATTTGAAAAAAGGACTTATTTGTTATAACTACGTTAGTAAGATTCTTACTAGCTTCAATGACGTTGCAAGCTCTAGTTGGATCTCCAGTATATCCAGGTATACACGAACAAGATGGTGCATGATTAATTACGTTACATTCTGAATTTAATCCGCAAGTACCAGGACATGGATCTATACATTTATTATTTACGCAAGATCTACTGCGAACACAGTCTGAGTTAGCTACACATTCAGGTCTACATCCAGTGTATGGATCTCCAAAGTATTCTGGTAAACATGCACAAGAACCTGCACCATTTCGTTCTTTACAAATTGCATTCGCCCCACAGGGTGAAGGGTTGCAAGGATTTCTTGGTTGTTCGGTAACAGGAGGAGCTGAAAGTTATGTGTTAAGAAGGAAAAACGAAAATAAATCAATTTCTTACAAGGTGGTATAATAGAGCATCCAGTAAAAGGATCACCAGTGTAACCAGAACTACATTGACATACTGGTGCATGCTTCAATACTATACAAGAGGTAAACTGTCCACATGATCCCGGACAAGGATCTTTGCAACGTTCGTTTTGACATGCAAGATTTCCTGGACATTCAGCATTTATCGTACATTCAGGTCTACAGTTTGGAGCCCTGCCAATATAATTAGGAAGACAGGAGCATGCAGCCTGCGTACCAATATCTCTACATTGAGAATTAGGTCCACAGGGTGATGGAACACAAGGATTACCACTTGGTACCACTACAGGTTTTTCTAAAATTTATAATGTGATGTTAAGTTCAACTATCTACATGGGGGTTAGTTCAGGAAAACAAAAAATCTTACTTGGTTGCAATACGCAGCGTACGAAAGGATCTCCAGCATACCCTTCTGAACAACTACATATAGGATTATGATTGACTACTTGACATCTTGCGTTGATGCCACACGTTCCAGGGCACGGGTCTTTACATTTCTGATTTATACATGCTTTATTTTGTGCACATTCCGAACTAACCATGCATTCAGGTCTACAAGCAGGAGGAGAACCGACATATTCAGGTTGACAAGAACATACTGCGTGGTTGTTTATGTTTTTACATACACTGTATGGCCCACAGGGTGATGGTAAGCAAGGATCTGTTTTGGGTTCTTCAATAACTGAGAAATATTATTTAAATAAGTAACAATATCAAGCTAATTTTATATAGCTTACTTGGTGGCGGTAAGTGACAAGACGTAAACGGATTTCCGATATATCCAGGCAAACATATGCAAGATGGCGCATGGTTTGGCACAGAACATTCTGCATTAATACCACAGGTACCAGGGCAGGGATCTGTACATTTATTGCTAACGCAAGCTTTGTCTCTTGAACAATCTGAATTAGTGACACATTCTGGTCTACATCCAGTGTATGGATCGCCAAAGTATTCTGGCAAACATACACAAGAACCTGCCCCATTTCTTTCTCTGCATTCTGCGTTAGCACCACATGGTGATGGGTTACAAGGATTGCGTTCTTCTTCTACTGCTTGGACAACTAGAATATTATTATAAATAATTTGATTTTCAGAGCAAGGAAATGTGCTCTTACTTGGAATCACGTTGCATCCGGAGAATGGATCACCAGTAAAACCTATACTGCAAGAGCATACTGGCCGATGTGATATAACTGTACATTGGGTATTAGCTCCACAAGATCCAGGACATGGATCAACGCATTTTTCATTTTGACAAGCTAAATTTGCCGCACATTCAGCGTTAATTGAACATTCTGGTCTACAATTTGGTGGTCGTCCGATAAAGTTTTCTACACAAGAACATGCCGGGGTATTTCCTATTACTCTACAATTTGAATTTGGACCGCATGGCGACGGAACGCACGGATTTGCTGGCGGTAAACGTTCCGTTTTCCCTAGATTAGATTAATTCAGGTTTTTTTTTTTCTGCAACTTTGATAAAAGATAACTTACGTTCTTCTTGAACGCATCTGATAAAAGGATCACCAGTAAATCCAGGCGAACAACTACAAATTGGATTGTGATTGACTACTTGGCATCTAGCATTAATACCGCAAGTTCCCGGACATGGATTCTGGCATCTGGAATTGATGCATGTTTTGTCCAAAGGACATTCGGCGCTTATCATACATTCCGGTCTGCACATTGGAGGAGAGCCAATATAATTTTGCTGGCAAGAGCACACAGCGTGATCGTTTACTACTCTACAGACACTGTATGGTCCACATGGGGACGGTTGACATGGTTCTAGTTTTGGTTGATCAGGAACTAAGAAAATATACTTGTTTTTGGAAGAAAACACCAGCTGTGTTTGTGAATGAATTATTGCTTTTACTGGATTAGTTTTCGTTGAGCCTTTTAAACTTTAATCAATGTTGCTTGAGTACTTGATACAATTGCCTTATCGGAAAGAAATGATCAAAAATTAGAAAACATTGAAATTAATTGTCACTAGCCCAATAAAGTAATAAATATTCACATATAGGTACTTTGGTGTTCTAAAATCATTAAATACGTACTTGGTGGCGGTAAGTGACATGAAACTGAAGGATTTCCTGTATATCCGTCAAAACAGAAGCAAGAAGGTATATGATTAGAAACCCTACATTCGGCATTAATTCCACAAATTCCTGGACATGGATCTTTACATTTATTATTCAGGCAAGTTTTATCTCTTGAACAATCAGAATTCGTAATACATTCTGGTCTACATCCGGTATATGGATCTCCAAAGTATTCCGGTACGCATGTACAAGATCCTGCGCCTTTTCTTTCTTTACATTCTGCGTTTGCGCCGCAAGGCGACGGATTGCAAGGATTACGTTCTTCTTCTACTGCAGCTATTGGTATAGGAGAACAACCATTAAATGGATCTCCAGTAAATCCTTCTTGGCATTGACAATGAGGAGAATGAGCAGTGACGACGCAAAGGGCATTAAAACCACAAGAGCCTGGACACGGATCTTTACATTTTTCGTTTATACATGCTAAATTTCCTGGACATTCTTGATTTATTGAACATTCAGGGCGACAATTTGGTGCTCGTCCTATATAGTTTTGCAAGCATGAGCAAACTGCTTGAGTACCAACCACTTTGCATTGAGAGTTTGCTCCACAAGGAGTTGGCATACACGGATTAATTGGTTCAACAATCCGTTCTAAAATGAATGATTTTATAAAGAAAAATGAGGGAAATAATTTTTGTTACAAGCTCACTTTCTTCTTGAATGCATCGTGTAAACGGATCACCAATTAGCCCAGGAGCACAACTGCAAATTGGATTATGATTTATGACATGACATAGAGCATTAAGTCCACAAGTTCCAGGACACGGATCTCTGCATTTTTGATTTATACACGCTTTGTCCTGGGGACATTCAGAACTAACGATACATTCTGGTCTACACATTGGAGGTACGCCGATATAGTTTTGTTGGCATGAACACACAGCGTGACCATTAACTTCTCTACATTGACTATAAGGTCCGCAGGGGGATGGTTGGCAAGGGTTTCTAGGTTCTTCAACAGTAGCTAAGGCAAATGAGTATTTATATTAATGCTAATTTTTTGCTCTAAGAATAACTATTAAGGTTAGGGGATCTACACATAAGACGAGAATTTAGATTAACACGTAACATGGAGATAACAAGATTTTTTTAGATAGTGGAAATGTTTGCTTTCCATCGTCTCATATGTAGTGCCCTGCACTCCAAATAATAGATTTTTTTCTCTTACTCAAAATAGGTATTTGATGACAAGAGAACGTCGGATTTCCAGTGAATCCAGGCAAACAATTACAATTGGGCAAATGATTATTCACAATACATTCTGCGTTAATTCCACAAGTACCAGGGCACGGGTTTGTACATTTATTATTAACACAGGATTTATCTCTTGGGCATTCAGAGTTTTGAACACATTCCGGCCTGCACCCAGTATATGGATCACCAAAGTAACCCGGAATACATGTACAAGAACCTGCCCCATTAAATTCTTTACAATCGGCATTAGAACCACATGGGGATGGGTTACATGGTTGGGCGGCTTCTTCAATTGGTCTAACTGAAATTGTTTTTTAATGTTTAAAGTAAAATATTGTTGAGCAAGTCGAGGCTTACATTCTTGACATCCTGAAAATGGATCTCCAGTGAATCCTTCAAAACAATAACAAACTGGTACATGATTAACCACGGTACATTGAGCATTACTGCCGCAAGATCCAGGACAAGGGTCTTTACATCTTTGATTGTTACAGGCTCTATTTGAAGGACATTCAGTGTTTATGACACATTCAGGTCTACAGTTTGGTGGATGTCCAAAGTAATTTGGCATGCAAGAACAAACGGCTCTATCGTTTATAATTTTACATTCTGAAAATGTACCACAAGGGCTTGGTATGCAAGGGTTTCGTCTTTCAACTTCTACAGGGCGTTCTAGAAAAATATATTTGGGTTATATTACAGTTTCTTTTAGTGGTTACTTTTTTAATTTTGTTAGCGAATTAATAATTATTTTTAGTTTGTTTTTTTTTTTTTTCAAATAGAATTTAAATTATAAATATTTTAGTGTCATTAATTCATAAGGTTACTTCGTTGTTAGAGCCAGTACAAAAATTTGTTTGCTTACTTTCTTCAGGTATACATCTAACAAATGGATCACCAGTGAAAGATGGTGGACAACTGCATATAGGACTATGATTCAAGACTCTGCATAATGCATTAAGTCCGCAGGTTCCAGGACATGGGTCTACACATTTTTGGTTGTGACATGATCTGTCCAAAGTACACTCTGAGTTTACCACGCATTCGGGTTTGCACATGGGTGGGGCACCAAAGTAACCCGTTGCGCATGAGCATACTGGTCTTTCGTTTACTATCTGACAGATACTGTAGGGTCCGCAAGGTGAAGGGGCACACGGGTTACGTTTATGTTCTTCTATGACAACTAAAATAATTTTTTTTTTAAAAGGATTAAATAGCTATATCCTTTGGTTTAATAAAATAATTCTTACTAGGTTCAATTTTGCGGCAAATGCTCAAAGCATTTCCAGTATAATCAGGGATACAATTACATTGTGGATTGTGATTAATAACGGAGCATTCTGCGTTAATTCCGCAAGCGCCAGGGCAAGGGTCTTTACATTTCATATTGAGGCACGCTTTGTCATGAGAGCATTCGCTGCTAGTGACACATTCCGGCCTACATCCTGAATATGGGTCTCCAAAATACCCTTCGACGCAGGCACAAGAGCCAGCGCCGTTTCTTTCTTTACATATGGCATTGAAGCCGCATGGGGATGGATTACAAGGGTTTCTTGGTTGTTCTACTACTGGAAAAGAGGACAGAGAATCGAGCTACAGAGATAGATAATAAGGAAATACACAATATATATATAAAACAGATACAATAGCAGATTTAGGTCATGCAGTAGAATTGAAAATAGTCATGCTACAGTATATTGGTAATTTACATAAATTATGTCAACGTTTGTCTGAGTAATGATAATTAAGCCATGAGTAGCAGATGACAATAATGACATACCTATGTCTCATTACTTGCGAAGTTTTGGCATTTAACAGGTTACGACGTGATACCTTTAACACTTTTTTCGAAATGTTATATTTAAAAAAAAAAACATACAAATGTAAAAAAAGTTGAACAAAGTCCATACAGAGGTAATATAGAATTAAATTAAAATAACTATGAAAAGAACACGCCAAGCTGATCACCTTTATAATATCTGTTAAAAATTATACTCGAAATATTTTCTGCGAGCCCAAGCCTGTTTCTTGATTACAATAATTGAAAGGTGATCTGATTCTTATTTTGTTGAGTAACTGTTTGCATTTTCACGTGAACTCTATTTTTTACGATTTTACTTTTACAACTCGCGACCTGTACAATACCAAAACCTGCTAAGTGTGATTTATTTATAAAAAAAAATTGTTATTGCATCCCAGGTGATTCCTGAGTTCGTACTCTTTTTGATCAGTGATAACTTTGTCAAATAATTTTTTTCCAAAAACGCAAAAATAAGGAAGATAGATAAATATATGGTTTTATATTTCATTTAATTCAACAAAGGTTACCTTTCTACCTACTTGTTCCATTATTAAATTTCAAAAATATAAATTCACTACATTAAATAATGATTTTAAGTTAGATCAGTGGTTTGAAAATGTTTATTTTAATTTTATTTATTTATTCTATAGGATGCAATAACTGAGCAACTCATAATTATACCAAATAAATCCTTGATAATTTAAAAAATCATGCCACTTACCCGGAACAGGACTACATCCAGAGAACGGATCACCTTCAAATCCAGCATGGCAGCTGCAAATGGGCCTATGATTAACAACGCTGCATTCAGCATTAAAACCACAAGATCCCACACAAGGATCGCGACATTTTTGATTGGTACAGCTGAGGGTTAGAGGACAGTCTTGGTCGATGCTACATTCTGGTCTACAATTTGGCGGAGCTCCAAACATTCCTGGTAAACATGTACAAATGGCTCGGTTGTTTGCTGCATGACAATCCGCATTAGCACCGCATGGAGACGGGATGCACGGAGTTGGAGCTGGTTCTTGCTTTCTTTCTGGAATGACAATATCTTTTACTAAATATGTCAGAAGCTTTTTCCAGATTCATGAAATAATGAAGTGTGCTTATACTAAAATCTTTGGCATAAGAAGGTATATTGAGATCGTCAAATTGGACACAGTAAAGTATAAAACATCAAAGAAAACTCAACCATCTCGGGTTCTGATTGCTACAATAGTCGAAGAACTATAAATTATTAACAAAAAGCTGGCTAAAGACTGGAAACAAATCTCAAGTGAGGAGGACAAAGGAAACACGTACTTAACATCGACTATACAAAGATTGTCTCATCACTCGTCACTTTCATGTAAGCTCTAAGTAATTCCATTCATGATTATTTTCAGATCAGTAAAGAGAATCGGACAGCTGAAATATCATCGAGAACTAGGTAACGAATAGGTACTGTTCCCACATATAGTTCTTCGGAATTTGAAGTTTTCCGGAAATAATGAAAAGTTAATTGAAAAAGTGTGACAGGCTGAATCTTGGAAACCCATAAAAAAACTGGTTATTAAAAAGATGAAACTTTTTTATTTGATATGGCTGGATTCCATTTTACATGAGCTTTCCAATAAGTCCCCACAAGACATGAGTTTCCATTTGAAAAAAAAAAAGTTGTGGTAGCTGGGGGTTAAGGGGTTGGAAAAATAATAATTTTTATTTAACTGAAAAATGTGAAAAAGTTAGAATCAATTAACGGGTTTCATCGTTTTTTGCAAAAAATACTTGCTGAAAAACTATGAATTTTATTCCTTTCTTCTGGCCATCCCTGTATATAAAAATTGAAGTAGAATAGTATTTATTGAATAAATTATTCTTATTCTTATCTAGAAGAGCGCAATTAGCATTAGCAGGATTTCGCAAACTGAAAGGAAGACTTGAAAATCTTCCTCTCGATTAAATCTTGGAATATTTGGACCTCTGAGACCAACGAGGATAAAATTGTTATAACGGATGAAAAAACAATATACCTAGAAAAAAGATGTGTTGAACGAAAAACCAATGAATGGATTAGAAGTAAAAAGAAAATGTATATCGCTGGCCTTAGCGAAAGTGTTCATGTCCTACGTTCAATGTTGGCCACAAATGGCTGGAGAAGAAGATGGTGAAATCTCCTAGAAAAGTTGGAAAAAAAACATGTTACTCACCTTCGGGCCTGCACACAACAAACGGATCACCAACAAAGTTGGGCGGGCAACTACAAATAGGATTGTGGTTGTTGACTTGACATCTAGCGTTGACTCCGCAAGTTCCTGGACATGGATCCTGACACTTCTGGTTGAGGCATGCTTTGTCTGAGTTACATTCTGAGCTGACCAGACATTCTGGTCTACAATTGGGTGGTTGTCCAAAGTATCCACTTTGACAAGAACATATGGCTTGGTCGTTACGAGTGCGACATACGCTGTTAGGACCGCAAGGTGAGGGTTCACATGGTTTTGGTTCTAAAATTTTTTTTTTTTTATCGACTATCTACTAATAGGGCGTTTTTTCATCTAAAAATCCTCAAAAACTTACTCTCTTGTACTGGTGGTTCTCTGCAAGAAGTTTGTGGATCGCCAATCAAACCTCTAGCGCACGTACAAACGGGGACATGGTTGAAGACGCTACATTCAGCGTTGATTCCACAAAGTCCCTGGCAAGGATCTCTACAATGCAATGACAAACAAGCCAGATGACTTGGACACTCAGAGTTCATGGTACATTCTGGCCTACAGCCTCCAGAATAGGGGTTACCAATGTATGGAGGTATGCAAGTACATTTCGCAGCGCCTCCGCTGACTGAGCATTGAGCATTTTCACCACAAGGAGACGGGTTGCATGGATCTCTTGGGCGTTCTTCCACTATCACTTTGATACATCCGATAAAGGCATCACCTAATTGTTGAAAAGTATTTGTCAATAATTAATTATTTTTTTCAAGCGAAAAAATGCATCTATCAAGTAAGAAAAAAGTTGTAGAGGTTTTTATTTACTGAGTTGTATTTACCTTCATATCCACCGTTGCAACTACAGAAGGGTGTATGATTGACTACATCACACTTAGCATTAGAACCACAAGTTCCAATGCACGGATCCACACATTTTTCGTTGACACAAGCCTCATGTTGGGCACATTCCTGACTAATAACACATTCTGGTCTACAATAAGGCGGACTACCTATATAGTTAGCTACACAAGAACACACAGGCCTATTTTCTTTGACTTGGCATATCGAATTGGGTCCGCAAGGTGAAGGCACACAAGGATTAATTGGTTCAGGTGTGGTAGAAGGAGATTTTTCTTCCACAACCGCGTGTTGGCAGCTCAGGAATGGATCGCCTTCTAAACCTGGCGGACAGCTACAGATTGGATTATGGTTGATCACGGCACATAAAGCTGCAACACCGCAAGTGCCAGGACAAGGGTCCGTACATTTTTGATTGATACAAGCTTTGGTTTGTGGACATTCGGAAGTTGAAATACATTCAGGTTTACAAGCAGGAGCTACACCTTGGTAATTGGGCAGGCAAGAGCAAGTAGCATAGCCTTGATGAGAAACCAAACATCTACTGAATGGTCCGCAAGGCGACGGATCACAAGGATTTACATGTGGCAGTTGTGGATGACTAGAAATAATTACTTTGTAGCAAGAAACAAATGGATCCCCCGCATATTGGGGAGGGCAGTAACAAATAGGAATATGGTTGATTACGTCACATTGTGCAGCTACCCCGCAGACATCAGTGCAAGGGTTGGAACATTTGGCATTGATACAAGCTTTGTCCAGAGGACAGTCTGGATTAATCACGCATTCAGGTCTACAAGCCAAATAAGGATCACCAAAGAAGCCTGTTCTACATACACAAACGATACCATTTTGTTGTTCCAAACAATCAGCATTGACGCCACATTTTTGATAATCACAAGTTTCTTTAGGTATTGGCTCTGCTACACTTGGCACTATACATTGTTGGTATGGATCACCAATTAATCCATGTGGGCAGCTACAAATCGGAGTATGCGATACTACGGTACAAATGGCATTAACACCACAAGATCCTGGACAGGGATCGATACAATTAAATCTTAAGCAAGCTTGATGGAAAGGACAGTCAGCGTTGGTCAAACATTCAGGTCTACATTGAGGATTAAATGTAGCTTCAGGTCCTAAACATGGATCGCAAATGGCAATTTGAGTTCCGTAAGCACTGCAGTCCATAGTTCCACAAGGTGAAGGATTACAGGGTTGTCTTGTAGCATTTGGATAAGGTGGAATAATGACACTTGGAGTTTGGATACATTGTAGGAACGGGTCTCCCATATAGCCTTCTAAGCACACACAAGAAGCAGTGTGGTCTCTAACTTGACAGGCAGCATTTACCCCGCAAAGATGACCTAATGCGCAAGGGTCTCTGCAATGTCTATCCAGGCATGCTTTATTGATGGGACAGTCAGAATTAGTAGCACATTCTGGATGGCATCCGCTTTGTGGATCACCATGGAAATCTTCTAGACACGAGCAAACAGCTCTGTTCAATAATACTTGACAAATTGTATTCAGTCCACAAGGATTTGGCATGCAAGGGTCATCTGGTGGTAGATATTCTGGTACTGGAAAACATCTGATGATAGGATTTCCTGTTAATCCATGGTGGCAAGTACACACAGGATGATGTTTTTCTACACGACAATCAGCACTAATTCCGCAAGAACCTGGACAAGGATCTCTACATCGGTAAGAAATGCAGGCTTGATGGTCAGCACAGTTTTCGTCAACAACGCATTCATAACCAAAACAACCAAGGGCACCTGTGGGATCACCTCCCATGCCTTCGGGACAGCGACACATTGAATTACCATCAGGAGTTATCACACATTGAGCGCCCGGACCACATGGATTTGGTACACAGGGACTTGGGGGTTGAATTCTACACCCCGAGTAAGGATCACCGATAAAACCTGCTCTACAATAACATTGTTCTTCATTGTTGGTATTATAACAATCAGCATTAACTCCACAAGGTCCTGGACTGCACAAAGGTTTTTCTACAGCTCCAACGCAACTTCTAAATGGATTTCCACTAGTACCGTATGGGCAATAACAAACGGGTTCTCCATGAGGATCACACAAGGCACCTGGTCCACATGGATTGGGTTCGCAAGGTTTTTTAGCTTCCACACATCCGCGGATGGTATTAGGGCTTTCGAGGAAACCAGAAAGGCAGGTACATTTGGCAAAACCATTGGCCAATATGGAACATTGGGTGTTTGGACCACACGGTGATGGATCACATGGGTTTGTTGGTAAACTACATGGAACTTGTGGCGGAGCTCCTTCGTATTCGGGTAAGCAGAAGCAAACAGCGTCTCCGGCTACGACGCGACAGCCAGAGTTGGGACCGCAAGGATTTGGTGAACACTCGTCGCCTTCAGGAACTAAAGAAAAATTGTTTTCCAATATCATTTTTATTGAAATGCGGGGTAAAAAATACGTACTGCAATTCTTAAAGGGATTTCCGGTCAATCCCTTTGGACAGAAGCAAATTGGGTTGCCATTGTCTAATTCACATAGAGCGTTTGTTCCACAGGGATTAGGGTCACAAGGATCTGTGGGAGGTTGGCATGATATCTTCGCATCACCCAGATATCCTGGAAGGCACTTGCATTGTGGTTTATGGTATATCACGTCACAAATAGCATTGATGCCGCAGTTGCAAGGCGATACACATTGTTGGTTGATACAAGCTTCGTTGGTAGCACATTCTTCGTCGTGTCTACAGCCGAGAACTCCTAGACATTCTACGTAAGCGTTTCCTTCATAGCCTAATTAGAGTAAGATTAGAATCATTACATACTTTCAATGTATCTCCAAGATTTACCTGGTAAACATACGCATGAAGCTTCATGGTTCTTTGGAACGCATTCTGCATTATCTCCACATGAATCTTCAAAGCAAGGATTGATGCATCTTCTATTTAATCTGTCACACAATTTGTTGGGAGGACAATCTTCGTTGTATTGACATACTGGTGGGCCGTAGTCGGAAACTGAAGAAATTTTATTAATTGAGTATTTTATGTCGATTTTTCAACAAACGACAACTAACCTGGAGCGCAACCAACAAAGCCGTTGCCGTGGAATCCTTCTTTGCAGCTACAGTCGCACCCATGTTGGGTGTTGATGCATACAGCGTTTTGAGCACAAGGATTATGAACATCGCACGGTCTTTGACATGCTCTATCTATGCATGCTTCGCTAATAGGACAGTCTTCGTTGCTGGTGCAACCCACTAGACGGAAAAGGTGCGAGAAAGGACGAAAAGAATAGTAAGTATATACATTTCAGATTTTAAAGAAATAGATGACCCGATAAAGATTTTTACATTAAATGTTAGAATCGGCTGAATATTTATGATGTTGAATTGTTTTTACATATTTATGGCCGATTCTAACTTACTAGACCGGAAAAATAAATAGATCTGGACTGAAGAGAATAATAATTTTTCTAACTAAAATAATTTTGTAAAACATTGTATTAGACTTTTACACATTACTGTTGGTTAATTTATGTTACAAATATTAACATTAAATTTATTATTTCATTATTTTGATTGATTAAAATATTAATGATTAGCGCTGGAAAATTAACATTTATTTATGTACAAGGGCAATGTTAATGTTTTTTTTTTAAACATATCTAATTGACAATTGTTTTGTTTAGTTTTCTAAAACCGAACGACGAGTACAAATTGATAGATCTTAGGTTAAAACATGAGCATTGCCATGTTAAAAACGACAAGGGTGATCTTACTTGTAGGCGATTTGGTACATTTAACGGCCGGGTTCCCTTCGAATCCCATCGGACATGTACAAATAGGCCTGTGCATTTTCGCTTGACACCTAGCGCCTTCAGCGCAGGCGCTGGTGAATTCGCAAGGGTCCTGACAGAGAGACATGTAACACGCCTCGGACTCGAGACAGTCCATGTCAGATTCGCAGGGTTTACGCGCCCTATCGCCGTGCGGTTCTATTAGGAACGGTTAAGTTTGAATTAGTACAGTTTTTTTAGTGTTGTTAACAACACGATTGAATGGGAAAGAAATATTATTAGCAAAATTAATTTTTATTTTACATGATATTTACATTATTACAATTATTATTAAGAATGTATGTATAATCTCAGTGTAGCAAACCAAAACCATGCAAGGGGAAGTTTAACGCTTTCTAAATGCGCGGAAATTTATGACAGGAAATTTTAAAATTTAATCGTAATCTAAAATTGAAGCGTTAAACTTCGGCTTACTTTAGTTATTAATTTTAAAATGTGCTCGACTTTGGTTAAATCTATCTGTAAAATTACAATATACAAAAACTGAAAATAAAATATTATATGATATGTAGATATAGGGCAAAATGCTAGGCGTTCTTACATATCTTTATTTTGGGAGTCTACAATAATTTTTTACAAAAATCCATTTGTTTCCCGATTGAAAATAACATAATGCAACGACACCTAAATTCAGCTATCCTACACTGCCGCCACGGTTACCAAACAAAATTTAGAGTCCCAAAACAAGACATGTATAACGCCATGGTACGGAGTAAGTTTGTAATACCTTGATAACACATCCTGTGCGGATCTCCGTAATGATGCGGCGGGCAAGTGCAATCAGCTGCATGATTCTCAGCAGTACACTTGGCATTAGGCCCACAAAGCCCTCCGATTGAGCACACGTTTATACATTTTTTGAAGATACACACGTCGGTATCTCCACAATCGTTATCGGCGAGGCATTGGTACGTACGATCACTCAAATTTTTGGTGTAATTTTTGAGCGATATTACATTATCATTTTGAGTCGTCTTCGGAATTTTTTCAGTTGTTAAAGTAGTAGATAATTCTATTAGTTCTTTTGTAGTTGTTTTTTCAAGGGGAGGAATTGTTGTAGATAATAGAGACGAAGGGTATTTCGTAGTGGTGGCAGTTGCAGCTTCAGTGTATTCTGTACCTGGCGATAAGGTAGTACCTACCTTGTTCACCAAAGTACCTCCAGTAGTACTTAACTCTTCTAGCTGCTCTGTGGTCATTTGCACTGTATGCTTAATGAGTTCAGTCGTCTCATTACTCTCCGTAGAAATATATCCTGGAGTTGTTATTTCTACAATTTCATCATTAGCAATTGTAATCGTAGTTTTTCCCAGTGTAGTAATTTCTTGTAGTTCTTTTGTTGTCAGCACCGTGCTAAATGTTGAAATGTCGCCTAAATATTTGGCTGTTGTTTCATATGTTTCAGTTGTTGTTTCAATACCTTCTGTAGAAGAGGAAGTAGTAAATGTAATTGTGTAAATGAATGGCGTGGTACTAATAGATTCAGCCGTTGTTATTGTTTCCTTTACAGGTAATTTGTCAGTACTTAAAGGTCTTTCTGTGAATTGAAATGTACCAGTTTCTGCAGTTTGTTCTGTATGCATTATAATAGTCTTCTCAACGCTTTCTGTAGATGATGTACTTTCAGGAGTGTATTTGCTAGTGACCATTTGTACTGTATAGCCTGCCGCAGTCTCCATCGTAGCAGTATTAATTATAGGCGATTGTGAAGTTTTATTGATTGGTATTTCTGTAGTTGGAGTATGTTCGTTGGTTGACCCTAAAAACGTGGTTTTAACATTCATTACTGGGATACTGTGGGTACTACTCCTTGGCCTTTCAGTGATAATTTCAGTAGACGTTTCTGTAGCCTCAAATCCTGGTTTATTCCTATATGATAAAGTTTCTTTTGATATTGATCCATAGGTAGTAGATTTGGCTTCTTCGAATTCTGTCGCTTGGGCAGTTTCTTCTGAAGATGACTGTGTTGTATAAATTGCTGGAGCAGCTTCTGTGTTTAATCCACTCACTGCCAAAGTACTACTTAGTGGTTCTATCGTTAGATATTCTGTAGTCGTATAGGAAATATAAGGTGTTTCAGTTATGTTTTGAGAACTGACTGATTGAGTCGGGGTCTGTGATGTAATCGTACTTCTTTCAACTTCATCAGAAGGGGTCGTTGCTTGGGGTAGAGATTTATTTTCTGTGAAAAGTGATGTTGAAATTTCTGTGGGGGTACCTTCGCTACTTGAATAATTGGTGCTTTCAGTGCTACCAACTGATGGTCGCGCAGTGTTTTCATTTTCAACCATAGATTTAGTTTCATTTTCTCCAATTAGTTCAGTTGTCAATGCAGCGGTATCAGAACTTGCATAAGTAGTACTTTCAATGGCACGAACTGTTGTCTGGCTGCCAAAGTCACTTCTGGAAGTAGATATAAAATCTGTAGTATGATTAGTTGGAGGCTCTGTAGCTATGTTAATAGTGGTATCCGTTATTTTAGTTGTAGCAACTGTTGGCGAACTAGTAAATCGATCACTTAACGTAGGTTCAGTTCCATGTTCTGTGACAGACTGAGCTAGAAGCTCTGTAGCTGAAGAAGTCGTTTCAGATCCTGAATATTCATTTCTCTTAGTTGTACCGACTGTTGGTTGAATAGTAAATCTACTACCCAAAGTAGATTTGGTTCCATATTGTGTGGTATGCTGAGTTGGGAGATCTGTCGAAACACTACCTCCATTACTTGAGTGATCAGAGCTCTCAGTAGTACCAACTGACTGAGTAGTAAATTCACTTTCCAAAGTAGATTTGGTTTCATATTCCGAAGTATGCTGGGTTGGAAGTTCCGTCGCAACACTACTTTTGATACTGGAGTATCCAGGGCCCCCAGTAATACTAACTGACTGAGTAGTGAATTCGCTACCTAAAGTAGATTTGGTTCCATATTCCGTGGTAAGCTGGGTTAAAATAGTACCTTCGCTACTCAAATGAGCAGACCTCTCAGAGGTACCAACTGACTGAGTAGTAAATTCACTACCCAAAGTAGATTTTGTTCCATATTCCGAGGTATGCTGGGTTGAATGCTCCGTCGCAGCACTACCTGTGCTACTCGAGTATCCTGGTTTCTCAGTGGTACTAACTGAATTAGTAGTAAATTCGCTACCTAAAGTAGATTCAGTTCCATATTCCGCAGTAAGGTGGGTTGGAAGCTCCGTCGTAAGATTACCCTTGCTAGTTGAATAAGCAGGGCCCTCGGTGGTACCAACTGATTTAGTAGTAAATTCACTACCCAGGGAAGATTTGTTTCCATATTCCGAGGTATGCTGGGTTGGAAGCTCCGTCGCAACACTACCTGTGTTACTTGAGTATCTTGGTTTCTCAGTGGTACTAATTGACTGAGTAGTAAATTCGCTATTTAAAGTAGATTGGGTTCCATATTCCGTGCTAAGCTGGGTTGGAATAGTACCTTCGCTACTTAAATAAGCAGGCCCCTCAGTGGTACCAACTGATTGAGTAGTAAATTCACTACCCCAAGTAGATTTGGCTTCATATTCCGAAGTATTCTGGGTTGGAATCTCCGTCGCAATACTACCTGTGCTACTTGAGTATTTTGTCCCCTCACTGGTAGTAACTTCCTGAGCAGTAGATTCGGTACCAAAAGAAGATTTGGTCCCATATTCCATTGAGTCAGCTGAGCCGCCAGTGGTACCAACTGGCTGAGTAGTGAATTCATTACCCAAAGTAGACTTGGTTCCAGATTCCGTAAATTGCTCAGTTGTAAGTTCCGTAGAAGCAGTGCCTTTGCTACTTGAGTATCCAGCATCCTCAGTGCTACCGACTGTGGAAGTAATATGCTGCGCTGGAAGAGTAGTTCCCCCACTTGAATAACCAGTGCTCTCAAATGTGCTACCGTCACTTCTAGAAGTAGATATAGTTCCAGATTCTGTGGGATGTTGCGTTTGAAGTTCTTTCGCAATGCTTGTTGAATACTCAGTAGTTTCAACTGAAGGCTGATTAGTAAGTTCACTGCTAAAAGTAGATTTGGTTTCGAATTCTGTGATTTGTTGTGTTGAAAATTCTGTAGCAGCAGCCTTAGTTTGTCCATCTTCAGATGTTGTAGCTGAAGAGAGGGTTGTGAATGGATTTTCATTTGTTTTTTCAGTGGAACTGGCAGTAGCAAGAGTAGTAGTTATTGTTGCTTCTTGAGCAACTGTATAGGTAACTTCTTCTGTTTCCCTTCCGAAGGTCTGAGTAGAAGTAAATTTGGTTTCAAATTCAGTAGTAGTTTCGGCAGGTTTCGAAGTAAAAGGCTGTACTGTCAACTCATCGGTAACTGAAAAGCCAGTGGTGGAGACAGATGGCGTTGAATATTTTGTGCTAGTTCCAACAGTCGTTTCCAATTCAGCTGTAAGCGTGGTTTTTTTGGATACACTGGTAGATATTGGAGTTAATTCATCAGTAGCAGCTTCTGTAATTATTCTTGTTGAACCAAAAGTTGTTGATTCCAAACCATCTCTGGATGTTGTATATTTTTCTTCAGATATAGGCTCAAATTTTGTTGTACTGCCAATGGAATCTGTAATGCTTTGAGTTGTAGAAGCTGGGAATTTGGTTATTAATCCTTCCGTTTCTGTAGTGTATGCTGATAAAAGCTGGGTTACAGCCCTAGTACTTATCTCTTCTTTTTCAGCAACAGATTCTGTTATTGTGCTTATTTCTGGTATAAGAGTTCTAATTTCTGTACTTTGTTCATTATTTGAGATTTCTACAGTTGTAGATCCGACTTCCGTTGGTCTGGATGTAATTGATTGGGTTATCTCTGGGCTCTGGGCATATTCTGTGACGTTTGTTGTTAGCAGTTCTGTAATGGTGCTAGTACTAGTTTGTTCTGTAGTAGCAGTCTTCCTATTCTCGTCGAATGAATTAGTTGATTGTGAAGTGGAGGCTGTTGAAAATTGTTCGGGTTTTCCTTGGGCTTCAGCTGAAGATCCCAGTGAACTACTTATTACCGCCTGTGTTGTAATCTCTTCACCAGCTGTACTAGTAGTGTGTTCCCGTTCAGTTGTTTCAAAAGTATTCATTATTGACTGTGTCGTCAGCTCTTCTGGGATCACCGATACTGGTGAGCTATAGTCTGTAGTATGTGTTGGATATTTTGTTATTAAACCAATAACGCCAGGAGGTGTAGTTTGGTAACTTTCTCTAGATGTAGAACTTGATGGCTCTTCGGTAGTGGGCTTTCCAGTACTAATATATGTGCTGTGTTCATATTGTGTAGTTGGCAATCCTGTAATTGCAGTGGTTATTCCAGCCATTGTTGTAGGAGATCTTGTAGTTGAAATTGCTGGAAATTCTGTTAAGCCAGCTAGCGTTTTTGTTTCTACTTCTATTGTGCCTGTGGAAATAGTTTCAGCGGATTCTGTCGATTCATATCGACTAGTGCTAGCTGTAGGTGACACTGTATACTCACCAATTGGAGTACTTTGCCCAGTTCCTGATTTGTCAGTGGATTGATCTTGTCCTGTAGTTACCACTATTGGTAATTTTGTTACTCCGCTAGGACTTTCTGTATTTTGCATAGTAGATATACGTTGTTCGTATATTGTAGTTTTAATTCTTGGAAATTCCTTGGCAGTTGTAGATTGTGGAATTTCAGCATCAGTGGCAGAACCGGATACTACAGTCTCCATAGTTGCACCAACCGATGGCTGCGTAGTGACATACTCTGTATGTACTATAGTATTAACCATGCTTTTGTCTGTGGTGCTAGAAACTGTGGTTCCCGTGGTACCTATTTCAGATCTTCCAATAACCGAGGTTTTAGATTGAGGTCCAGTTGGAGTTGTTATCATTGATCCAGTGGTGGTTTCACCATGTTCTGTAGCAATTGATATGGTTTCGGTAGTTGTTTTGATATCACTGGGTAGTGTAGATTCTGCGCCTTCTTTTAAAGTTGTTGACAATTCATCAAATTTATTGTTTGGAGTAGCACTACTACTTTCTGTGGTTCCCTCTTCAGATGAAACAGTTGTCAACTCTTTGGGAGCTGAAGTAGTTGTTTTTCTGTTTTCCGATTGGTTTGATAATGTGCTCTGTTCAGATGGAACTTCGGTAACGATGGGAGAATTGCTGGTAGCTGTTTGTGTAGTTGAGTCAACCTTGCTTGTAGAATAAACAGTTGCTGCAGTAGCTATAGTTTCTGAAGCCTTGCCTGAAAAATCATTAATCTGCTTTGTAGTTGTGGTTTCATTTTCTACCCCAAATGGTTCTGTTAATCGATCTGTGGGCAATTTTGAATTTTCAGTGCCTACTTGAGTAGTTCTAGTTTCTTCCCCTAAAGTAGATAGGCTTGCAGTTATAGTTGTGAAGGTTGTCGTTTCTCGGCCAGTAGTTGAAGCTGTAGTTACTTTGCTGTCAGTTGTAGGAGTTTCTTGTTCATAATATATTGGAACTGTGGCTTCAGACCCTTCAGCATTGGATGTGTTTGATGTAGATGAACCCATTTCTGTTGTTTGCTCTTGTTGGGTTGCATAAGCAGTTTTTTCCGCTATTTTTTCAGTAGTGCCATGGGTTGTAGTTTCCCCAAGCTTCTCGCCGGTAGGCGACTGTGTTGTTGTTCCAGTAGTATGTCCTGGGAGTTCCAAAGGTTTATTGGAAGTTTTAGATACTGAAACTGTTTCAGTGATCGGTGAAAGATTTGATGGTGCAGTTTCAGTTGCATGTTCAGAGTGTCCGTATTCTGTAGTCTGTATTGATTCTCTATCTACTTCTGTAGTACTAGGGGAAAAATGTTCTGTTAGTACTTCTCCAGTATCATGCCCGGTTGAAGTACTGAAATTTTCTTTTGTCGCTGGTTGATTAATTGATGATTTTGTAGTTTCTTGGGCTTCTTCAGTAGTTGTCGATGAACTATAAGTTTCTCCATATTCTGTAGGTGTTACGGTCAGTTTTTCGGTGGCGAATACGGTTGTAGGTATTGTTGCGCTTTTGTCTGTGGTATAACCAAATGAAGATTTTTGCTCATAGTCAATCATTGTTGTTAGATGATTTGAAGTCACTGCTGGAGCTTTTTCGGTCGTTGCAGTTTCAGTAACCACGGCTTCCGAAGTTGCTTTATTTTCCTGCACTGTTGAATGGGTCGATATTCCTACAGCATATTCTGTTGTTGAATACTCGGTAGTTGTTAGTTCTACTTTAGTTGTAGAATCGACGGAAATTGTAGAATGATCAGTAACTTCAGTTGTACCAATTGATGCAGTAGATTCACTTGTTATTGGATTAGTACCAATTCTAGTTTCAAGAGTTGACGAGTGAATGGTACTGGGTGTCTGTGTCGATTCTGGTATGATACCACCTGTCATCTTTTCAGGTACTTGAGATTTTGTGGTTTTACTTGCCTCTATCGTAGAATCAGTAACGAGATCCTCTGCAATAGGTTCTGTAAGACCTAACTTACCTTGTCCCATAGTAATCACATTTGGTGTTGACATTTTCTGTGTAGTTGTATCACGTATAGCTTCTGTTGTCGCCTCTTCGCCTGCAGGCTTTGTTTCAACCACTGTTGTTAATACTTTTTCTGTAATTCCTCCCCTTGTCGAGTATTGAGGAGTTATGGTAACATAAGGCTCTAAAGTCGTAGTTTCTGGATAAATATGAACAATTTCCTCTGTATTGACTGTTGTTTCCAGCAATGCCTCGCCCGTAGTAAACTCGTCAAAAATACGTGTAGTTTGCTCAAATTCCGTTATAAATTCCTTTTTATTTGTTAGAGTGGTAGCAGAACTAGCGTTTGTTATTTGAGAAGAGGTCACAGATTGTGTTTCGGTTAGTGTTTCTGGTGTTGTAACCATATCTGTTATTTTAAAATAAACAATTTCCTGTGAGTTAAGTATATTACATTCGATGTGTGAACATGTGGGTTGTGTTGTGAGCGCCATGCAATGATTAAAAGCGATAAGCACCAAAGCTTCCACCCATATAACCGATAAACCTATTTTCAAAACTATACTAAGAAGAAATAATCGTGAAACAAGTACAAAGTTCACTTTTTCGTTGGGAAATATACATCAGTCCTGTTTGACTAGTTTTTTTGGCATAGCGCAATAAATGGTATAGTGACGAAAATCAAGTGTTGCTATTTTTACAATTTACAATATCAAACATGATGTAGGTTAGAAAGAATGTACAGTTATTTATGATCTGCAAATATATAAAAAATAGTTATCAGTCATGTCCATATTGCTGATATTATTGTTGGATGCCGTTCAATCTTGTAGCAGCAAGTTCCCATGTCTCAGTAGCGATGACAGGTGAATTTTCCAGTTTTTGTGGCTTTCTTGATGAATGTATAATTTTGTGGGATGGGATTTTTGGGTAGGGTATGTGGTCAAATTAAAACAGCAACACAATTTTGATAAATGACGGGATGTTGGTGTACTTATTGAGGATTGATTTTTTTTATGAAAAAATTATTGAACAATTTTTTTCTCAATTTCCAGAATAAATACACCGGCAATAAAATGAACAAATTTAAAAATCCACTTACCATTTTGACAGGCTTTGGTTAGCGGATTACAGGGTACTCCTGGTGGGCAGTGCGAGCATAGTGGATTTCGACCTTCTAAAATAGAAATGATTATTATGAAAACTAAAAAGTTTTGATCCTTAATTATTTCATTACTTAGCGTATTTTCGAATTAAGGCTCACTCTGATTATTTTATTAGTCGGTAGGTACTTACCGACAACACAATTACATCCATCGCACCATTGTCCAAGATGAGCACAATCATGATCCTCTTGACATTGGCAAACTAAATTCAGAAAATACACAATAGTAAAATTTTAAATAACCAAATTCCTGATGAGATACATCATACCTTTAACACAGACCGGTTGATGATCTTGAACCTGACAGTCTTGTGAATTTGTGCATGGGTTGGACACTAGACAAGGATTTTGACATTTTCTGTTTATACATGCCTGTTCTGCTGCGCAGTTGGAATGTGATCGGCATTGGACATCTAAATAAAGGCACATTGATGATGTGATGATTAAATAATATAAAATTGTGCCTAGAGCATTTGAGAAAAATCTAAATCGGAAAAGCTAATAAAGCGTGTGAACCAAGCGCACCAAGCTGATTTTTTTAAGCACAAAAAGACTTTGGTTGGGTTTATATACATATTTACAAAGACCTTTTGTAACTAGATGACCGTCATGCTGATACAACCTGGGTACTACGGTACTACCATTTTTCTACATCATAGAAATTTACCCGTATCGTTCTAAGAGAGGTAAATAAATTGACTACAGGTACTGCAGCTGGAAAAGAGAAATAATCGGAAACAAAAGTTGGCATACGAAACATTTAAATAACCTGTCGTTATTAAGCAGAGATATTGTCAATATAAATGTTTCGCAAATATGTACATATAGACGTAGGAGTCAAATTATTAAGCTTCATCCTGGGAAAGACTTCTGGTAAGAGGCTGCCTTCTATCAGGGGCTCGGAAATTATTTGATTTCTTAAATAATTTAAAAGGTAATCGAGTCATTAATTTTGGCAAGTATATATTTGATAAATTAAAATCAATTATTGAAACATTCAACAACTTGCTCATACTTCTTTAATTTAACATTTTTCGATTTGATGAGGTAGGTACCGCACTTTTTTTAAGTACCTACGCCTATATGTTCCTTTCTTCTGAAGTATGGTTAGGGCGCAAGAAGAAATAGGTTAATGAAAAACAAGTAGGTAATGTCCTAAAAGAGAATCTAGTAGAATCTTTAAACCAGAGCAATGAAAAATAATGGAGAAAAAATCCTGATGGATGCATAATCATTAATCCAGTGGTATATTTTGTTTTAATATAATATTGGATGAAGAGGCACAGATACGACGTAGTAGCAAAAAGAATAGGTTTGATTATTGCAAGAGTAAACCGTAAGCAACGAGGGTCGTCATCCACGTCTGACGTCACAAGCACTAATTTCCTTGTACCCAAGGTGTTATGTTTACCTTTGAAGCATCCATATTTCGGATCTTGTTTATATCCTGGGGGACAATAGTCGCATAAAGGTTTATGATCTTCGACTCTGCATGGAGTATTTTCTGGACAGTTTGCTGTTTTGCATGGATCTTCGCATCTAAATGCTCTACATGCTTGATCTATGGGACATCCCTGGTCCCTTAGGCATATTGAGAGGGAAGGGCTGCAATTCTTTAAGCAAATGCAGGTTGGTTTATGGTTTAGGACGTCACAGCCTTTATCCGCAGGACAAGGGGATTCGAATGTTACAGTGCAAGGGTTTTGACATAAGCGGTCTATGCATGCTTTATTATTGGGACATTGCTCGTCATTGGTGCATTCTGATCGTTCAGGCGCGCAAGATATTTCCCCTCTCTCATTTACCATAAAACCATTCTTGCAAACGCATGTTGGTTTGTGATAATGCACTTCACATCTTTTATTATCTCTGCATTTAATTGCATTACTTTGGCAAGGATCGTAGCATTTTCCACTATCACTATTACATGCCAATTTTGTATCGCAATCTGAATCAGCAAAACAAACTATTTGTCCAGCAGGTCTCGGTTGCGTTTTTAAACAGTTGGGATCAGGATGACACACGGTATTTGCAGTACCAATGTAGCATTCGGGACAAGAGCATCGGGGTCGGTGTTGAATGGTTTTACACAGGGCGTTCTCTCCGCACGCCCCTTTTAAACTACAAGGATTTACGCACTGGAAGTTGATGCAAGCTTTCTGGTCGGAGCAGTCTAGGTCATTGTTACATTCGGCAGCTACAGGGTCATAGGACAAAAGAAAAAAAGAAAGCTTTATAGAAACCGTGAAATAGGGGAAGTTTTGTATCACATAAAACACAACAATCGCATGCGGGTGTGACCAAGACAGTCAGAGGATGAGAGAAATGAAAGAGGCCATCTCAACACGACCGTAGTATTACAAAAGCTGGCGAGTATTTACAAGCATAATAATAGCTTTTAGCCAAAATAAAAAAAGTACTAAAAATGCTATTTTACATAATAATAAAATCAATGTGAGAATGCTCCTTTCATAGTTCCCAATCTGACATATCGTCCATCATACCCGCAGCGCGCAACCGCACGCGCTTCGGTATATACTAAATAACCATATCACTCAAAAAAATCATTCATAACTATAAAGGATGTTAACGTTACTTAGTGTATGTGTGGAATGTGATCGGGTGAAAAATATAGGGCTGTACTTATCTACTGATTTAGGAAAAATGTGTGTGACGGGCAGATTGGAACCTGAAGTGTACATTCCACATGAGTAAATAATGCATTTTACTTTTGGCAGAGTCTAGAAGGTACAATATATACAAAATAAATATGATAATGTACTCGATAATACCTAAACCACATAAGTATCATCTAAATAATTTCATTTTAGATGGGTTGTGTTTTTACATTGTACTGGAAAATCACAAATTTTAAAATTCACCTTTCTTGTTGGAATATACTCATGTGTTTGGTCTATTCAATTGCAAATTGGTGATTTTCCAAGTTAAATTTATGTGTCAAAATAACAAAAGGAAAATTGCGACGATTTAAGCCTGGTTGTACTGTATACAAGATAAGCGCTCAGAATAAATAATCAAATAAATATATATATCATATAGTTTTTGGAAAGGTACATATATCAATCTTTGGCTTACCCTTCCGGCACTCTTTCTCTGGTTCACCAGAATAACCGGGTTTACAACGGCATACAAAGAATGCCTGTTCTCTTATGCATTCTGCTTCCTTACCACATCCCTCAGTTCTGCAATCTAGAGCGCTGCGGTCTTGAGAACCTAAAAAAATCGTTTATTCGAAAAGTTTCCTAAATTATTTTATAATTAAAGACATACTTCCAAGCCCAAAAGTGTGGGCTTTAAGATAAAAAAAATTATTTTTCGATGGTTATTCATTCATTCAAAAATTGACTATTAATAGGTAATGCATGTACAGGGTGCTCTTTTGATAAAAATCACCTGTTGCTTGCGCTGATAGGTACAAACCAACCTCTTTATCATAGGCCCGTTTTTCGAGGAATTTTGATGGCCGAAAACCGCAATTCGATATCCGTTTCGGCGAGTTCATTAGATAGCCTTTAAACCTGATACCAATAATTTAGGATTTTGTAGGTTTATTCTTAGGTAATTTCGGAAATAAAATTGAAATCCGCCTTTGTCAGAATAAATATTGTAAAGATAGATTTATCATGGAAAGAAGCAATACGATGCGACATTACATTCCATGTTTTTTTATTCCTCTATTGTTCAAAAAAATATACCGTTTACAGATTGCCAATTTTTAGAAGAAACTGTACTTAAGATACATCTCAATTCCCACATTCTAAAAAGTTCAGCGATGTGGTTGAAAGCTCATGAAACATTACCCTTATATTTTAGCTTCATTTGGTACATAACTACTTGATAGAAATAAAACTTACACTCAATTGTTGGATCTCCAGCGGGTTTATTAGATGGACAAACGCACTGAGGCTTGCCCCCAAGTACCCTACATATTGCTCCTACGCCACACAAAGTATTTTTGCATAAGCTGACTGTCTTTGTATCGCAATCGCATCCTCGATAAGCATCTCCTACACAACCTGGGATGCAAGTACATTCAAACGTCTCATCTGCCAAATCTTTACATTTCGAATTGTGACCGCAAGGGTTTTTGAGGCAAGCTTGAGTACCTTCTTGTTTGCATTCTACAGCAGCGTTGCCCACGTAACCTGGAGGGCAAGAGCAAAATAGTTGCCTGTCTTGCATTTTGCATTGAGCGTTGATGCCGCACGCTCCTTGTTCCAAACAAGGATTAATACATACACCATCGCTACCGCATTTTTTGTTCGGCTCGCACTGATCGTCTTGTTTGCATTGATATGGGGAGCATAGTAAATTGGGATCTCCTTGATACCCTCCAGGGCACAAGCAAACTTTTCTATGGTCGGACACTCTACATAGGGCGTTTTTGCCACAAGCGAACGGTTGCTTACACAAATTGACACATTTTCCTTTTTTGCAAGATTCCGAGGTTGCACAATCATTGTCAACTCTGCAACCAGGAATGCACGCTCCGTTAGAGCAAATTTGGCCTTGAGCACAACCCAACTGAGCTGAACAAGTATTTCTGCATTTTCCAGTGACGCAAGTTTCACCGCAAGAACAATCAGTAGCGGTTTGGCATTTTTTGGTGCAATATCCTGCGCCATCGCATTCGCAGTGATCGTTACATTTTGTGGCAGCTTGAATGCAAGAAACTAGTGGATCTCCTAGAAAGTTGCTCGGACAACTACATTGGGCTAAGTGATTTTGTACCGTGCATTCAGCGCAGACTCCACAAGTTGCAGAACTTTCACAAGGATCTAAAAATGTTTATTGGATTTAGTAAGCTATAGTGAAATAATAAGTTTAATACTTATGTAAAACCAGGTTATTAAAATTGCTTACTTTGACATTTGCTATTAATACAGGCTTGATTTTGAGTGCAAACTGAGTCATTTCTGCAACCAATAATACATAATCGATTTTCACAAATTTGGTTCTGGGCACAAAAACCATCCGTGTTACAAACAGTTTGGCAAGTACCTCGAATGCACCTTTCATTTTCCAAACAATTTTGATCACTAAAAAATGTTTTAAATAAATACAAAAACCTCATCAATGATAATTATTAATGCACGCTCTTACATTTTGCAAGCACTTTCACAAATGCCTTCAACACAATTATGATCTGGACCACAATCATGTTTGTCATTACAAGAAACCAGTGCTCGTTTACAGAATTCATATGGATTGCCTCTTAATTGCTGCGGACAATCACATACTTTTCTGTGATCTATTACAGTACATTTAGCGTTCGTGCCACAAGATGTTGGGGAAGCGCACGGGTCGATACATTTATTGTTGATACATGATTTGTTCGATGGACATCCAGAATTGGTTCTACATCCTATGACGCATTTGATTCCTTCACAAACTTCACCATTGCGACAATCATCGTCTTTTCTACAAATGGGTTTGCAAACTCCATTTTCACAACGCTCATTATTGAGACATCCGGTGTCGGCCGAACAAATAACTCTGCAGAAATCATCTTTACAAATATAATTATTTGAACAGTCAGAGTTTTGGCCGCAAGGTTCCGCAGGAGTACGAACACAAGCGATATTGGCTGTGGGATTTGGCACAAGGCCTTCACTGCAAGAACATACAGCTCTATGATTGGATACTGAACACTGCGCATTGGGACCACAAGTATTCTGCAAGCACGGGTTAGCGCATTTGTTACTGATACAAGATTCACTGCTTCCACAATCTTCATCTACATGACAGCCGAAGATGCATTTGTTTTTGAGGCAAATATGGCCGAGGAAACAGTCGTTATCTACGCGACAAGTGAGCATACAGTTGCCTTGTAAACATTTTTCGTTGAATGCACATTCTAGATCGGATTTACATTGAGGCAAGCAGATGTTTTCTTTGCAGGTCGAGTTCAAGCTACAATCGTAGTTCGAAGAACAGGCTGCGGGCACTAAAAAAAGATGTGACTTTAGTTAAAATATGGAAAAACAAATTCAACTTACATCTTAAACATTCGACATCCTGGTCCCCAGTGAATTTCTCTGGACATTTGCATACTTTCTCGTGACTTGAGACTTCACACAATGCGTTAATTCCACATGCCTTTGGTAACAGGCATGGATTAAGGCATTGCCCTTGTAAGCATTGTTCTGACTGTTGACATTCGTCGTTATTTTTGCATGCAGGACTGCATAAATTTCCATAACAGTAAGTATTTGCCGGGCAATCATGAGTGGTTTTACAGTTCACCAACTTAGGTCTACAACCTCTGCTCAGATCAGCTGCATTGCCTTCATAGCCATTTCTACAGCTGCAATGTCCAACATGTTCAACGGCAATACATTCGGCATTTGTTCCACATAAAGTTGTATCGCATATGCTCTCGCATCTGTGATATTTTTTGTTGCATGCGGCTACAGCCGGGCAGTCTCGGTCTGCGACACATTCTAGAGCTGGCCTACAGCCGTCATTATATGGATCTCCAATGAGACCTTGCGGGCAATGACATTTGAAAGAACCTCTGGAGTTTGTGCACAAGGCTTTAGGACCGCATGGTTCGTCTACGCAAAAATCTATAATCGTACAGCCTCTATAAGGGTCGCCAGTGTATCCTGGTTGACAGTAGCAAACTTGCTGATGTTCTTCTGCTGAGCACAATGTGTTTTTACCACACGGATTGTGTACCAAGCAAGCTATTTTACACATATTTTGATCGCAAAGTTTATCAGTAGAGCATTCAGTATTTTTTTCACATTCAACTTTTTGGCAACCAGTTTTCTCGTTATTAGGGTTTCCTTTGAATCCAGCTTTACAAACACATCTGGCCACATGTTTTTTTGACTGACATTCAGCATTTCTTCCGCAGATAACACTTTCACAAGCATCAATGCATTCTGGCTGACCAATGGCGTTGGATAAACATTTTTCTGTAGCCTCGCAATCGTTATTTGCTCTACATCTCACTTCTTGCTGGCAAATACTGTCTTGACAAAATTGAAATTCCGGACAAGATGAATTTGATTTACATGTCGGTTGGCAATAACCTTGGATACATAGCTGGTCACTTATACAGTCACGTGAGCTTCCGCATAGAGAGGTACAAATCCCATTGTAACAATTCAATCCCTGTGGGCATTGTTTGTTGTTAGCGCAATATTGAACTGCTATACAGCCTAGATGAGGATCTCCAGTGCTTCCAGCTTGACAAGAGCAAACGGCCAGATGATTCGTCGCGGAACAATCAGCATTTTTACCGCATACATTTGATAGCGAACAAGGGTTTTTACATAAAGACTCGACACAAATCTTGTCACTAGCGCAATCGTTATTGTCACTACATTCGATGGGAATGCAGTTGTGTTCAGCATCTTCACGAGTTTTTTCTGGGCATCGGCAAGTAGCCTTGTGGGCTACTGGTACACATTTGGCGTTTGCTCCACACACATTGGGTTGTTCGCAGGGGCTTTTGCAAATTTCGTTGTCGCAGTAAGCTGAAGAAGGACAGTCTGAATCTGTTAAACAATCTCCTGGTTTTCGGCAACCAGTTGTTATAGGATCTCCGACTAAACCTTCGCTACAGATGCAGGAGAATCCCCCATCGCTATCGATACATCTGAAACAATAAAAAGTTATGCATATAGTGAATACATAATATGTTCAAAATAAGTTATGCTGCTTGCGTATATGGAAATATTACTAGTAAATTATTTTTTCACTTACTCTGCTGTTGGATGACATGGATTACTTTCCCCACATTCATTGATATTAACACATTTTTCATCAACCAATCTATAGCCATCAGAGCATAGGCACACAGCATCGTGGTTTTCTGATAAGCATGAGCCCTTACCGCAGTCTACAAAGCCACAAGGATCTAAAAAACAAGACCTAATAATAACAGGCTCATTTTATTCGAGAAATAAACTTACCAAGACACTTATTGGAATGCGCATTACAAAATCTATCAACGGGACAATCATCATTTTCAATACACTCTACTCTGAAGCAACCCAAATTCTTATCGAAAGGATTTCCCAAATGGCCAGGAGGACAAGCGCAAGCTAGTTGATGTTTACTGACGGCGCACAAAGCATTCTTGCCGCACTTATCGCATGGATCTTGACATTTATTGCGTCTACATATTAAGTTATCTGGACAATTTTTATCAGATCTACATTGCCCTGGGCCAGAGCAGCCAGTGCTTGTGTAGGGATCACCAACCATGCCATCTGGACATACGCATTTGTACGAACCAAGATCGTTTTTACAAATAGCGCTATGGTGACACGGAGTTGCTTCACACTCATTAATATCCACACAGCCCTGAGGAGTCCCTATAAATCCGGTACTACATTTGCATGTGCCTTTAATGCAAGCCTGAGATTGTTTACAGTCGCTATCACGTGCACAGCCCGGCTGACATACTTCCTCTCTGCAAATTTCCCCACTTAAACAGTTACTGTCTCCAAAACATACTTTTAGACAGCCTTTATTGGTGCATCTCTCTCCTATTGCGCAATCGCCATTTCCTTGACACTTGAAAGTACATTGTTCATTAAAGCAAACATGATTAGCTGGACATCTATGTTTATCATCGCATATGATTGGAACTCTAATACAACCTTGCTCAGGACTTGGATTACCAACGAAGCCTTTAATACATTCACAGGTCGTTCTGTGATCTTTGCAGGAGCATAAAGCATTGGGACCGCAAGCGTCTTTATTGTCACATGGATTTAGACATTGATTGTTAACACAAGCTTGTTCACTAGGACAATTTTTGTTGCTTCTGCAACCGATTTTACAAACTCCTTCTTGACAAGCTTGGTTGCTGTCACATTGACTATGATCCGCACATTGTATAGCGCATTTTTTAGCTAAACATGTTTCACCTTTGAGACAGTCTTTGTTGTTTCTGCACACTGGTCTGCATTGACCTTTGTCGCATACTTCATTGACGCATTCAGCATCTGAGCTGCAGGTTGTTATAAGTCTAAGGCAACCATCTGTTTCCGATACTTTATAGCCTGTTGGGCAGCTACAAACTGCTTTTCTATTCACGACATTACACACAGCATTAAGGCCACATGATTTTTGACTGCAAGGGTTAATACATTCTCCTTGATAACAGATAGTATTTTCAGAACAATTTTTATCACCATTAGGGCAGCTGCCTTTTTGTCTGCATCCGGAAACAAATGGATCACCAATAGTATCCTTCGGACAAACACAATTGTATCCTCTATTATTAGGTTGGCACAAAGCAGTACTATGGCATGGATTTGATTTACAAGAGTCAACCAGAACGCATTCTACTTCCGGCAATGGGTTTGCACTATATCCTGGAGGACATTGACAAGTAGCTTTATGATCTTCTGCAATACATACTGCATTTGTTCCACAAGATTCGTCATCGCAAACATCATGGCATGCATGCGTTAAGCGGTTGCATAATTGAGTTGGCGGACAATCAATGTTATATACGCATGGAACTGCTTCACAGCCTGTAGTTAGATTATTAGGGTCCCCAATAAATGATCCTGGGGGACATTGGCATTTTGGAACATGATTATTAACTACGCATATCGCATTTGGTCCACAATTTACTAGCTCACAAGCGGAAAGGCACATTTTTCTATTTTCTTTTGGATTGAACCTACAAGTATCTTGTTCTGAGCAATGAGAATCGGCAGTGCAAATATCTTGTTTGATGAGTTGACATCCGTTTCTATCGTTGGGATTTCCTGTATAACCATCTAAACAATGACATTGGCCTTTATGGGCTTCGGCAACACAAGCTGAGCTATTGGGACATGTATATTGAGCACAAATCGAAACGCATTTGAGTATTCCAAGTGCGTCAGGCTGGCAGGAAGCAATTGGTTCACAATCGGTATCATGTTTGCATTCGGGAACTGAAGGTTTTTCGCATTTTGACGTAACAGGGTTCCATAAATATTCGTCTTTACAGGCGCAGGTTGGATGACCGGCGACATCGATTTTACAAGTTTCATATGCGCCACAAGCAACTGCTTCGCAAGGACTTATGCATTTTTGAGTTCCTTTTTTGTCTATTCCGCAAATAGTTCCAAACTTACAGTCACTATCCAGCACACATTCCCTGGGATTTACTCTTTCTTCAATTTGACAGCCACTATCCAAATCTCCAGGGTTGCCTTTGTAACCTGGACTGCATATACAAGATGTTCTATGTTTTGATGAAACACATAGTGCATTTGGTCCACACTGAGCTTTGCTACAAGCGTCCACACATTTTCGTTGCCCTTTGCCCAGTTGGAAACAAATTTCTGAATTAGTACAATCCGTATCACTTGTGCATTGACTTTGGATTGTGCAGCCTTTTCTTAAGTCTTTTGGATTGCCTATATAGCCTGGAGGACAAAGACATTTGCCATTGTTACAAGATGCTTTGGGTCCACAGCGAACCGAATCGCACAAATCTCTACATTGTCCTCTTTTGCAAGAATAACCATCTGGACATAGCAAGTTATCGTTGCACTGGCAGTTTTCTGCGTCTCTACATATTCCCCCTTGTACCTGAGTGCACATAACGAAAGGATTTCCGGCATAACCTTCTTTACATCTACAATCATAGCTTCCAATAGTGTTGATACATACAGCGCTGTTACCACAAACATTGTTGGCACACTCATCAATATCTTTACATTCAATATAAGCATTTCCAGTGAATCCATGCTTGCAAGCACATTCGATGCCGTTGAAACTTTCAAGGCAATCAGCATTCAGGCCGCAAGCTGATGAAGAGCAACCTTTCCGGTCTTCGATTTTTGTTGTAGAACAACTTTCGTACGGGTTACCAATTGTTCCGGTATTGCAGACGCATTGGTTGGTGATAAGGCCGTATTCACAATGACTATTCTTGCCACATTTAGGATCGCAAACAGGACCGGTTTTGGCTGAAATTAATCAATTATTTAGGTTTTCGTATTAAATTGCGGTATTTATCACTTACGAGGCATACAAATGACATCAGCATTTCCTACTAAATTATGATCGCATACACATTTGTTGCTGTTTTTAGCACAGTGAGCGCCAACGCCGCAAATAATGCCTTGGCAACGTTGTTTACATCGTCCACTAATGCAAACTTTATTTTCTTCACATGGATGGGTGGATGAGCAAATGTCAGTAGTGCAAGAGCCTCCTGGGAATGGATTTCCCATTAAACCTTCTACGCATCTACAAGTTGGTCCATTGTATGTAAGTAGGCATTGGGCTCCAGGTGCACATGCAAAATGTTCACACGCTAAAAAAATAAAATGTAGTAAATTTTTATGTTGGTATGAATTTAGGAGCGTATGTCTATCATAGTTTCAGTAAAAAGGTAAAACTTTGACCAAAAAAAAAGTTTGCTCACAAAGTTACCCAAATATAAACTATCTTTCGATTTGATCAAATAATCATATTTTTCTGAAGTTAACTCGTTACAAAAACTTTTGTCTTCATAGAAATGTATCAAAAATAACTTACGTGATACACATTTTCCTTTTCCATTTTTAGTAAATCCTGCATTACATTCGCAGATCGCCTTATGATTATCGGCTTTACATCTTGCATTGGATCCACATAAAACAGTTGCACACGGACTAATACACGTTCCGTCCTGACACGTAAGAATCTTAACACAGTCTTTATTCGATTGGCATTCCGATTTGACAGTTCCGGGAGTATCAAGAATGCATCCGCCTTTGTATGCATCACCGGTCATGCCTCTAGGACAAATGCATTTGTATCCCTCTGGAAGATTCAAGCAGTGGGCGCCATAAGCACAAGGTTCTTCCTTGCATTCGTCGATATCCGTGCAGCCTACAAGTGGGTCACCTTCGTAGCCAGGTTTGCAAGCGCATTTTGGTGGATCACTTGGGGTACAGTTTGCGTTAATGCCACACGGGAAACGTTCGCAAGGGCTTTTGCATCTGTTATCATCGGCAATATCGGTGAAGTATGGTGGAGGGCAAACACATTCGCCTGGTTGTACGCAACGTTCATTTTCTGGACATTCTTTATCACTGATACATTTTTTCTGAGCTGGTGAGCATAGGCCGTTATAAGGGTCTCCACTATAGCCTTCTGGGCAATGACATTCGAATGCACCTTGTTTGTTAATACATTGCGCTCCATAGCCACAAGTTTGTTGTTGCTCCATGCATTCATTGATATCTTCACATGTTCCATCTAACGATGGCTTGAAACCTTTCGGACATGCACAATAACTAACACCTCCAGTTATTGTTATGCATTCGGCACCATTCGGGCAGGTATTATCTGTACCGCAGCTTGCCAATACACAGTTTCCATCTTTAAGCTCATATGGTGGTTGACATCGACAATCTGGACTGTTACATTCGAGACATTCTAAAAAGGGATTTCCATTGAAGCCTGTAGGACATTGACAATCGTAACTTCCAGGTAAATTTTTGCAAATTGCATTCAAGCCACATGCAGGTTTGTCTCTAAGCTCACTGCATTCATCGTTATCTCTACACTTGCTTGTAGCAGAGTCTCTAACGTAGCCATTAACACAAATACACACACTTTCACTGGTAAATTCGTCTAAGATGCACTGTTCTCCGGCTGGACATGGATTAGCGTTAGAACATCCTGAAGATATTGGAGCTATGCGACTGCAGCCACTCCGATAAGGATCACCAGAAGTTCCTCCAGGACATTGACAAGAAAAGGTTCCTGGCTCATTCTTACAAATAGCTCCGGCTTGACAGGGATTTTTGACACACTCATCAATGTCTGCACATCCTTGAGAGGAATTGGTATAGCCAGAACTACAAATGCAAGTTGCTAGGTGGTTAACAAGCATGCATTCTTCGTTTGGAGCACAGTTGATTGTTTCACATGGATCTGACAAAAATAAAAACGGTTAAATAATTTGAAATAAAAAAGGGAATAAAACTTACGTCTACAATCATTTCCAATATTTGGTTCTGGACAAAGACAACGTTTTTTATTATCGCAAAGCGCATTTCCAGGACAATCAGAATCAACATGGCAGGTTACAATTTCATTACATTTAGTTTTGGCATCGGGATCTGGCACAGTTCCCTCAGGACATTCGCATGCGTATCCTCCTGGATGATTGTCACATATGGCACCAACGCCGCAAATATTCGGAAGCTTGCATTCGTCGATATCGGTACATTGTTTATTAGGGTTTCCAGTAAAGCCTGGTTGGCATTGGCAAGCGAAAGTTCCAGGAAGATTTGAACAAAGCGCGTTGCTTCCACAACGACCACTAGGACCATTAGATTTGTCGCATTCGTTGATATCGATGCAGCCAAGAGAAATATCACTAGGGTTAAACGTCCACCCATCTTCACAGATACAATATGCCTCGTCTCCGTCTGGTTTACAATAAGCATGATTGCCACATTTCACATCTTCGCATGGTGCTTTGCACTGAATCATTGGTGGGGCACCCACATATCCATCTTCGCATTCACATTGAAAACTTCCAACTGTGTTAAGGCATTTGGAGTAAGGACCACAGGGGCTGGTTGCATTTTCGCATTCATTTGTGTCTATGCAAACCGAACCTTTTGGTGTGAAGCCTTTTTGGCAGAAACATTGGTTTTCTATGCATTCGGCGTTATTTGTACAATCGAAGTTTGATTGGCACAGAATGTTGACGTCAACCTGAATAAATTGTTAGATGGTCACAGTTTATTGAGAAAACGCATAAATGACTTACTTGTTCACAAGCAACTTCCGGGTTTGGTTTAGCCTGATATCCTTGAGGACAAATACAATTATAGCCAGGCACGGCATTTTCGCATATTGCGTGGGTTCCACAAGGTTTATCCAAAGTGGTGCATTCGTCAATATCCGTACAACCTTTCAACGGATCTCCGGTAAAGTCTTCCTTGCAGGTACAGATATAGCTTCCTACTGTATCTTTACAAACAGCGTTTTCTCCGCAAGGACTCGGTTCACATTCATTTACATCTGAGAACATTTTATAAAACGTGTTTTCCAAAAAAATATTCAAACTAAAAATACTAGCGCAAGCGCTATAGGAGGCATACCAAAAGAGGATAGACTGCAAAGAAACAGAACAGGTAAAGACATTCAACAAACTAAAAACAAAGAAGTAATACAGTTCCAGGCTGAAACAGAAATAATATAATAGTCTGCAAGATAATAATAAACATTAGACGATTGTACAAAAATGTATACAGTACAGTTAGGCTTTCTATAGATCAACAGGCTTTAATACCAAAACAAATAATACAACATTCTAAGTGGTTATGTGGGAAAAGTACACTTTGGGCCCATCTACACAATTTTGAACAGCGTATGATAGTTTTGTCTAATAATATGATGAAGTGATTACGCATACGCATTATTGCGATTATCCTCTCGATTTAAGAGATAGAAAATAGTGCGCATACGTATTAGGTGGGTTGTGTGGTGTTTAATGTTTAGTATACACTATCATACAACTGATCCTTTGCGAGAACTCCCGAAACTAAAATACTAAATAAAAATATAGGTACGGAAAAGTTAGTAGAACTGAAATCAAAGGCTAAGCTACAGTAAAACGACTACCAATAACTAGTAATTTGTTTTAAATATAATCAGAAAACTATAATTTTTCTGTTATATTGAAAACAAAAAAGTTTTTACAATAATTACAATCCGATTTACCATTTTTCAAGCAAGCATTGAGAGTATCAAAATATTATTGATAAATAATAATTTGATGCTCTCTTCAAAAAGCAAATCGGAGGTCTAAGCATTCCACAAGTCAACAAGCTACGTCAGCATCTGAAATGGTTTTTGGTTGGCTTGAACAAGAATTTTTATGCAGAGTAATATTATTGTTGGAGTTGGAGTTGCAATAATATAATCGAACAGGATTTGGACAGATGTTGTTTTTGAAATGTCCGTATTATCAGTCGATCGAAAATAAAATAATACCTACTTGTAAAGTTTTTGTAGAAACACGAAATATAAGTTCCAGAGCAATAGATTTTTTTTTTAGAAAACCAGTCAACTTATTTATAGCGAAATATTGAATTCATTCGTTATTCAAGTCAACCAAGCCCCAATTTCAAAACAGAACATTCAACGAGAAAAACAAACAAGCAAAGAGACTACCCAAAATACATTTGAATGCGAACTAACTTTCACAATAGAGCTGACCCTGTCCGGTAAACCCGGCCGGACACAGGCACTTGAAGGACCCGGGGACGTTAATGCATTTGGCGTTAATCCCGCAAGCGCCTGGCTTTCCGCACTCATTGATATCGACGCAATCCTCGTTAGCTGATCCCGTGTATCCATCGGGACACACGCACGTGTAGCTCCCGTTATTGTTCAGGCACGAAGCGGTTGCTGCGCAAGGGTTTGACTCGCACTCGTTAATATCTGCGCAGGTTGTAGGGTAAAGCGATTGGTTAGAGCCAGAGGTTTTGTGTGTTTCAGTTAGAAGGGATTTTCCAGTATAATCTGGTTTGCTATATTATTTAGTTAGTAATAATTATTATATAGCAACCACAGATTATTTTTTATTTGTACAGCAAAGAGAGAGTTAGTTAAAATAACAAAGAAAATTGATTTTCTTTTTTATTAAGGGATAAAATGCGTCATAAATCTTGTAGTTCGTAGAACTTATGACACACTTTAATAATTATTATTTGTTAATGTTTTTTTATTTACTTTTAATAGGTAAGTGTTTCTGGGCTAACGTGTCTCAAAAAATTAGTATGCAACTAAAAGGTAGCAGGGTATATAAGTTAATAAATATTATTTGATGGCATTTGCAGCATATTAGGGCCAATTGTTTGATGAAAAAAGATGGATAGAATAGAGATGTTATATTTAAGTTACTCATCTTGGTCACACAACAACATTGCACTTCTTTATAATATCTAATACTTATAACCTAAAATAAAAATTTCGGTTGCTGCAATTACCGGATAATAATAGTATTATTGGTTAATAAGTTACATATTTGTACAAACACAAAAAATTTAATGAAAAAGAAAATCAGTCTTCACATGTTTGCATCTATTCAATTTCCAGATCCTATAAAAAATTTATTCACGAGGTACAGAATTCAACCAACTCGCTCTTTGACTTATTTATGTACAGATATATGTACAAAGTGGTTAGAAATGTGATTATTAATTAACCAGCCATACCTGAGCATTCGAACATCGGGTCACCAATAAATCCTGTAGGGCAGGCGCATTTGAAGCTGCCATCCATGTTTGAGCAGAGTGCGTTTCTACCGCACGGACTTCTGGCACATTCGTTGGAATCTATGCAGCCAGTTGTATATGGGTCTCCTTCATAACCTACAGTCGGAATTTTTCAAACGCTTGAAGTTATCTGAGGCCTGGATAACTTACCTGGTGGACAATGACATTGTCTACCACCGACTAGATTGGTGCAGGTCGCTCCAGGTCCGCAAGCTCCGAGTTGTTCGCATTCGTCTACGTCAACGCACCCGTCGAATGGGCTGCCGTAGAAGCCTTCCGGACATAAACATGTGTAATTTCCTGGAGTATTTTGACAGTGGGCATCTTGACCGCAGGCGTTTGGTTGTTGACATTCGTCGATATCTGATATAAAATATTTAGTCTTATACTTAGAAGCAGAAAGGTATGATTAAGCAACTTGAAATAACATATAATGCGGTCGTATCAAAAAAAATATATATTTCTACTGCAGCTGAAGCATATCGAATACTATGAATTGTTATTTCTCCTGTGAATTAAGTAGGAGTAAACATTCAACCGTTGCGAAGAACACGCGGTTCAGGAACAGTTTACAAGATGAGCGTCGGATAGTTAAGAGAAATGTTTTCCAGCCGATCTGATGATAAAACATTTTCTCCTTGTCAGGTAAAATTACATTTTTTTCCACTGCTTCGTCAGAGCTGTAAAATATTTTAAGAGCGCTGCGCTGCGTGTATAAATATAGAGATAAACAGAGAAGTACTAAAGGCGTATATTTTATCTTAGAAATGCATGGCATTAAAACTAAGCAAATTATACCGAGAAATACTCCTGATGGGGTAATGGGTATAGAAATAAACTTCTTAGGGTCAACGAATGAATAGTGAAATACATAAACCTATCTATATTTGGGAACATGTTAACTAATTTTTAGCTGAGCGCCGCGCCGGTGATAAAGTATTTAAGATTTTGTTAGTGATTTAACAAGATTCCATATATTTTTAAATGTTGCATGTGCTTGACATAGGTAGGTATTAATTGATTCACTTATGTGGTCTGAATTGGGTATTTCGTCAAACTCCGGAATTCTAGTAGGGCAAATGCCTAAACATCGGCAGTTTTCTTTGCCATATGGATTGCCAATCTTCCTTCCCTATAGTTTATTTAATTCGTAGAGAATGTTTGATCTCATTAAGCCGATAGTTTCTTTCCTTCGCCATTTCAGCCATAGCATATTGATGTTCTCGGTCATAGTAACTTATAACTGGACAGATCTTGAACACATATTTGAATCACTTCCACTATTACTCCAAACAAAATCTGATGAGTCTAGCAGTTCCAATGTTATCGTTTCTCATTAAAAACGCAGATACCAGAAGATCTAACGATTTTCACAAAATTAAAATTAAAACAGCCTCGCAGGCATGTTTCAGTGACTAGAATCCCATTTCCTACCAGCCGTAATTTTTCAAAGCAACATAAAGAATTTCGTATGTTTTCTTCGTTTGCCAAGCTCCAATCTACGAGAAAGTTTCGTTTAATTTGCGTATTGATTCGCAATCGCAAAAACTAGCCGGTTAGGGACACGATGCGATGCTCAGGTTCAACGTCTCGACAATAATTTTATCTACTAGTACCAGCAGCAGTACCACATAGAGTAAATCGTTGAATAAATCCGCGCCTGCCAAGGAAACCAGAAAGGTTTTTAATTACACCTTGTCCCTAGTCCGCGCTGTCAGAATTGGCTGCTTGTTGAGTACAAACATCTAATCTATTGATCATAAATATAATTATTTGTCGTAATTTGTCTTTCGCATCATGTGGAGATTGCTTTGCAAAAATTACGTCATCCATTAAAGAGGCAGATAGAAGCTGATAGCATTAATTCTATTTAGCAGCTACCTGTCAATTCGGCTTCAAACAACTATTTTTGAACACCTTTTTCAGTAAAAATACTTCCAGTCTATACTGTAACTAAATATCTTCAAAGACAGGTCAAGCGTTCACCGAAACATAATCCAGTTTGACAGAAAGTGTTTGCGCATATTTCCCTTATATTCTAGATTTTTAGTCATGATAAAAGCAAAAAAGAGTAGGTAATTCAATACCCAGAATACGATCCGCCAGACTATTTTATCGTCGCATCGGTGTTGAAATAAAAAATTGATTAGTGGTCAGTTGATTGAAAATAACGAGCAGCTAATCAATCGCGTTGTCGTCATATTCGGTGCAAAATTATTCTTGAATATCGGTAGTCTTGGTATAAAATGGAGACCTTACGCTTTAATCTTCATTATAGTTGTTTTTTTCTCTTCTTTATTTCTTGCTAGCTTTTTATTGCCTATTGTATCCATTTTGTGTGATTCAGCAAGAAACAGTACTAATGGGTTTTCTTCATCTCTTGGGCTTCGATACCCTAGATCTTTGGATGACATTTTTTTTTTATAGTTCAAATGAAATGCACGCTTATGTAAGTGATTTTCTATTCATTAACATTATGTGCAATGTAATTTTATGGTTTCCCATTACTAAACAATATTGCAAAAGTAATTCTAGTATACTATCAATATTGTAACAAGCTTTTAGATCTCTTCGTTAGTTAGCAAAGGCAGTTGATTCGATCAAATCAATGTAATTGTAATCAAGAGTATTGCCCTCTTCTCCTGCCTTCTACCAGTGTCAACTGTCAGTCAGCTGTCTATTTTGATAGGTCTATCATAAAACACTTTTTACAAAAGGTGTGTTATGAGACATGACGAGCTTTTTATAGTGTTGAAATTTATAACAAACAAACCTCTATGGTTTTAGATGGTATTATAGTGAATAATTCTTCCGCGCCTTCTCATTTCTAGTTTGTCCTCAGGTTTGTCCCTTTTCATTTTTTTTGATCTCCAGGCTAGTCTTTGCCTTGCTTGTTGTTATGGATTCCTAGAAAAGCTGCTGGATATGTTCTTGAAATAATTCTCTTTTGGACGGTGGGAAAAACTTCGTGTTTGGCTGGTACCGTCGTTTTGTTCGTCCAATAATATTATTAAAACATTGAGAATCTTGGTGTTTCCATCTACAGACACGTTTTGATCTATCAAATCTCATCAGTGTGGCTAGGAAAGCAAAGAAAACTTCTGTTTGATTCGGATTCAATTCAGAATTCACGACCTTGATGAAATTCATCCCCAATATGCACGTCTATGTCACAACTTTGTAGAGCATACAATTCAACTAGCTTGAAAATAAATTGATTTTGCTAAGAAATTGATTTGCATTGTCAGAGGGTCAATTGAAAAAAAAAAAAATTTGAAACTAAACTTCATGGAATGATAAATTTTCTTTGTCCATTAAGGAAACTTACCCAGACATTGAACCTCACCATCTCCCTGAAAGCCGGGTTTGCATTTGCACAGGAAATGCGCAGGCAAATTGCAGCATTCTGCATTTTCCACGCACCTGGAGGCTATCGCGGGATCGGCGCATTCGTCGATGTCTGAAAGGGAAATTGAAAGAAAATTAAATTCCTAATCATCAGTCATTTAATTTATATTACCGCGCAGAGTAAATTATCTGTAACTAATGTTGGTCAGTTTCAGGTCATTATGTAAAACTTGAACGTGATAAAGAAGTAATAAATTGATGGTCTTTAATACTCTGCAACATTCTCATAATTCCTTGTGTACTCAAGTGAAAATATTTACAAAGCTTCTGCATTTGACATTACATCGTTAACATTTTGAACTCTGCACGACATTAGCCTAGAAAAGCAGCGACGTCATGTCCCCGAGGCCATTTCTTGCACGCAATTTTATCATCCAACTTGAATAAAATCCTTTTTACCGTACATTGTACGCGCCAAAGTAGAAATTGTTATTACGGCCACCATAAATTATTGCGCGCAGAAATATAGGTACGACTAGTACTGCGGCATAATCGCCCATGTACCCGTGGCAATGTAAAGCTGGTTCGCCTGGTAATAACAGGTCGTGAGGGAGACCTGGGGGATTTACTGCCTTTAAGCTGGGCTATTTTGTAATTATTTCAGTGTTAGGTGGATCGAGATGTATGAGCAAACATTTTGACAGTCAAGAGATGTTGGATTTGAATAATATCTTGTATCGTATCGAGTATGAGGACTTTTAATGTTTTCTTTTCATAATCGTTAGGTACCGCTCGCATTTGAAGTAGATTTTTTCAAAAAAAATCTTGTAGATTCTACTAATTATTCAGAAAAGTGAATGGTGGTTTATCGACCTCCTAGCGAAAATTCGGCTATATGTGGTCCGTATACGATCCTGATCTAACTGTATTCCGACCGGTAAACAGTCAACAGCAACAGGAAAATATTAAAATCTAATCGTCGGCTGCGATCTCGTTAATAATTAAAATAAACTTGACTTTTTGTTTACCACTACGCAGTTTGGGATTTTTTTGCGATAATTATTCGGTCGAGGAAGCGAGAAATTGACTTTTATGCGATGGCCATTCCTTCCTATGGGAACTCGTTTTCCATTAATTGGCCTCTAGCAAATGAAACTTCTCTCTAGGTAATTATAATGAATCATTATATGGAATGGTTTAAGCGATAAGTATGCACATGTCACAACATGTCACTTAGAGACGGGAGGAAGTTTATTACTTTCCACGCTCCGCTACGAAAACATTATTTGCCTTCTCAAATAAAAGCGGTGGCTTAATGAAGCAATGTTGAGTGCCGTAAATAATAGGCTGCAAACATTGTGATCAAGAAATAATCTATTAACAACTTTCAGCACATACGAAGATGAACGAAAGTGTGAGAACATTTTCCACCAACAGGAACATGAAAATAAGTAAATAATCCACAGACTGAATTAGTTTGTTTCATATTGTCAGGCATAATAATTATAAACGACGTGGACAATTTCAGTCTGATGGGAAATGGCATATTAGGTCACTAGTCCGGTAATCGAACTTCTGTCAAACGTAACTTGACAAAAGTTGGGTTAACAACGGGACAAGTTGTAGTCAAATCCCAAAGGTTGCAAAAATAAATCGTCACAAACATATGTATGAAATAAGTAGGGATAAATAACAGACTAAAGTAATGTATTGAACGATACACATCCGTGAAGTTATTATTGAATGACTCTGTTAGAAATTCTGGACTCAGGTATTATTATAGAGAGCATTAACTAATGAGATAGAGGTATAGTCAAAACCTTGTAGTCTAAAGATGACTGTATCAGGAGGATGCACAATATTTTAGCATCTGAATCTGAAATCAAGAATAAATGCCTTAGATTGCATAAACTAATAATATTTCTCAACACCGCGTTCAAATTTCTCTTGAATGATAAGTTTTAGATACCTACTCAAGGCACACCCCAGCAAAACGACCTTAGTTCCGTTTACGAAAAGAAGGAAGCTCCAACTCTTAACGGCATACAATTATCTCTCTCAGATGAAGTTAAGTATTTAGAGGTCACCCTGGACCACAAACTTACTTGCAACAACCATCTGAACAAAACAATATCACGAGCTACGGCGGCCATTTGGACCTGCCGCAAATTCGTGGGAAAAACATGGGGGGTAAAACCAAAAATGGTAGGTATATTGGATTTACCAAACGGTTGTCAGACCCATTGTCACCTACGCCTCGTTGGTATGGCGGCCAAAGACTGAGCAAACTACTGCTCAGAACAGTCTACGTGAAGCAAAAAGGCTAATCTGTCTATGGGGCTATGTCAACCCGCCCCATCGTACCTTAGATGCACTACTGAACATGCCTCCTATATGTGAATTCTAGACAAAATGATTCAAACCTAGAGATCAAGAGATCTGAATGGCCACTTACGCATCCTTCAGTCTATAAAGCTCGAGTGCCAAAGTGAACCAACAGATCATATGATAACATCACTGGACTTTGACATTCCATGTTATAAAGAATGCCAATCATGAAAGAACGCAAAGCTGCGTATCGATTACCCGCGGCAAACTATCGAACATTGGCTCGCGTGGCAGCCGCGCGCGAGCTAACTCAAATATTCGCGCCCTCGAATACGAATTTTTTGCTGCCTCGCGTAATGGATACGCAGCTCAAAGCTACTGCAAGCGGAAAACGCATCACTGTGGTACACGCATGGTTTGAACCTAACGGAAGGAGTCAGTCTGGAAATAACTGCACGAAATTTCAAACTCTCTCTAGCAATAAGTAAAACGCCGAACAATATTTCAAGCCGAGGTTCTGGCCATGAACATCTGTGCCTAAGAGTGCTTTGCAACAGGCCTTCCACAAGAGCACACCTACCTACATACTTTCCGACAGTGAAGCGGCTCTATAAAGCTAGTTTGGGAGGGTAAAAATATCCTCAAGCAACTGACTGGGAGGAATAAAGTAATTCTGATCTCAGGGCATAGAGGGCAACGAGGAAGCAGACCATCACGCAAAACAAGGCCCAGAGCCTTTTTGTGGACTAATGAAAAGCCACATTTCCGAAGAAGTGAACAGATGTAAAAAAGACCGGATGCTAGATCCATTCCGGGTTTGAGATAGGGAAAAAGGTTCACATCCATCTCAGCAAAGAGATCTGAATAACTTCTTGACATGAACAGAAGAGACATTAGAAAAGTCGTTTGTCTGCCCACTGGACACTGCCTGGTAAAATATGACCTAAAAACAAGAGACACATCAGACAATGACCTTGCGAACAAGCAACATAAATTATGGAACATTTAATTTCGTGAATGCTCTGTTCAGTTCCGCAAAAGGCAGGAATACCTTGAAGGCTTACACCACAAGAGGTGGGCACTTTACCACTCAGAAAGGGGGAGAAGCCTACAAATTTTGGACGAGCAAAATATTTGGAAAGGTAGCAATGCTTGAGCGGCTGGGAAAACAAATAGAATCTAGAATTTACAATCTACTGAAGCCACATGTCGAAAAATATATTGAAATATGCCAGTGTAGTTTCCGTCTTGGATAAACAACAGCTGAACAGATTCATATTTTATTCGTCGGAAGTTCCTAGAATTCAAAATGAACACCTATCACATGTACAGGGTGTTCCAACGAGAACTGAACAGGAGCTTATTTTTGACTTTTCCCTTCTGCGAAAATTATTGTATTTTGTAGATCAGTTTCAAATTGAATTTTAATCTAAAATGTACAAATTCCAACAAGTTCTATATTACATGTATAGCCAACAATGTAATCTTCTAAGAACCATGTCTACAATTGGATAGTACCTGGTTTTAATTTTACCTGAGACTAGGTAGGTACTTGAATTAAAATATTTGCATTATTTATCACATTCCAATTACTTTATTTTCATTATAACTTATGTAGGATTTGAATTGAAAAGAAAAGCTAAAATAAAGTATTAGCATTTGAAGCAAAAACGCCATGGATGAAGTGTCCTCTGATGTCTTTTATGTTGAAAATATTTGATATTCGGATTTAAACCTCAATAATTATTTTAATATAACGTGTTTAATTTAAACAGTTTATCTCTACTTTTTTTATACAAATTTGCACGAAATTATCCATAGAATCAAGATGGGCAATAGCTCCCTATTATTGTTATATTCGATAGCACAACTTTCAAAAGAGTTCATCATCAGTCAATTAACATTATGATTTGAGTATATTTTTGACAAATTTCTACAAATCTTTAATATAAATTAGTAGGCTAATAGTGAAAATTTACGTCGACTAGAAAAAAAGTGCGGAAAGTTGGTTCATTGCTCTTGGAAGGCCGTTGCTCTTATAGAAGAACTAGAAGAAGCATTATGAGTTGACCGACGCGAGGCGCTATAGTATTACATTTCGCAGCCTTTTAACTAGAACAGGATCGGAATTTAATCTCAACACCGGTCACATTGAAATCCTTTCTATCCCACGCCCTTTTTAAATTACTATTTTGTATTGTAAATAACGAACGCGTTAAATTTATGGAATAATGAATTATCGAGATGCAGTATCCAGGAAGATTGTAGTACTATTCTAAAATTGATAATACTTAACTACTTTTCAATTATCATTAAACAATAAGCGTTATTTTCCACACAACAGAAAATCTAAATTAAATCAGCAAATAATTAGCAAATGGCGTAAGCTATAAGATAACCAATTGATGCTCCACGGGTCTAAAGAATCAAATCAATTATACGCATGTAGATTTATTAAATGATTAGTTGGCTACCTAAAACCACGCCTATACTCAATAAATCAGCGTATTTAGCTTTGCTTGTGGAAGATGCAGTAGTTTATTAGACGTGAAGAATGGAAATAAGAAGCTTGGTGTAATAAGAGAATTATGTTTCTAATGGCGATGAAAAAAAAACTATAAATTAGAATTAGCAACAGAAATATCCAGCTTGAATAATAAAAATACTAAGCGGCATAAAGCACGCACACCTTTAGGTACGTACATAATATTAAACATTTACATATTCAAATACTTCATTCAATACATTAAAACGGGCCATTCAATTTCCTATGATTCATATCTGAGAGGTTAACAAAGGACAAAACAGTACTATACGATTGTTCGGCTGAATAACAAGTACCTCCAGTAACTTGTCTTCAATCTTAATTGGCCGAAATTTGAAAATATTCCTATAAAAACCGGTACAATTGCACACTTATTCCGTTTTACGACCACTAACCTAAACAAAGCGATCTTCTCAAAAAAAAAAGTTTAACGGCCTATTTCATTGCGCACCTCGGAGTGTATAGAGATGCAGGTGAGATTGACCGTGAACCTTTTATTAACGACTTTAAATTTTTAGGGTACCGAGAATTTCCGGAATCTATTTTGTTTTTTTTTTAGGAATTCTAAAACAAAAAATGGCTTTTTTTTCTAATAGAAAATTACATCCTATAACGAAATAGCATCGTTCAAAATAGCACTTAGATAGAAATGAGCAGGACTTCATTTGCCTAATCTACATTGGAGGACATCATGCATGCTCTAAGAAGTATTGTTGAGAAGATTCCAAATTGCTGGATTCTAGATTTGAAAGGCTTCGACAATCCATTGATTGGAAAGCAAACAAAAATTTATTCATTCAAGCCAAATTCCAGAAGGAAAAATTCAATTTGGTTGGAAGACAATGACGAGAAACCGAATTTTCATTCATTGCTAGTTACAGACCGGTTTCGAGCTTGCTAGGCTCTCATCAGGGCAACCTGCAACCGGTCTGTAACTAGCAAGCATCCAATAAATGAGAATTCGGTTTTTCTTCATTGTATTACAGGGCACAACCAAATATAGGTATTGTGTACTTTTTTCGTGTCCAAACTGAATAAGTAACTCAGCATTGTTTATTGAGATTCTGAGAGACACCAGGTAATAGCCTGGAGAAGTCTAGCTTATTCGGTTTTACAAGTTGGTGGCGCCCAAAAACACATCATCATACTAATCTTTGATTCCACCTGAGCTAGAGCATGAGAGCGCTCGACTATATGCCTGCGATCGATAGTTGTTTATATCATTAGGCGCAAAAAGACCTTCTTGACCGAATGGCATGTTTATCTACTTAATGTCAAAATAATAAAATCAACACAAGAAAAACAAATATGGAAATTTGTGAATAAATCTAACGTCAACGTCAGAAGAAAAAATAATAGTTCGAAAATCGTCCCAATAACTAGTCCTTACCACAGAGTATGGAACATATTTAATCGGACACCCGTTTTTAGTTAAAAAACAGTTCTAAATTCAGTCCCACTTTTATTTTTGCAATAATTTAATTTATATTATTGAACCAAAAATTTAAAACGAACAAACTAGTGCAAATTATGAATAAATTATGCGCTTGAGAACTTGCTCATTGACGCTGCAATCTAGCAAAAAAAATTACGCAACATTATTTACAAGAACATAATAGCACTGATTGACGCTGCTGCCTCTAGCGAGAAAAAATCGAACAGATTGCCCCATATATAAAGACTTTTATGGTCCTAGGAACATAATAGATCACTTCTGTGTCGAGTGTTGACGAAAATAAAATTCAAATTATGGACAGCTTTAAGATGAAATTTATTTTTGTATGTACAATGTTCATCTCAATTAGATCGTTTTCCGGATTGTGCTCGGTTGCATCGCCGTTTTATAGAAAAACTGCGGATCAGACCAAGTGCGAATGACTTTCAAGGAGCTTATGAAGCTGATTTGATTTTCCAATTTTATTCTTGCCTCATCAAATTTTCTTGAAAACATTTAAAAACTGCGCCGCATGCATCTGTTATCAATATTTGAAACAATGTTAATCGGATCTGACGGGTATGCTTCGTGGAGTATTTTTTTCACTTCAAACAATAAGGGCCAATATAAATTCCTCTTCCACCGAACTCAGACAAGAAAAAACAGAACAGGAAAACCGCGCAGGCATTTCAAGATGAGAATACAATAAAGAAGACCATCAAGTATATAAATAAGTTTCCTGACGAACGTTTAGACAGGTATGTAACAACTTCAAAACTCCGGTAGTATGTCTCAGATATGTCAATATAAATTATTCTGCGACAATATTTTCCAGTAAGTATCTAAGGAATAACGGACCGACAATTAACTTCACGCCAAGAATTCGTGTAATAATATTTTAACGATTTGGACGAGCGTTTATAACTCAAACGGTTTTACGGCCTTTTCAAACCTTGCAAATAATTATGGTTTTTGATCTGGCATTGGAACATAAGAAAATAATGACCAGAACATTACTGAACTTCTAGACGGCTTTTTGTTCAGTTTCAAAAGGACTGACCATCAGTTTTTGATTCGTTTTAATGATGAAAATGAGAAGGGACAATGTAGTACCTATGTCATTTTTCTCAAACAGGAGGTGTTTATTAAAATTTGTTGAAACACTGAATTTGAGCTGTAGTAGAAGAAAAACGCAAAGTTAGGTTTTCAATTAAGCACTAACTGACGTCACACATAACCTCACTTTCGATGGGGGGGGAAAAAACAAAGCGTTCAACAACCATTTACACCTATTAGTTCTGTACCTTGTTCCATATCAGTGCCGATAATAGAAAACGTCATGTCTGAACAGGTAACAGGTTCATTTGAGACTAACATGCTAACAAGGATATTTTATTATTTATTGACACTGAACTGACCTAGCATTGATACGAAAATGATGTGTGTGAATAGTCCTTAAACGCTTTGTTTGTCCCCCCATCGAAAGTGAGGCTATGTGTGTAACGTCATGTAATTGTTTTCGAATAGGAACTTACAACCAGCAAAATACGTCTAGGTATAAGTATTTTGTTCACACGGACAGTTGCTGTTTCCAAAAATGTATAGTCATTTCAAGTTTGCTCATTAACCAGATTTATGTTATGTATTACAGTGGAAATGTTCTTGTCTTGTACAAAGGCGAAGTGACATAAATGAACTTGTTCATAATTTTATATAGTAAAAGCTACCAATAGTCGATATAAGTATTTTTTAGTCATCACCATGTTTATATTATTATATTCTCATTATAATATTATTTTCAGTGCAATTTATAATAACATTTCCAAAGCATCTTGACCCTATATTAGATTGCATTAAACGAACATCCCGAGCTTAATCTCTTACATAATGGTATTAGACATTATACAATTAAATCTAATGGAATTATGTATTATACGTCCTTAAACCTTTTGCAGGTCTTCATCTAGCACAAAATGAGATTCAAGGAAGTTTTATGAACTTGGGTTTGGAGAGAGATAATCGCTGGCTGAATCTCAGTCACGACCTTCCTCACGGCCCACTCGAAAGGCGCGCGTGCGTGGTCACGTTATGCTAAAATGCCGATTTATATTACCTACAAATTTCAATTTGCATCGGTGCACGAATTCAATTAGGTCTCCGGGACGGTACTTACTTGGAATAACTAGAATCTGAAATGTCAATTGTCGACGAAAGTAAGATAGATTTGTTGATGTTCAAAAAGATCTTATCTGACCTTTATATCTAGATTTATAGGAACTTTTGTTTTTGGTTGTGGTTTTGATATAATTAATACTTCTTTTACCGTTCTTGATTCTCTTTCAATATGTATTTTCATATTCGGAGAACGTTATTGTTCCATAATTTGGTTTCTCTCAGCTCTAAAGTTTATTTCTATATGGATGCTCTGAGTAACCTGCGACAATAACCTGTGTCGGTCGGTTAATGCAAATGGCTCATCCTATAAAAAAAAAAAATTTTGAAGGAGATTAGTATTTATCATCTGTCAAGACTTTGAAACATTCCGCTAATGTTTCTCATATTTAGCCAGCCTGAAATATCCGCACAAGAGGTTAATTAACTCCAGGTCATTATCAGAAGAGAAGTCATCCATCATAGCCGGTAATTAAAATATGAAAATTGCGCCAATTTGCGAATTTCCTCTCGTAAAATCAGATCTCTCCATATCTGAGAATCGGGAACACCATCACCTCGTCCTAGTGTTAATTATACAATTGGTGATGCTCGAATGATAAAAGGGAATTGTAATTTCTCGCTTGTCAAAATTATTATGATAAGAATCTTGCTTGGAATGGAATTGCAAGACGTTATTGCGTTCGCAACTTTGGCGCGGGAGTTGATTTGATATTATTATTCGACGAGATGAGGGCTTTGCTTTAAAAAAAAAATATGGCAAACACATCTCACAATCCGCGTAGCTAATAACCAGGATATAAAATCATAATTAGCACGTACTATAAATTCGCTAATGGCAAAACTAAGTACCGCAAAATAGTAATAATCAGTAACAATAAAACAGATTATTTCTATGTGCTTTGCATATACCGCTACCACATATTTCTGCATAAGGAGGTTAATTTGTGCATCTAGAACTCAAACCACCCATCGGCTACGGTTTGCGTTTTTGTTTTCGGGTACGACGGATGATTTACGTGTTTTGATGTGGAATCGACTTGCACGAACTGGGGAAAATAAATCAGCCACACTCGCAATTGATCCGATTAGGGAAATAAGACGTTTGTAGATGAACAAATTGATTTCAATTTACTGTTAGCAATTTGTTGCGTGGATTTTAGGCCATAATATGATCTGCAAGATTGTTTGTTGCTGGTGCTGGCTTTTTTTTAGACATGCTTGCATTATGCTTATGGAATCGATCTCGCGCAATATAAATCGTGAAAGTATTTAGCATTACTCACGTTGCACCTATACAAAGTACGCCCCTGGCTTAGTTTTTAATTATTTAGACAACTCTAGGGACAATATAAATTCCTTGAGTCAATTTTGCCTTTTTTGTTCTAAGTGTGGAGCTTCAAGAATTAATTATTCTCTTCCTATACCTATTGCAGTTTTAACTGTTGGCAAAGGCGCATTAAGAGAACAAGACTAAATGACGGTTATCACTGGGATGATTAATTTGCTATACGTGCACGTGCCATTCCACGTCAAAAATTCAATGATTAATATTACGGAGTTTAATAAACAGGGTTTAATTGTCCTAACGGCTACCGTAATTACTTGCGCCGTTTGAATAGGTTTGAAAGCTGACGGGAAATGGTTTTTGATTCATTGTCCACAAACAGCTAATGCTGAAAAAGGTGCTAAATTTAAACAGAATGTAACCTAATTATTTTTTGTAAATGCTTCAAAAATTACATTACAAACTTGACAACGACCATGGCAAATGATATTGTAGATATAATAACAGTTACTTTGGAACAGTTGCCATTCAGAACAATCCACCCAATTTAGGATCAGTTTATTGCAGTATCTATCAACAGTATGTTTTCGTGACGTACACCAGCTTGAAACCAAACTCTACGAGTTTCATAATGACAATGCTAGATACTAGATGGCTTTGTGATAGGCGGTTTTGGCAATCTTTCAGCAGAAGGCGTTTTGTGAGCTCCAGAGTGCCTTTTGTCGGCGTTGTGAAATGGATGTACTGGTAACAGATGGTCTCACCAATTCGCGGAAAAATATGCTTGTTGTGTGAAGGTATCTGAAGAAAATATTCAAAAAACCAGACTTCGTTTAGTGCGCAGCCCGATTGCGCGAGTAGCAAATTCAAAAAACACACAGAAAACCAAATCAAAATTTAAAGAGATCGGAACAAGAATAAGCTCAGAAAAAAAATCACCATACAGAGTGTAAAGTTGAGTTGGGTAGTTTTGACTCGAACTATCCACCACAAGGTAGGATTTTCAACTATCCGGCATTTTGGTAGCGGTGTGCAGCTCTGCGACGTGCCGGTGAGTTGTGTATAATATTGTAAAATCGAGTTTTGTTACCATGCGTTATGCGGCACCGTCACTGCGGTGTCGCAAGCTGTCTCTGCGGCGTGCCTTTGAAAAACTCCTATTTTTCGATGACAGCGCAGTAGTGTGCGATGCCCCATGATCATGTCACATGTAATATATATCCCCTTCAATTGCATTCAAAATATAGTAGAACAGGTCACGTGGAGCTCTCAGGTATGCTTCAAATTGAGTTTCACCATCATTCAAGTGACGTTCGATAAAAATGTTATAGGCTCCTTCTTGTGCAAGACTTTAATAAATGTTTGATATTTCACTGCGATTTTCACAACAGTGAAATAAAAAAATATTTGCCTGACATTTAAAAAACAAATTCGCCGCCAACAGCATGCGGGTTGCGATATCCGCAACATCGCAGTACCGCACACCGCTGCCGCATACCGCAATGCCGGATACTTAAAAATCCTTCCTTTACGGCATTTTTCGCAATAGCTTTACCAGCAGCGTTGTGTCTATGTGTAGTTTTATTGACGAAATAAAATTACATCGGTTGGTTTCATCAATGTTAAGTTTACTGAAGTCAAAACAAATTAATTGAGTGAACTTACCTTCACAATGAAAACCGTCTCCATGATATCCGGGAAAGCAGGTGCATGAGAAGCTTCCAAGCGTGTTAGTACAATGAGCAAATACGTCGCAGGGTCGGTATTTGCACTCGTTCTCGTCTGAAAAAAATAAAACATACTTTAAAAAACGGACATACAATCATTTGAGTTTACATTGCGCCAATCTCTCTGAAACCAGATACATTTTGTTTTAATTTAAATTACCCACTGCTGGTGATATAGGTAGAAACACAAACAACAATATCTCATGCACGCGCCAGTAGCTATCAAGCTACCGTTTTAACTTTCAAGCTAAAAACTCATATTCAATGTTAAAGGAAATCACGGAAGTGCAATTGCTTCAATTTTAAATTTTTCCTTACTCTAACGTATCAATTCTGTGCAAAAAGCTTAAACACGCATAATAGATCAAGCACACTACACAATCCCAGGCGATGACTGGGCACGAAACGTTTCATTAAAAGTTACAAAATACTAGTGCAGCAAGAAGCAGCAGCAAAAGTAAACCAGCAAAAACAAAATATTAATTATCTGGGTATATACGGCATGGTCCACTGTAGGAGGTCGTAACGGACATCTATGTGCCTGGCTCCCGCTGATCTAATAAAATTTGATCGAGAACATATCATTATGGCCGTCCGCGTACATTAGAATGATAGACGGACAAGGCGATCCTGCAATTTGCATTTTCAAGTCATCTTTTATAGCTTTATTTGAGAGGCGCTCTGCTACACTGTAGCATTGCGGTTAGGTTATGTAATGGTACGGTTATGCAAAATAGATCAGTATGGCTTACAATGTATGCTTAGCTATCAATCATAGTATCTAAGAAAATGTTCATACAAAATAAGTCAAATGTTGCAGCAAAAAGGATGCTCGACTTTACTGGATCAAAAGAATATCAATCATGTGCTTTACTTAAAGTGAGCGATAATAGAAGTGCATTTGTGTACTTGAGTGTAGGATGAGAGAAAGATTTTCTGGGCAACGGAATTCATGGATTGGAGGATCGAAACAAGCACTTCTTAGTGAACCATCCAAGTGAAGTTTCCATAGAATGAATATGCTACTGGAACTATGAAGTTAATCGGACATCCTGAATATCATCAAAAGATCTTGTTACAATTGTTTGTGATTAAGTTTCCGAGATCCCAACGGGTGACGTCGAACAACTGACACCTTATCACATCTTTACAGCTACAGTCGCAGTACAACGATGTTTTGACCATGTAAATGACTGGCATGACAAGTAGCGTCTCGTTCGTTGTCGTGAACTTGTCAAAACTCGAGTAACGAAAACGAAAAGAAAATAATCTTTGGAGGTTCCTGCAACGTTACCATAATATGATCTAATGCAACCATTTTAACTATGGAATAGTGGATAACGGTGATGAATAGATATTATAATGCCTAAGGGTTCACACTCTTTGGATCGAGACTTGCTCCATTCCGTTCAGTCATCATTGACTGCAGGGTCGTCCAGAGGGCCACATTTAGTCTTTGGGTATGTAGAAGATTTATCGGACGCACCTGGGGCTCACAACCTTACATAATTCCCTGGCTTCTCACAGCAGTGATGAGGCTAATGACCACGTACGGCAACTTAATTTGGTGGAACGCGGTTAGAAAATCCATCTACAGGTTAAAACTGGACAAGCTTCATCGATTTGCCCTGCATGGGTATAAATGGAGCCTTTAGAACAACCTGAATGCTGGCAATGGGGGCCATACTGGAAATAATGCCTCTTCATCTCTTTATGGAGGCACGAACCCGGGAGGGTTCTGTCAGACTTAACGATTGGGGATATAGAGGGCTGATGATGGGATATACAATGGCATCGACTGATACTATCCATAGGCGTATCCAGGGGGGGGGCCGCCGGACTGCCCCCCAAGGCAAGTCTAGACTATCTTTTTTTTCAGCTTATTTTATTGACATGTAAAGTTTTTGTATAAAAAAAAATAGAAATAAAATGTATTCCTTTCTATACTATGGCGGGCGCCTAATGCAGCAATGGAATCAGTGCTTCATCTTAATCATCTTGAATGTCCAAAATGCTTCCTTCCTCAGGGGCCCAAATCTCGTCTCAGGGAGTAGTGCAGTAGAGCTCCCCGATAGAACGCATGTTTTGTCCTTGTCAACGTAATCGGAAAGTAAAAGAGAATGATAAAGACGTAAAATGCGTTCTCTCGGGGAGCTCTACTCCCTGAGACAAGAATCGGACCCCAGGCTACTTATTCTTGAAACCAGGGACCAGCGTTCTCATGAGAACAATTGCTTTGTTTTTCTCAATGATATGCAAATGATAATATAAGTAACACAGACGGAACAGTTATTCTCATGGGAATACTGATCCCCTTTTTCAAGAATAAAGGCTCTGATCCTTATTCTTGAAACAGGGGAGCAGCGGTGTTCCGTCTTTCTCAGTGATATGCAACTGATAATATGAGTAACAAAGACGGAACACTCGTTCTCCTGGGAACGCAGCTCCCCGGTCTCAAGAACGAGGACTCAGGAGAGAAGGTGCTCCATGAACAAAATTTTTTCTCCTTACCAAAAAAAGCGAATAGGTAGTCGGATGCGAAAATTTTTGTCGCCCCGCAAAAAAAGGCCCGTAATACGATTTTTGACGCGTAATATTTGGGTATGTTACAGGTGAATTTTTGACGAAAATAGGCAACTTTCACATTTTTAAATTAATCTGTTAGTCATTCTGATAACATCTGTATACTTTTTTCCAAAAAAAAATCGAATTTTTAAACTGCTGCGAAAACGCGGAATAGGAAAGAGACGTTACTTTCCCAAACATGCGAGGATGCCAAATTTCTCATTAGTAAACCATTCCAAAATATGGCTGATAAAAAACCAATTAACTATTAACTACATGTACCTGGAATGGCCCGCCCAGCCTATCTATAAAATGATGCAAATTGAGATGGAGAATGTGGGGGATATCTATCTCTATTTACCTTATGGGCCAATTATGAAATCTTTCCTTGTCTAAAAAATCTTATATTTAAGGTTAGGAATATACACCAGGAATATACACCAAACATAACAGCAATGTCAATGAACTAAACTGCTGGACAAATGAAGTGGAACAAGGGAATTTTTAGTAATTTAAAACATAAATCCGCAAACCGCTCATTGATATCTTGTTTAGCTCGTGTATTATTGGAATTTAAAGCTAACCTAAACATTCGCTTGTTCCGTTTCATTTGTCCAGAAGTTTGGACGCACTGAGAGAGATGACAAATGCCATATCCGACAACGGTCGGGGCCATTCCAGGTACGTGTAGTTTATAGTTCATTGTAAAAAACTAGTCACCACCTATGACCTATTTTCGTCCTTTTCTATTTTATAAAAAAAAAAAGGATAGGTATAATCGGTGAACTCTAGTTACCTAGTAAAATGATCCTAATTCGTCATTTCTAATGTAGCAATAATCGCATGAATGCTTAGGCACATGAAAATGGACTATTGTGCGCAGCTTTTTTTTTGGCCGACCCTCTATGTTAACACAGCCCCCCCAAACCAAAATCCTGGATACGCCAATGATACTATCAGACAGGAAGGGGGTCCTGTCACTAGGGACTTTAATCTCGAAACCGAGGAACAGCGTTCTCATGAGAACGATTACTCTGTCATTGTCAGTGTTATGGAAATATGAATACGGACGACGAAGGCAGAATCTTCGTTCTCATGAGAACGTTGCTCCCCTGTTTCGAGAATAAAGGTCCAGAAGGGATGCAATACCAAAAACTCCAGCTCCCCCTAGACAAAACAAGGTTGTCATCGATTGGCTAGAGCCTGACCCAGGTTTCCTCGAGCCGAAGGGGCTCATCTGGTACATAGATGGGTCTCTGATGGGAGAGGGTGCAGGGGCTGGTCTATATGGCGAGATTTAATCTTGCATTGCATCTTGCGATACCAGACTGAGGTCTACGCCAAACACATGTGTGGTTACTCGGGCAACCATATTTATATGTGTAGCGACAGCACTCAGAGTCTTTTGCTGAGACATGGTCAACTTAAGGCACACGCTTGACTGTATGACAAACCCAGAATTATTCAGTGAGCGCAACAAGGTCGCCCTTGTTTGGGTCCCGCAACGAGAAGGTGGATGAATGCATCAAAGAGGTCTCAGACAGTCAAAGATCTTCATACAAGGTCGTTCAAACTGCAAAGAGGCAAAAAGCCTCCTCAAACTAAACAGGAACCAACTAAGAGCCATCACAGGCGTCATGACGGGGCACTGGGTGGTCAGATAACACCTGCGCCTGTATCTAACCATTAACCATTACCAGTTTTGAGATAACAAGTTTTTGATATGTTATGCTTAGATTCGCTCAACAAATCAAAATAAGGCCTATCGGTAGTGAATTTTCCAACTGATATTAAAGGGGGTGTGACCCTAAAAAACGACCGAAGCTACTTAGATCAAGAAAAATAATCTAAGATCTCTCGTGAAAACCGCAGTCCTATATTCAAAATAGTCTCCGAGAAAATTCCTTGTGATAAATTATGCAGGAACTTGTGACAGCACAACCGCCATAATCGCAGTCTTCTGTTTGTTCAGTCGTCAGTGGACCGTCCTTATACTTTGACTGGTTGCAATTCGCTCTAGTGAGATTTTTGTCTTTTGTTTTGCAAAATTTTTACATGTGTTTATACTGTGCCAGATAATTCAGTGTGACGTCATAAACGCCTAGTTGTAACTTTAAACCACCCTAACTCGAAAACGGACCATCGTAGCAAGATGCGGTTTAAATATTTATTCTTAGATTTTTTTGCACTTGAAGTTTCATTTTTGGGTAACACCCTCTTTAAGTTAAATGATTTTTCAGATTCTTACTTGGGCAAAGTATCATTCGACCCAGCTTCTATTTTATCTGTCAGAGCGCAGGCAGCTAACTTTCTCTGGGAATTGAATCTCAAATTTTTAGCATAATCCGAAGCACTTTTCCATGACTATCCTTAGTTGCTTCATTGCTCATTTTTAAGGTAATTTTATAATGTCTTCATTAAAAACAAAATATGGCGAAAGTATTTTTATTGCTCATTATCTAGGTTTTTCACAATGTCTTTATCAAAAACATAAATGGCGGAGGATTCATCTTTTTTTTTTTTTTAAGTATGCCTTGCCATCCTTGGTCCAGCAATACTTATATTCCTTTTGCTTTTCAAGTTCAACATTAATTTTTGTGTGTGTACTCGCGCCTGAATTATGGCGTAGCATACTGTAATCTAATTTTCGCTTTTTTCAAAGGCTCAGAAATTCATCTTGTAGACCGATTGTTGCAAATCTAACAACAACAACAATAAATCCTTTCTTCTTGTCTTTCTTATAGCACTCGGAGAGCTCGCTCTCAGAGAATTTACCACCAAGCAAGTCATTCGCCACCTCCTTAAAGGACTCTCGTTCTTTATTTGGGTTCCAATGATTTCAACATTGCAGGCATATTCCTTGGTTTCAAGTTCTTGATTTTTTTTTTCCAAGATTCCTTCTGGCTTCTTTCAGCTCCTTCGGGACTTTTTCATTTTCAGCAGCGATAATATCAAATTTCTCTCTCATAAAAGACACTGATTCCCTTGTTTTTTGAGATATAATTGAGATGCATTAACCTCGCTTTTAGCGCAATTCGAACATTTCACTAAAGTACCTCGAGAAGCACCTCACTTTTTTGCGCAACTATCGTGGTAATAAACAACCCCACATACACTGCATTTCACATAATCTACGACCTTTTTCTTGCAATAGAAATATATTTTGTCTGGAGTGCACATTATTTGATGTTAACATTCAAGCAACCTAGCCTCTAATGTAATAATATTCTGTCAGAGTGTTCAGTGCACATCCTTATTCTAAATCCTGTTCGATATTCCACCAAAATTGGTTTCAATAAGCTATAAAGACTTGGCATTCATATACAAAATATTTCACACGGCTCATCTCAGGTCACTCGGCTACAATAAATGATCTCCATTGTTTGAACGTCATTATCTCTACACTAACATCCTTTACGGTAAAATGATCGCCAGGCAAATCGGCGTCATTATCAATAACGATCTTCATATTATTCCCAATCGGAGATGCAAAGATATTTTTCCTATCAGTGACACGCAAGCTATGTGCCCCTTAATGGTTCCGGCGCGTTATTTTTGACAGCCGATCTTAGTTATGTAGCACCGAGAGTATTAGAAGTAACAAGTAACAATGAGGAAATGTCCGCGGTAGTTTTTTTAGTCATTGTTCTGACTGAAACATGAAACCTATATGCGGAGAGTGTTAGAAATACAATAGCTGTCGCCGTAACTTATCTTTTATAACGTTGCCAAGATTAAAAACCCGCCTACAGGCATTATAGAAATAAATCTAACTCGGACATCGGGGTAATATATCAAAATAGTTTGACGTTTCCTTTACATTAAATTGATATTGAATTTTCAATTGTTTATATTTTTTGTGCAATTTGGGTTTGGTTCAGTGCTCGTATAGGAAATTGTCGTTGCCAACAAGTTCTTTTGCAAATTGTTTCCAAATTATTCAGGATTCAGATAATTTCTAAGAAACTTCATTGAGTTTGAAATAAAGGGATCTAATTCTGATTTTATTCACATTACTAGTTCCTTTCTAGTTTATATCAAAATAAGAATTTTGACATGAAGGGATAACAATCACAGCAATTGAGCAGTTTTTGGCCAATCAACAACCGAACCAAATATCTTTTTGGGATTATCACTGTCAATGTGATGCTTAAATTGAAACTATAAAAGTCTGTATCGTTACATCTATGTCGACTTCCTTTAAGAGCAAGTTTCTTCTCAAATTTAATTAGCAAACCGTTTTAATATTTACTAAATCGATATATCAATCACACGCAACACGGTGAAATTTATTTTTCACAGAAATAATTACTCTTTTCATGTTTATCGATTTTCTGTGGATATTCATTTTCGTTTTTCTTTAAACATGCATAAGGCAAATCTGATCGTAGAAAAAAAAAACGGACCGTTGATTCTCATTATAACTTAATTATTCTAAACCTGAGCTATGATAAACAATCAGCGGGCTGAGATACACATATTATCTAGAGAGCTTCCTTTCTAAACCAGCAGGCAATTTAACAAGCACTAATCATCGGGTGGGTACTTACCAGGAACTTCACAGCTACATCCTCCATAACCGTCATTACAGTAACATTGATTGTCAAGACACGCTCCGTTCTGACATTCTGTACCGTCATCTTTTTGACAGTCGTCTGCAAAAGAAAATTACACATTACGGTAATTGGAAAATAACTATAATAACATTGAGCGGTGTACTTTGGTTCATTGATTTTGTAATTTTATTATCAATTATGCCATCATCTATAGGAGAATGTAAGAATGTAAGGTTTTGCGATATCAGCGAACAGAGGAGTACAAAGGGCACAAAAAAAACTAAAGATATATAATATGAAAAAGTCATCAGGGGCCAAGCGTGATTATGAGACTTGGAACGCAAGTGAAATAGTTACTATCATGTCAAATCATGTAAATGTAATTTTTGTTTACTGACATTTCAACCTCATAAATATTATGCAAAACAGTACCCGAATAAAAATAATTCTAAAACGGCTACTATATGTGCCTCTTTAATTATAATCTGCGGCGCCTATTTTTCGCCCACCATTGACACTGACATTATAGATCGGCAAGCTCTGGGAATTGCTCATAAAAAAAAAAACCGCGCCTACACATGACATTGTGCCTAATATGGCGGTTGTATGGCCGTTTACCAGATATAAGCGGAGATCACACAACCCAGATAAGATAAGACAAATGGACATTACTGACGATATGCCATAACACCTTTTATTGCCTCTTGCCTTTTTGTTTGAAGACATTATGATACTTCAACTTTGGGCAAGATATTAATGGTATCCACGAGATATCTGAGATTAGCATAGGTTAAGTACATTGAGAAAACCAACATCGAATTATTAAATCGAAACATTAAATGCGCAGAACAAAAGGGCAAAAGTCAGCAGGCAGTTCCACGGCACCAGCAACACAGAGCAAGATAGATTCCAGGGAGAGCATCGTCGAATTGTAAAATACAATAAAATAAAAAAAAAGTGGTCGCTCACGATTAGGTGTTCGTGAATGCTCTCTTGGTGCTTACGAAGAGACCTAGACCTTGTTAAATGCCATTAAATATATTCAAATATAAATCACATCTCGGTGCAGTTACAATGCACATAAAGGAAAACGGACGGCCAGTGGAGGGTTAGGGTTGTACAAAAAAATATATATATATAAATTAGGTCTTTTTGTAAAAATGTCACATTAGTATTTGGCACGGTATTAATGGGATGTTCGAATTTAGAGAATTTAAAAATTATGAGAAGAAATGTTCAATGAATTCTCCCAAGATTTACATTGCTTTCCGGAAGACGGCGTTTCTTGCTAATACCAAATTCCAAATATTAACATCGATGTTGACCAGCCCAGGGATTGAACCCGGGCCTGCATGGCAAGAGGCAGAAACTAACCTCTAGACCATAACGCCGATATATCGAACTTTAGAATGCATATTTTTGAAGAAGATTCATACAATCATATTGACTAAATTCCAAAAAAATAAATTCAGCTCATATTGCTTCGTAGTAACAAAGACAAGACAAGTACCTATACCGATACAGGTATTTGCCCAAGAACTACGTGCGCATATTAAAGTGTTTTCGCTACGAGATCAAACACGTTGAAATAGAAGACTTTTTGCTCATTTTAGTGCCACCAAGCAGCAAAAAAAAAAAGAAGAAGGCGAAAGAGCTTTTGCATTCTGCATAGAGCACGATGCATTGTACCTTGCAATGCATTTTCAAATACAAGCAGACACGCATCGATTCGTACTTTTCCTTTTCTATTTCGGATTGGCAAGCACGTCTCCCCCTTAGCTACCTTGGCCATTGTTCCGAAGGGGTACATGCAGAATATTAACATAAGCGGGGACATTAACGTTTTCGTTTTCTTTAGTTTTGTTGTTCCATCGAAACATGGGACAACAATCAGTGGCCGAGATGAAAAATCGAGATGAAGATCTGCTGAATCACCCTCTGTTTAGTTTACATGTACACAATTTTAATAGCCTTTATGTACTTATAATACCTAATCGACAGCCCTAAACGGGTTATGAACAAACAGAATGTGCCTCTACGTGAAATTATTTCGTGACTACGCACTTTGGTGATTTTGTACAGGGCGCTGGTCAAAATGTTTCAATAACGATTTTCAAGGTACCACTTAAAGGGAATTAACTTAATAACCTCTCTATGGTACTTTGGGCGTTATTAATTGATGTTGTTGAAGAAATTATTTGACGTCCCTTCCTGCATGGAATATTTAACTTTTTTCGAGCATCTTCCTGGGAATAAGTAGGTGTTAAACCATTGTTCAAAGATAATTGCACTAATCTATTTTCTCAAATACTATAACTACTGGTCTCTATAGGACAGCTCTTCGTTCGTGTTGATGTTGCATGTTTCGCGTAACAACCACATACTGGCATTTGAGGCGAGCGAAAAACACACCGCAGCAATTTACCTTAACGGCATTTCATGTGAATCCGAAAATCGCAAAAAGTACCGCATGTCTATAGTTCCGCGTTCGTGGGAGTACCACCGAGGGAAAAAAAGTCAGCGATAACATCTAATTTAATTTGAACAAACACAGATTTACGGCGTCTATTGGGGAGATACGAGCATTCAGATTAGGAAGTCTACGTGATGCTAGTATCTGACGGTGAAGTATTATGCATAGGTATTTATGCAATGCAAAATTTGTAGAAAAAAACTTCCAACTTATAATTTTAAACAGTTAGTTTACCACGACCTTTTCCTGTAATAAATAAATTTCTATAGGAAGACAGCCAGACAAGAACAATAACCAAATAAATTATGGCAAGATAAGTGCAATGTCTACGCCCAAGGTGTGCGCTCATTATAAGAAGAGGCTACTATATTTAGCATATTCTTTCCCCCAAGGGACCAAAAACATGGTGCAAGAATAATACACGTTCTGATTTTAATTACGAATATTATCCAGTGGGTGGTTTTACATTTGGCGTGTCTAGAGAAAGGACGTCGGCTATAGCGATTGCTTGCAGTGATTTGTAGTTTTATCTAAAAGTAAAAGATATTATAACATACTCTCGTTTTAAAATTAGTTATTTTCTATAAGCCAATTCAATCTAAAATCTTGAAAATGTTTGCATTTCAGGCTATTTATAAATATCCTGGCTATAAATGGAAAGAGAAAGAGTTATGCTATTTTAAATTATTCATGTTGCAACTAGTTATGAAGAAGCTACTTGCTTACTAAGTTATTGAATAAATTTAGAACTCACATCTATCTATTGGCTTAAACTCCAGTCTGATTTTATTGATATAATAATACTAATGTGAACTTTATAGTGAATATTTACTGAGATAGAGGGATAAATATTATTCAGTTCTGATTCACAGAATATAAAGTTTCTATATATGAACTAACTATAAAAACGAACAACTGAGGAATTTTTTGAAAGGACCCCGCACAAACCTTATGGGAAGGGCTTTTCTGTCGAATTGGTTCAAAATATGGGATTAGGTAGGGAATGCGATTTAGATCAAAAGTGTTCAGTGATATTTGGGATCAAAGTGACCAATACATATAAGATCATATACATTTTTAATATTATGACATATTTTGACTCTGATTTGACGTAATAATTTGTTCAGCATGTATAAAAATAGGTTGACAAGAAATATACAGCTAACAGCACAGTGAAAATAGATTTAAAAATTGGTCACTTTGACCCCGAAATTTGTGCCCCTGAACACTTTTAATCTAAATCACATTTCCTACCTAATCCCCTATTTTAAACCAATTCCGACAGAAAGGCCTTTCTCATTAGGTTTGTACAGGGTGCTTTCATGTGTCCAGCGATAAAATACTACTCGATAGCTGCAACAACGTGTGAACTACTTTTCTATAACATTTGTCCAATAATGAAATCTTCTAGGGATATTTGAAAATAACAATATTATATTTAATCTAGACCTCAGATATTTAGTAATTTGGAAATTTTTCCGACATAGTGAACCATACACCTGACCTGGAAAGATAGCACCTGCATGTGGCCCTTATATCCCTTGTCCAGGGTGAAGAGTGAGAAGCAGGACATCGTCCTAGAAGTGGCAATCTTTCTGCAACTGCTGAAAAGTTTACTTTTCTTGAGGTTGCAGCCAAAACAGATACACTTAAGAAACAGACATGATGGTGCCTGCTCTTCCCTACGATCTTCACTCCTCGTGGTCTGTAGCCTATAATCACTCCTCTCTTCTTAGGCCAGCACATAGTTCAGACGTAGAGCCAATAGAATAAGCTGTTATCCAAGAAACCGATATCCGATATTGCCTTCAGAATATTTCCAAACGGCCTTGTTCATACAAAGCAACTATCGTAATCAGAAAAACATAAATACACTAACCTATATTTAGCTAAGTTATTTATCAAAGATGAACCATCGTAAACAACCATTACGAACGAAAACCGAAAAAGAAAAACAATGCAACACGTTCTTAAGGGGATCGCATTAAGATAAAATGCGAAATTTTTTCTCATTCTTCATTCCCGACGACTAGTAGCCGGTCCGACGGGATTGATCGTAGATCTATATTACCATTAAATGTACATGGCCATGGCGGATTCCCTGTTAAATAAACTAGTTCACACACACACACACACACACACACACACACACACACACACACACACACACACACATGATTTTATCGGAGGCAGTCTGTTAAAACAACGCTTAACAAAGAAGCTACCCAGACACCGCCTCATCCTTGTTATTCTTAACCGACATAACTATGAACTATAAAATAAGTATATATTTACAAAAAGTCTTTATCCTTTTCAAGTAAACATAATACTAATATAGTAAAGGCTCCTTCGCGTTTCTCCAAAGATGCAGAGACTCGAAAGTCGTTCCGAAATTCCTGCAGATTCGAAGAATTTTCAAATCCTCCCAATCTAACAGAATTTTCGAACGAGTGGAATGAGCCTTGCTTCGGGAACGGATCCACCAAACAAGAAAAGACTAAGCAGCTATGGACAAGGATCTTCTATCGATAACCCAAAGGTTATCCAATAGCATGTATTGGAGTGACTGGGACAAAATTGACCGAATGACGTATGACGTGATGGAAGCCACACAAGCAAAAACAACCAAGAAACTGGTAAATAAGTTTGAGTACTTGAAACCATTGAACGCTGCGAAGACATCATAGCAAATGTGGAAACCAGCATACGCACATTAAATCAAACCACTGCGGAGGAAATATCCAATGAAATACTAGGATTCTACGACTAGCGAAACCTCCAAAGTGCAATCTGACATACGAGGAAAGGAAAGCTATTTGTAACTTGAGAACAGACAAGAACATACTAGTCCTGCCTGCGAATAAAGGAAACGCAACAGTAATCATGAACGTGATTGACTATGAATCAAAAATTTCCGAACTCCTTGATCCCTCCACCTACAGAAAGCTAAAGCGCAATCCCACTTTGCTATATTGCGAAAAACCAATCAACTCATCCGAGCACTACCGTTGAACCCGGAAAACATAAGGAAACTTATTAAATCTGAGGCTTTACCACCTAAAATATATGGGCTTCCGAATATTCACAAAACAGGCAACCCACTCAGACCCATTGCAAGTGCAATAGATTCGCCCACATACAGCATAGCCAAATGCCTCACCACTCTCCTTCAGCCACGGATTGGCCAATCCAACTCTTATGTTCAAGACTCCACACATTTTATCAAAAAGATCAGTGACATCACTCTATTACCGAAGGACATTCTGGTTAGTTTTGATGTCGTCTCGTTGTTTACCAAGGTATACCAGTGAATCAGGCCTTAGAGTATCTGGAAGATGTTTTTCCGGAGGAAATCAACAACTTATTTCACCACTGTCTCACGACTATGGCAAAATTAATTTTTTGAGCAGACAGATGGAGTCGCAATGGGGAGTCCACTCAGCCAACTTCTACATAGAACACTTCGAACAAATGGCACTGCGAACGGCCACAAAAAAAACCTGGTTTCGCTATATAGATGACACTTTGTTGTTTGGAACCATCGACAGGCGGGAACTAGGACACAGAGTAGAAAGGAAGCCGATGAATACAGACAGATACCTCAATTAAGAATCCAATCATCATCCTAGGCAAAAGAAAGGAGTCATTAAAACTATATTTGACAAGGCAATCTGGATTTGTGAACCCAAATACCTTCAGGACGAGATGCAACACCTAAAATCAGCACTTGAAAAAAATGGGTAGGTACCTCAAGCAGGAGATAAATAGAGCTATAAGACCGAAGTAACAGCGCACAAATAATAAGGAACCAGCACAGGTGGCAGGGACAGCCTTTCTTCCCTTCATTAAAAATGCAACAGATCGCATAGGACGAACGCTAGAGAAACACAATATTAAGCCAATCTACAAACCTACAAGAACAATTCAGCAAAGTCTAAGATCGACCAAGGATCCTAGGGCACCTCTTGAAACAGCTGGGCTAGAACCCTGTAACGGATAAAGATCGTTATCCCTATAGAATTTCCTGCCCTTGTGGATCTGTCTATGTAGGAACAACCAAACGCCCTATCAACACCAAGGTCAAAGAGCACAAAAGAAACTGTTACCAGGGACAAATAGATAGATCAGCAATCGCCAAACACGTGTCAACACAAACAAACCATGTCATTCGTTTCGACCAGACTCATGCATTGGATAGGAGCAAACATTTTTACACCTGACTCCACAGAGAAGCGATAGAGATACAGAAACACCACAACAACTTCAACAGAAAAGAAGAGGGCATGAACCTTAACAAAAGCTGGTTGCCAGTTCTCCGAAAAAATAAAGACCCTTCCTTCCCGAGACTGAGACAAGGAAAATACCGTAATACAAGCCACGCCCACAACCCTGCTTATAAATAACGCAGGTCCAACAACGTCGAATCCAGTCATCGGAGGAACTCGGAAGAGAACACTTCGTCCCCTACCACACCGCCTCTGAAGATGTCTACCGCAGCAGTAGACGAAACGTTAGGTAGATATATTAGTAATATTACTCAACCACGGCATTATAACCCGGAGAAAACTTTTTTACTAGATTTGACCGGCTGTGAAAGCCTTCATTTTTTATTATAATACTAATAGTTGCCTCACACAAAAATACAAAATTATATGAGCTATGATCAAAATGGACACGATGAAGCTTTTGTGAGTTGTTGGACGCTCGTCTGCTGAAATTTTATGGCTGAGAATGTCTAAAGGGATTAACGCAAGTTCCATGACAGATCAAGATAATCGAAAACCTCAGAGAACTGTTTGATGCCCAGATCAGCTTTCGGGTGCAGAGTGCGAAGCTCCCAGAACACTTCACACCTGTCATACTCCATGCGTTTTGCACTCGAAGGCTTGAAACCGAACGGGTGAAATTGTAGCCGGAGTACTTTAGAGTAGGTAACTCGGGAGCGCTCAAAGGGTGGCACCCGAAAGCAGCTCTGGAGGCACCGGTGTCCCAACCGCCTGATGGTGTTTTTATTGAATTCCAGAAGCAGTATTGCAAAATAATGCTTTCCTATGGTCACTGAAGGCGGAGATGACGCCGCCATAATTTAACCAATACTGGACAAGATGAGATGTTCGTCAGTTCCCTGCTCGGGTACTTAACTCAAACACAGGCTTTAAACTCTACATAGAATGGATAAACTACAAACTGAGCCATGCACCTCTTCTTTCAGCAATGTTTCCTCAAAAATCTACTACCGAAAATTGCACGGTTGCGGGCTGAACCCTTACTCTTATGTTGCTCTTTTAGTGTTCATACCAAAACACGGTTGTCTGACTCGATTGGTGATGTGGAGCTGTGTTTGGAGGAATATACTATGTTCAGAAATAATAAACTCACGCTATAGCGTTGGTACAACTACGCTCTGGCTCGACAAGGTTTATAGGTTATAGACACCTTTGAGATCAATCTCAGATCCCTGGGCTGACATCCTTAGCTCATCATATAAGTTGAAGGATTCGAAACCACTTTTTGATAAATAAATTTTAATTTTGAAAATCGAAACAGCAATATACGTTGCAATGGTCGAAACTATACCTACTCGCAAAAACCACAATTCCGGAAGGTATGATAGTTATTTTTTTGACAAATTTTGCAAACTAGCATCGAGCAAGAACATTTTTAAACTTAAATAAAACTACATTGTGAATCAAAAATATAGAGTGAGAAATAATTAGCGAGTAGTAGATAAAATAGCACTGATTAAAAATTAATATTAAATATCCTTTAAATAAATTATCAATATCTCTAATAATTAAGTACACGTTATTTAAAAAAAAATAAAAATAATAACATCATGATTCATAGCTTTTAATTATGTGGAAAGCAAAATTTATTATAATTTCTGTCAGGTAATTATTTAATTGTATCTTTTTGCACTTTTGCCTGCCACATGTTCGTTCGGGCTGTAAAACGAGTCCAATATCTTATTTTATAAAATAACACGTATTCTGTGACTGTTTTAGCATATGCGGTAATTAAATACCATTAGGTACTATCTGGGGTACCGTTATTTTTCACCGAACGATTATGGGTACGATCCATTCAGGTATGGGATAGAGATGTTTCTTAAAACGTGATAAGTTCGTTACCTTTTTGATTAAATCTTTGGGATTGTGGTTTTGAGTAAGTTGAAGAGGTTCTGCCTTGCGACAGGTAAAGAAAGCATGCAAAAATTTGGAGACTGGAATCCGGAATTGTAATGTGGATTAATACCTAATAATAATTGTTACCAATAGTAAACAATAATTTGTTCATTACAAACCGGAAGATGTATTGATGTAATTGTATGATTCTTCATGTTATTGACATTTACCTCGATATTTATATTGAATTTTCTTCTCAGTATTTGTTTACTGCATTGTTTTACCGACCTTCACCTTTACATCTTCAATAAATATAAAATTATTTGATCGATGACTACGATAAATTCGACTAATTTTCACGACATGTATTATTAATTTATTCTATTGCTATTGTTATTATAGAAAAATAAACAGAAAATCTTGTTCCATTCCTCATCGTGTCAAAAATAACTGTCATTTCACTAACAGCCATTTCAGTCAAGTTTCCACGTATCAACAACGACTTTTATTGCTCTTATTCTCCTAGACACAAAAAAAAGCACTAAACTGCTTAATTATTCAAGACAATCGGCCATTAAATCTAGAAAAACTGCCATGGTACGCAAGCCCCAGGACGATTTTTCATTCTTTTTATCGCCAATATTCATTCAAGGTGATTGGGGCAAAAAACCAGTCAGGAGAAGACCTAACAGAGAGGGATTAAACGGCACGAAGATATGTATTTTTAAATTAGATGTGCAGCTTTGCATTGCATAAAAAAATAGCTGCTTCCACGGTGGTCGAAGGTACTATGACTTGTGCTTGGGTTGACACGATGGAAGAACATAAATTATTATGGTACGACGTGATGTCTTGGGTTATTTCCTGACATTAATCAATGAGATTTAGTACTTCAGAGCCTAATTCTTTGAAACTTTATAGGTAACAAAAAGAAAAATTATCTATCGGAATGTGAAGCATATCGGGAAAAAACATGAAAAGTAAATTAGCAAACTCGCAACCATAAGGCAAATAAACTAAAACTAGTATCGGAGATATTAATTTTAACATCTGCTTTGATATTTCAGAACGTACCGTAATCAAGTACCTGCTATTAGAAGGCAGTCCCCTAGGTACCGTTATTTTTTATTGGATCATTATTGACATGCATGATTTGGCTAGTTTGAACCTGATTAGATTAATAAAATGGTTTGAGCAACGTATATCTTACTGTGATTTTATCTTAGTACCTATCTAATACGCATATGGTCAAGGTAATAACACAAACGAATATTTAGTTCAAGTAGAAGTTGTTATGACATTATAGACTGTATTTTTTCTTGTGAAATTAGGTTTTGTACCAAAATACCCCTTAGCATTACACTGTCGGTTTAATTAGGTAATTGGATCTAATTTCGTTGTTACAAAAAAATTATTCCAGTCCTTCATGTTTTGCATAAAATAATTTTCAGTCTACTACGGAGGTTGCTAGTGTAATTGGCGCAGTAAAAGCCAGAAGTGATGGCTTTCTGAGTGTCACGCTTAATGGTAATAATTTTTTACCGATTAAAATGAATTTGAAAAATGCCTTGGCATATTTCAATTGCCCGCAGATAGGATTCAGCTGCCCGGTGGTAAGCGACGGAATGCCGATCAATTTAGCATAATTTATATTTGATTTATTTGAAAAATATTCTTCGTATTAATCAAGCTATGACAGAGAACTGGGTGAAATGCGAGAAAAAAAAAATTCAAAAGAATAAACTGATATATGTGATTCCAAAATCGTCAATTTTATTTTGGATCAGGACGTTATTTTTTTTTTGTCAGGATTGGATTAGTCAAACGTATTTTAAAAGGTCTACAACTGAATTAAACTTATAAAGGACCTTGTGACAAAAATGTTCAACGACAGATTTCGGAAAACGTGTGATGATGTTTCAATAACAACCTGCCTATCGTTTATCCCGAATTATGAACTTTCATCCATGAATTTTAAGAAAAAATAAAAGATGGATTGCAAGATGCATGCGAAACAGGAATATAACTTGGTATGATTTATAGGTGGAAAATTGAGTCTGTAAAAAAAAAATGGACAAAACCATGACATTTTGACTGACTGAAAATGCCGACGGCGACAGAACCTAAGCTTAATGCATAAATAAATCTATTAAAATACAGTTATAAGAAAATCGACCAAAAAGCTTAAAGAACGCGGAATGCGCTCGGTTTTCACAAGATAAAGCCTTTGATTAGGCGCAAGTCATTTCCTAGCCAGTACCTATAAGCAAATACTAAAACGAGCCGATCAGCTTGAGTGGTGGTGCGACTTTTTTTCTGTTTTTATAATCGGAAGAATCGGTAGCCGCTGCTCTAGGAATTCATAAATAAATTATTCTACTGCCTAATACATTTTATAATAAGATTATTTTCTTGGTAGTAGAGTTTATTTTATTTTCTTTTGCTCGGTTGGAGCAAGAGGATGATCAATGACTTTAGTGACTATAATCTCAAATAGAAGAGATGAAATGAAAGTTGGTACGGTTTGGCCATGCTCAGGAGAACTTTTTTGAGATATAAAGTTGATATAAGGTTTTCAAAAGCCATAAAAAAACTGATACAAACTTATTTTCTGTCAAGTATTTTTTTTCCAAGTTGATTTGAAACTTCATTTAAATTTCAATTATTACAAATATTATTCTGCCAGCAACCAGAGGTGTTTCAGGCAAATTGGACAATGAAATACCAGAACTGTGTATGTTCAACAAAGCTCAAGAAGTACCTAAACACTTGACGACTATAAGCTGTCAACCAATGAACCAAGTAACAACAATGCTAAATTATAACTATATAAAAATTATCGGTACTTACTTGTACATTTGAGTTCTTTGGCTAATTCGTCGGAGCCTAGATAGCAGTTCGGCGTTCCGTCACAGAGTTTCGACAATTCGAATAGCTGTAGAACGTCCGTCGATTCGTTCACTTGACAGCCAAAGTATCCGTCCTCGAGGTTTAGAAAAAAAATTTCGCGCTTTATACCAAAGCCAATCCCGCCAAAGGATTGACCAGTCTGAAACCAAACAAAGAATAAATTATAAGCTAGAAATTTCATGTATAGATAAAAGAATTAGGTATCTAATTTCATTACTAAACGATTTTATCGTAAGGTACTAAAAGATGCACATTTATTTTTGCGCATTGGTTGTAGTACCCGATAATATACAGAGTATTTTAATTAAGCCGTCGCGTCGTACAAAAACAGTAAAATGTTTTTAAAGCGACCATAAAGTTAGCTAATTATGCAATAAATTCTGGGGTGTCATCGCAGCATGGCCGTGAAAATTGCCTTCTTGGCGAATTTTTTAAGACCTTTTTCATGCAATGGTAACTTGAGTATGTGCATATGATTAAATTCCTGAATAATCTTTTATGTTGATACAACGAATATAATGAGAATAAAATCTCTCTAAAAAATCATTGGACATTTTAAATAGTCTGCTGCAGTAAATGTTGTTAATAAAACTCAAGAACCTGTATGAAATATTCTCCATAATCTGTGGACTTTTAGAGTATAAAATTATTAAATCCCAATCCGGAGTTAATTAAACACGTTCGTGTCGTTAAATAATAAATCCCAACCTACTCAGGTGTTATGTAACATGATGCACACAACACAAACATCCACATATTTGTGCATAAAACCGGAAATGGAACCACTGCACTGGAACCTCTTCCGTTCTTGAAGGTTGCCGAATACATAATACCGTTAGGTGGCAAGGTCGTCGTTGTCCGTTTAATATTACCTACTCCAACTTTGCACTTTGATTTTATATGTATGTGGAAATTTTGCTCGCTAATAAATGTTAATGGTGTAATTATGGTTATTAAATTTACAGGGTGTAAATAGTTTAGAATTTATAATAAGCTATATAAATTTCTATAGCAAAATGTTTTATGAGATATTCACATTAAAATGCATTCAGTTTTAAGTAAGTACTACAAGGTTAATAAAACATAGTTATTTCTTTAATTAGTTGAAATAACAATATTTTCCCGGCATATTGTGTTTCTTATGAGAACCTTTACATTTCCGGTAGACTAGTACATTACCCTAACTTATTATATTTATATATCTTCAATTGTTTGGGGCAATTTGTTTAAATACATACATACTTTACATTGTGTTTTCAACGATAAGGAACTGGGAAAAATGGAAAGTAGTATTTAAACCTAAATTGTTTCTTTGATCGTCTCCGCAAATCCTCAACCGTTATGACAATTCGCTTTTAACAGTCTCGAGATATCCGAATAATGCGTTATTTAAAATGCAGAACGATTCTCTATTTGGTACCGCGCAGGACAGTTACATTTTATTAAAATTATCGCCAAATTAGCTCTTACAAATTGATGACTCCTTTTGCGGCTCTATATGACTGTTCCAATCCGTGCGCGTATGGTATTAATTTGGAAATGCCGTTTGGCGATATAATTCCAAATTCACCTAACTCTCTAATGTTTCGATTAGACACGTATTTGATTGGAAGAAATCACAAATTCAAAAATTATTTGAAAAGAAATGCATGGTTGACATTGTCACAAGCATTTGAAAATGCTTGTTACAATCATTGAAAGTAACTCAATTTCATGGGCAAGAGAAATCCAGAGAACAAAATCGGCCTCTATACATGGCCTTCATAGATTTGGTGAAAGCATTTGATCAGGGACGTAGCAACAGGTCGTGCCGCGCACAAAGGCCCGGGCCCCGAAGGGGCCCGGTGGGTCCTGTCACTTTTTGGACACAAGGAAAAAAATCATATCACCACCAAGGATGATACACACTACTACTACAGGATGGCCTATCCTCATAAGGCCTGTGTCCTGTGTGTAACAAATCCCCCCTCCCCCCGCGCCTAATCACCAGTTGTGACGTAGGCAGCATGTTATTTCTCGCCTTGACGTAGGCTATTTAAACAGCTGACGTCGGAAATGGTGACACACCAATATGACGGCGATTACCAAAAACGAGGCCGATAAGCAATCCTATTCCTGTAGGTGTGTATCATCCTTGTAGTATCACCACATCACGCCCGCCCAAGCCATCATTCTTTGCTTTGGTGATTTCTAACCGAAACAAAAAATTGTAATATCGATTTCTATAGATTTCTTTTCAGTCAGCCCTCCGAGTCCCAGTACAAAGTTGTCTGAGAGAGGTAGGTTGCCTGATAACTTTTATGACGTCATCTGGGGTGCCTCGACATAATGCAAATGTGAAGTTCCTAAAGTTAATAGGTTATCTGGTAATGGGTAACTTGATGACGCCTCTGGGGTGCCTTATGGAGATTTGCATTATGTTTAGGCATACAGAGATCTGCAATATTAATGCTCGTTAAAACTGTACTGTTAGTTATAACCTTCTCTTGTGATGTTGCTACCGCTGAGTATTACCATATTTCTTCTTGTGCAATAGACCAATTAGATTGTTAGTTACCTAGCTATTTCAAATTGTATTTTTTTTTTTTTTTGTACAATGGTGAAGAATGATGAATTACGGACTCATTTTAGTCCATAAAATGTTCCATTTTTGGCCTACTCCCTGAAAGTCGTCATAACAATCATAAACAAATTATACCTGGCGCACCTGCCACAACAATGCCAATGCGTAATCCAGTTAAAAAAATTTAATGTTGTCACATGGTGAAGGGGGCCCGCTGTAGTCTTGCACAAGGGCTCGGTTTTGATTTGCTACGTCCCTGCATTTGATTCGGTCAAAGAGATATTGGCAAAGGTTGGGTGTCCGCAAAAGTTCATCCAAATACTCTGCCTGCTGCATGATAATATGAGTGCAAGCACAGCAATGATGGACGAGGAGACTCTTTCTAAAAAACTACAGGCGTTAAACAGGGCTGTGTTATTGCACCCACTTTATTTTCCCTATTTATCGGATCCATACTTCACCTTCTCGAGGGTCATCTGCAGTCAGGAGTGAAAATCCTGTGAAGACTTGATGGCGGCTTATTCAACCTAGACAAATTACGTGCCAAGACGAAATTATCGACGACATCGATATTTGAACTTCAATATGCAGAAGATAACGTAGTGATAGCCAATACAGAGGAAGATCTTCAGGCAATTTTCAATGCATTCAACCAGGCATACAAAATAATCGGCCTAGAGCTCAACTTTAACAAGACGCAGATTCTGCACCAACCCGCATCGGATACTAATCCCCAAGACTCAAATATAAATGACGATTCTTTGCAGAACGTAGAACACTACCTATACTTTGGGAGCCATCTGTCAGCAGCGAATACAACCATTGCAGCTGAAATCCAAGATTGCTTGAAGTGTGCTAGCACGGCGTTTGAGCAACTTCTAGAAAAGGTCTTTAACAATCACGACATCAGCGCTGACAACAAACTTCACGTCTACAATGCATTTGTAATACCGATACTTACATATGGCTGCGAAATATGCACCACCTACAGAATACCACCAGCAGCCTAAGAAGGATATCCTACGGATTAAATGGCAGAACCGACAGATGAACATTAGTGTTTTAGAGGAGGCCAAAACAAATAGCATGGAAGCCCTCATCATTAGGCACAAACTTTGCTAGATAGGTCAGCTCGTCTGCATACCCGAAACACGTTTTCCGCGATAGATTCTCTACAGTCAACTAAAAGAGGTAAATCGAAATCAGGGAGGTCAACAAAAACGCTACAAGGATGTTTTTAGGAAGAAGTTGGTAGAGTGCAGGAATCGATACTAGCACCTGGGAGACCATGGCAAATGATAGGCCCTCATGGCGTCGAGTAGTCCACGACGAACTGCAAACTTTTGAAGTACAGCAACCTAGACATGAGACTGAAAAGAGGGACCGCAGGAAGAAGCAAGAGAACAGAGGAAGAGACAATGAGGCTGAATGTGCCAAGACTGTGGAAGAGTGTGCGGCTCCAGAATTGATTTATACAGCCATCAGAAAATGCACAATCGACGAGAATAAAAATAGAATAGCAGATTATGAGTATGAGTCTTTGACATCTGATTTATTTCTTCAGCAATCAAATTAGGTAGTATTTTTGGGATTGGGAGTTCACCACATCCACGCGCGTTTTGGTTTCCGGTCTCCGGCCCTTCATTTCCTGTAGAAGTAAAAAAAATGCAGTCTCAGTCCCGCTGATTATTTGATCGTATGGTAAAAATTAAAGGTCAAAAGTAGAATAGGTATAGTGCCATCAGGTGGTGTATCTTGACAGTATTCTCAGAAAATGTCCCTGACATTCGGGCTATATTTTGAGGCTGTTTGCTCTGCAGAGAAGAGCTTGGCGGGATACAAAGTTCCTCTTCAAGAAACATCAGATATTCTATTCCTTCAACCTATATCTCTATGAACTAATCTAAAAATAATTAATTGCTTCAAATCCTTCAACTTTCTAGAAAGATATTTTTATGAGAAAAATTCCCAAATATATAGTATTGGAAAAGCAAAATTATATTTAAACGTTGGCTATGGCGTGGTATAAAATACCCAAGAAATTGTATATAAATTCTACCAAAGATGTACATATACATATGCTCTGTGGGAGAGAAATTGAACCCGCGGCACCATCTATCGATATTTACGGCTTTTAATAAAATTTCTATCAGTTCGTAAAACGAAACATCTACAAAATAATTTATCTTTTTCCGGCATTCGACTATATCCAATAACTTTCGTATCACCAGTACCTATTATGAGAGCAAAAATTGCTTTCGTTAAATACTTGCTATTTATTTTATGGCTCGAGTCATTTGCTTGAAATTGGCGGAAAATCGTAACGTTAAAATTTAGATCTGCATAGGCGCTTCCTCCATGATGTTTTAATAGTGTTTTAAAATCGAAGTAAAAAAATAAAACGGGCATATTTCACGCTACGATTCTTCATGGTCCCAAATGATGGCAGCTGGGTTCTTAATTTGAACACGCGAGGGGGTCCATTAATTTTATACAGAGGAAGAGTAGCAACTAATATTAAAGAGGATTAACATCTCAAGAACCGCCGGATCATAATCTTTCTAATAAAATAAACAGTCATAATATTTTATAAAAGATCGAATCATCGGTAATAATTTGTGCTATTGATACTATATAATTATAATATAAGATGCATTTCATTAACAGCTGATGTCTATTACTATGGCAAGGTCGTACTGAACATAAAATAATAAATTGATGATAGTTAATATTTCGCGCAAAATGACTAATTTACTATCTGAAACTAATTATTTGTAAAGCAGAAGCCAATTTAGGAATTTAAAGTGAACAGTTATATTAATTAGTTCTAGACGATGGTATTTTGCCTTAGAAACTGGTTTTCTATTTTGCTGTGGAATTAAGATATCAACACTTCTTTACAACTTATTAAAATTTAGGTATCAGTATCGTGATAAGTCTCGGAAATATTTACTGAATACTATTTGCAATTATTTTTAGTTATATTTTCTTAGTAGTTACATTTATTACAAATTATTATATGAATTTTTTCGAAAATAATCAAAAATACACATGGATTGGAACAATATAAAAGCCAAGATGATTGAAGCTCTTCGTCAACAGAACTCGATACGCCGCTCTAGTGCAAATCGATCTTTAAAGAACACCCATGTTTCCATTTAAATACGCAGCAATAATTTCCAGTTAAAAATCTTATTCAGCTGTTTCCCGAAAATTACTGCCGCAATTACCCGCAACCACTTATAAGGACGATATTTATGCGACCATTCAAATAAGTGCCCGTTGCCGAAATAATGTTTATTCAATTATAGTTTTTGAAAGTCAAATTGGGGTACCAAATAAGGAAGCCGAAAGAAATACCAGGAATAAACTGGGTTTAAACGTTCTTAAACTTATGCAAATTTTCCAAATAGGTTTTTTGACCAAACCGAGTCTCGCTGGCACTTCTGTTTTAATGAATCGTAAAGAGTTTTAGTGTTGGAGTAGAAGATTATGTTGTTGAGATAGAAGATAATAAATGTGGATCTTTGACTCTCTAACAGTTTCGTTACGTACAGGGAGTACATGTTGTTTTCGACTACATACTTGAAAGAGATTATTGGAGAGGAGTTTCAAATTTTGAACTACAGCTTGGTTGGTTGGTTGTAGGGGGGATCTAGGCACTGTGGCCTTTCATGCACTGCAGCCTGTTAGCTTATTGTGCACTCCAATTTCCTCTCTGCCCTCCAAGAAACCTGCTTCCTGTATCAGGCCTATTAGCTCTTGGACAAAATTTCCAGGCGTTAGTCGATCCCCAGTCTGTATTGCTCCGAAAAGTCTGTGTCTTTTGTGTGATAGGGCCACACAGTCATATAGGTATGATGTGAGAAAGCTGTTTCGTCTTCCTCTTCACATAGTCTGAATTCAGTGGGTCCATTGAATATCCCCATCATGTGCTGATGTTTCCTCAACTGATAGTTTCCTGTAGCACACCAGTTGTTAGTTTCTCTGAAGGGTTTGCATGATTTTGTCCGGGTGTTGTATTCCAAAAGGCCAAATCAGTGGCCAGGAACCCATAGAAGTCGAACCTTGTTTTCCTCAGCAAGCTGCTCTAGGTAAGTGAGGCACTTCATCGTGGTAACAATGGACACGAAAAAATATATTGCTTCACCCAATTTACGACAACCTAGCAATAATTTTTGATGGTTTTTGCTCAAGAAACTATCAAATATCGAAAAGAAATTCGTGAGCAAATCAATATGTCATCGAAAAATGGCGTGAAGTAATGAATATTACCGAAAGAACCCATAAAACTCAAACAACGTGCCAATGCCAATAATAAACACCATATTATTACAAAACATAATTCCCGTTACATAATCGCCATGTAAACAGCAGGCCGCGTTCCCGATAACTCTATTTGCAAATTTTCCGCTCTGTCCGTGTAATTGAGCGCGCGCGCACACACAATTAAGCATAATTCAACAAGTTGAAGTGTTTGCTTTACCCGCTTATTGACATATTTAAATACGAGACGGCAAGAATGCCTTTATATTGTATTTACAACGTTAAAACCTTAAATAAACAAGAAATAACGGTGCGGCTTTTGTCTCTAAATCAACAATAATTCCGTTCGTGTCCAATTATATTGTTCGAATCTCCCACGCACTGTTATTTATATAGCTGGTGGTTTTTCGTCATTTTTTATTTTGCACCTTGTAACATGTGGTTATGGTAAATTTAATGATGATAGTTAAATGGGTATTACTATGAGAAAATAAATATTCAAAGGTATACAGGAAACACAGGGTTTTAGAAGCCGTTAGGAAATGCTAATTTAGGTTATTGTCTTGGATACCTAGTTCAGCTCTGGATTGGATGTGAGTACATACAAACCAGGGCTTGTTTATCCTGATGCAATAAACTCTATACAGACAGAACCAGGCTACTAGACACATAAGCGTCAATGGGACCAGTTGCCTGATACCCCTTTCACTGGAGGATCGGCACGGTGGATCATTGATCGTCCCTGAATGTTATTAAAATTCGTGCATCTTTGGCAGCCCGGCATCGGTAGCACCGCCTCGAGTCACCTAAACCGGATACAAACTAATTCGTCTTATCACTCCCTATGTGTCTAGTGGCTCGGTCCGGTCTGTATAGAATTATCAGCCAGAGAGTTACATATTTCTTCTCTCATGACGCTATTAGGATATTGTGATAAACCATAAGCTGGCTAAATCTCTTGCTTCGCCTGACGTCATCAGTAGTTTTGTCGGGACTGGTGTTCCACCCCGACTCGGGAATCTTGGGACCCGCGTACGGTCCCGACTTAAAACACCTGTTTTAAGGTTATAGTATAGCCATAGATCATGTAATGTTGTTGATACCTATACTTACATATACAGGGTGTCCCACGAGATTTTACCCTAAAATTGCTGTCACCGCTTGACCGAGACTGAAGCGAAAGTGGTGAAATCGGAAGGCACAGATAGAAGCGGCAAAAAAAGCTATCCAGATTTTCCAAATTTCAATTACATTAGATGACGCGTTCTGGAGTTTAAGTTATCACCAAAGTCTATCACCTTATGGGCAAAACGTTGCGGGACACCCTATATAGAAATTATAGGTGGTAGGTACGTGCTTTCATGTAAATGGTAGGCATTTGTTTATAAACATTAAATGGTGGTGAGAATAAGTTTAGGTAGCCAAATACCTCGTTTTAATATTATTTGGTATTAGGAAATGTCTGGAGAAAATATGATTTCGCCCAATAAGAGGCTGGCAGAAAATGTGTTGTGACAAACATAACAGCTTTTTCTGAAAAGTGGTCAGTCTTCATTATTATCAGTTTGGTCTCTATTATTTCTGTCCTCGATACTCTTAATATTCATTATTATAGCTAAATGCTTCTTCAATATATCCAATAACAACTATTCGAATATGGTCATTACAATCCCTAAAAATATTGTGGATTTAAAATGTGCTTCAGCTCCTAGTCAAAAAGATGATTTTTGATATACTTTGTGAATCCGCCACAGGGATTAATTTTGATCTCGCTCTAGCTTCTAGTTGAATGCTTTCAGGACAACCCAACCTAAAAATGCATCAGCATAACCTCACTTGCATGATGAATGTCCGATTCCGGTTGACTGTATCATTTTTCTGCTAAGGATTCGGAACACATATGAGAGTGAAAATATTACAATAATGAATAATTTCAAACTACAAACTACTCGACGCCACACGGAACGTGCACTACTAGGCCTTACACTTGAAGACAAAACATCAATGGAATCAACGAGAGAAAGTACAATTATGAGATCAAAATTATTGGGGTGGAAAAAATCGTCTGGGAAAGATTACAAAAAGAAAACGAGTGAATTTATCACGGAACAAAAATAAATGGAGGAGGTGTAAAGTCCACCCACAGCGACAATCAACAAACTTTCACTGGACATATTCAATTTCGTAACGTGCTCATTTCAATTAAGTGTTTTGACTTCCTCCACCACTCGAGTCATATAAGGCGCGTCATTTACTTGAAATGTCAACTCGGATGATGTCTACTGCGACTTAATAACGAGCCAAATAACGGAAGAGTCATCGGAGCTTTATTAAATATGCAGTCACATTCGGTTAGTTGGAGTACGCGGTTCACCTACGCGAAAAAAAAGTGAATCTTCTTCTTCGCATAATGATAAGTCGACTGGTAAAGGCTGGGCTTGATGTCTGTGACATTTAGCTAATTGAATTTCTAGTACTTTTAGTAATACCAACTATCCTTCGTTGTATACATTTTGTTTTTAACGATTTAAAATTTTTCGATAACTGAATTTAACAAATAGCCAATTATGTGAACTTTGAATCTTTGAACACGTTATTAACTAGAAATTTTTTTATATGAATATGGATGTCTGAAACTCGATTTTCAGACAAGAGTTTAAATATTATTAGGAGGACATGACTATAACAAAAGTAAACCTGTAATTCCTTTCATTAAACATCAAATGTCTTTATTTTACAATTCTGGAATCCATCCAGCAACAACTGTTCTTCAATTCAGTTGAAAATCCAATAGAATTTGAATACCCTGTATCCTTTGGTAATTACCTACCTCATCTTTTTCATTAGGTAGCAATAAAAACAAAACGTTGGCTACTCATTAAAAGTTAAATGCAAAATAATACCCATCATTCATACTAGTTTAAAACATTCCTAATTACTATGATGACACTAATAAATAATTGATAAGAGCGAATTAAACCGTTGCATATTCATTCTCTAGATGAGGATAATAAACTCGAGAGTAGCCTTGCAAGGCTCTTCCTTGTGTATAATAAACATTATTAGAAAACGAAAACCGATAAATTATTAAACACCACCAACTAGCTCTAAGTATACACACACACCATACATATGCATTTATAATTTGCGGCAAGATTCCTCGCTTGCATTCTACCATCTCTATTAATAATAATTGTGAATATTTATGACTTCCTCTTTGTTTAGATCTCTTGCCCATAGAGCCATTGGAAAGTACTTTCAAGGAAGTAATTCTATAAATCAATACGTATATGCGTATGACCTGAGCACGGAGGGAGTTCTATGAACTTTCTTAGATCGATTATGTAATGAATCTGATAAAGTTGTACCATTGCTTATTATGGTAATTTTATTGCCAGAGATAGCATGGTATACCCTAACTTGAAGAGCGTGTAGTTGCGTCTTTCACTAGTAGGTGTACACCAAGGGATTTTTGTGCTTTGTGCCGCTCCTATAGGAGCGTTTATAGCTATTTACATAGCTCGTTTCCATAATAACAATCATCAGTGAAGACTGAGGCAAGGAGCCTAATAAATGCAAATTTTCTTATTATATAGTTATTCAATTTTTTTTTATGATGGAAGCTTGCAATCTTGTAGAAATTTGTCTCATAGATGACATCATAACAATAACCCAAAGTATCTTGCAACTCTATAAGTCTGCGCCTCTATCATTGGGTGCGATTACATATTTGTTTAGCAAATATGTCCGGGAGCCATATAAGTCATTGAGAGTTTTGAGTAATGTGTTGATGTTCTCTCTGGTAGAAACTAATGGGATCGCGTCGATGCTCAACAGCAATACTTATTTCAAAAACCTCTGTAGTATTGCAAGGTGTGAATTTGCTGCTGTATGCAATAAGACAAGCCTCGGTTGAGGAATGGTTTATAGACTAGAAATTTCCTGTTTTTAGAAAAGTGACGATTTTCTTCCAATTACCCAATACATTTGTCGAGTTGTTTGCGTTGGGTACAAATATGTCTTCTGTCCAAGTTCATGTCAGGATATTTGACGGGGTTTACAGTTTTAATTTGGGCGGTTAAGTTTCAATAGCTTTTATTCCTAAGCCAATACTGTTGAATAAGTTGGTTTGTAAGTTCCTTGTTTCTGATGTAACATCATCATTGTTGTGATTTTTGGCGCAGTTCTCCGTAGCTGAGCTGGTCATTTTTAGACCAGTGCAGTTACCTCCTAAAAAGGCGAAAAGCAGGAGATTCAGTTCCACTGGAAATCTTGAAAAACCATTTTCCACCCCTACAAGTTCATCCCATGTCACCTCGTAACTCCGATTGACTTTAATTTATTTTTTCCGTTGTTTTCGCTATGTTTTCTTCCCGTCTCAACAGTTTTCATGCTGTTAATAATTTTTTTCCAAAAAAATCATTTGCACTCGTCTAATTGGACGATTCCATTCTTCAAATGTGTATTACAAGAGCTCAGGAAAAGATTTTAGAGAAGTTGATATTTTCAGGTTTTCTTCTGCTGAATCTTATTTGTTGAGAAGCGTCTTATCCTTGTGAACAACTTGCAATTTCTGATAATAACAATAGGATTAGGGATGTAGAGTGTGCATATTTGTGAACTTTCTAAGTTGAAAAACTAGATACCTATACGTTTTGGTAATGAAGAATCCATATAAGCACAAGTGATTATATTGGTCCAGAATACCGTAAAGTCGATCTTTACGATTCACTTGCTTCAAAAATTATACCCTGGGTTGCGCGATAAAACTACCATTTCTTCGACTAAGCAAGGAATGCTCACATAAAATATGATCGTAAATGGAGAAACTTACTTTAATCCAAGGCAAAATCGTATAATTTTAATATGTATTACAATCCATTACATAAACATAGCTATCTCTTCGACTAGTTCGCATAGTCGCTCCATATATGGTGGGTCCTGATGTTTATGAAGGACGCGAGTTCCCACACATCCAGGTAGTGATGACGATAACATAATATGTAAAATTAGATTATGTTTGTGCTTGTGCTCAGATCTTTTGACTTGATTTAGGACATTTTAAAGCTACCTTCCATTAATGATAATATGACTGACTGAACTTTAAGTTGGAACTTCGCTTTGCTTGTTTCTTCATTATCCATGGCACGTGCCACAATGTTGAAGTGTATTTATTGAAACAATAACCAAATTCTCAATACAAGAAGTTCGTTTCTTAATCCAACAGGTATTTAAAGTAAATTACCAATGAACTTTAATATATAGACATCTAAGACAAATTGATGCTTTTAAAACTTATCATTTTCCACTCCATTGTCTTAGCTAATCCCAATTAAACTCGAAAAATCCAATTAGGCCTTAGATAAAATAATTAAAATAATACCAGTAATAAGTTAATTGCGGCAACCGTAGAGGCATTATGCAACAATCCATAAAAGGGGACGCTGCGGATGTTTTCCGGCCCACACAAATTGATACGTCATCGATTATTCAAAAGCTTCTCTTGAGCGTAGTATCGTATGTATGGTAATTGTTCGAGTATACTTTGTTACGATGCCGGGTGGGTTAAGGTTGTGTAAATTGTATTTCGGATTTTCAAGAATCACACCAGGGTGTGTGTTTTAATAATAACTATAATTGAGTTTGGTTGCTTTAAAATTGTGTTCTGCAACTATAAACGAAAATTGTAGCATTTTTATTTTACAGAGCAAATCAGTTAGGCACATATAAAAGTTTCAAAGTTTTATTATAGTTCAATTGAATAGTTTCAGATTTGTAAATTAGTACAAAGATTGTCTAGATTATTGTACAAAGAAAGGAAGAATTTTTATCTATTTGAGTTCAAGAAAATAGTCTACAATAAATGAGAGTCTACAATAGCCCAACGACATTTAGACTGTGTGGTGAAGAGGAGGAAACCGTCTTTCACACAACATACGACTGTGAAGCACTGGATCGCAGAAGTCACAATTTATTTGGAGGAATACAAGGCGGCGTGACACTCCCGCATGGAAAACTTACCAGCAAAGGAATGGAACTTGCTTAAGCAAGAGAGGGGGTAGCACAATGAGCCTTAAGGCTGCAGTGCAAATCGGGACACGAGCAGGCCTGACGTTGCCTTAAACCTGTTGCGCAAAAATTAACCCTTAAACTGTTTGAATAATAAATTTGAATAAATAAATCCTAATAGGCCTAGGTACAGTACGACACCCTTAAGGAATGCGGCCAGCGCAACAAAGTGCTCGCGGCTACTCAGTGGTGTGGGAGTAGGTTCAATATTGAAAGTTAGCTTTATAGGGCGCCACTGGTTTACAAAATAAAATCCGCGGACTTAAACCAGAAAGTCCCTGATCTCCAAAATTCCTATAAAAATGTACCTACTTGATGTACTTATCCTCTAAAAACAACTTTACCTTAGTTTGGTTGAGGTCAGTAGGGGTAAAATAAGAATCAAATATAAAAACAATGAGTATAAAATTATTTAATATGTTCTGGGGGGGTATGTTTAGACCTGAAATTTCATTACAAAGACCAATAGCAGGCAATATACTATATAAAATACCACAGTATGTATTATTATTAAATGTAAATGTAAATGTCAAAATTACCTTTTGGTAATTTTGACATTTTGGCAAGGACCAATTTGTAATGGTCTTATAAGATACTCTAATAAATTCAAGAATTATCAATAAATGTTTGACCACCTTACCCCAATGGGAGTAAAAGAGAACAATTAAGGAATAAAAGAATAATAATATTAATTAAAACCTGTGCACGCTTATACCATGGTATACCGGGGCGGGTTTGTACAAAAATGTCACCTAAAAATCATTGGTGCAGTACACCCATTGTTATAATTAAGGCAGTAAAACAACGTGGGAATGTATCAAGTTAAATATGAGAAATACCTACTATTAATAATATTTTTTTAAAAAAATGATTAAGAAACGTTAATAAATGAACGGGTACATCACCCCCTTGTGGTCATGTCTGCAGTCTAAAACATCCATATACATTACTGTCTCCTGACAGCCTCACAGCCTTGATAACAGACCCCATCAACAACTTCCCTTCTTAAAAATGGTATGTTTCGGTTTCAAGTTCAGTATTTTGGGTACTCTGACACCTCAACTTTGAGACTTGCAAATCGTCAAAAAGGAAGAACCCAATGGTAAGGTAAAATGTAAAACCTAAAACCTAAAACCCTGGGCTATTTATTATACTATTTGGGCTAGTTGAACAAAACGTGCTCTCTTTTCGCATCGACAGCTCAACAAAATGGCGTAGATTCTCGTCTCCAGAAAATTCTGAGTGGTTGGTTTACAAATACGGGGACTTACGACCAAATCAAAGCTTCACCCCAAAACCAATTAAGCCAGCAACCACTTGAGTTCCCAACGCCTCCAAAATCCCACAAAAGGTGGATGTTCCAAGGAACGCAGCAAAAGGGCCGTTGGTAAAATCTGCCACTTGTTGTTAGCTCAACGTGCGAATTTAAAAAAAGCGACCTTATTTTCAGCGATTTATTAGGTGAGCTCCCACAAAAAATTTACCAGAATTCCATTTTTTTTCCAAGATGCCCTCTGGTACCAGATTTCCGGTCTTGACCAGGAAAACGAGACAATCAGCTTGAAACGGAATAACCCAAATCACATTGATGACAAACGAAACCCAAATTTGTTATCCAATTTTCTCCCCCAACATCAATTAACACTAATTAATACTTATTAATCAGCATCCACCCAGTCTTTAGTGCAAAAACTATCAAAATGACTAGTCGTTCAGTGGTCACAACTACAGTGACTCTATCATCCACAGTGGTCAAGAGACCTCGGCAACAACGCTGCCTGAAATGAAACAACAAGTGTCACTTAACCATACTTTTTCGGCGAAAGTAAATAACCGGGAAAATCTAAATAAAATCGGAATTAAGGGTGAAAAAGCGATTTGAACGCTGTGAAAGTGATGTGTGATGTTGCAGAATTTTTAATAATGGAAAATACGTGACTCGTAAGTGTTGCCAATTGATATTTATTTGGAAGTAAACAAACCTTTTCATCGACATTTAGGGCCTTTTAGACAACTTTCGTAAGCTAAATAAAATAGATTTCGATCCTAACAGTAGGGCTCTATTATCCTAAAACTACCCTGTCATCTGAATACAAAGAATTTATTCATTATTACTTCGAAAAATTTATCCTTGTTTCAGAGTTTGTGTCTCAGATTATTAGAGCCTTTACGTCAACCGCAATGCAATGCAATGCTTTAATCGTAAAAAATAGAGTGATCCAGAACAGCCATTCGCATGGAACCATGGAAACATAATCTTCTATAAACTGCTTTTCAGGAATGTAATTATCAGCTCTTGCCACCAACTGTGTGATCTTGAAGTCGCAATTTTGGAAAATAACCCAGAATTACATACTTGACAGATATTGCAGCTCTCTCATACTACTAACTTAATTCTCATCTTGCTATATCCTGTAACATCTCCTCTGCTTCATCAGAAACCCATTGAGGAATCGAATCTTCTTTCATGATATTCTTTTGGCTTCCTTTACAATTTACCGCATTTCTTCAGCCACATAATTCATAATATAGCATTGAAGAAGTTTTTGAAAATTCCAAAAGCAACAAAAAAATTCAACATTGAGCAAATCCTCAAACGTCAAAATCAATCTTCCAACGGTAAATACTAAAATTAATGCTTTTTCTATATTATTAGCATCTCAATTGCCTTGAGCAACTGATGCTATTTCCCAGCTAAAGAAGAAGAAACCGTTGCCTATTTTCATCGAAAACCCCCTGTGGCCTCTTCCGGCTTAGTTTCATCATTAAAAAAAAAAACAGCACTTTTCGCATTCTCTCTGTCAACCCATGGCTATAATTATGATTATCGTGTAAACCACACCTGTTGTTTTGAGATATTATGTGCGTTTTTTTTTTTGTTGTTTTCACGCACAAACGATGGACCCTATTACGGACTATAATAATAAGCTAAGGCCAAAGTTAGCTAAATGGCTATAATTTTGTTTCTATGACAGGTTTACGTCACCGAGGCAGTTCTCTGGTATGTGTGGCGATTTTTTCCAAATGAAGGTCAGTATGGGACCTTTGTGGGTTAGTCCCGCCGGCGTAATATGGCTATTGTGTCTGATTGTGCTATTAAATTTCTATTCTGTATAATATCATAAATGACTATAGGTCACGCTAAGGTCAGTTGAATATTGTATTTGAAACAAATCACCAACCACAAAGGCCTTTTTGGCAAAGTATAGCCCCAAATCGTCTGCCAAATAGCGTCCTCAAACTTCATTAAAAGTAATTTTCAGTTATTATTGCTTAGTACAAAAGCCACAGTGGCTAATTGAAAATTTAATAATTTCATACTATTTGCAATTTGCGGTACTAACCATCGTCCTACCAGGCAAACTGATACAGTTACACTACAATCTGTTTGATTCGAAGAACATGCTGTTCTGCATTTTGCGTTGAGTAGGTGGATTGAATTCAGCCGCTATTGTTGTTCGTTGAAATATTAGATTGGCTGTAACAGGCCATTATTGTTTAAGATAATTAGAGTGGAATTGCGTTGTTAATGAGAAATTTGATTTTACTACTTAGGCAAATTCGGATATTCAAGTAAACTAATCAAACCAATGTCCTGAGCGTATATGGAGTTTGTGTTGTGTTTGCACAAGTTGAAACAGCAAACCGCGAGCTCACGACAATGCAATGCAAGATGCTTGAGTGACACATAAACGTCGGCTCTTATTTTCTTTGGGTATGGTCAGGTAACAAGTCATACATGGGCATAAACAAATAGATGTGTTTGATAAGATGTAGGAGACGGATTACTCCTACATTCATGGCATTGAAATCATGCGAAGAAGGTGGTCAAAGTCTTTTTCGATGTGTATGAAAAAGTCTAAAAAGCACAGTTCGTCTTTTCCACACATTCCTGATGACAAAAAGAAATTGATACCTGTTATTTAGGAGTTCAAGTTCGGGCATTTTTGAGCAAACCGCGTACCGAAAATTCTACAATTCTGACCGGAAAGGATTTCAAGCAGAAAATTTTCAAATGAAGGGAAGGCCGAATATTTCTAAATCGACAGAATTCGAATAATTGAAACGATTTGGAAAAATTTTGTAAACCAAACGTTTGAAAACATCTTTTCACAATTACAAAGAGAAAAAGATCCAACATGTATATATACTCAACTTGCTTGGAGTCTAACAATGTTTCGTAATTTTCGGTCAGGTACACACATTCATTATGAAAAAACAACACAAATTGCCTACGGGAAGCGTAGGAAGTTGATGAAATAATATCTCGTTATCAATGTTAACTCGAGCAATAATAATCTCATGAATCTCCTAATGAAGCCATAAGTTCAACATTGATTTACAGTTACCCAATACTTCAGTACTTGGCAAATTCATGACTGAATCGTAACGAACCTTCGGAAAGGAAATAGTATCGGCCGCTAGTCGTGTTTGTTAATATTTTTTTTTCAAAATCACCGAGATGGATTATCGAAAATTGCGTCTTCTTATAATTGTTTGCTTTAGGGCCGTTTTTAATGCGGAGAAGAAAACATTATTATTTGAATAACTTCGCTTTGGCTATTTGGTTATTAGAATGGCCTTTGGCTAAGATGGCGTGTGGATAATTTCCTGTGATGATAGTAATTATTTTAGTAGAAGTGTTACATTAATATTTTGCTTTGGACTCTCTGTGGGTATTTAGCATAAACAAAATCAGATATTGTAAAATGTTTTAGCGTGAATCAACAAAAACACTGATATATTGCTGTGCCTAAGAACACCGAAGTACTTATTTGCCCGAAGTACAATCGATCGGAACTAAGGAAAAACAACAATGCCAGTGATGGGACACGGTTTTGGACTCAAGTTTAAACAGATTTTTGTAATGCTTCATTGATTATTATGGAAATAGCCTAATGGAGTAGTTCTAAAAGAGACTTGGATTAGTTAAATATTCGACAAAACTCTTGCTGTAATAAATGGACTGGTGATATTACAAATGCAAAACACTAGCAATTTCCAGCAAATTATTGACATGTTGAGTAGCAATTTTCTCTATGTACACTCTCTTTTATAAGAAATGGATATCGTATATTATGATGATGCTATAATAAGTTTATTAGACCAGAGCCAGTCTCTATATTGCAAAAACAGATACAATATTGTAGAAAAACTAGTGACTATTTTGATTTAAATGAGTTTTGCAGTAGTAAGTAGCTGATGTCTAGATGAGTGAATTTTTTTTTTTTGCTGTAACTTCAATTTTATTCGACAAAAAATATTTCCCTATACTCTTCTGTCTGTTTTCTAATTGTTACATTTTCGTTGTCTCTTTCTTCTGTCACTTACTCTAAACAAGAACTTGAATTCTTCAAGTCGGCCATATTGAGCATGTGTTTGATGTAACGCGACATTTTAGTAAGTCTCAATGTTTTCATCGAACACATGCCCAATATGGCCGATTTGACGCTTGACAGACAGAAAACGCGCGATGCAAAATGCAAATTCTTGTTGAGACACCCTTTATATCAATTTTGTATCCTTCAAAACCCTCCTCTCAACAAAAAACTCCTATTGATATTACTTTTAATTTGAAATCATTATTTCTAGGCACCTAACTAAATAACTGTTCTTAATCAGTTTGCCTTGTTTACCATGTTAACAAAATGCTCACAATAAACGACAACATATTTATGAAAGCCGTGTGGCATGAGTACAAGAAACAAGGTGTTTCGAGGTTGCTAAAAAATTTAGGCAAAATATAACAGAATTTTTGAGAGAAAGGAAGGAAAGGTAGTGAGAGGACGTGCAGTGAAAGGACACAAAGGAACATTGAAATTAAATGCCTTGTTCACTTACTAGGAAGTAATAAAAGCCCAAGAATGATTGGAAAATATTATCGTAGAAAAAGACCTTCAATAAGACCGATTGTTAGGGAAGATCTTTATCTTAAAACATTTAAGAGACATGTACACAAACTATCGGAAATTATATTCAATTCCAATCCAAATCCTGAGATCGATCAAATTGTTAGTAAATGCAGTAACGATTCGATTTATCCACTATCATAAAAAACAACATATGATTGGTCAGGTCGATACGTAAATTATATCTAAATAAAAATAATGGTGGGTTTATATAAAAACATAACATAAGACATAAGAAAGTTGGTTAACTTTTATGTCTTATTTTATGTGAAATGGATCTGCGCATGTTCCATTGAGAATTCGACTATGACATGACTGTTTTGTGTTTGAGTTTGATAAGAGTGACAAAAAACACGTGATCATTCTCTTGAAACTGTATTTATTTAAAAATTGACCGATCCCAGAATTTTTATTTTAAAAGGTCAACCACATACTCAAGAATTATATTCAATATTTTGAATAAATTTGGAACGAGTGTGGTGTGTTACCTATAATATAATGTAAATGCTAAGTTAATTGTCAAATAAAGAACCGTTACCTATTACCACCTGTTATAGGGGCTACCCAAGTATTACATCGACAGATGTTTAGTAGGTATTTTTCTATCAAAATTAATTTCGCGTGCCATGAACCACTTATCTTTTTTTAAATCCATTCTAATTCTTGCCTCGATTCGACCAACTTATCTCGATTTCCTAGCAATTTTCTTGAATCGAATCTACAACACCCAACGAAAATGCTACATTAATCATACAAGAGCGCCACTTTAGCTAGCCCATCATTAAAGTATGAAATAATGCCACAATTTGCAAAGTTTTGCACCTAATTTACGATAATTTCACAGTTAGCCTAATGAACCGATCGCAGAAAGATTTATATGCTTATCTCTATGGAATCTAGGGCAAGTCGGTTTTTGATGATCGAGTCATTAGTTTCATGCAATTTTGGATATCGATATAATGTTAGAGCTAATGAGCTGTTGTTATGTCATTAACTAGGTAGAAGTTTGATGGTGATGTTGTGGAATTATCTATCTGGGGATTATTAAGTATAGTTTCCACAGTTTCATTTTATACCAAATTATGTAGCAGAGAACATTTATCACTACTATAATTTTCTAATTAGGATTTTGTTTTTGAAGCAACATTTTTTTTTTTCAAGTTAATAGAGGTAGAGGAAATTAGTACATTGAAAAGTATACGCATTTAACCCAAACCACCTTCTTCCACCTGCAAACCACAAAGTTATTTCCTATCGTGAGTACGTCCGGTAAAGTACTAAAGCGATGACTCTTCTTCTTTTCTTGGTCGCAGGCCGGGGCCTCACGTACTCCAACTTCCGGTATCTTGGCCATTGTGTTGCGGTGTCAATGACGCCTCGCCTGCTCACGAGGAAATTGTTTGATGTCGATACTTCTTTCGCCAATAGGCAGAGTATGTGTCGTGTTTACTAACGAAAATTGACGGGAGGGACTGTCCGTATTGGCGTTAACATACAGTAAATAATAATTAATTATGTGAATGTTTTGTTTGAGTTTGGCAATAAGTTACATTTTGATCTTACTAGCTTAAACTTATCATTACTGCGATTAGCTAGAACTAACTAGTAGTTCAAATGTATCTCTGATCACAGTTTTGTTTCTCATGTACCACAAATACTATACCTACAAAATGATCACCGAGAACGAGAAGTTCTGGAAATGTTTTTTTTTTCGTAACCAACAAGACTTACAAAGCCCAAGGCAACTGTTCAGTTTGCACTTCAGTGGCATTCATCGCTCTTCATAGTTACGCCATGCCAATAACAGAAAAGTATCTAAAGAAAAATCCTTAAATGTTGATTCTGGAGAACAGCGTGTATGCTTAGTCAATCGCGAGCGAGTCGCCAGAGACTCGCCGTGCGCCGCCGGGCCAAATTTGCAATGCCCGTTCTCCGGAATTCCGGCGGAGATAGTCTTTTCTACATCCATAAAAACAGTAAAAATAATTTCAATAGTGAATTGTAAATCTATCGTTGCCAAATGTACCAGTATCAGAAAATGTATCCAGTCAGATACTGAAAAAAATCATTCTACAGTTTAAAAATAAAAAAAAACACCTGCAAAGTTCAATTTTTTGAAACGGGTTCGTCGCCGTTCATAGTTACAATCCGAAAAGCCCTAATGATGATAATTTCGAACCAACAGAACATATCTGAGCCTAAAAGATTACCTCTAATTACAACCTTAGCGTTTGGGCTAAAAGAAAACGAAAACAATTACGAACTTCCTCATTGCCGAAGGCAGGAAATTGTTAAAACTTGCACTTTAATAAACTTTTATCGGTTTTGTTTATTTACGGAGATGTTTTATATACTTGTATCTTTTACAGTTAGTAATTCATAAATTAGTAGCGATTAAAAAGTGAAGAAATATTTTGTAGTTATTATTATATGATAACATCTTTAATTGAATTTGTATCCTACTGCTTCTACCGCCATTTTAAAACTTGCTATTTTTTCCAAATTACTAAAAACAGAACTTAGATGATCCCGAATGTCATAGTGTAGAATTATCAAAAGTAAACTAAAGTCCGTTGCATGGTTCTTGACCTACGGCTACTGAATAGACAGAGGGGACAATGGGCTATTGCTGCGTTGTCAGTTGTCATATCGATAATATTTATTAATACATGAAAATTGCAATAAAATTTCCTTCATTTTCATGTAATAATAAATATTATTATTGATATGACAACGCAGCAATAGTCCATTGTTCTTTCTGTCTATTTAGTAGTCGTAGCTCAAGAACCATGCAACGGACTATATTTTGATAATTACAATCTTTCTTGAATCATTACAAAGTGATTTGGATGTGATTGTCATGTCCGAAACTCACTTTATCTATAACACCACAGATTTTATGTTACCTGGTTTCAATATTACATTTAATGAAAGCAACATATAGTTACATAGTATACAGGGTGTCCCACTAAGGTCGGCCAGGTACGATATTATGGAGACCATAGACCTTACGTAACTTGAAAACGAATGCAGATATTGAATTGCGGTTTGCGCCAAAATGTAGAATTTTTTTTGCTCTTTAAGCACAGCAATACAAAAATAATATTATGCCATTTGGATTTTTCATGGAAATTAGAAAAAACTGTATCTTGAATAAACAGCGCCCTCTAGAAGACGCGGTGGGAACTATCGACCTCGAATGAAGTGGTGTTCTTGATAACAATGAAATTCTCTTCCAAATAAACCCAAACTGAAAGAGTTTGAATGAGGGGTATGGAAGATACAGCAATTTCTAAAAAAAAAAATTTCACCAGCTTCCCCCACCCTTATTACTGAAGATACGAAAAAAAGCCTAATAACCAAACTGGCGCAAAAATTAATGAACTTTTGATTTCTGTTGTTAAAACAGTATCTTAATATAGCGATTTCTTGAGAAAATTTGAATTTTTAGCTATATCATCGTAATTGCGCCCCCTAGCGGTCATCCTAGAAACTTGAAAATAATTTCCATCAATTTCTCTTGGCCGATTTAGTGAAGAAAAAAAAAATCCCGAAGCCGTAAGGTCTATGGTTTCCATAATATCGTTCCTGGCCGACCTTAGTGGGACACCTGGTACATATATGAAGCAAGATCTATTTATGGACCAACAACTCTTGAATAAAGGAGATCTCAATGGTATAAAAGTTACTCAGGGCCGGATCTACGAATTTTTCGAGGGGGGGGCAAAGATGTGAATTGCCGCCCCCTGCTAAATATTATTTTTCATGTACATATATATATATCAAAAATGAAGTGTTGAATTTCACAATTTATTTACATGTAGCAGTAGCAGCTCGTGGTCTATACTGAAAGGGGTTCACACCTAAAGTGATCCAGTAGTTGAAGCCCAGCGCGTGGGATCCAGAGTTATAGCGCACCGCAGGTGCCTCCAAAGGCAGAAATTATTTTCGGGTGCCACGCCCAAAAACATATTTCAAGCCTCCAAAAAAAATTTATTGGGATATCAAAGATTGATTAAAAGAACTTAATTTCTTTAATCGCTCAATATTTGACAAGTCTTTTTATCTGGGGGCTGATAGCGCACAATACATAGCTGTGGTCGGAGCCGGATTCAATGTTGTACAACCAACAACCAGGGATGCTTTCAGCACTAAAAAATTTGTACCAGAAAGTAGAGAATAATTGTACTAGATTGGCGACATTGTGTACTAACTAAGCGTCAAACTTTGAAATTTCAATACTCTGTTAATTGGGGGTAAATATAACTTGTTTGAATGATAGAAATAACTAAATTTTTACATAGGTATTTAGTTATGAATCGACTACCGATTACCGTGATCGGCTGAATAACTGAATAACCCCCGATACACACGTCAAGTCACAAAATATTCGAAACCATAGGCAATTTTTCGCGAGGATAATCAAGCCTTATCTTATACTCACTGATCTCATACATAAATAAAAAACGCTTCTAATGCTGCTAATTTACGATGTCCTAATGTAAACAACTGGGACAGCTGTGAGTGTGCGCAGTAGATACATTGTACTGTGCGTGCGCAAAATATTGTCAATGGAAATGAAGGATATTCCAAAATTTAGAACATTATTTGTTCGAAAAATGACACACCGCGCAGGTGTTAGGCTGTTCCGTTGCACAACTGTTCATAGAATATTGACCCCAAATTTTCGCACAAGTTTAGCCAATCAAGCCGTACGATTGTTTATCCATTTATTTTTGAGATCAGTGCTTATACTGGATTATGTGATATGTCAATTGTGTCATACGTCCAAGTGTCATACTTCCCTAACTCCCCCACCATTAAATTCTAGGATACCCAAGGATCAACAACTTCTGTGAGGACAGACGGAAAATCACCTTTTCTACATTTAAAATCGACGAAAAAAATAAGTCACTAGCACAGCCTGAATCGCAAGCATTTCATAGATGTCTGCGGCTGACGTCATCACTATAAGCTGCTGATAGTGACGTCACTCGCAGGCCCAGAATTTGATGGTGAGGGAGTTAGGGGAGTATGACACAATTGACACATCACATAACCCAATATAATCAGATTAGGCTTGATTATCCTCGCGAAAAATTGCCTCATATTCGAAACGCCAAATCCTAGTATAGAATTCTACTTGTCGTGATCCCAGCCCTGGAACGTGGAACGCAACACCCAACCCACCAGTAAAGAGTACCTAAAGCTCAGAACTCGAGAACGATATTATACAGAGCACACTTTGCCTTGAGTAAGGTTACTGTGGGGTGGTTCGCTGTTCTATCAGAAGATATGTTACAATATTAGATAATGAATTTGAAAAAAATATTCGCTAGATATGTATGTTTTATGAAAAAAAGTAAGGCAGTGTCTTTCAAGGTGTCTTCTCTTTTTGCCGCCTCCTCAAGATGCGAAGGGGGGGCACGCGCCCCTGTTCGCCCCCCCCTAGATCCGGCCCTGTCAAACGAACAATATAAACTTAAACGTCATAATACAGAGAGCAGTAACTAATCAGAATCGAGTGAGCATTTTTACAGGGGATGTAAATATTGACGTGTACGACGAATTGACGTATACGACGAATTGACGTAGACCCGTCCTGGCACCCACATCAGGGTTACTTTGTTCTTCCCAGCCAGTTGCTCAAAGATATATATTATTTATCCTCCCAAATTAACTGCGAATTGCACTTGATGGCTCCTAGAGCATTTAGAGCTGTTTGACTGTAGGGCAGTATGTAAGTGTGCTCTCTTAAAAGACCTCTTTTAAGGCACTCTTGGGCACAGATGTTTACGGCCAGCACCTCATATTGAAATATTGTAGGCGTTTCACCGATTGCTAAGGAGAGTTTAAAATTTGGTCAATTTATTTCCAGACCGACTCCTTCCGTTAGCATCGAACCATCTGTGTACCACAATAATGCGTTGTCCGCTTACTGTAACTTTTCGTCGTTCTATGATTGGCGTTCTTTCACAACCACTTCATATGGAATGTCAAAGTCCAGTGATGTTATCATATGATCTGTTGGTTCACTTTGGCACTCGAGATTTATTGATTGAAGGATGCGTAAGTGGCCATTCAGATCACCAAGTTTAAATCTTTTCGTCTGGAATAGCCTATAGGCATCTATTTTTGCCTCTGTTTTCACATAAAGGTGAAGAAGAGGCATGTTCAGCAGTGCCTCTAAGGCTGCGGTAGGGCAGGTTGACATAGCCCCTGTTATTCCTAGACAGATTAGCCTTTGTGCTTTACGTAAACTGTTCTGTGCAGTAATTTACTCAGTCTTTGGCCACCATACCAACGAGGCATAGATGACAATGGGTCTGACAACCTTTTGGTAAATCCAATGTACCATTTTTGGTCTTACCCCCCATGTTTTTCCCACGAATTTGCGGCAGGTCCAAATGGCCGCCGTAGCTCGTGATATTGTTTGTTAAGATGGTTGTTGCAAGTAAGTTTGCGGTCCAGGGTGACCCCTGAATACTTAACTTCATCCGAGAGAGATAAGATCAGTTTTTGATTATATTCAACGCACTTTAAACCAGATCATCTTCGTAGCCTAGCAAAGTCATTCTGACGTTGTTTAGTCTGGTAATGATGCTGTGTATCACTAGTGTCCGCAGGAGAAGCGAAAGGACACCACCTTGTGGGCAGCCTTGAACCGTGGTGACAGTAATTGTTTCATCGTTCAAGTCCGCCGATACTGGGCGATGTTTCAGCATGGCTTCTGTTTATACTATAATAGGAGCTCCTGCCTCCCTATCCTCAATAGCTTTTTTGATAGATCGGTGTTATCAAAGGCACCCTCTATATCTATAAAAGCTGCAAGAGCGATTTCTTTTGCTTCAAGTGCCTTCTCTATGTCTGTTACTAGACAATGGAGTGCACTTGTTGTGGATTTGTCTGCTTGGTTGGCAAATTATCTTGAATGAAGCGATCTGCAATTTAGGGTTTCGCCTGTGATATTTTGGTCTATTGCTTTCTCCGTGGGTTTAAAGAGGAAGAAAGTTAGGCTAATGGGTCGATAGGATTTTGGTTCATCCTCTGGCCAACGTCCTGCCTTTGGTATGAGTGTCACGCCAGCCTCACTCCAGGCTAGTGGAACATAACCCAGGTGTGCCTTTAGGATATTGCAACTCTTTTGCAGCAGCCCATTTTATTCTGTTATGCGTGAATATTCTCCTTGCCAGCCTCCGGCCTTCATTTCATTATTATTTCGCCTCTAATAATAGAGTCCAAGGCTTTCCATTTTTGATATCTCGGTAGGTATAACTTAATAAAGTCGATTATCCCACAGCGCCGTATCAAAGTCAATACCCTTGGCAATCAAAATAAATGAATCTTCAAACGTTGCACTCAAAAAATCATCATTAATTCGCCCAATGCCAGAACGAGATACGGTCTTTTTGTTCTTCCGCAACGGTGCAACTATATTATTTCGAGTAAGAGTAAAATTTAGTCTCAAGCGGAGAAGATAATATTGTTTTTATGTTTATTACGCAACGACCATGTAAGCATACGATCGGGGCCTTACAAGTAATAGAAACAAATGAATGTGCATCGGTCAATGATTGAAAGGCCAATTTGATGATGCATTAAAATAAATTGAGCACAATTTGTTTTTTCGGATTTAATGATTAACTTATGTCTAGGAAAATGGACATGGAAGATGTAATATTTATTTAATTTGAAATGATAGATTGATATACAAAACAACGAATTTCGAGCAATTTCAGGATTCATAGGAAATAATGATCCAATACCTTGCAACAGAATAAGAGAGATGAAGGCCCAACTATAGTTTTTTTTTTTCTAGTTTTTATCGTATTTATTGGCGTCTGGTAAGAACAATGCAGCACCGGGTTCCGCCAGTTTGACGATTTACGCTGATTTATAGTATATAAACTTTGCGAGAAAGTTCAAGGACTGAATGCAGTCGCATATCCTTTTTATAAAGGCGCATTCTTACGTTAATTAAAGGTATCGGCTGTTAATATTATATCATTTAGAAAATGGGTACCGCCGTAGGTAGTAGGCACAATGTGTATATCGCTTAATAGGCAAGAGCTTCTTCCTTAATCGGGTATAGCTATCAGTGCTATCACTATCAATTAAGCGGTGTAATGGGTACCATTAAATGTATTATTTTATCAAAAGCGCGGTTTTTAGATCGGATACTAGATAAGTATTGAGAGGACGCCGCGCCGCCAAAGATGGCTACATTGAAAAGTGAATGGGGCTATTATTTCAGGCAAAAGTTGATAATTATGCAAAATATGTTTAGCGAGTTCGTCGGTCAAGCTTGAAATTATTCAAATTTATTGCTCCACCCTAAATCCATGTACTTAACTCTCTTTATGCTTAGGATTTTTTCTTTCGAAACCTTATCATATGGTGGATCGCGTTGTAGCTTAACTCCAAAAAGGTATTAAAAAGAAAGATATAAAAAGAATACGATCCTTTTTCGGTGCGCTGGTCGGGGCTAGAAACAAGGAACTAACTGAAGAGCCATTATCTAAGGTAAAATCTCACTCCGTGAGTGCATGTTTCATAAACGAAACGAAACGAAGAAAAACATCTATAACAGTAATGGCTATGAAGAATGTCGCAGAGCAGAAAGTTTGTTGACCGAATCTGTGTTCTGTTTGGGTCATTAAATTTATGTGCGCTCATCTTTTCTTTTTTAATTTTATTCAAATGCAATTTATTATTTTCCTACTTCCGTGATTGTATGTTTGGATACCAAAAAACTGCAGTGTAAAACTGAATATCAACCCAACTTCTCATGATATTTGACTTCAAATTGGACAAAAACCCTGTCCCTCCATCCACAAAACTTTCGCCCACTAGAACTCTCATATACATAGTTGCCATGCCGCATGACAATTCATGTCTATATGAATCGACCTCAGCTAACAATAACGAAGGTCTGGAAATTTTTCTTGAAGAGCAGCTATAGATGAAGACAAAGCAACAAAGCAGGCAGGACTTTGAATACGAAACTAGAAACGTCGGATTCGGATCCAGAAAACAAGGAGGAAAAGATCAATGAATAGTTTTAGAAAATCGGAATGCTGCTAAGAGGTTCTTCAAGAAGGGACCCAACAAAAAAAGGACCTGAATATCACTAGACGGTATGACGAAAGCAAAATACAGTGTCTGGAAGTAAATAAATCTTTAGAAATGTCTCATTTATTTAGAGATTCATCACAGGAAGTCAGCGTAGATTTCTGAGAGTTGAAATCCAACTCGGGAAGGCAAAAAGGTGATGCTTGATTCCCAATAAATAAAAATGCGTGGAGAAGAATTTTGAAGATTTATGCAAAAATAAAAATCAGAAGTTTGATGATACTAGTCAATTGGTTTTGTTTATGTCATCTGCTCTTGAAATGCGTTAAGCGATCAATAATGAAACAACTCCCAGTAAAAGACCTGTACTCTTTGTACAGTGCACCAAAATACTAGAGTGGTTGGAATAAAACAAACAGGCTAAGTACAATAAGCTTTCTTAAGTTTTAGTGTAACATGGGGACAATAAGTCGGAAAAGTCTGAGAGAGAGAAAAAAAAAGTTTGGACGTTTGAAGATCACATTCAGGGCCATTATCATTCAAATCCTATTCAACAGTAATTGGTAATATTAGTTAAATTAAGATATAACAAACTCTTCACGACTATTGTACCTCTAGATGTTGCAATAACTTATCGCAGTTTTGAATTAGTTTCTCAGAACAAGTTATTCCATACTCTGTATGGAACAAAAGGGCGCTTTTATCATAATGATTGAAAATTAGGCACTTATCCCATTTCATGAAAATGATACCAAGTTAAACCAATTTTATCATTTTCATAAGTTCCGTTGTTCGCTCTTCTTGCTCGAATTAAAATTTGTAAAATAATGACGAAAGTTTCAATCAGACACAGGAGGGATTTTTCAGGACACCTATAGCAAGGTTAAAAGACTGCGGAGGGAAGGAAAAGAATCATCATTTGGATAGGAAAGAAAATGGAAGAAGACCATTTACAAGATGGTATGATGACTTGAATAGAGTTTTTGGATGAAAATAGACAAACAGGGACAATTGGACAGCACTTGACTTCAAAACATGGGGTTATTCGGGATCAAAATTAAATCTATGACTGAGAACACGAAAATTCATCTTTTAATTTAATTTACGTTTTTTTGATAATTCAATCGAAACAACATAATTATGACGATATTAGCGGTCATCTCAACTATTTGTCAAATCCGAATTTGAAAAACAATTTGTCAAGTCACTAAATTGGTCGATGATCTAAACGACATTTTTATAAAGACAAAATCCTGTTAGAAAAATTAATTCTCAACGGCCACGGTTACCCGTGACTAAGCTTACAGCTTTTATAGTCGTCGAATAATTTTTTTAAGGCGTCGAGCACTGTGTCAGAGACTGATAAGTCCATTAATATTCTTCAGAGTCAATATTGCTTTGTGACTATTAAGCATGCAAAGAACCTTTATTGAATATTAACGTAGTTTTTCATTCACTTGCTGGATATGGGTGTGTAGGTATTTTTAGCTTTCAGAGACTTAGGTAGGTAATATTTTACGCATTTTGTGCCATGCAATCTCAAATAAAACCTAAAGCATGCATAGATGCTATTTATCCTTTCTAAAAGTACATTCACCTAATGAAGAGAATAAAAATTTTGCACGATGATAATGATTTAAGTTAGGTACGGTGATGCTGTACCGATCTTACAAGTTTTGCAAGTAACAGCAATCTTCCTTTCCATTTTAAATATCAGTTCAGATGTTCGAGTAGGTATGCAAAAATAATATCCTGAGAATATTATTATTATTACTCACAACTCATTCGTCAACGAACGTCATTTTATATCAAATTTTAAACGGTCAATTTACCTAAAAACAGTGACATCCTTGAAAAAAAAACGTTGTGCAAGAGTTGCTTATAGGTTGATTGATGTAAGAATACGTTCAATTACACACTAAGTTCCCATTTAGTCGGACAAATTACACAAATTAGCAATTAACTATTTCCAAATACTAAATAAAACTCGTAGGATTTGTTTCAGCCAGTTAAGGTGAAGACCATTGTCGATATTCTAAATATTTTTTTCTACAAGCCGCAACGATTACATATTTATATTTTCACCGAACAAAAGCTGTATAGGAAGCATCTACCACTTATGATAACGAGCACGATTGCTATCAGCCACCTTCTCTAACATATTACGTTTGACAAAAGGATAAAGTGCTACCAAGCCAAATAACTATCATTATAGATACCTTAAAGCATATTGAGTGTCAGTGAAAAACTGCATCCCATTTGTAAATACTGGAGGCAACAAGATACACTATTTATTAATAATAACTGTATGTTGGACGTTTGTTATATTATATGAGTGATGGAGTAACAGTGGCGCAGAAAAATAATTATAATGAAATGAGAGCTTTCTATGATACGTTATCTCTCAAGTTAAGAATGTCATTTTTCACATTCTGTTTTCTTTTTATCTGTCAAGTTGCTTACAAGGTGTGAAGAGGGAGGCAATGAAGACAACCTATTGGTACTTTGGAGGGTGGAAGCGCAATGCAACACATTGAGCTTTTGGACAGACAGCTACTGAAGGCAGACTTCTGCTTCTACACAGACGGCTCCAGAACTAACCATGGAGTCGGAGCAGAGGTATGGTGAGATATCAAGACTGGAAATTCTGACCAAGCCCTGAATCAGCTAGGGGAGACTAACAACGTTCCGCTTTGGATACCAGGACATCCCGGACAACAAGGTAACGAAAAAGCAGATCAACTTGCAAAAGTTGGATCTGAGGTTAACTTTTTGGAATGGAACTGGTACCGCGCAATCTCGACCTGGCCCAATATAGAGGCCAAACAGTACTTGGAAAGGTAACCAGATATGGACCATGCAAAGTCTTTTGGACCCACCACCAAAAGGGAAAAAGTGGCGGACACACTTCTGGGAATGGACAGAGAAAGCCTCAAAGCCCTAGTGGGTCTGTACACTGCACAGTGCAGACTTCGGCATCACATGCACAGGATCGGATTAGCGAAAGATGCTGAGTGTCGCCTGTGCATGGAAGAGAACGAAACAACAGAGCATGTCTTTAATGTCTTATGCCCGTGTCCGGCAATAGCCAGACCAAGGCACGCTGTATTCAGGGAGTCAACTGTTCGACCCGAATACATAAAGCATGCTTCCCCCACGCTCCATTTCCATTTTCATCAGAAGGGCTGGTCTACTACTTTGTTATTTCTTAAATAATTGATGTTCAGAAACATATTCATAATCACTAAATTTTTGGATACAAGCTAATATGGCCAATTAAATCGAGAAGCTCTTAATGAAGAACTGTTGTCTAATGTCAAATTTGCTCCGATTGTTCTGTGAGATAAAATCTTTTTTAAATGTCTAAATCGATGTTGATAATTGTTCAAATAGTTTGACAATTTTGCATAAACTTTCAATTTTAGCTATCAATTGACTGTGTACCTATATGTCATATAGGTCACTAGTTTAAGTCAATAACTTTCTTTTGTTATGCTGAACCATATTGGCAAACTCGTTAGGTGGAATGTCGTGCCAACCTCTGGTTAATTCATGACTGTTTAATCTTGTGCTCTGCTGTGGGTGGAGAGCACAATTCAATACGCTATTGTCTGATGATGCAAAAGAAACATTCGTTAACGGGCGGACTTGTACGATAAAACATACGCTCATTTATCATTGACCCACGATAATAATAAAAGAAATATGATATATTTGTGCATCTTTCATAGTTGCAATTCGCATAACAAGAATAAGATGAATCTTCAAGAAACGTAACCAACGTCATGACAAAAAGAAAGTAAAACAGCAGTTTACTGACCCAAATGATAAATCGTATACGCATTCTTTCGACCCGAATGAAACCAAAAGTGATCTTTATATTGAATGATTACAAACAGAGCTTAAAGTGGAACATGGCTTTTACATTTAGTAATTAAATCCATTATCGAAACGTCATTGATCGAAAGTAAAAGTCAACAGACGGACGGAAATCTCAAACAAAAGTTAATCCCAATAAAGGATATCGCTTTGTGTCTTCTATCAATTTGAAATAGATTTAAAGAAACTGTTAGAATAAATAAAACTTTTGGTTTTTGAAATATGAAATATATATTAAGAGGAGGAGTGAAATATTTCTCTCAAAATTCTATTATATTTTTCTAACTGAAACTTGTTGCGCCATGCAGAAGGTGGCAGAAGCTTAGTTTGAAGAAGCTTTCGTAAAGAGAAATACTTTGTCAGAATGTATTTATTTTGGGAAACATTTTATTTCACCTTCAATGCCAATGGAATTCAACAAAGTAGGTAGGTACCTAATAGCAGGAATAATTCAAAATTTCATAAAATATAGTTGTTCCAATTTTTATGGTACAAGATGCTTTGGTAGCTTTAGGGCCGATACTTTTGCTCTCGATTAACGAATTTGATACGTCGTCAAAGTTTTGCATGGGCCAAGGTCTATAAGTATGATGTGGTTAGAGCACATTTAAAGCCCTGATTATTTTTAACGGCTGTCAAATGAGAGCAAAAGTACCTGCACTTAGTCTTTCAAATTAAAAGTTTTCCGTCATCAACTGATGCTCTGCTCTTGAAAATGAAATATATATCTGGGTAAACATCATCAAGCTGTGAAACCGACACCAAAAATCTATGATCCTCATCAGAATAAGTCCATTCTAGGCGGCATTTCTCGTTTCTATCTCAGGATCAGAGACGATCCATTTCAAGCCCCAAATGGAAACTATTCAACATTTATATCCCGCCCAGCCTAAGAAATAAGAACAGCAACTTTAACAGAAAATGGCGTAAACAGACTTCAAATAATTCAAAAAACAATAGAAAAACAGATGCCATCCAGATGTAGTTGAAGGAATACCTCAACTGAAGTGAGGATTGTCTGATTTGTACATGGAAGCTGGTAGTTTGGAAGAAGTTTCAACAACATCCAGAACTAGATGAATGCAGTATGACGTAGAAGACGAAGGACCAATAACAGCAGACTGGTTCACTTGAAATTAAAAAAAAGGCAGAGAAGTTAAGTCAATAGAATCTGGAATGATTGAACTTGGAACGCATCTGATGGTTTGAAAATGAGGATGAGTTGTAGACACCTAAACATGTAGACACGGAAAACTTAAACAAATAATTTTGGATAGATGATTAGCAAGAATGTACAAATATCAATTGTAGTTTATCTTGTTAAAAAAATATATCAATGATAATGATTGTGAAATGTTTAACAATTTTCGCACAACACAAGTAGGTGTACCACCACTGGATGCAATAAAGGAATTTCAATACGAAGCCGCGCGTCCCGAGATTAATCTTGGTTCTAAGGCCTTTGGTGAGAAATAATAGGAAACTAGAATGTGAATAATATTAAAGTAGGTACGCGTTATGATGGCAGATCAAGCGGTTGCAGGTCATTATACACGATACTCTTAGCGCAATTGCTTTTTGCCTTCTGCAGCATGGGCCGTAGGGGTTTTTCTCTATTATTGACTCAATTGTTTTGAGTAAATAAATAGGAAACCATCGCGAATCAGTCGTTAAAGAACCACAATTCATTTAAAGAATTATTAATTTCCTGTGTAGGATTGTAGATGTTTCTTCACGTCTTGACCACAGATCGAAAAAATTTACTTGAGATAAGGCTGTATGCAAAAAGTACTTTGGTTACAAAGTTGTTTGATAATTATAGGATGCACTGATATATTACATAAAAAGAAATAAACTAAAAGGCTCATAAAAGCCAATCGGCTCTAAAAGCATCTTTGTTCTAAACGTCAAGGCTAACCTGTAACATATTAACGTAAATTGCTGGGTGTATATCGCCTTTTAAAATGGTAATTGCACAATTCAAAGTTTTTTGTTCGGAAGATATATTGGAGCATAAACTTTATCTAATAATATTGCGATTTTCACCTGTAGTAATTACACAAAATTAATTTGGATTTTATTGCATCTTAAAAACTAGGAGCAGTTGTTTATGGTGAATATCCGTTGTTAAAGTAAGTGCAAGTTAATAGCGATACGCAATTAGCTCAGCGATTTTGATTTTTTTCGTGAGATATAATGTTGTACTGGTAAGGTTCATAACTTTTGAGCTCGTTAAAACGTCCTCCTTTGTATATTATTCCTTTCTTCTATTATTTAATGAATGCCATAAAGACTAGCAGTCAGTAGCAGATCAAAGCCTCGTTAATTCCATTCCTCTTCAATGCAAATGCATTCATAATTCCATGCCAATTCCAATAGCAGAATTCAATCTGTAATACCAATCATTCTCCGATTGACTACATAGAAGAGCACCAATGCAAGCAATAAAATAGAACGAAGCAAGAAGACAGAACGCTTCTCTTTTTCCTCTCTTCTTCATCCAACAGGCTTTATCTGTTCCGGTTCTGTCGCAGGTATACTTGTGGCAAATTTTTTTGTCATTAATTCCTTCCAAGAACAGAGAAACCGTGCGGAGATGAATCGATTTTCTTATTGCCGTTTCTGCGGCGCATCGATATTTCTAATGGCGCGTTTCGCACCTTTTTAAAAAATCCCATGTGAAGTTCTTAATTGCCTTATGCTAATCAAAGGTTTGGACCTGGAGTGAATCGCCTGATTTTGTCGGAAACGATGCTCATTAACTAGACATAACGGTTTTTTATAACATTGTTAGATTCGAGAATTAACTGTTTCGAAATAAGAAAATGCCCTAGAGATTTTTGGCCTTCATTTTTCTATACTCAGCTGCATAGTTTACAAAATAAGTTTTGTGAAAGATTGATTTATAATTTATAGGTAAGTGATAACGAACGAAAATTGTCAAATCCATAAGGCGTATAAGTTTGCTAGTCCACCTTTTTCCTGGCTTTAAAACTGAACCCTTTGGTGGCTTTGCGATAGATAATTAAACTAGTTTTGACATTTTTCAAATTTAATATCGAATATCATGTCAAAGAATACTGAAATTTGGCGAGAGAAATCTGTTTGAAACGGAATCGGCATCGAAACAACCAGTAATTGAACTTGTAGGTATAGGTATTGGTTCCAACTACAAGAACAGCGTTTGAACACGATATGGAACGTGACTGCACCTAATTCCAAAAGGAAAATGTTGCGGCAAGCAAACATTAACAAAATGATTTTTTTCTGAAATGGAAACTAATCGGATTGTAATATCGTGATGGGTTATTTTTCTTAATTTGTGCATCCCAGCCTATATCTTGCATGGAGAGGCAATAGTGCTGCTAACTGTGACATGGATTTTTAAATGTATAAAAGAAAACTTCACCGAAATGATTGAATGCATTGCGATATTTTCAAATAACTATAGCCCAGAGGGGGTCAAAACAACTTTCAACAATCTAATAGCTATTTAGGAACAACCAAAACCAGAGTTTTTCCCATTCAATTGCTTATACTGTTTGTATAAAAAAGAGGTAAAAACAATACAACTAACAGGCTGTTCCTTCCATCTCACCCCAATCAGCAAGCAAAGTATGATTTAAAAATACTCCTCATGGTGTAAACAACATAACAAAATTATAAAGCAACTATGGCTGATTCCAGGTCAGAACTGGGTGCAGTACAAATAAGAACAAGAATACTGATGAGAATCGAATAGTAGACACCGAAGGTAATCAAATTGCAACATTTAATAGCCTCTTAAAACACCAGAGTCTTCCACCACAAAAGCGATCAGTAGTCCCCTTCACCAAATGTCCAAAACTTTTGTGATCCGGTAGAGGATCCAATGGAAGAAGCATTTCCAAAAACTCCAGAGTGGATAATACAAAAACCTTGCTCAAAAAATCACTCAAAAATATTCCTTCCCATCAAGAGGTTGAAGCAGCTATCAACCAACTAGAGACGAATAAAGCTGCTGAGATCGACAGAATTTATGCTGAGCTTTTCAAGGTGCGCGGCAATGCGTTGATCGAATACACATTATTCTCAAAAAAAGGAATATCGAGATAATTTCCACAGATCTGCGATGCGTAATATCTCTATCATCACTATATTTGCAAAAGGCATCAAAGCACCTTGTGGAAACTACCAAGAAATATCATCACTCTCAACGTATGGCCAAATTATTGCCAGGAATATCTCCAATAAGCTTCCAAAGTCTAACCGCGGATGCTAGACCTAGATCCTCAGTGCAAGACAAATGCAGCTATAATCGAAAGAACGCTCTTCACTCACATTGGTGGATAATGCACCTACAACCAAAACCATGAAGCTGAAAAGGAAACACATTTGCAAACGCGATGGATTAGTTAACTGGAGCAAGAACAACACAAAAATGATAGGAACAAATGAGAACCTTACAATCAATAAGAAGACTCAAAAAATATATTTGCTTATAGTATACAGTGTCATTACTTAAGTGTGCAACATATGGGATTTTTTTTTAGTAATAGCACAATCAAAATACAAACAAGGCCAAAAGTTGGTGCATGTCTGATAATCATATTAGGTGCACTTAGAATGGTTGCAAGTCAAACAGCATACAGGGTAGCTCAAAAAATATCAAAATTGTAGTAAAATTTACTTAAATAAAATAAAACTTTTGCACTTTGAGGAGAGTTTTTTTAATATGGCTATTATCATTAGTAATGTTTTAACTTGTTAAAAAAAAAATTGCGACATTTCAAAGTTGTGTTGAATATCATTGCAACAAACATGAATTTCGAACTTTTCCCTATAACATTTTGCTGGATTTTCTAAAATAAGGGTATTTTACAATACAGCTTTGATATTGTTTGAGCTACCCTGTATGCTGTTTGACTTGCAACCATTCTAAGTGCACCTAATAAGTATGATTATCAGACATGCACCAACTTTTGGCCTTGTTTGTATTTGGGTTGTGCTATTACTAAAAAAAATCTCCATATGTTGCACACTTAAAAAATCACACTGTATATCTCCAAATCCGCATGCACGAATACGATTTTATTGTCTGACGAATTTACTCAAAGGTGCGTTTTAACTTAACAAGCCGCGCCTGTAATGTAGCATGTAATCCAATGTAATATTCCACAAGTTGTAAGGTGTAACGAATATTTTAATATAACCACCGCGGTACTGATACAAAATTTATTTTCGTAAACGATTTGAATTTTCACTGTTGGTGCGCTTAAGGCATGGACTGGAAGTTTAATTCCAATAAATATTGCGGAAAGATTTTTTTTGATATACCTATCTGTTAAGTTTGGTAGTGATTAGCTAGACCATTCAAAAATACAAAAAGGTAGGTAGTTATTATCGATCATTAGCGTAAAATGTATTCAATTGTCTATAATTACAGGCAATTTAACCGATTTGACTTTACGGACGTGCAAAACACTTGGTATATACGCCATCAGTCTACCCCAAAAGGAAAAAGAAGTCGACCGTGCAAGAAAAACCATAACTCCGGACGGATTTATCGAATTTTTTGAACAAGATCGCATTAATTCCATTGAAACGTCAAGAGGATTCTACGCTGGTACAAGAAAGTATGTCTTGGCGTACAATTATGCCTTCTTTACACCGATTTCTTTTTATTTTTCATACTCGTAATGGTGGTACCATCTACTTGGTTTCGGGTAATAGACGCTTAACAACGTAATTAGCTCAACCTTTTCTAATTATGTATTGCAATAATTAAAATTTATTAAAACTCTAGATTATAGGTTATTTTATTGAGGCATCTAGTGTACAAGATTTTGTTATAGAGCTAGTTTATGATTTCTGGTTTGATCTTAATCAGATCATCGTTTTTATAGATACCTCTAATCAGGCAGAATAATTTATAACAGTATTTGTTCCATTAGTTACACCACCCACAACCATAAGAAAACAGAAAACTTCAAACTTACCGTTGTTGTTATGAAGTGCAGCCACGTCCAAACGACTAGCGGAAGAATTATCTTCATTTTCGCTAGAAAAAAGAAAGAGAAAATAGAAGTCAGATACCATAACGTTAATTAGAGATAATTGGTCATTTTTTCGTTTTGTAATTTGTAGATAGTCATCTACATGTAATGCGATGAGACAAGCATCCTAAGTGACGGTTTAATAGCTTGACTGATTAATATAGTTGAGCTAGGAAAAAGTTGCTCTTCTTATTATTATTATTTTGAGTTCCCACGATGTATTTAATGCTGAAAGCGAAAAGACTGATGCTTGTATACTTTATACTTTAATGCAATCGCTTTGATTTTAATGCCTGGTATTTTATAGTTGGCTAATGGCAAGGAATTGAATCTATTTGAAGGTTGATGAAAATACTATAAAACGATTTAATTTGTTAGAAGCCTTTACATAAAGAAACCGCTGCTTACACAAAGACCTATTTCAATTTTTATGTACGATAATTGACTAGGAGAAGAATTAATTTATATGATTGTTCTTCTATACACTAAAGCAACAACTTCTCTATGTTTCTGCTGGACTGCTCTACTATTTTAGGTTTTGGTGAAGATACAATTTCATAAAAGTCAATTTAAAAAGTAAAATGTAAGCAATAAGTAAAGACGACAAGCATTTCAAAAATTTTGTCAACGCCTGAATTTCAACAACCTAATTAAATTGCCCTTCTTGAGCAGTATTGCAATCAAGCGGTATGCAAACCACGTGATTAATCAGCTTTATATTCCCGAAATGGACAAGCCGGAATTACAATAAATAGATACCTTATCAAAAGACATTTTAATTAATTCTGTTCTCAACGAGCATCGAATGCCTAAGACACCTTTTTTCTCCGTAAGATCAACATATAAATAGATAAAGCAACAACTCAATTATATTATGTATGCCACTAATTAATTTCCCTCAGAAAATTCCTCATTAATATTAGACATAAGTAGAAGGAAAGGTTATTTATTATCATTCAGATACCCTACTTTGCATAGACATCCAAGGAAATTAACCTCTGTTCCAAATGTCGCGATCATGGCCAGAAGACATTCTCCAAAATTGCAGAAAACACATTTTATAAATGTGGCAACTAGCACTTATGCAAAGTAGCATTAATAGCGCCTTAATAATTAGCACCATGATACCTCGACCTAAGTAGCTAGTTAATATACCATTGATAATTATTATCGATATGATAGAGCTTACGTCACGTATTTGCACATTATTGGCAATACGAAATGTGAAAGGTTGCCGGCGAGTAATAATTCGATCTAAAAACAACCATGTGTTTGTGCAAGGCCAATCGTGTTGTTCCATAAATAAATGAGGTACTTTTACCAGAACTTATTGTTTTGTATCGAGCGCTGATCTGTTTTACAACAATTCGCTGAAAATGGAACGAGTCGCGGATGAAAATATATCAATCATCATATTATTTTGGGAAGTCTGGGGTACAAGACCCAGAACAAATTCGAAACAAGACAAAAAACTTATATTGAAGAAGTGCTTTTTTACAAGAGAAATTTTTACCAGGCCCATATTAGGAGAACTTTACTTTCTCTTTTTCTGGTACCGATGTACCGGCGAAAAATTTTATCACGATTCTTTTACAAGAACTAGGTTACAACACGTTTGACGTAATATTGTGCCTCAATCTTTCAGTCTGAACGATTTAAATAAATCGGGTGTGACCGATTAAAATCAGTTTGAAGTGCCTTTAGATTAGAGTTACTGAACGTTTGATTGAACTAGAGAAAAAGTTCAGGCTATAAGAAGTGTTTAAAAGAAATACATTTTAAGAAGACACTTACTTTGGTTTGGATATCGTTTCAGGAGGAGTTATGACTGTATTCAGACTTGCTGCAGATTTCAGAGGCCAATTCAACTCTCTAAATGTGGCATTGACAAAATCTTAGCCTCATACCTGAAGGGCTACATAGCATTCACTCGTAGCAGTGTCTTACTTTGTCATTTGGAAAAAAAAATGTCTTGCATGTCAGATTTGATCCTTCAAAAATAATCCTCAATCTTATAGAGTATATGGCTCAAACATAGTGGAATTGCCATGAAGTTGTGCATTTAAAAGAAAAAAAAATCATTTTACTAATAAAATAAATTGATTACCTTTGTGGTAAATACGTGTTGATTGCGATCATCCAAGATATAAAGCAAAAAAAAAACACAAAACTAAGCTAAGTGAGGAGAACGCTAACTTGACTAAGCCAAGATTGAGCGACCACTGCGGAGACTTTTAGTTGTCAGCTGTTGCATAACAGTAGCTGAATCAAGAAAAATCCCACTTGAATCTAACCCAAGCAATACGAGCTTAAACGAAGGAAACGAAACTAAGAGCTCATTCTTCGTATGCAGATTTCTGATTCTTTCAGCCGAAGATGCAAGGTTAAGCCATGCATTTTTTTCATCCGCTAGATTGCCTCTCAGGTTGCAAAAGATGTAAAGATCGATTTGGGAATCACCATATTCAAGAAAGAACTCTAAACTTCGGGATAAGAGAAAATACAAAAGGGATATGCTGTGGGAGCCATTCTATTTCTAAAATCATCAGGACTTGTCGTGACGCGTTGAGATTTAGAGGGAGAACAATTTGTAAGATGAACGGCATGAAAAGAATTGTTGAGAAACTAGGGAAGAATGAGTTTGTGGATGAGCTGACAATAACGATGATGATGTGACATGAATTGTCCGTCTAGGTCGTAGACTTTTTACTCTGAGACTGTGTGGAAGGTCAGAGCTTTATTACCACCACCCAAGCACCCAACCATAATATTCTAGCTTTTATTTGTAGCCCAAGGTCGATTTTCTCAAACCATGAACAAATTAGAGCTGAAATTTGGTTTATAGCTTATTATTGGAGTCCTTAAAATACCACCAAACCCCACCGCTAATCGGCCGTGCCTGTCACCCCCAAACAACTCCTTAAAAGGGTTAAATTAGGACTTTTTAAAGTTTTTTGGCAATATCTTGAAAACAAAGCTATTCACGAAAAAATGTGAGGGTAGAAAAAATGAAGAGCATAAAATTTCCTATAATATCACTAGTTTACAAGGATTTCGCAACACAGCAGCGGCATATATTTTTTGTTTATTAAGCATTCCTGATTCCTAATAAATTCATAAAATGTCTCCATCACGTCATTATTTTTTTTATATAAAAATATAAACTGCCTATATACCCCTAACTATATACCGCCTATTTAAGAAATAAAAAAATCGGAGAACACAAAAACTGGAGATATTTGAAGTAAACAATTTTGATACGATGCATAAATCGATAAGTCAAACACACCAGTTCCTTTTGATTCGTTTTTGAGAGTAGATTACCAAAAAATTTGAAAAAAATCTTTGGAGAATAAAATATATATTTCAACTTTATCTAAAAATCCTGACGTGATAGAGAAATTCTGTAATCAAATTCGGCTTCAGCAATAGTGTTTTAACTAGGATATGATACTCTGGTTTCTGTTGCGAACCAAATCTTTTTGTTTGTAGAGTAGTGATTTAGCAGTTATATTTTACTTTACCAGTGGCGGAGTTATAATATTTTCAATAACTGGGTATTTTGTGAAAATACTCTCGGCCATTGCTTATTGGATTTTTATATCAAATATATATTATCTAACAATCCATAGGGATATTTTGGTAAATATATTTAAAACATTCCTAAGTCAATAGATTAGAAATAAAAAGCATACCAGTGAAGTGCAAATAGGTACTATATAATTCCATACAATAATTTGTATGAGTTAATAGAAATAATATTATACGTGCGTATTAAATGTAATAAAATGATTATTTTAAATATCCGTGGAATTACCGTTTTTAATTAAGTACCTACTTCTTATACAATATAACTTATCTGCATGTTTGGAGATGTCATCCGCCTGTATATCCTCAACTGTCTTAAGAATAAAGACAGGCAACACTATTAAACTACCCACATGTCATAGTACATTTCAGACCCTTTTTACAATATGAGGATATGCATTTTTGCAACCACCGGATGAACAGTTAAGAAATATTTGTATAAGGATCCATCGGAGAGCTATATTTTGATCTGTCTGGACGACTGGAGAGATTCCGGAATCACTAGAAACCCATCTCCATTGCTGGAGAAGTAAACTATTAATAATAATAATAATAATAATAATACATTTATTGTCATAATGCCATAAATTACAAAAATGGTTTACAATTTTATTCTAAAAGTAACACATGCATTTATAGCCGACAATAGGCCTTAATAAATATGCAGACATCTGGAAGTTCCAGATACTGTTCAGGCCTCAATTTAAAATGACAATCTAATATTATATCAATTTTAAAACATTATTAACTGCGAGAAAAAAATACAACTACACGATCTATCATTATTAAAAATTACTTTGATTCCAAACACAATTCTTAAGGGTAAGGAGAGGACAATGGTAGGAAAAATAGGAAATAGAGGGGCTATTGCAATGTTTACGGAGTGGTGTTTTTATTTTATTTTTATTTTTTCATTTTTTTCAATTATTAGATACTTTTGTTTAAATTTATTTACTGAGACTGAAGTAAATATTTTTTAAATTGTTTTTTGAAAGTATGACATGACAGTTCAATATTTGAAAAGTCTAAAGAGTTTAATAAATTCGGAACATTATAAGAAAATGAACGTTTAAATATTTCTTTTCGGTGTTGTGGTATTCTTAAAGTATTTTTCCTGCGTAGATTCACATTATGTATATCGGTGCGATAAGTTATTTTCTCATATAAATAGGGTGGAGATTTGTATTTTAAAATTTTATAGTAAAATGTGGCTCGATAAAGTTTAAATCTATTCAACATATTTAGCCATCCCGACTCGGACAAATACTGTGAAATATGGTTACGTCTTTTAACACCATATATAAGTCTTAAACACGAATTTTGCACTTTCTGAATTCTATAACGATCACCACTATCCAGACACGGTACATAGACACTACTACAATGAATAAATTGAGAAAGAACAAGGGCATCACAAAGTAACTTTCTAGTATCTAGGGGAAGGTAGTGCCTATGGCTGTAGATATTTTTCAGGTTACCGTATGCCACTCTTAATTTAGCTGTAACGTGTTCTTTAAAACGTAAATTAGAATCTAAAAACAATCCCAAACTTTTACTGGTATTTGAATAAGGAAGCGGTACACCGTTCAACACAATATTCATGCTGTTTTTAACTTTAGATATTTGAGAATCATTACCAAAAATCAGGACTGACGATTTACCAGGATTCAATTTCAACAAATGATCCGCAGCCTTCTTAAAAAAATTATCTAAGTCAAGATTAATTTTATTTTCGGAATTTTCGATATCCTCATCGGTAAATGAAAAATATATTTGTGTATCATCTGCATAAAAATGATATTTACAATGCCTAAGAGAGGTCAAAAAATCCGAAGTATAAATAGTGTAGAGTAATGGTCCCAAGATGCTACCTTGAGGTACCCCCTTTTTCACATATAAAATTTCTGAATGTATATTGTTGATTATTACCCTTTGCGAACGATCCGACAGAAATGACTTCAAAAAGTTACAGGAATTTGTGCCAAATCCGGCAAAATGAAGAATTGCTAAAAGTAGCTTATGATTAAGCATATCAAACGCTTTACTAAAATCTAAAAGAACCAAAGTAGTAATTTTATTCTCATCAAGTGCCCTTAAAATATCATCTGTCAAGTCAGCCAGTGCGCTCTCACAACTATGGTTAGGTCTAAAACCCGATTGTTTAGTGGGCAATACATTAAATTTATTTAAAAACTCCCTAATTTGCCTATCCATAATTTTTTCTAATACTTTAGAGAGTGTTGGTAGAATGCTTATTGCTCGCAGCTGACTCATTTCTGTGGGATTTTGAACTTTGGGCAAAGGAGTCACATTTGCTTGTTTCCACGATAGAGGAAAATATGAATTTAAAATGCATTCATTAATTATATGGGTTATAAACGGAATGATAAATGGGCAACATAATTGTATCAAAGTAATATTTAGTTCATCGTTTCCAGAAGCCTTAGATTTTATATTTTTGATTAGGTCGAAAACTTCACCCTCTGTCGATAACTGAAAATCAATCAATTATTCAACCATGCTTGAACCTAGAAGTAATCTGATAAGCTGTCTAAGAGCCAGTGAATTTTTTTTCCGTAAAAAGTTGTCGGTGGACAATTTCTTACTTGAACGATTTAGTATTATGCCCCATCATCGAAAACCATAGTCTGGCAGCATGTAATGGAGAAGTTTGACGTAGGCTTAATTAATATTAGTCTTTAAAAAATTCACGTAATTGGAAATATGTACTCGCCGATGGTCAATTTTGGCCGTATATCATTCAAAAATGTGACATTAAGAAAGCTGTAATAATACCAGACGGTTTTCACAGGCCTAAAGCCTTGCAAGACGCCTCCAAAGCGCAAAAAAAAAAAATCGAAATACTTGCCGAAGTCTTGTTTTTTTTTTCTTAATTGAAAAGAAAAAAATTGCACCTAGTGCAAGACGGTTTTAGCGAGGACTAATCTGTTAAACAGGACAAAGGCGGGATTCTGTAACAGATAGAGATCGCTATGGCACTTGCTGTCTTCTTCTCTCTTTTCTAAATCAATAGAGAGGAGACGTCAATAGAGATAGCGACAATATCTCTATTCGTTAATTTGATATAAAAATTCCGAGAAAAATCAATTAAGTCATGGCTAGAGAGTATTTTTACAAAATATCCAGTTATTAGAAATTCCATTACACCGCCACTGGTGGAGCAGAATTTAACTGCTAAATATGATTTTATAGGAAATTGTATGCTTTTTAATTTTTTTACCTACATATTTTTTCGTAAATAGTTTTGTTTCTGAGATATTGCCAAAAAACTAAAAAAAAGTCCGATTTCCTATGTAAACCTGGGGTGGAACAGGGTTTTTATCATTCAAAAAACTCATGGAAAGCATTATCGCTGTTTGTTGGAGATTTCGAGCTGGTCATTTGACATTGTTCATTTCATTGAATATGAAATTTTATATATTCAACGCACAAGACCACTCCAAAACATAGAAAACATTGTAGTTTAGATAGACAATTAAATACCTCCTAATTACCGAATTGCCTAAGACTAAGATTCCTTCAGTATTTCAAATGAAAAGCGATTTTTTTTTCTACAAAGACCCCTCGGAGATACGGCATAACATTTAAAAAAAAAGCGAACAGGTAGGTAATTTAAAATGAAGTTGAACACGCGCTGGGCGGCTTAAAAAAAAAATGATGTTAACACAATATGAGAGGGCCTTATCTTTGGAGCTCGCAGGTAGACTTGTCACTTTTTCATTTGGGTGCTTGAATTAAGGCGTCATGTGTACACAAAACGTCTTTACACGTTTACATTTATCAAGATCGTTAACCCACCGCGGGGACATGGGCGGACCAACGACGTCCAAGTCACAATTTCATTTTTTATTTCTCGATCCGAACGAATTTTTGTGGAGGCTCGAAACGAAATGCCCGAAATGTGTTTTTTAGATGTCCGTTGGAATTACACAAATTACTTGGAATGTGTTAATCTTAATCCTTTACAAGTTGCTGGAGTGGAGCTATAAAAAGTGAATTTCTTAAACCAAGAGGAGATGCTCTGAATGGGCAATGCAGATACATAACCCTTCATTTTTTATGAAGGTAAATTTGCATAATTATTAAGTGTTTTTGGACGCGCAATAAAAAAATGTGTTATTTTAGTATCTGAATATCGGTGAAGGTGGTATGTATAAAAATGAGATACTAATCAAAAATATTCAAAACCTTTCCAATATGTGCACAATCAAAACAACCTAGATACTTAGAACAACTCACCCCATAATCCTACACACAGAAAAACTCAGATCTTAAGAATTACCGGCTTATTACTTCAATAAGTCACTTGTATAAGCTGTTTATGTGAATCAAGTATTGGAAATTATTTTAGACTTTTATCAATCTAGTGCGGAAAACTCTAGAGCTTGCCGGTGAATAATCCCAATGCTTCGTAGCCCGACCCTTCAAGATAAAAAGTGTTTATAATACAATCATAAAAGGTGTTGATACACAAAAAGTGTTTATACATAAAAGGTGTTTATACATAAAAAGTGTTTATAAGTTCTTTCGTTTCTATAAACGAGATACTTTACACCTTTTCCCGTCGCTCCGGTTTAAACTAACCGGGTTACAAAACGGTTAGGGGCGGTATGTCAAGTGATGACATCACTGAAAATGCCAAACGAACAGTTAGAAAAATATTATTTTTAATTTGATTTAACGTTAGGTATAGGTGTTTGACTTGTTTTGTGTTTTTAATTTTTGATTTTTCAATATTTTCGCCAGTGCTGTTGAATCTGACCTACCTACTATGTCTACTATGGACAAAAATATCTTAAATGTGAGCAATTCACAATTAATTAATATGTGGAGAAATAGGGGAAGCAAGTTTTTTTTTCTTTTCAAAATTGTGGAATTATCCAATATTTCATTCCTTAGCAAGCTAAAAAATGAAAAGTAGGTAGTTTAATTTCTTTTCGTTCAATGCTTTAGATGTGGACCATGGGTGGATAAACCTAGTTTATCTAAAGTTTATAAGTTTATCTAAAGTTTATAAGTTCTCGTTACATAGAGTCTACAACAGCCCATCAAGTAGGTAAACTGGGACTGCCTCTGGTACATCTTTTGAGTATAATACAGGGTGATTTACGTAGTCCGTGCATAACAACCAGATAGATTAGGTGGTATTTATGCTAATCCACCTACAAACTGAACAATTTCTAATACACGGGCTACGTAAATCAGGCTGTATATAAGGGAAAACGGCTTTCGGGCTCCAAATTCACAAAATATAATAATATATACAAAACACAACTTTTTATTTAGTTTTTACACTTTTCCGAACTTTCGCGCTCTCCGTTGTTTATATTTTTTTCTTCTAACCGCTCGGCGTAACCGTATCGCCGAGCTAGTTAGAGAAATGACATACCGTTCTCTAACCCGGTTACAAAGTGACGTGATGGATACCTACCACTCGAATTTGAGTGGTATGTTGCGGATTGTTAAACCTGAGCCACGTGAAAAGGGCTTTTGGCATAGTTGGTTTTGGTTTCTGACATCATTTCCTAAACCAATGCACGTATACAGTATCTCGCTGTCATATACTCCTTGAATTACCCTTTAATAATGCACTGAATAAAGACCTCATTGATATGAATGAGTGGTTTGACGGCAACCTATTGATCTTTTATATGTCCAAAACAATTGTAATGAATTTGGAATGAACATTGATGGTCCAACAGCTGATAAGAGCGACGCTTTTCAGGCATGTCCAAAGTGGTTAAAGTTTGAAAAACATATATTCAATTTATCAAGAAGGCCTATTGGATTGGATCGGGACATAGCATGGGCGTCCATAAGAAGAATATTTCCGATAATCATCTGTTTTGTTTAAGTCGTTTACTACCTTCTTGTGACTTATTCACGCTTTTGCAATTCTACTTCTGTCTAAAACTGTTAAACCTATTAAATTCTCATTTAGCATTTGGGCACAATAAAAATGGAAACGCATAAACCCAGTAATAAACATTGCATCTATACTCGTTTCAACAACTGACGTACAGTTATACGCGTTTTACGGAGCCGAATTGTTGTCGGCGCAGACAATGCTTTTCTAGTCGCTCTTTAGTATTGTTAGCTCATATCAAAAAACAGTTAAGGGGGTATCCGTTAGGTTATGTTGGATTGTATAATAGTCCGAAATCCGAAAACATTAAAACTCCTTCAACAGCCGCGGCCTGAGAATAAAATACTACAACAGCAATGTAGGCCAGGCGAACAAAGATTCTTATCTGAATATTCATTTCCCTGAAAGAAAAAATTCTTGGGTTAAACTGTTACTTTGCTTTTATATGCTAAAATTGGTTCTTTTTGTTGAGTCGACTGCGAGAACTTGTGTAGTTTCACGTCTCGTACTTGATTCGTAATTAAATGAAAGAGTAGGTACATTTAAGAGCCAAATAACTTGTAGATCATAGCCTACCAAATTGTTGACATTATTAAATCCTTTTTGGATTGGATTACCAATTAAATAAAACAAATCGCTAGGCTGGATGACCTCTCCTCTTGTGAATGCGCACAATGGGCCTACTGTGGCATACCATCCTCTCAAACTTACAGATACAGATATAGAAGACACATTATACCTAAATTTCTCAGTATTACACTGAAAAAAATGCTAGTCTTGAATCAAAGTAGTCAACTCTCTTGATAAGGAATTATCAGTGACAAGAGAAAATATTTTCTTATAAAAGAATATCTATTGCTTGGAGAAAAATGCTCTGAGTTCAAGTAAAATAGTTCTCTTGAAAAAATCCAAAAATTCTCTTGACTGTTCCTTTCTTCAACCAAGTTCAATTTATGTTCTCTCAAGAGCTATGGAAATTATAGATAAGGAAGCTATTCGTTCAAGAGACATAACATTTATTCCAATTGCCTGACAATCTTGTTATTCAGAACCAGAACCAAAATACAACGGGGTGGGAATTATGGGAAAGAAGTGCAGGTGAACGATTGACGAAAGCGGCCTCGCCCCGCCAGTATACACTTCTGAGTTTCGTTCCGTAAATAGGTCGTTTGTGCGAAAAAAAATCTAAATCTGACGGTTGAGATAAATATTTTATTGAAATGAAGTTGAATTTCAATAGTTACTTAATTATCAAAAACTATCCAATATTAGTGTATCGATCTTCACCAGAAATTATAAGTTATCTGTTTTTCATCAACTAGAAAAATTAAATGTGCCTAGTTAATTGTTTGGTGATGGACACTCGATGCTATTTGCAAATTTTGCAATCGATTCTTTGTAGCCTATAGCGGAGTGGGAAGAAGATGAAATAAGAAGAAATAAGAAAATTATTTACTTCTTATACTTTGCTATTTAGAGAGGTACAGAATTGTCAAAAGCACCAAAGTGTCCTCGAAACAATTGACAAGCTGTATTAATTTCTACTGCTATACAGATAGCGTGTAACTTCTGTGAAAATGGGAATCCAATCAAAACAAGTAATCTTTCAACTGAGCAACATGAAGTTTAACTCAAAAGACAAATATATTCCGAAGAGATATTTTGGCTCTTTCCTCAAAATCTCTCTTACATGAGGGGTTTGATCTAAGACAGTAATAGCTTTGAACGAAAAGAATAAAATCTTGCCTGAATTAATTTTAGACAATCTATAGGAAGAGAGTTAATGCTTTGGATCAAGAAACATCGCTCTTGGACCTATCCAAAAGCGCGAATCTTTTGATTGAAAGTCATATTCATTTCGTTAAAGAGATCCTTTTTTCAGTGTACGATAATTCATGATCAAGTGGTCATAAATCTGGTTGTTCGTCTGGCTATACAAAAACGAGCGTTTATTTAAAACTAAAAACATTTCAACTTAAACTATCAAAACAAAACTAGATTGCCAACCACCTATTTATTCCATTCGATCGATCTCGTTTTGCGGAAGCCACAATAATTCACCAGTTACCGATAAATTATTCTTGATAATTATTGGCAAATTTTAATAGCCAACTTACGATCGACCTGCCTCTAACAAAGATCTTAAAAAGCGTAAAACCAAACAGCAGAACGAAAATTAATGTATTCAGGAGTAACGCAATTGCTGGTTACAGTAACCGCGGTGCGTAACTAATTATTCCGACGTCACTTCGGTCAAAAAATTTATATAGTTACTTTATGTGAATGGATTTGAGCTTGGAAGAGTACGCGATTCGGTAATGATTGCGGTTTTGGAAAATACTACCATCTTCAAGGTTTCTCTTATGAAAAAAAAAATTATTGTTTTCTGTATCTTCTAAAATTAGAACCCCAAAACTTGCAGGAATGTAGTTTAATCAGCATCTGTCATAAAATCAAACGCAAAGACCCGAGCTAAGGGTACTAAAAAAAGGCATAAGAAAAGATAATACGACGAGGCGAATTGGCGAATTATCTCGGTGTTAAAATTATACAGGTGAAAAATTCCCAGAAAAGCGATACCCATAAATCTTGACCCCATAAAGGCATCCCAATTTACGGCTTCGCTGTAGGTAAGAGGCTTAGAAACAAGCCCGGGATTTTATTTTTTTTGGGACTTTTTTCGATTCCTGCTGGGCAAAAACCTGTCTTATCTGAATAGCAGACATCAACCAGCATGGAAGAATTTTTTGGATTCGCAGGAAATTTTTTGTTCGCTGAAAAAAACGTACGCCTAAACTTAATGTATGACTGTGAGCACCCGTATTAGCTCAAGGCCAGTACCATCCAGTACTTATAATATTCATATGGGCGCCTCATAACGTATTTCAATAAATAACGATCTCGATACGCCTATATTCAGTGCATCCACTGGCAATTATAATGGCAGAAATATACCATCTCGAAGGTAAAGTAACAGCATATTTTAAATCTAGAATTTTATGATTGCGCAGACGTTTTTCTGTTCGATTTTGATTATAGGCTTTTTAAGGTCTGGAAATACTTCAAGGAATTGGTAGGTATTTTTCTCCTGCAACCTGCTACAAGTCAATTTTTTTGACAATGAATCAAGGACACGGTGTTTGAATCAATCATTCCTGTGATATGTTTGTGATGTCTGGATACTGATTAAATGGCAAGACCCTCAGTATTAAAAACTTTCGCTGGACAGGTCACCTCGTCCCCATGCTTGAAACACATCTGCAAACGGAATCAAGGAGGTCAACAAAAACGCTACAAAGATGTTCTTAAGGAAAATATAGCAAAGTGCCACATCGATACCAGCAACTGGGAGACGACAGCAAATGGCGACGAGTAATCCACGACGGACCATAAACAGCGACGCAAATTAGAAAACGCACAATCGACGACAATTAAAATAGAATAGAAGATAATCATACTTGGTATCGAAAGCCTGTTTCAAGACGAGGGATCGGACATTCCTGAAGAGTAGTCCAACACGCCATTCAGCTATCGAAAAACAGGAAAGCTGCAGGTTTAAACGGTGTCTACTCAGAACTTATTACAATCCTAAAAAATGAGGAGTCGCTACACTCAATAGTGAAGCTTTTGAATATGGTTTACCAATCAGGCATCATTCTCTCTGACTAACTTACATCAACATTTGTAATGCTTCCGAAGAAAAGCTCTACTAAACGATAATGTAGCGATTATCGCCTTATTAGCTCGATGAGCCACTTTCTCAAGATTTTTCTAAAGATCATCCATAAAAGAATATACGCAAAGTGCGGGTCCTTCACGGGCGAATTCCAATTTGGTTTTTGGTAACGGTTTTGGCACAAGAGCAGGGTATCCAAGTGCTAATTCAAAGATGAAGAGATCTTTCTGTTCCTGTATACGCATGCTTCGTAGACTGTGAAAATGCGTTCGAAAGGGTACAACATGAGAAGCTTATGAAAATTATCAAGGATGTGAGCCTAGATGATAGAGAATTCAAGATATTCGCAAATCTCTATTAGAATCATACTGAACAAATCAAGGTAGACCAACAGATATCTAACGAAGTACGGATGAAAAAAGGTGTCCGGCAGGATTGAATCCTTTCACCATCACTTTTCAATATTGTTGACGGACGATACGGTTTTCATCGCTGATTCTCTGGAAAGTCTTCTAATATTACTTAATCATTTGGCTATTGCTAGCGGAGAATTAGGATTGAAATTGAATGCCAAAAAAACTAAATGAGTACCTAGTGATTAGGGAGAACCAAATTGGAGGAGGTATTCTTCAATCTTCAGGTACAGAACCAACAGATCGATCGGGACCCATCATACAGATACCTATGATGTCACGTTAATGAAAACTGGAATAACATGCAGGAGGTTTGTGCCAGGATCGAACAAGCCATCATTTGTGGAAATGAAGTCCGTATTGTGTAGTCGAGATCTCCCGCTCTCCGTTCGCACACGAGTATTATGTTGCTATGTCTTCAGTATTCTCTATTATGGGATTGAGGCGTGGACTCTGACAGACGCCATGTGTAAAAAGCTAGTGGCTTGATAAATGTTAAAAATATCTTCGAGGGATAGTGAGCAATGAAGATGTGCTAACGAGAATGTCAGATCTTGAAGTTATGTTTACGCTTAAAAAGCGAAAGTTATAAAGTACTTCGGACACATACTCAGGAATGACAAATACCTACTTCTCAAGCTCATAATCGAGAGAAAAATGGAAGGCAGAAGAGACCCTGGACGTCAAAGAATATCATGGCTAAAGAATTTACGTCACTGATATGGCGAAACCACGAAAAGTCTATTCAGAAAAGCAGCCGACAAAGTACATATAGCGTTGATGATTGTCAACGTTCGTAGAGGACAAGGCACTTGAAGAAGTAGAAGGTATCGAGTGATCGCCTGTGATGATGATGATGATGATGATGTCTGGATCATGACGGAAGATATAAAAAGAAGCCAAGACGAAGTGCAAAGATATCCGGAAAATAAAGAATTGAAATAAGAAGCGAAATGAATGCAAAGGATTGAAAGATAATCGCTTACGTGGCATGGACATCTGATAGCAGCCTAAAATAATATTCACACAGATGACAGAAAGTTGTGCGATTATAGACAAATACATTATTTTTCTCATTCTATGCCACACATATTAGTAGTAGAACAGGTGTGCATAATTCTCTGGAATGAATAGCCAGGGCAAAGTGGTGACAGACAGGCTATATCTCGCAGATAAGTAGGTAATGGCAGGTGAACTGGGAAAATCCAATAGTGGCAAACAAGTGACGAATTACATACTCTTCTATTGACCAGTCTAGAAGAACGTTCTAGAAGAATAAGTCTCTTCACCTTGTATAAAAGCCGTAGGAGCTGCAAATGTAATGTGGGAGCGATAACATTAAAAGTTTAAATAATGTCTTTTGACTAGTTTCACGGACTGGCTGACCTCGCGATATTATACAATTCTGACTCACAGATAGATACAAACGTGCAAAAGCATAAGGTACCGAGACAATACACTCACAATCTCTTTCGATATAAGAAGGAACCCAAATAACAAACTATTTTGTTTTCGATGTGATTCAGCTTTACTTATGATTCTGATTGATTATGCTAATGGCAGGTGATGGATTTTTTGAATTTCTTTTTTCAACTGACAAACATTAGAATAAATGTATACAATACTCACAAAAGAAATTGGTTTATAAACAGCTTTTATTTAATAGAATGTATGAAAAAGTGCGATATATGGGATTTTGATTAATGATTGTTCAGGATTAGCATATGAATGGCATTCTGAAGAAGTTCGAATTGAAAATATTAATTAAAAGAAACTTAAAATATTAGAAACATAATATGCATAATATAGATACATAAAATTGTGAAAGTATATTGTGAGTGCAGAAAAACGATTTAAGCATTTGAAATATGACGTGTTACGTTCTAGAGAAAATCAACTTTAGTTGAATGCAATAAATTCATTTGTTGGCTTGTTCTATATAAATTTTTTGTGTTTTGTAAAATTATAGATATATGTAGTGTTTGAATAATTGCAATGAGCTTGCGCAGTCAAATTTTCCTGTCCAGGTTTCATCGAACTAACTTAAGACGTGTCTGGATTCAGAAGTTTAGTATTTGGGTTAAAGTCGAAACTGTTCTGGGACGGTCCTAGAACTGTCGGAATCGATCCCTGATTTAGAGCTATCACTATTTTCGGACTATTTGTTACACATTCGCATGTTTTAGAATATGAGTCCTAGTCCTATTTTGAAATTTGACAGATGGGAAGGGTTAGGGTATCAATTTTTTTTTTGTATTTTTGATTGAATAAAAAATTAAAAGTTAATTTATTAAAAAATATAACCTTCAAATCAAAGTTTAAGTGTTGTGGACATTCCGAGAACCGTCCTTAGCATCAAAACCAATGCGCATGCACAACTATCAGCGAATTATTTCCATAACTATATTTGATTAGAAAGAAAAATTATTGTAATACTTAAACAGGCAATAAATTAATAAATGTAGATATCTTTTAAATTCGCTATGTGGAACGTGTGATGCAGTGCACTAAACCAGATTCATTGTTTCTTTTTTATTCAATAACAAAAATTGAGCCAAACAAATAATTAACATATTAATTATACCGCAAGCAGGTATATTGTATGATTTTTTTTTATTTAATTAATTCCCAAGGTTGATTCATGTTTAATTAGTTCCGATAATAATGCTTGATTGATGAATTAAATAATAATACAAATTGTTCGTGGGTCTTTTATGAAATAGGTCAAAAGCATAGGTATTCTTAGATCCTTAAATCAAGAAATTAAATATATCAAAGAATCATTCAATGTCAGTACTTATATGTATGATACAATTATTTTACGTAATATACCTAATAGATATTGCAATTTCTTGGTTAAGTTTCAAAGCCTAAGTATGAATTATATGAAAACGAGACCAAACACAAATACTTTTCATCATTTCCATACAATTCTTTCTCGACCAAATATTTTTTTCCAAAAGAAAAAAACACATTAAAAGGGTTTGAGTGTCCCTACTTACCTACTGTGTCTTGTCCTTCTAAGAAATATACTGATTACATTTGTTAGGCCTATTGGCTCTTATTTAAAAATAATTATTGTTTTATTCTCATAAACTAAACAGTCTAAAGTATTAATGAATATGACATATTTCCTAATAAAAATTGGCCAAATTTAGTGTTATTGTAAAAAAAAAAACGGTACAGCTAATCGCACAACCAAAATAACAGGTTTAGAAGACACATTAGGTAATTTTTCTAATTCAAATTCAGCAAAATAAATCAAGACTATCATGTTTTTTTTTGATAATGATGTAACTACTAAATTTGGAAAGTTGCGAAAAAAAGCGTTAGATATTTTAACTGTTAACCTAATTATTGTCTAATCAATACAATAATTATTGCAGTGTTTTTCTGTTTGGCCTTAAAGATAATCAATTTATCTTAGGTTGACAAAAGTGACAAAGCAATTTGCAAAGTTATCAATAATTATTCCAAAATACAATTCCACCTGTTCTTGTCAATCACCTTTCGAAAAGCTGTGGGTTTAAGGATACGAGCCACTCCAATTTCACTTTTCAATGCTTTGCTTGATTTATGTGAGTAGGTAACATTTTGAACGGCCTTGCTTAAATGCGCTGATACCCACGTTGCGAATTAAATTTGCTTAAAAATAATAGTATTGCTTCATAGGTCGGTGGGTGATTATAGAAAGCTTTTTCAGGAAGACTTCTACATTGGATTTATGTGCAGTCGTTACGACAGGTAACATTTTGTACGTCAAACAACCCGATGTCGATTATCAGTTAACCCCTTGCCGACCCTCGCTTGCCCTAATTTACGAGATTTAAATATCAGTCGTGCCGACGTGGGTACCTAACTTAGCGTCCAAAGTGCTGCATCGTATACAAAATGCAATGGTAATTTTAGTGAAGAAACTCAAGGTGGACAGACCAATTGGACCGATCGACACCAAAAGCCACAAAAATAAGTGAAACAAGATGATAAGATTACATCAAAAGGTATTCCAAAAACAAAGGACAGATTCATTGTGTTCTAAACCACATTTATGAGGAAAAAAGGCATTAAACATTAACACTGAACACTTAAAAACTTATACTTTTCAGGTATGACCCTTGGGAAATGCACATCGTTATTGGTTGCTCATTTATAATGTGTCACAGACTATCATCCCACCACGAATGACGATGGAGGGCCTCACTGATCTAAAGCATTTTCTAAAAAAAACAAGGTTCGACTCCCGTGGGTTTCTGGCCACTCAGGGATAGAGGGTAACGAAAAATCAGATGGGCCAGCGAGAGCTGGAGCTGCAACGTCATTTATAGTTTTGGAATATCGAACCAAAAAATCAAAAGTTAACTCTGGATAAATGCTCGAAAAGACGTAACTAACAACTGACCTGTTACGGCTTAGGCATACAAAGATGAGACAATAAGACACGATAGGAAAACGTTCACTAAGAATGGCCAAATACTTAAACACAATACAATGACAAATTTAGCGAACCAATCACAAAAAGCAGAAAAAAGATAATAGGCACACACATACAAGATTGAAAACATAGATGGCCACTGCCCAAATGAGTTGAAATATAACGAGGAAGATTGTTAAACAAAATAGCTATTCCCATTCGGTTTAATGTCAAAATAACGTAGTTAAGTGCAAATACTATTTGGATAACCGATATCTCTGTTATACGGCCAATTTTGGTCTGACAAATGTTGAAAACGTCCTTAATCGTCGTCGCAATTTCCAAATCTAGTTTCAAACAGGCCGCTAAATGGTAAACCAAATATTAGACCTACAGTTTCACTTTTTGACCATGACAAGGTATACTCCGTTCAACCTGACTCGTTCGGTTTGTTTGCTTGACAATAAATCAAATTCAAAACAAATATTTAATAGGTATAGAGTAGGTTTTAAATAAATAGTTTAACTATCTTTGACCTGAGCTATGACTTGAATAACGGGAGTTCGAAAAATATAGATATTTTCGTGAGAAATAAGAAAAATCGAAACAATACACAATACAAAACAAAAGGACTTGAAACTAGTCTATTAACAAAGCTGACATCGATAAACCAATGTAAGCCAGCTGTCCGTTGGGCAAAAAGACTTTTCAATGAGTCAATGAATTTAGATGTCTACTCCTGACATCTAATTACGGAAGAATGGCTCGTTAGTTAAACGTTGAATAGGAAAATAGGTGCTAAATTTGGATTCTGTAGATTAAATCCAGGATAATCTATAGGTTTTAATAGCAACTAAGAAAATTTATTATAATATCTAAACTAACTGATTATTCATCTAACCAAAACGATTAACTCGTCGCCTCACCGTTACCTTTCGTTTAAATCTTTTAACGAGATTACCCACGTAATTTGTCATGGCTCACCAAATTCGGTGTAAGATTTTCGTCACAGGGTTTGCAAAATTAATCTCGCGGTGAGCATTCTTAGAACAAAGTGCGCGCAATAAATAATTCCCATTTTATCCTGTCTATTTTTTATTCTATTATATGCTGATGACCTGCACGAATTCCCACAGCCGCAATATTACATATTTTTGCGGTGGTTTTTCAATAAGATCTTGTTCAAATAAACATGCAATTAGCCGATTGATGCCCCAGATTTTGCAATAATTAAGCTGAATGGAGATTAAACCATTTTAGTATTCTTGAAAAACAAGTATTCATTAAGCCTTTGATACTTTGTAGAAGATATGCCCGGTTTATTTATTTTCCGATAAACTTGCTGGTAACTGTCTATGCAAGTGAAAATCACACTGAATTATTTCATAGAAGGCATTGGGAAGAGATGAGCAAATAATGGGAAAAACATTCTACATCATCAAAGATAAAGTCAGTTAGGAATGTGTCATTGAGCATAATAAGTATTAGGACAATAGGATGTGACTGAGAATTGCATTAAATTCATTAAAGTTTTTTTGGTAGGTAACCTTGATATACCATCAAGTATATTGGCGCAATTTACCCACGTCCGTTCCGTTTTAATTCCAACACTTCTTTGCACAATCACTTTCTCTTCTTGTGAAGCGGGGGCGCTGCTCATTACTCAAATCAACATATGTTTGAAAAATTCTTCCAATTCTAGTCCGATTTTGCAAATTTTCAGCACAAATTCTGCTTCAACATTTCGGTCCTTAGAAAAGGACCATCTGATACGCAAATGATGTTGCAAAATTGAAAAACTGCAAGAAATATTGCAGATTTCTTAAAAACCAGCAATAAGGTCAGCGAGTGGGTGTCCATTTAGTAAGAGCATTGTCGTTCAAACGATGCTAATGATATTTGTTTTTATACGGAGTGGCTTATTTGGTGGTTTCGAGAATTGAAGAGAAACCAATTCAAAATTATTCTATGGTCTGAAATTTAAAACGCTTTATTGTTATAGATGAGATTCAAACGACAGAAGGACACGACTGACCAGTCACTGCAATATAATCTGCATTAATATCAATCTTGAATGGAGTAGGTACTCATTAAAATTATGTAACATGGAGGTAGTCGAACGTTGTTGCTAGACTAAAATATAAGAAAATTGAACATCTATTACCCAAATCATTATCATTGTAGCGTACAGAAAAAGTGAAGAATTTTCCATTTTCCCATAACATCGACGATGTAAACAAGTGGATCATGAACACAAAAATAATGACGATTGAAGCTGATGGTTACAAAAACCAATATATACTTGGGACAGAAAACAGTTATGAACACGAAAGGTCGAGATGAAGGGTATTCTATTCTATTATCTCCTGAGGTGTGCGGACACCTGCACTGGAGCTCGTGGCTCATTGTGCCCCCCTTAAGTTTTCATATCAGGTCCACTCCCTTAGTAAAACCTAGGATGTCCTTGATATTCGCTTTCGCGATTTCCTTTGGCTTCGAATACCGTGTCCCAAAGTACCGCTGTCTTTGCCGTCTAAGGTTAGGACATTGGCATAGTACATGCAGAGGTGTTTCATCTTCCTCTGCACACCTTTCGCACAGCGAGTCTTCTGCTAGCTTCATTGTGTTTAAGTGTCTTCTGAGAAGGCAGTGTCCGATCAACAATTCAACCACATCTCTCAATAATTGTCTCCTGCTTAAGCTAAGCAAAGTAGTTCTTCTGTTCTGCGCTTAGATGGTCCTTCCATAAAGAGTTTGGACTGCCTTAGTCCAGGAAGTCCCATCCAGAGTTTTTTGTGTTGCTCTCTTAACTGTTCCTCCAGTTTGCCTCTTACATGTTGATATCATATACCACATGTGGGCAGAGGTCCAATTAGGGTTTTCTCTTATCCTTTTCTTGCGAGAAGATTAGCTTTTTCATTCCCTTCAATCCCCTGCGTGCCCTGGCACCCATTCAAGGATCACCATGTAGTGTTTTGCCAGTTCAGCCACAGTTTTATGGAAGTGTTACACTGTTTTGGACGTGGTGCTTACGCTCCTTCATGACTTAAGAGCTGCTTGACTATCGCTCCTGATCCTGACTTTCTGATTAGGAACTGTCTCTCTCAGGATGATTTCTGATCCATTGAGCCCAGGTTTAGACTATCCGTCTTCCCCGTGTTCTTGTTATAGATTCCTACGCCTGTGCTAATGTGCGCCCTGGCCCTGTATGCAAATTTGGTTTCAGTGCAGTGGTCTGTTTCCCATCACATCATCCCGTATATATCTGTCCATCAGTTTCTCCAGTGTTTTTAGAAAAAAAGAGGACAGGCTGATGGGTAGTTCGTTTCGGCATAGGACGCCTTCTCCGGTTTGGGTATGAAGACCACACTTCCTGCCCTCCAATTTATTGGTATGTATGGAACCTAGCGCCACACTGGCCCTGAGTAGTTGACATATTAGTCTCTCGATGATCTCCTTTCCCTGTTGTGCCGGGAAGATCCCATCAGGTCCTGCTGCCTTATGGGTGGAAGGAATTTATCGCCCATTTGAGTTTGCTATGGTTTACCGTTTTGTTAGCAAGGGTCCAGCTCCCTTTCAGTGCCCTCCTGCGGAGTTCACCCAGATCGTCGTTCCCTTGCTCATTGACGAATTCGCGTCCTGGAAGGTGTGCCCTCAGAAGTAGTTTCAAGGTTTCTTCCACAGTCTTTGTGAATTTCCCTTCTTGGTCTTTCAGAGACCCAATCCCTCCAAGGGTGTCTCTCTGAAGGGTTTTTCTCAACCTGGAGCACTCTGGAGAACTTTCTATGTCCTTGCAAAATTTTCTCCAGGAGATGAAGGTTAACATTGATGTGTCTATCGAGTGTCAATGGGCCTAACGTTTTCCATTTAATAGGTTTTCCACTGTTGTTGATCAAAAATCATCCTTTCTTCACATACAAAATTAATTTCACCATTATCCGGTAAATTTTAGTACATTGAACAATGTGCTGCAGGTAAAGTTATTTCAAATTGCAAAAGCAATGTTGTTTATAATCTTTGGAGGTTCTGAGAATCTGAAAGCAGGACCTCTTTCACAATTGATAACAATATCGACCAAAAATAATTCGAGGCTCTGATTGGTCGAGCACTAGACATGCAAGGGTCATCCTATAGTCAAAAACAACAAAGGTTTTCGACAATTAATAATTATTGTGCCATATCAATGTTCATAATTTCACTGTCTTCTACAACAATATGTAAATAAACATTGCCAGATAATTGAAGATTGTTCAAAAGGATCATGAAAATTTCAATTCCCAGTTTTTTGAGAGGCGCATAAAAATTCAAAGTGGGACATATTTTGATTGATAAAATAGAAGCCGAAGCCCTCCATTCAATAATTCAAATTAGTTCTTATATGCAACAAAATTCTAAAGCTTTATTATGAACGTTAAATGTTACTATAATGCAAATTAGTTTAGGTGAATCAACAGTGGCAACAAAACGATTTAATCACTCATCGATTCTAGATATCCTTCCCACAACCCATACAGTTTTCTAGGTTACCATAACAGACAAACTATTGAGCAACAACATCAATTCGATCGGCTTGTTTTTCTTGCTGTATATGGGAACTGCATATTAATATTATTTACAATTAGTACAAATGGATGCCTTAGCGCGTGTGGTAGGTACTTACTACTTCAGATTTCATATACAATTATTACAAAAGATCCTTGAGTGAACAGCTGATGCAGATACGCCTTCCTATTTTAATTATAAAGTTGCCGCCTTCTGATGGTCCGCGTATATTGTTTGTTTATAATAATTATTGTGGCAATTATTCAAGTGAATAAATATCAACAACTTAAGGAATTTAGAATATGGTGACTATAAAAATATAAATGACCAAATGATGAAACACCGTTGACGGACATCGATAGCTCTTGCCCCGAAAAGTAGCTCACAGATAAAAAAAAGTCTCTGACAGTTTGCAAACTATCAGAAAGCATCTCCCATAGATGTTTCAATGTCATCGTTCTAAAATAAGTCGTTAACGTAACGGAGCGATTGTTTCTGACAGTTTGCAATCTGTCAGAGACTCTTGTGAGAGGAAACTGATATGACGTTGAAGAAATTTCAGAAGTTTCTTAATGAATGTCTCAATTAACTTAAACAATTTTGACAGAGGCTCAAGGGATATACTTTAATGATTCTCGTCCTTTGTAAAGCAGGGTTCCAAAGGAGCCAGAAGTCAAAAGAAAAATTCATGACCAAAAATGCTAATGGATTTATTTTTGTACCTACTTCTTGAAGGACTAGTAAGTATTTTTGAGTACAACTTACATGTACCTAGTCTGCTTGTTTGTCTCTAATAAACATTGTCAAAAACAAATATTGTGAAAGCGTTAGATTCCATAAAGTCGCCGGCGCAGTGCAGAGACACTATGATTACATAATAAATTCTGTAACCGTTTTCACCGACTTCCATCGAGAAGACGAAAAAAAAATAAATTCGCGTATATTTGAACTTCTTGGTCATCAGTTCCCGTTCTTCGCGTCCCGTGGTACTTATTTATTCCGCGTTGAACAGGTTTCAACGCCTAAAATGGTAAATATATTAAAAATATGCCGTTAGATTATATCATATTTTTAATCATTTCAATCAACAGACTTGAACTACGTGTCCACCGGGGCTGATGTATCACGTGTGAAGTTTCTTACTTTCCTTATCAGATTATTTGTATTTTTTTTTTGTGGGTGATGTGCTCTTATGCGGAAAAGGGGGCGTGCGAAGTTGACGCATCTTTGTATTCAAAATATGAAAATTAAGCAGCCACAAAAATAGGTGTTTCTGATGATCCATTGTTGTTTTGCTGTTGTTTTTTTTTCACTTTTTGAAAACTTTTTCATGGTCGTATTTACTAATAATAGCCAATCTATACTGTTGCACCGCGTTCATTGTACGAGTGACTTTATTATACTTTAAATCAACCTACATTTTTATTAATTATTTGAAAGTACTTAATAATAAGTAAACCGGTTTTAAAAGTATTGAACAATCAATAACGAAAATTGGTATATGCGTCGGTAAATGGTAGATCGATTTATATAGGGTGTCGCAAGCTTAAAATGGGATTTAATGATAATGTATTACAATCATTTGATTACCGATTTACTGCTAGAATGAAAACTAATTTCAAAAATTTGTTGGAACACTGTAAACTCTCACGAACCGAATTTAACCGCTTCTTTAAAGTCTTCACGCACTATCGCAAAAAAAGCTAATTTTTAAATGATTAAATAACGGCGAAATTTGTAAACTCCAAGTTCGATACTGGACTAAATTACGTGACTCAATTAAGTTGTCGTTATTTTCTTATTGAGAGGATTTTTTTGACTCGTCAAAAACTTGAAGGTATAAGATAATAATTTGAATATGCAATTTTACGAACTTGGACATTGTAACTTGAATGTGCTACAATTTTGGTCAATGGGATGCAACACAGTTTCCTAAGCGATAAAATCAAAAACAATTTCATTGGGGGCCTTTAGTAGGCATCGAAAAAATGGAATTCACTCTAGTTCAAGTGTGTTATATTTTTTCCAGTGTCACAAGTGATATTCTCATCATTTTGTAAAACTAGATTTTAATTTCCATCAACTTGAACTATATACCTTCTTATCGAAAATCATCCACCTGCAATATTGAGTACACGCCAGTTAACCTTTGAAGTCTTTAAACCGGTACATAAAATGTCGCTGTACTGGTTCTTTAGAAACAAAACGAAATTAACCCAAAAAGCAAAGTGTAGTTTGAGGTTTTTTACCATACATCTGAAACTCCAAGAAAATTTCAATGGAATTCAAAGCCAAAAAGGACAAGAATAAGATCAATAAGATAATGTGAACAGATATAGCACTTCAAAAAAAAGATTCACATGAAAACACTGATCAAATGTAACCAGGATTGTCTGAGTATTTATTTGGCAAACTTTTCCCTAAAAAACAAACAGCAAAACACGTGGGGATAAGACCAAAAATGGTACACTGGATTTATCAAATGGTTGTCAGACCCATTGTCACCTACGCCTCGTTGGTCTGGTGGCCAAAGACTGAGCAAATTACTGCACAGAACAGTCTACGTGAAGTAGAGATGCGAATCTGTCTAGAAATAACAGGGGGTATGTCAACCTGCCCCTCCGCAGCCTTAGAGGCACTGCTGAACATGCAATTAACCAACAGATCATATAATAACATCACTGGACTTTGACATTCCATATGAAGCGGTTGTAACAGAACGTCAATCATGGAAGAGCGCATCATTGTGTGTACATAGATTGTTCGAAGCTAACAAGGGAATAATTGGATCAAACTTCAAATTCTCCTTAGCAATGGGAAATACGCCCACAATATTTCAAGCTGAGGTACTGTCCATAAACATCTGTGCCCAAGAGTGCCTTAGAAGAGGTCTTTCAAGGGAGCACATTTATATACTCTCCGACAGTCAAGCAACTCTAAAGGCTTTAGGAGCAATTCACAACTAATTTGGGAAGGTGAAAATATCCTTAAGCAACTGGCTAGGAGAAACAAAGTAACTCTGATATGAGAGCCAGGACACCAGAGGGCAACGAGGAGGCAGACCCTCTTGAAAAGCAAGGCTCTTTGACGTCTTTTCAAGGCCCAGAGTCTTTTTGTGGACTAATGAAAAGCCACGTCTAGGAAGAAATGGGAAAAGGACTGAATGCTAGCTCATTGGATATCTATCCTGAGCCTGAAACAGGCGAAAAGGTTCATATCCATCTCAGCAAAGAGATCTGAATAGAAGAGACATTAGAACAGTCATTGGTCTGCTCACTGGGCATACCTGGTAAAATATCACCTAAAAACAATTAGCAAATCAGACAACAACCATTGCAGATCTTGCGAACAAACAACAGAAACTACAGAACATTTCAATCTGTGAATGTCCTACTCATTTCTGCAAAAGGCTGAAATACCTACCTTGATGGAGAACGGCTTACACTGCAAGAGGTGGGCACTTTACTACCCAGGAAGCTGGTCTCTTTTGGGAGAAGCATACAAATCTTGTAGGTATACTAACTAGAAGCAGAGTCACGCACAAAATATCTGAAAAGGTAGCAGTGCTTGAGCCTCTGGAACAAGCTGTAGAAAATGCAATCTACAATCCACAGCAAAATAATTTTGACATTACTATTGGAACTTTTCAGTCTCTACGGAATGTTGATGATGATTCATCATCAGTATCATTCAAGTGTATAATTTTTGTTCTTTAATTTAAGCAATTTATGTTCGGAAATATTTTTCAAGCAAAAATCATAAGGTCTCGGGCATTCTCGAAATGTTTTAACATAAATATCAAAATATCATAATGAAAAAAGTATTATAGTTTCTGGTGGAAAAGGTGTGGCCCGTTTTTGCACTAAAACTTGCATTTTCGAAAAAGTGTTAACAAAAATACTACAACAAAGCTTAGAGAAAGTTTATGTCCAATTTGAAAATCAATGCTGAACGATTATAGACTAAATTTAGAATCTTCTGATTTCATTCAGCCTCAAACCAGACAATGTTATTAAGTTGAGCACCTAGTGAAATAATTAGAGAGTGGCTTGTCAACTGAACCGGCCGGCCACCTATTATTACGCTGCTTACTCGCGGTTTAACCTTCTAATTTCTACGATTTCTTGTTATGTAAATACCTTGAGTTCTTTTTTAGTAAATAACTATGATTTAACGCAGGAAAAGCACCGCTGAAGTATTTGTTAGTTAGGCTTTTGAGAAGCTTTTAATATTAGACACCTCATAATGGCCTCGCTGCTTGTTAATTGTTAAACATATTTGCATTTAATTAAAGTGAGCTTCCTGTTTAACTTCCAGGAGTTGCTTCCAGTATTCTCGTAATAACAAACTGACTTCAACTAGATGCAAATTATTTCAGTTTCATAACTAAAAGTCTCTTTCACAATGGCAAAAAAACCCAAATCATAAAAGACAACGAATAGGTTGGTAATTGTTTTTAAGGTTATTACTAATTCATGCCTGTGCATTAAAATTTGTCATCAACAATCAACCATAGAAACAATATAAGAAGTAGGTATTATTGTATTTTTTTTTTCGTTGGTGGATTATGCACCAGGGTTACATTAATTATTTATATCTGTTTCAAGGTTCGAGTAACCAACCCACATGCGTTTTTATCGTGGTCGGTGTGTGAAAAACAAAATTTTCTATGTGAAATTAGTTAATTTGGTTACGATATGCGTATGCGGCAGATGTTTGTTTGTTTGGCCCTGCTGGAAATTCGTAGATAAAGGACTTCTGCGATATTAATCCAAACTTCATCTCTTGTCTATACCTACCTTATAAGTAGGAATGTATCCGGCATTCAAGATTCGTACAAACAAGTATGTTTATATTATCAGCCGGCCTGCATTTAGTCAGGGAGCACGTGTCAGAAACCACAAAATAAATTTAATTGATGCTCTTGGATTAAATTTATTCTCGACCCTTATCTGTAGAGTTTTTGTTGAAGTGCGTTTAGAAATGGAATGTGAAGGTAGAGTAATTGTTTGTTAGAGTGTTCTGACGTCATCACTTGGAGTGCGCTATTTCTGAATATATTGGGGCGTTGCGGTAAATTGTCAACGTCAAACCCGGTAAAAACCGCGGAGCGTTTTTCAATCCAGTCCCTGAGTGGGCTAATTTGGGCGCACTCTGGGCAAGCCAACTGTCGTTTTCTGAACGATTCCAGCGTAACGCTCCGAGTAAGCACCTGGAGTGCGTTTAGAAATGGAGTGTGAAGGTAGAGTAGTTGTTTGTCAGAGTGTTCTGACGTCATCACTTGGAGTGCAGTCTGGGTGCGCCTTTTCTGAACGTAATTGGGGTGTTGTGCTAAATGTCAACCTCAAACCCGATAAAAACCGCGAGGCGTTTTTCAACCCAGTCCTTGAGTGGGGTAATTTCGGCGCACTCTGGGCACGTCAACTCTCGATTTCTGAACGATTCCAGCGTAACGCTCCGAGTAAGCACCTGTTAATTTATGAACGGTTTAGAGTTACTCTAGGGTTACTCTCACACCCAGAGTGCTATTTCTAAACGCAACCCTGTTAATTTATTAGAGTTACTCTAGGGTCACTCCCACACCCAGAGTGCTATTTCTAAACGCAACCCTGCGGTTTTTGTTGTCCAGGCATCGCCGACAAAGAAATCATTTTTTGTAGGAATCTCGAATATCTGTGGCGGCGACTATAATCCAAATTTGATTTGGATTATAAAAGTTAGATAACATAGACTATCTATGATAAGGCATATGAATGGAGATTATTATATCATCTTTATTGCTCTGTTTTGTGAAACACCAAATCGGAGTGAGATATGATTAATTTGAGTGAAGAAATAGATTCACCGCGGTCGCTGTTTCCCAAACTTTCCGCATTATCTTTTTATTTTTGTGAATCAAATAAAATTTCCATTTCAACTATAAAATACCAACCTCATGTCCAAATAAGTAAAACAAATAATTTAATGACAACTTCAGCTAAAAATATACACATGAATAAGAGAATTTCAAACCAGTGACATTTAAAAATTTCGCGACCCAAGGCTAAAAAAACCAGAATGCGCATATGATATTTTGTTTTCGGAATTGTTAGGCAATTTCAAATGAAGAGAAGGTTTTATTTTAACTGCCCATAATTTAATTTTAATATTTCATTAAGTTTACATACATTTTCACCCTTTTCTTTTCCTAAAGGCGCTTAAACTACACAAATATGATTTTAATTGAGACATTACAAACACATCAAGAGCTACTATCCATGCTAGCATTTCATTATTTTTTTGTTAACGTAAAAAAATGGATTTTGTAATCATGAACTTGAACTGAAGGAATTCTAAACATAATTAGTATTTGCTTCCTTATTTGTATCAAAGCATACTAACTAACTCAAAATAACCCAATATAATTATCTACATTTATTATTAGAACCAACTACATGCAAATTGTCATAATTATTATTTCGCAACACTACTTGTCTCATCGCATACTGATGTCTCCTATTAAGTAATTGTAATGTTTACGACTAAAAAAAAAACCGTGAAGGCTGACGGAGGAAACAGCTGTAAATTGAAAATGCATAATACTTATCGACGAGATTTTAACATGTTTTAAAGTTGTTTAGACGCTGAAAAATTGTTAAAGTAAATAGGGAGCTACTTAAAATCTTCTACAGTGTGTCGTTGGCAAGCGGATGAAAAGTATAAAAGAAGATTACTTTTTTTTTGGTAAGGAATGTGGTATTAGAGGCCTGTTTCATAAAATTATGCAAAATTCAGCAATAATGTTTCTTCATAAAATATAAGACGAAATTTGTTTCAATTTTGCTACAGTGGATGGAAAACACAGCTTTGAAGAAAAAATTGATATCTTTCAGAACATTCCTGGAGCAAATCACTTAAGGATGAGGATTAACAGTACTGAGAGGAACATGCATGAAGAAATGGACACAGTTCATCAATGTATGATTGTGTGATGGATTACAATTATTATTGTGAAATGTGGCAACATTGTTGTTAAAGGTTCGGGAAATCTGGTACTGAAATTTCATGGCTAGGCCAGTATATGTATATTTGACTCAATTAATCAATGTATTGTGTGTCCAATAAATAGGTTTAGTAAATTTAAGGGCTGTAGTTTCAATTCTAGACCAACGGAGATTAAAGATTTTGAATATATTAAAAGGTAAATACAGTAGTGGGATGAAACATTCATAAAAATAGATGCTCGTAAACAGCATGGAGCTGATTTTTTAGATAAACAGGTAAACTCGCATATAGAAAAACGTCAACTTTTGGAAACGGAAATCGGATTTCCTCTCCGTTTTCCAACTTCTCAGTTTGAGTCGTCACTCTTCAATTCTCCAAACATATTTGTTATCATTTTCTGTTCTTATATTCATCGACTACTCTGGGCTAGAGATGTGTCATTCGCGAATAATTCGATCGTTTAAATGCAATCACTTCAAGATATCGAATAATCGACTCGGAGGAAATCGATCAATCGCTCACAACTCGCCAGTCGAAGCAGATGAAATAAAATAATGAAGCAATTGAATGATTCAGAACATCAAATCGAAAAATAGAACCAGCAGAGTGCACTGAGTCCAAATATAGTTGAGCTAATCGTCCGCGGAATTCGTGCTGAATCGTTCGACGGATACATCGACCCGAGCGGTTCCAAACATCCAAATGCGCATTGAGTATGATACTCAAGGTATCGAAATGAATGATTGGTTGCAAGGATTCGATCATTTTCGATATCCTTCGTCGATTGATCGAGTCTTCGTAAAATGAACGAATGATACATCTCTACTCCAATCGCCACTAGTCTGATTTTTGCCATACTCCTTTCCCTCTTTCAAATTATTCGTTATTATTAGAAAAATTAGAAGAAAAATTGCTACTGATTTAATGAACCAAATGATTTAGCCCTCATTGAAATTTAGAGGGTTGGAGCAACGTCTGAAGCCAGGAATCTATCGAGTATGAGCAGCTGCTATAAGAATCAAATAGAGCATGACATGAATATCTTGAGTCTCATTTAATTAGTATCATCCACATGATTTTCATGAAAACTGATATGCAAACATTATTTTCACGAAACAGAAGAATAAATTTGCGAGATCTATTAACATAGGTATAAAATTAACACGGAACAATTTTGTCTTTGGAGCGACACTTGGAAAAATTTCTCATTACTTCTTTTTCGTGATTTGGGTTAAAAATTTAAAACCAAGCGAGGCTCCTTTATGTATGGGAAATCTAAAATGACAAAACACGTTTTGCATATTATTGTTGCAACTCTCACTTACTTAGCATATTAATACGCAAACTTTTACCCCAAGATTGTAAAAATACAATCTTAACTATGTTAACAAATGTCCGTCCAAGTTTATTTGATGCTTTATAAGCATCAAAACATGATGTAAAACCGATGTATAATTAGAAAGATAAAATCGCTGGTCGGGTTGTCATTATACGCAATAATTGTAGTTTAAATAAACGATGAGTAATCTGATCTTTGCCAGGGGTATTTCCTATTGTTAGTTAAAACGATTTCTATGCAAACTAGATTAGACTGGAGGAGGTTGGTATATCAAATAAAGTATGTTTTAAGAAAAATGTGTTCTAGCTTCAGATTATCGAAAAAATTTCAGAGGCATGGTTATTGTGACGTTATTTCTTGTGAAAAAGGACTCCAAAATACTTTATTGGATGTTTTTCAAACTTCACAGACTCAATCAAAGGATGAAACGTTGCTGAACAAGAAAATACGACATTCTCATGAAAAGCGAATCTAATTACATAGCAGGGGCATAAAAAGTTATTGATTTAGATACTCCGAATTTCGAAAATCTTCAAATGAAGCCTCAATGTTCTTGGGATTTGAAGGAAAATTGGCAATTTGGAGACATTGTGGGTGTTCAGATTGAATAAATTATCAGTTTCAAACCAAACATGCTGGAAAATGCAAATATTTTGCACACAAGATTATTGTGCTTTTGACTTGGTTTGCAGTGACTTTGCTAAAAGACGTTACAGTGCTGTCAAGACCTGGCCAGCCAGGATGATGCATTTCAATGTTTGGAGCCGGACATTTGTCCAAATCCATACTGTTGCTTTGACACCACATTTGTTTCTTGTCTGTAATTTTTATGGCCGATTTCACCAACTATTTTAGGGGAGCTTTAACGATAAGTTTTCCCTAAATCGACATTTTTACATGGAGAAATGTCAGTTTAAGGAATACCTATCGTTGAGGCTCCTGAAATAATTGGTGGAAACGGCCATTAGCCTGCGAACAGACAGAATTTTTTGGTGAAAAACGATTAAGAGAGTGAGTGCTTCACGTGAGTATACTTTTCATGTTGATATGGTGATTATTTGATTTAGACACAGTTTAATGATAGTTTGTAGATGGTTTTCCCAAAAATTGCCTTTCCCCATTTTAAATCCAGGAAAAGTGGGGTTAAGTTACAACCCTTGTGAACGAAACCAAAGCTCCATGTCGTGTTCTTTCAGAAAAATTTCGAAAACAATGGAGGAAAACTGAATGGTTGTTCTGCGGATGTCCTGCAATTGGATTAGTAAGGTTCTATAGTTCTTACAACAAAAAGTATATTAAAGAGAGCAGAAGTTATGACATAACAGTGAAAGACAAGCATAAATATTGGATACCTAACTACATTATGCCTGATAAGGATGATGAGTGCCAGATGTCATTTTTCCTGATTGACACACCCAAAATGCGCAATTGTCAGCAACAAAATGCCCTTGGCCATCATTTGTCAAACTATTGGTATTATTTCCATTTTAAAACGATTGATATTTTGGCAGCATTTTATTGTCTTTTTTGCAAAGTTCTGATTACAGGTCTGTTCTCACAAGAGTCTCTGATAGTTTGCAAACTGTCAGAAACAATCGCTCAAACTGTCAGAGACTCTTGTGAGAACAGACCTTACATTGACACTTTGAACCAAGTCAGAAACACAATATCTTATTTATGAAGATTCCTGAAAATTTCAGTGTTTAGAATTTTGACATCCCTAGCGAAAAAACACCTACTGCGATTTTTCTGGAACATCAAAGAGTGATTTGCAGTGTATTTGTTTGATCCTATTTTTCTTGGGCTAAGAGCAGGATTTAAAAAAATCTTATGGGACAGTTTTAGTTGAAGTATTAGATGCAGCCAATAGGGAAGCAATGCAAGGGTTGTCAAGAGGAAAACACATCTTATAGTATTTTGCAAATCAATGATAAATGAAAAATAGGCATTGTGGTTAATTGCTTCAAATTAAAAATTAAAAAATGCATAACATTTCGATTCAAATTATTTTAAGAGTTCACGATGTTTTGCAGAACACAAATATTCGAAACTTGAAGATTTTCTTGGGCTAAAAGGCGGATTCTTTAAAAAATTTATGGGACAGTTTTAGCAGAAGTATTAGATATAGCCAATCGAAGAGCAATGCAAGGGTTGTCAAGAAGAAATCATATCTTATAGTATTTTCCAAAGCAATTATATAAGTGAAAAATAGGCATTGTTGGTAATTGCCTCAAATTAAAAATTAAATAACGTATACAATTTCTATGTAAGTAGATATGCAATTTTTTTTTATAGTTCACGATGATATTTGTCAAAAACGATACCTTTCAATTTAACAATAATTACAATGTTTAAATAATAATTAAGAAACCCTGTATAGACAGTTTATAGCAGGGTTATTTGCTACATCGCGCGCCTAAATTTCGTAATTCTGGTGGGTTACTTGTCTCATCGCACACAAAAATCTTTTTAAGACAAATAAATACATGTCATATACCATTGTAAAATGAATAAAATTGAAAACTATGGATTGAAAAAAAAATAACTTCGATTTTATTCACTTCTGCTAAAATTTTGTTAGTAAAAAATAAATTAAATTTGGATAATTTTTGCGAAGGATATCGGGGTATATTTTGCTCTTAACCAATTAATCCACAATTTGAAAGTACTTCTGCATAACCAGTCTTGAAAGTCGCAATATGTTCCAAGTTGCGAATGCACACCGTGTATTTGGGTTGACAGATTTCTCTTCTCAGCTTATCAGTAATTTTTTTATTCAGCAACCGCACTAAGGGCACTCACGATTAATCCTTCACAGTCTTATTTTGGCACTTGAAAAAGTTAGAAAAAAAATCACTTAAGGCACTCCAAAAAGCGAGCAAAATAAGGGGGTAGAAAGGAGGGCAGTCAAAAGGTTATGGGGTTAGTGGTAAGAAAACTTACCAGTCGCCATGGCAAATCTAGCCAGGGCTGTGTGGGCCCTATCACTCCACGATCACGTTTAGGTACTAGCTACTCACGAAGAAGTCTTGAGATAGACTAACTGACTTAAGACTTGCAAGCGTCTTGGGTTCGGAGCGGCCATGAGAAAGGTTGGTTGTGATTGGCCAGCTAGGCGTGCGGAGTCAGTCACTTCGACCAGATCGCGCTAGTCGACGTTGCTCCTGCTATTTTCTGCAACCGGCGCTGCGCTGCGTCGGTCGTCGCCGGCTAGAAGGCAGAGTTGCCCGCTGCTGCTGCTGCTGCTATCCATCGATGGGATTCCGGGCCTTGGACCGTAACAACGTGCAACGGTCCTAGGAGAATTTCTATCGACCTGCGAAGAATACATTAGGGTTTTTTTTTCGCGTTGGGTCGCTTTTTTTCTTTTTTGTTTTGCAGGAAGACTGAATTTTAGTCTCATCTTGTCCTTGAAGAATAGATAGAGGTGCAATTTGAAGTCTTATAGACCAGTTCACAGGTAGAAAGATACTTTGTGTAAATAGGGCAAACGTTGAAGAGGGAATATGCGAGTTTACAAATAGGCTATAGGTGCTCATTTTTAGGGTAAATTTATACTTTCATTGTTGGCTTATTGTTACAATTTTTGTTTGAGCGGTGAGGAGGCAAGAGTGAGTTTAGAAATAATTTTGTTTCATGGCGGTAGCCGGTATGTTCATGAGTTTGGGGTGAGTTCTATATCAATGTATTAGAAATATATTTGCAAATTCGGCAAGAAAACATTATTATAAAACTTGTGAGACGAAAACACCCTACAACTTTCCTACAACATTTTTCATTGTCAGATTTGGGTGGTTTTAAATACCCAATAGTTGGAATGATATTCAAACTAATTTTACGTGTATTCGTATTCGACCAACTTCTTTTTCAAACCGGTAAGTGGATTCAAGTCACTGTTTTTTGGTATTCATAGTATTCAGAATACCATTTGAATACCGAATATTAAAAGGAATATTTGTATTCTTGGGAGACCTAAAATTTGACATAAAATGAATTAAGGTTGTGTTGTAACTGAAAACAATAACTAAAATACAGCTGCATGGAATTTTGGGTGGCAGATCCTGGTGTACCAATGTTATAGTTATATGTACAATTGTTATACCTATCGTTTGTTTTTTGTTTTAAATAAATAATAACTTATAGTGTTTTATCCTGAAAAAGGTTTGCTAGTAACTTTTAAACAATTTGCGTATAATTTCAGCTTCGTAACTTCCAGCTTCTCCTCCAAGAATTCTGAATGAGTCATTGAGTAAGACCTTATTTTAAAGGGATTTTGGCCCTGCCAAGAATGCAGTCCTTACTGTAATCCCTATTGACATGACAGCCTTTTCAAAATCTCGGAGAAACTGTTTGTTCTCAGTTATTAATCGGATCAGTATACCTCATCTTCTTGCTACTTTTTTGATCTCCGATCTTCGAATTGTTCTAAAAATTCTGCAAGCCAATCCTGTGTTCTTGTTTTTTTTTTCTTCGGGCTTCCTCTTCTTGTTATTCTTTTTGTCTTCGAGATTCCTGAAGAAGCCCGACATCATCCAGTGAACAAGTGACGCAGGAGAAATCCAGAAGACTTGTTTACAGGCTACAATTGAAATTTACTCCCAATAAATCAAATAATGTTGTCGTATCAAAATACTCTTACTTGACAGGCAAATTAAAGGATAATTAAGCGATCGTAAAACTAAAAAAAAAAAAAATTGCTCGTTATATGACGAAACCTAATGCATGCGAGGTAAGTGACACTTGGCATAATTATTGAGAAAATTGTGTTATTGCTATTGTCAGTATTTTTTAAAATTAAGGACGTAATATGAATGTTTTTTTTTAAATAATTTCCATTGCCACATCTTTAACGAGCGACAATTTATGTGAAAAAAAAAACCCATACGAAAACATTTTTCCGATGTATTTAAGGAATAGTTTACTCTAAGGGCAACAATAAATAGGATACTTAAAACACTATAATATTAATGTTAATGAACTTAAGTGGTACCTTGCAGGCGCTTAACTATCTATCATTAACGGTCTTTAGCCAATGGATTTTTTCTTAATTTATTTTTTTGCAACTCAGAGTGGACAACTATAAGCCACTTGGCCATAAATATTTTTAATAACGTTCTATTATCCATCAATCAGGCTATTTATTAGATTAATTATAAATAATTTTCGTTTTTTTTTTTCATGTATCAATTTTTTCGATCAAACCTACAATGGGTATCTTTGTAAATCTTGATTGTGTCCTTGGGCAGTACCACGCTAAAATGAACAATGAACAATTTAAAGTCTAAATAATACATAATAATATATGTATGTAATTATAAGAAGAAGAATCAACTACCTATTAAGTTAGATTAGGAATAAGGGGATTTGGCAGACATATATTGCGTCACTAACTTTTGTTTGAAAAGGGTAAGATGCAGCAGCAACAGTAGCTTATAGCTTATAAAGTAGTATTTTCCAATAGTACTTGCAGTAACGGCTCGAAAATAGCAACTTCAAGATAATAATTTTAAAGCTTGTACGTACTGCTCAGTACTTTGTTGTTTTTTAGTAGCTAATAAGTGTCTAGCGAATACTTCGTTCACAGCCAATCGCTGTAACTTTGTCCCACACACAATATATGTCTTTACGTATCTTTACGGCCATTGACTACGTTGTTTGGATTTCCAATGATAAAAAGTAATAGTAAAATTTGTTGTGTTCCTAAACTAACAGAACACCTCTCATCTTTTTGTTCATAAAATATTTATAATTTGCCATCTCAATTTTTGTCTAAAAGACCTCGCACACCTTACATGGGATTTCAGCGATCGGTCGATTTTTTTCAAATTTTGATATGTTGATATGTATAAGGCCAGGGAATAGGACTCTTGTAGGGCAAGAAAAAAATTGGGGTGCACAATTAGCCAAGAGGCTGCAGTGCATGGAAGGCCACAGCTCGTAGATCCCCCCTAGAACTAACAAACATCAAAATAGGAAAAAAATTCACGAAAACTTACTAAAAAAATAATACTAACCAATTTCGAGCTTGTTAGCATACCAAATCAGAGAAACAACTTTTAAGGAGAACACAAAGACAGATAGTGGTCCAATACCAAAATAGGGTGGACGCATTTGACAACATGGACACTGAAATCTGGATAGAAGCTTCTGAAGTTTGGGTAAAGTGACCCCCAAATAACTGTGGCAAATAGCACATCTAGAAATAATGAACATATCGATCATTAAGAACTGAGATACTCCGTACAATGCATACGGGCGTAAACTCTCTGTTATACTTACTAATTACGTATAGTGTTCAATGCTCCTTAACTACTTTCGAGTGCAGCTTTTAATAATAATTATAATCGAAGCAATCATTTTATTTCTAATAGTAGGTGTCCATTATAATTCCACGGAACGTAATCTAATTTGAATAAATGGACTATTTTCATGAAGAGATAAATGTTCTTTGTTCCAGTGTAATTTTTAATAGGCCTTAAACTGAATAATAAAAATATGCTTCAAAAGGTTTTTGTGTACCCAATGACAATAAATTAATGAAAGTTTCTTCCTAAGACACTGCCTAAGTACCTACCTAAACCTTTTGCAGACAGTGTTAACTAGCATTTTCCTCCTTTTATTTTTATTTTGCACTGTATAATAGGTTGGCTTTTGAATTCGAAATAGCCTGCCAATTTCTAAAACGTTACTACGGCCATAAATCATATCCGTAACTGCTTAAACATAGATTGTCTAGCAAAATTTACGACCAATGGCGTCATTCAATATTTTTATAGCGTTTGCTATTTTAGAATTAATTGAGGTGGGATCTAGACGATATTTGTTACGGATATACAAGAATAAATCCTTGTCACAGACCAGTGTGACGAAGTAAAAATTCTAACCCTATTTGCTCAGCAGAGAAAAACAAACATTTTGTCAGTTTATAGAGTTAAAGACCCTTATTTGTAAATCATAAAGAACTCGTGGCGGACCCATAAGCTTGAAGCTGAAGGAGAATGGAATATTTTTTCTCGCGTATCTCACGTTTCGTCATATTTGTTCAGGAAACCATTAATAATAAAAGTCCGTCAAATATTTGACATTCTCGTGGCATAATTTAAGGAATTGGATAAAGTGTGATATTTTGATTTGTGTTATGGAACTAAAGAATTTGATTCGTGGCATCTTGATAATGAATGGTAGGTACAATAAAATCTAACTTCAGATAATAATATAGCAAGAAACGGAATTAAATTTGAATTTGAATCGCTGTTCAAGTTAAACTATTTCTGGTAATAAAATAAACTAAAAAATAAATAATTTTAAATGCTTCTACTAAAATTCACTTTTGCAAAAAATAAAAATTTGATTGGAATAGTGAATAGTTACTGTGAAACAACCTTCATCAACTAAAAAAAGCAAATTCGAGTTTTGATTTCATACGACACTAACAAAAACAGTTATTGCAGTCAGATCAATGGCTTCGGCAGTGTTTCGTGACTTGTCCAAGGCATTCAATTGTGGGAATTACAAGATACTGCTGTAGAAGCTAGATTCATATTATGGTTTTGGGGGTTCTGCTTTGAGGTGGTTCCGCTCCTACTTGTCAGATAGATCGCAGATCATGAGATTTCAGAATGGTGGGTCAGAGCGAATTAACATCACTGTTGGGATCCCACACGGCTCGCTGCTGGGATCTATTATTTTTCTGGTTTACGTCAATGATATACCCCAACTACCAAATTTCTGGAAAGTTTACTCTATTTGCGGATGATACGGTTTAGATGTGGAAGGTTCAAGAATGAATCAATGGAGATTTGATGAGGGTAAAGGCCTGGTGCTACTTCAATTAATATTTCGAAAACCAACTAAAGTCCGTTCATTATAAAGTCTATAGACAGAAGAGAAATGCTTGATCGGAGATGGTCGACGCTGATTGGCTAGATTTCAGTGCCTCATTAGGGCCTTGGGTTAACCGTTTAAATTGAGCACTGGTCGCCCAATTTTGGCCAATACCTGGATGATAATCCTGTAACTCAGCAAAACGACAACAAATTCTTGGGCCTCACAAGTCCCTCAAGTTTGAAAATTACAGTCCTATAATAATGTTCGTAAAAGGATTTCTTGGGGATGTTATGCCATAAGAGTGATATCTATGGGAGCTTTGATGTCTTGGTTGCTAGGAACGCATACTACGCTTTGGTGGAGTCACACCTACGTTGTGACAATATGCTTTTGGGATTGCTGCACCCGTGCATTCTTTGATTCAGAAGAGGGCAATCCACTGTACATTCAGGGTCACTGGTCAGGAATCGGGCATGCTATCCTTACGCTTTATTCGCTGTTTATACTGGAAATGGTGTACGGGGATGAGTTGGAGGTGGACAAACATTACAATACTCGTCATGTTTTCTTTCACAGTTTGCCTATTCCACATTCACAACTGGTAAAATCAAGAACAGCTTGGTCGACCCTCAAATGCTTTTGCGCAGTCAGTCAAGACCAAGTTCAACTAGCCTTTTTTGTTTATTGCCTGCGAAGCATTGGTTAGTACGAATAGATTGGCTATTGTTGAACAATCAGGCAAGAAACCATGCTGGTTTAGAGAGAACTTGTCCAATAAATACTAAGGTGAATCATCATATAAGACTGATTCGTATATTTTTGCCAATAAGTTTAGGATAGTTATAGGCCTATAATTTTCAATTTCATTATTATCGTTTCCAGTTTTTGAAATTGGGGTTATAATTGATTCTTTCAGTTTGTCTGATGGACAGATTGAATAAATACACCAGTTGCCTTTTTAGGTTTAAGATTTCTGATAGTGTCCTCGACATGCTCTTCAGTTAGGTACATGAGAAAAACGAAACTCACCATTCACACCAGCCCAATTAGGGGTTGATGAATTGATAAGCTAAAATGAGTGGCAAGTGCGTCGGCGATTCCCTGTGAACCATCAAAGACCTGCCCATTGAAAAGCATCTCAGAAGTGACAACAGGGCTCTGTCTGCGTCACTTAAAAAAAGACCAAAACCTCGTAGGATCAGCAATTTTTCTTTATATTTTGTTGATAAAGAATAAACTCCTCTTTAGTTTGATATTTGATAGCACGTCTGAGATTTTTATATTCGTTTATAAGCATATCATCAGCCCTACCAGCTCGGATCAATCCATGCATGCGATTCTTGCTTCTAATCTTTCGCACCAGATCAACAGAGAAAAATTTTGGGTGTTCGCTTTCCGGTAGAAGCTCTTCTCTCAAGTTTTTTGGGCATTGCTGAATCGATACAGTAGTTAAGCTTTTTGTAGAATTCACCCACGCCAACGTTCACATTTTCACAAACACACACATCTGACCAGTCAGTGGACTTTATTAAATGATACAACTTGTCAAAAATCTCCGTTTGCATAGTCATAATAGTAAGTGTTGTGAAAAGACCCTGCTCACCTCTTATGGGTTTTTGCTTTTTTGTCAAACTCAATGAAATTTTGATATGTGGTACATCTTGACTTCCTCAAAGTTCTCATAGGCCTAACTCGAAACTATGAACAGTTTTCGATATACAGGTAGTCTAATGTCCAAGAAATGTACACATTTTATACGCATTTACATCTACCTGTCACCTGAGCGTGTGGATACCTGTCAATGCTTGTATATTATAAGGTGATAAGTAGATGTGTTCATTTCTTGGACATTAATAAACTACCTATATCTTGAAAACTATTCATGGTATCGGGTTGGGCCTATGAGAACTTTTTATCAGAAAGTGAAGATATACCACAAATCAAAATTTCATTGAGTTTGGCAGAAAACCAAAAACCCATAAGCGGTGTGCGGGGTCCTTTGTCTTTTTCAACTCGAGCCCTTGCATGCAGTAACAAGTTAACAAGTTAAAACTTGAAGCTGGATAGTACAGACCCTTCTTCACCAATAGGTTACCCTCAATGATTTCTCCAACTTTCTCACTGCAAAAGACAAGATCAAGCAGTCTGTTGAAGCAGTTTAAAACAGTGTTACTTTGATATAGGTTATTCAGATTAGGAAACTGAGTCATAAGTGAGCTTCTGCAACAATTATTACTAACAAAATTTGGTATATTGAAATCTTCTATCATTAAAAAAATTACTTCATCGCCTAAAGCCTGAGCAAATACATTTAAAAAATCATATTCACAAGCACTATTTTCAGTTAACCACTTTATGTATCTCTTCCGTCATAAGTTCTAGACATTTGCTTATAATAGTCTACTTACTAGAACATGAACTCCCAGAGACACAGTGTGGCTTTATACTTAAACGAGGTACGTCTAACATGATTTTCAGTGCAAGACAAATGGAAAAGAAACCCACAGAACAAAATCGTCCTCCATACATGGCCTTCACAGATTTAGTGAAAGCATTTGATTCAGTCAACGAAGATGCTCTTCGGAAGATATTGGCATAGGTAGGTTGTCCGCAGAAGTACATCCAGATACTGCGCCTGCTGCATGATAATATGAATGCAACCGTCTCAAGCAACAATGGAAGAATCTTTTCAAATAACTGAGGCGTTAAACAGGGCTGTATTATTGTACCCACTTTATTTTTTCTATTTATACGATCTGTACTTCACCTTGTCGAGGGTCACCTGCCGCCAGGAGTGGAAATCCTATACAGACTTCATAGCGGCTTATTCAACAGATTATGAGCCAAGACGAAATATCTATAATTGAACTTCAATATGCGGATGATAGATCTTCAGGCAATTATCAATGCACTCAATTAGGCATATAGGAGAATCCGCTTGAGGTCAACTTGGACAAGATGCAGATTCTGCACCAACCCGCTCCATATATAACTATAAATGACCATCATTTGCAAAACGTAATGCACTACCTATACCTTGGGAGTTATCTGTCAGCGAATGCAACCATTGACGCTGAAATTCAACATCGCTTGAAGTGTGCTAGCGATGCCTTCGGGCGACTTCTAGAGTCTTCAACAATAACGACATCGAGAGCGCTGAGACCAAACTTCACGTCTACAATGCAGTTTTAATACCAACACTTAATATAGCTGCAAAACATAACCACCAACAGAAGATACATAAAAAGCCTAGAAAAATATCACCAGCGCTGCCTAAGAAGGATCCTAGATTAATGTTTTAGAGGAGGCTAAAACAGCTCTCATCATTAAGCACCAACTTCGCTAAATAGGTCACCCCCGAAACATGTCTTCCACGACAGTCTCTACAGTCAACTGAAAGAGGAAAATCGGAATCAGGAAGGTTAACAAAAACGCTACAAAGATGTTCTTAGGAAGAATATGTAAAGTGCCGTATCGGTAGCAGCGGCTGGGAGCCTACGGCAAAAGATAGGTGGGTGTACATGGTGTCAGGTACTCCACGACGGACCGCAAACTTCTGGAGAACAGCGACGCAAACACGAAACCTAAAAGAGGGACCGCAGGAACAAAGGAAGAGACTGAGTGTGCCAAGACTGTGGAGGAGTGTGCCGTTCCAGAATTGGTTTATGTAGCTATCAGAAAACGCACAATCGACGACAGTAAAATTAGATTGAAAGATAATCAAACTCAGTATCGAGTGATCACCTATAATGATGATGATGACTCACTGTCTTCAGCAAGACTACTTTGACTTTGATCATTTTTTTGAAGGTGTTATAACAGAATGAGATGTGCATACGAAAGATGAATCCAACTACTTGGCTTGGAATTAAAAGTTTACATTGCACAATCTAAAAAAATTTGAATAAATTCTAATCCAGACATAAATTTTATTAAAAACTGACGCCCAATGACCAATATGCCAATTAATTTTAATGAATTTATTATTTAACCGGAATAGCAAAAATGTCATTTGCGCCTTCTCGAGCTTAAACGCCATGTGGGCGGTTTATGAGTGGTTAGATTTTTTTTACGGCTGAATCACTAAGCACTAAAATATCGCGTAAGAAGTCAAATATGGCTCACTGCAGCGCGAAGCTAGTTTTCTTTACATACCCATGTCTTCGGAACATTGTTGCATTTTGTTCGGTTTTATGAGGAAAATTAAATTGGAATTTTATTCTTAGTTGCCTGATAGCTTGTTAGCGAAAGACTAATAATGCAGCAAGAAGAAATTTTTATCTTCTTTTCAATTCACTCTATAAGATTTTTATCCTGCTCCTCGAACAAAAAAGTATTTACAAAAATCATTATCAAATATATAATTTCGTTTGGCGTTCCACTTAACCGCTATACATAAATGGAAATGACTGCTTTCGAATCAATTCTTCTTCTGCCTATTTATTTTTTGTTTTAACGAACGAAACAATGAGATATTTGTGTCGTTTTCTTAATGCTCAACCGGACACCTACTGATTTTTTAAAATCCTTCGACGATAAATCGAATCGAAAAAATGTGTGGGTGCTGAATTCTTGCTAAGACGAAGTATAATATTGAAAGTCTTCGTTCCGTAGTATTTTTGCATTGCATTCTAAAATTGTTATTAGGGATTATATCAGTTGTTCTCGTTCTTAGTATATCTTTGACATTAATTATACTTATCTTGTTTGGAAACTTGGGTGGTCATTGATAAAACTGAAAAAAAATAGCTGGAATTTAATTAAATATTTATTTAATTAACAAGATTCGCAACAGAAGATAATACAATTCTTGTACCGACGCATAGTGTTTTTCTATCCTTAGGTATTCAAGGAATACTATTCGAAGTACAAGTTTTATCGGAATAGTTTGAATAGCGTAAAGTGGGAAAAATATAGAGCACATCAATGAACTCTACTCTGAAAACGCAAAGTATTGCATGAAGAAAAAGGGAAAATGAACATTGAAAAAATTGGTCTCAAATTGACATTCCATTGAATATAATGTTATTTTTGAAAAACTTCAGTTTATAGGAAGTTTAGGATGAAGACTACGGTTCACTCGTAGAAATGGTAACGATGATAGACTTTTGCCAATTGGTGAGAAAATGAAAAATGGGTTGTAGAAGGTGTACTTAGGTAATTGAAAAGGCAATAAAAACTTAAAGACGAAACGTTTTTGTTGTTGTTTTTTTTTTACTGCAACACTGAAGCAGCAGCGTATCCGCTCGGATTGATTAATGGGCTGGTGAGTATTACATCAGAAATAAAAAATAAAATAAAAATAATTCAATAATCTCTTTAAATAGATTGCGTCTCGTGTGGTTTATCCATTATGCAGCTCAATTAACTAAACTTATTACACCACACACACTTTTTTTATTAAAACACAATACGCGAAATGTTTCAGAATTGCCTATTGAAATTAATAATATATTGAATAGTATGTATGTACAGTGGCGCACCCAGGTTTTTCATTTAGGGGGGGGGGGGGGTTTTCATAATGATCAAGGTTCATCGCAGACAGACGCTGCCGTAGGCCGGCCGCCATAAGAAGAATTTTTTTTCGGGTGTCACGCCCAAAAACGTTTATTTTAAGCCTTCGAAAAATAACTTTTTGTAGGTGATTTCTATCAAAAAACAATTAAAACGAACGCTCGCAGCAAAATAGCTGCGCGAAAAAAAGATATTGTCACCGCCACTGTTTTCATAATCATGTGTATTTAAAAGCAAGAGAGTTTCCTACATGGTTGCAAACATTCTAAATTTCGTCTTCACCAATCAAATAATGGCCGAGTTCGTTTTTGTCATCTTTTTCGTCGATTTGCTCCGAAAATTTGACAGGCACGTGATTTGTAAATTGAAACTGTCTGAGCCAGTCACGTGCCTGTCAAAATTACGGAGCAAATCGACGAGAAAGATGACAAAAACGAACTCGGCCAATGTTCACAAATCACAAACATTGCTGATCATTCGCAAATTTGCAATCGTTTTGCGGGCTTGGTGGAAATACACCATACACCTTTACCATGACCGCGAATGGCAGCAAATATCCAGTAAGTTCCCCAAAATTTTGTAGAGGGCGCGAGTGAACTGTAGTGCTTTCAATTTTGGCGGTTTTGACGCTGACGCTGACGTCATAAAACGGGTGTACGTCATACCTGAACCAATGACGACGTTTACGTTGTCAGTTGTGCGTCGCGTACTATCCTAACAAACCGTACCTTAAATACTAACAATGGACAGTGAATAAGTTAAAATGTCTTCCAAAACGTTCAATGGCCCTTAGCGAATATTTTTAAAAGTGTCAGCGTCAGCTTGTCTTAAAACCACACGTCAAACTAAACTTTTGAGACGTTTTTTCGCGTCCACTTTTTTGAAACTGCTTCAAAACTATTTTGAAACAGTACACTTGGCCAAACATAAAACTGATACAGGCAATATATATTTTCTAAATTTGCCTAATGTGAGTCAGGCTTAACAACAAAAAGTCTCTTCTGAAAAACCTACACCATTTCCAAATCCAAGCGGCAGTAAATGACATTAAATAACCTAAATTGTAAACAAACACCAGCCTTCCTATTGGTTGAACCGCCCTACCTGGACCAGTGCGCATGCAGGGAGGACATTTGATAGGTTGTAATGAAAATGACCAGTTTGTCATTTACTGCCGCTTGGATTTGGAAATGGTATAGGTCAGATAGTTTTTGTCAATGTCAAAGCTGAACAAAAGTAAACGCAACATGTTTTTATGTTATGATTGGTTTAAATATGACACTAACTTGACTCTTTTTGTCACCACATAATAAGAGAAGGCTAGTTTTATGATTGGCCAAGTGTACATTCTCGCGATAAACTCATGACGTCAGGTCAAAATTGGTTCAAACCGTTTCGAAATACAATCCAATCCACGTTTTCAAACCATTTTCTCGCGCCGAGAAATTATGACGTCATAGTGACATTACTTAAACCAGGGGGCGGATTACGAACTCTCGATTCGAACCAAAACCGCATGGAGTGCGTTCGAAATCCATGGCGGTTTCGGTTCGAATCGAGAGTTCGTAATCCGCCCACAGTTTTGAAAAATGTTTTGAAACATTTGAGACGCGAGAAAACTCCTTTGATGTTTAAATTACACTGGATTATTTACGCGCCAAAATTCGAAGAGTTTCAAGTACAGTAGCGCCCTTTACAACTCAACTGTCAATATTACATGCCATCGCGATGTATGATGTAGGGCCAGGTTGCCAGATTTCCATGTTCTTGATTTCGATTCCAGATTTCAGTAATTTCGCGTAACGTAATAGGCTTTTTTTTTAAATGTAAAATGGAAAATTTGTAGGTACCTATAGTCTGGCTAGCGAAACGGCGAACTCCAATAGAATTTGCTGCTTTGCCAAACTTGACGGAAACTCTAATAAACAAGTTAGTGACATTTTTTTTTTCGCTATATGGTCATAGATAGTATTTTGAAATAGAAAAAAATCCGTCAACATTGCGAAATGATGGATGTAGAGAGGCGTGATTATTCAGAGGCATGATTCTATTGGTTAGAGTCTGAACGACAGCACGCAGTGGCGTGGTTATTGGTGAAACTAGAGATTTTTTTTCTAATAATTTTATTGGTTTATTTCCCTGGTGTTTTCGGTGCCACTGAACCCAAAGACATGGCTGTCATCAGGCGGTGTCAGTTGAGGTGTCATTGAATATTTTTAGGCTACGCCCCTTTTTTCTTCCCCCTTTCGTCTCTACCAAGTTACCACTTGCCAGACTATACCTATTAACCAAAATCGCAAAAAAAAAATTTCACCGGAAAATTCTTTGTACCAGTGCTAAATTTCGGGGGGGGTTTTAACTCTCAAAACCCCTCCCTTGGGTGCGCCACTGTGTATGTATGTATGTTCGCATAAATTTGAAAAATTATTAGTAGTTTAATTTTATTTAGTTTAGTTTCTAATTATTCACGACTCTATGCAATCTTCTTCGAAAGCAACAACAGAAGCAAGTGAAATTTTTAACTTTTTGAAGACATATTAGATGGAGGTGGTTTCATAAATAAATCTCATTTCACTGGTTTGTGAAAAAAAAAAAAAAAACAGTATCAGTTTTATAGAAATGTGCCATATGGATATAATATGTCACTGACATCAGGATTTTTATGATCAAGGCAATCTTTTGTGAAGGATAAAAGCTAATTAGAGTTTGGCTCTCAAGATAGATTTTCTCTGCTTGTTATACTTTTTCTCAAAACGAGGGTTTGTTGGTCTATCTGCAATCCATCTAGCTAATTTTAACGCTAAAACTTTACACAAACATACCAGGTGCTTATTTGCTTTGTCGATATCTTATCAATTTTTATTGTAAAATGCCAACAAGCAAAAGCAGAAATTCAAAGGCAAACGCCGAGCATTAAAATTAATAATTAGATAATTAATTAAAAAGGAACAGGCATATCTTAGGACGAGGATAGTGGAACTAGAAAGTGAGATTACTCACATTAAAAGATCTACCACAGATGAGCACAGTGATGAGAGGAACAAAAATTTTATAATTGTTGGACTAAATGGCAATGAAAATTGTGAGGCTGATATCATGGAAATATTTGTTGCATTAACAGTCAATGTATCTAAAGATGACTTCGCATTCAAAGTTTTGCCCAGTCAAAATATTCAAAAACCAGTGCTCGGACCAGAGCCTTGATACTGATCTATGTGGAATAAATGCTGGGACAAAAAGAAACATTTACGTTAATCCGGACCTGTCCAAGCATGCTCGTGATCTTTTTCTGGAGACCAAAGATTTAAAGGGACATGGCTTCAAGTATATATGGTGCAAGGGCGAGAATGTGTTATCCTGAAAAATGATGGAGTTAGAATTATCACTTCAGCACAGATTGGAAGCATAAACATGAACCTATAACCCTAAACTCAAATTCCATAATTAATTGCATAACACCCTTATGGCCGTTTGCACCGACCATTTTAAGGGAGGTCCGTGGGCAAGGAGTTCTATTGTACATACGTAATTCAATTTTTGATATCAGCCTTGAGCTTTTTCACTTGATTAGTTGCAGATGTAGTAGTGATATCCTGGAATGTGTATCTGTTGGTGTGCCTTCTTACACATTTCGTGTGTTTTGCCTGTATAACATGCCTAAATACTTATCTTGTTGTTTTAGCTCTAAGTATTTTACAAGTCCTATATTTGCAATCTCGTGGTTGGTCTCCAGATCGGTTAGGCCTCTACCTCCATCACGTCTGGGGCAGAGGCGCCAGCTTTTGAAAGTTCTCATGAGTACAGTATAACTTTATAAATTCGTTTATAGGGGGATGGTGAAGTTCGCCGTAGGCGCCGCCGGAAGCGAAAATTTTTTTCTACGAGAGTGCCAGAACTGCTTTTTTCTGCACGCATTTAGGCACTAGTGCGGAAAAGTAAAATAATTATGCAATGTTAAGTCACCCTGGTACTTTCATGTCCTGAAATGCGTGCGGAAAAGTACTTCTCCGCACGTTCGTAAAAAATAACGTTCCTTAATCATGCGGAAAATCTCTTTTCCTCATTTAATTGTTACGCACACGCCCTAACTGACGTTTTGTTTCATTTTAGCCGCCTCTGTCAACTGTCAGACTGTCACTGTCAACCAATGAACTATTATTATAAAAGTTCCGATATATCGAAAAGATTATTAGGTATATCGATATTTTTTATTATTTTTTTTTTTTTTTTGGGTTTGGTTGGCTTTGCACATAGTGCATAAAGCCACTACAATTAACTTAATATAATATTTATGTAAATTATGATGTATGTAATTATGTGCTACAAATAAAAAATATTAGGCAATCTCATGACCTGTCAAACGAAATTCAATATGGAAGTTCAGGTCAGACACCGTGTTGTTTACATGGTTATTGACAGAAATCAATGAAAAATTATTATTTTGTCACATTCTGGACATTTAGGTTTGACATTGGCATTGTCAATATTGTCATGTTTGGCATCTACAACAATAAGAGCCCTGAACAAAAATGCTTTTTTTTATGGACGTCACCACAATTTGACCTGAATGGCCATGTTGGAATAGATTGCTTCAGTCCCGTTCCTGGGGTCTCTGGCGCCTACGTGCATGTTTTTTTGTGGTGCCTAGTTAAAAGAAGGTCCTAATTTTTTTTTTCAATTATATGTAGGTACCAAGGGCGCAATTAGGGTGTTTGCGGCCCGCCGTATGGAAATTAAGCACGAGGCGCAGCCGAGGGTTTTAACCACGCGAAGGGCGTTAACCACCATTTGCGCATGTACATACATAGAAAATCTTATATACGATCATTTTGGTTCGTTTTGGAGGGTAAAAATTACCAAATTAGGTGCTAGCTGACGTCACACACATAACCTCAATGACATGTTTGTCCCCCTATCGAAAGTCACGTTATGTCATTGGTGACAAGCTAGCGCCTGTGTCATGTGTGTTAAATAGACATTTCAAACGCTTTGTTTGTCCCCCCAACGGGAGTGAGGTTATGTGTGTGACATCAGCTAGTGCCTAATTTTCGACACCTACGTCACCTACATCACAGTGGCACTTCACGAATCGGTGGGCCTGGAAGTATAAAATTGCGCTCGCAAATAAGGGCGCAAACTGGTGCTTTGGTGACGGAGACTACGGAAAGCACATTGTGCTATTGTGCTGAGACTTTGCTTGGTGAAATTTCTAGACATATTGAAATGATAAAATAAGTGATAGTGGAAATTTTATTGTCCTAATTTGTAATAAAGAATACTAATGATCGTCGACTTTGTGCGGTTTGCGCCTCTAAAATTTTGCACCTGCGTGCATGCACGCACTGCACGCTCGCCAGCAACGGCCCTGGATTGCCTAATTGTCTCAAAAAAAAATGAAGATTCTTGAAAAAAAATTATCAAAACATAAAAGACTCACTCACACTCACTTCACGCCATAGGGTCTATCTAAGCGACTTTATTTACAAAACAGGGGTAATCGACCAGGTAAAAAGGATAACATAAGGATCAGTACCAAAGGATAACAAGTCCCTAAAGCTTTCCCACACACATAATATTTTGATTTCTACAAAACATCGATAGGTATATCATTACCATCCCTACCCACGCACAAAACTAAATTATATAGCATACGGCCACTATACGGCGCAAGCGCCAGACTTCCCGTTGTGGGCCGGACTTCCCGATTATTATCACAAAGAATAGAGATGGAGAATAGCAACATAAAGTAATAAAGCATAGAACTGACCACAAATAACGAAAGGACAGATGGACAGAATACCACACACACACCACTTGTATAATTCTTGTACAAAGTTGAGTTCATTTAAATTACATGATACTGGATATTACCACATGGAAAGGAATGAACATTAAACACGTTTGTACTTTCGTGTTTCCCACGAGAGCTCCCATGGGTGCACCTGCCCCGATGCCCCCATGTAGTCGGCGCCAGTGGTCTGGGGACTTGGTCCATTTCGAGGCGGAAAGCTGTACTGTAGCACCAGAACTGCCAGCGTTCAGCGTTGTGATGGCAGATAGTTTTTTCTTAGCGTTTTCAAGATTCCTCTAGTTTTTCTAAAGTATTCACTGGTGAGTTGCTTTTTCATCTCCTCTAGTCCTAGGTATTTGTAAAATTCTTGTTCCTCAAGTGATCGTATGCTTGTTCTGTCGTCAAGTTGTATATTCTGTCTTTTTGTTATTTTCCCCTTTTTTATTGTTATTTCAGCACATTTTCCTAATCCAAAATCAATGTCTTTGGCTATTAACTTCAGAGAGGTTCCTAATTTTGTTTTTTTTCATTTTTGCATTGGTATCCAATTAGCGATTTATTGAGCATTGAGCTAAGCGGGCTAGGTTCAAGGCAAAATAAAAGCGGTGAAAGGGAATCGCCTTGATAAATACCATTTTTGATTTCGATGTTTCTGACACTCATCGATTCCAACTTGCCATGAGTTTTTGTAGATAGGAAATCATTGTCTCTGACGCCTTATATATCTTAAGGGATTCTAGAAGCCAACTGTGGGGGACACTATCGAACGCCTTTTTATAGTCGATCCACGCAATTGAGACACTTTTGTGGCCTTTTCTGCAATCATCACTTATCATCTTTGCATCCATAGGTGTTTCTAGCGTAGCCTTTCTGTTCAGATGGGAACAGACTATTTACCTCCAGGTGTGCATACTGTCTTGTCGCCATGATGTTGGTCAGACATTTATACATGGTGTTAAGGCAGGTGATTGGCCTATAGTTCCAAGCTAGATCCGTTTTCTCGTTTTTGGGCAGAAGGTGTGTTGTCCCTTCCACAAACCGTTCAGGTGTATCCATTGACCCAGTGACCATACTGTTGTAGCAGTTCAGCAGTTTCTTGTATGCGGCTTTCATTCTTTTCAGCCAAAAATTGGTCAAACCGCGTCATTTCCAGGCGCTTTCCAATTAGAAGCTTTCCCAAGCGGTGATTCAAATTCTTCTGCCTCTAGTTAATTCAATTGCATTTTTTTAATTCCAGTGTTCTGTCGATATTCTTCTTCAATCTAGCGGGCATTCTTGTTGTATGTCTTTCTTTTTCCCCATATACTATTCGAGTCGGTTTCTACATCACTATTTGTCGGGGGCCTATTTGTTTGTTTCGTGTTCTTGTTAAAAATACATTTATAAAATCTTGTTGTGTTTTGCATGTACTGTTTATTTTATTGGTATTGCTGAACTCCTTTTTCATATCTTTTCACCCTGCTTGTTTTTGCAGGGATTTGTTGTTTGATTTTTTCTGAGATCTTTACCTTGTCTCTTTCATGTTTTATCTTGTATTTCTTGTATATCAAACTCAGATTTCGCTCTCAGAATTGCATCGTAATTTCAGTGAATTCTTCGGAGAATTGGTTGAAAATGTTCTCAAGGATTCCATTGACCTGTGTTATTATTGATTTGGCTTTTTTGTTTTCATTGATTTTTCTTAGAGGAACTCTGTCGATACATATATTTTCGTTTGCCATGGCCTACACTTGGTCTAAAATTAGTCTTTTTAGGCTGTTATCAGTTTTACTGATAATGTCCGGAAAAGGACATCCAGATACTGAACGGTATCGAGTGATCGTCTATGATGATGATTTAAGGAAAAAGTTGTTGATTAGCGACGAAATCCGGAACATCGGCTCTATAATTGAACAATTTTATTCTGTAGGAGAACAGAAATGGCAATAGTAAGATGACATTTCTTATCATAAATCTTGATTTCTAATCTCGTGATTAGGTTGATTGATTGATTAAGACGTAAGTGCAAAAGTTTATATATACATCAGTTCCAACCTGAAACCTCGACAATTTTACATCGAGCTTTACTGTGCGTCAGTCTTTTATATTTTATTTATAAATATTAGTTAAATTTAGAAAATGGCAGAGCATACAAAAATACTTAAATATGTACCTTTTAAGAAAATATTATTAGGTATATTTTCCCAATATGAACTAATCTTAGCAAAACGCCCAAGACTAGTGTTTGTTCCTGGGATAATCAATTTAACAATTTATTGCAGTTGGTGGTTTTCAAGGTCTCTAGAAGAAGCTGCAGTCGCAATATCAAATCGCGCATTCCAAATAAGGACTGGTTTCTTACATACTGACTCAGTGGACTATTACATCGGAATTGGAAATTGCACCGATAGTTTTTGAACCGATGCTCCTCTACTATGCTGAATTTATATTTATTTATTAAAATAAATAAATAAAAACAAATTTGTGTTTTTGATATCTCCTGAGCCGCTCACGCTAATGGCGATGAATTATTTATTACTTTTGGATTCATTTGAATTTATGATAATAGGACGCTACTTATCATCATGTTATTAGAACGCTTCGACTGATATTGATTTGCTCTCCTATAGCTCTTTTAATTTCAAACAAACTGGTTTTAATTAATCGCTACCTACCCAACCTCAATTAAAAATAAAAATTTTTGGATTCTGAAAATATAAGAAGAAGAATCACTCATCTAAATTAACAGTTGGGATCCTCGGTCGACCAACTTCAAAATAAAAAACGGCGACAGTGTTTTTTTTTTGTCTTCAAGTTGGAAGCAGCAAATATCAACAAACGCACGACAGCATGAGAAGATGGTACCTTTTCATGTGTAACTGCTCGACACGCATCTGTGATCGAACTTAATTATATCTCATTGGATCGGTTCGAGACAAATAACTGAACTTGACGGCGTGCTAGGCGCAAAGGTGATGTTTTGGTTCCGGGTACCATCGATATTGCTAGAGAAAAATCCAATAAAACATATGGGAAACTTTATTACAAGTTGTTAAATTGTCGATAATATTAATTATTCAAACGGGATTTTAATAGGAATAAGTTAGTAGCAGAAAATTGGAGGGATTGGATAGAACGTGCTTCAAGGGAGAAATATCAAATTGGAAATTTGAATCTCTTTACGATCGAATGCGAAACAATAAATTATTTTCACATTTCATTACTTGTGTCCCACGTAGCAATTTTGATACCTATGACCGAAGTATATGCAGCAAATTAAACATTCGGTTTAATTGAATTGAAGTAAATTAAAATTAAATTGAATTCTGATCGAATGCGAGCCAATAAATTATTTTGACATTTCATTATTTGTGTCCCACGTAGTAATTTTGATACCTATAACCGATGTATGCAGAAAATTAAACATTCGGTTTAAGTGCAGGAATCGGTCGTTTTCGCAACTACCCTGTTTGTCAGTAATGCATTAACGTTGTCACAACAACCAACTAATAGTCGTTACAAGTTACACTGTTTAAACTCTGATTTTTTAAATGCTGCGCTGTCAATAAAACTATGGTTTCCTATCACCCGCTCTATCTTTAAAGATCCTCGAGGTAGGCAACTTTACCACATACGGATAGGATGCCTGATGTGAGGTTCTTAAATAACTTCTCCTAGCAGGAATGAGGCTGCCCGATCGTCACAACATCTTCTATGGTAATAGCGATAGAATAACGACAAGTCGGCCACACATTTACTATATTCCTTCTAAACATCGAGTTACACCGAACGTGTCGCTCCTGAAAGGGCTTCTTGCACCCCCCGCATCACGGAAAAGGGGGATACACTATGAGCGACTCGAGTGCTTAACGCATTTTTAAAAGGAACGTTCAAATTGATGAGGTTCTTATGTAGTTTTTACAAGCTTGAATGGATTTTCAGGTTCAGGACTTACTAATTTAACGTACCGGTAAAGTTCGCGCAGTATGCAAAAATTAGGTCACGCCATATTTCACGGCATAAAGTTCGAGCGACAGGCGGGAACGAATTCACCTCATAAATCTTTATGCCATTTGTCAATCTTGTATATTTGGAGAGCGGAAAGGGTGTCCGAATTCGAGGCGTGAACGAATTCTAAGTACCTCATAAATCTTTATGACATTTGTTACTCTTGTTTACTTGAAGACCGAAAAGGGATCAGTTACAGGATCGAGTTGCAGTCATAAGTGTGCCTTCAGATACATCGTCGATCGATGAATGAATCTTGACTTTTTGGTTAAAATGACAAGCATTAGAATATTGGTCCACTTTGTGTGTGAAGCGTTCTGTTTTTTTTTCTTTTTTCTCTTATTACCGCTTCAGAAGACGCATCGCTCTCGACTCAGGAAGAGGTTTCTGCGGGCTCCTAAAGTAAAACAGGGCTTGCTACAATGGGCCAATATATGCCATCTGTAAAGAGTCCCTTTTCAAATCAATCAATACTTGACACAGGGTGGATTATAAGGAAGATATCATAAAATGTAAACGATTGGGAAAAGGTAAGACCAAGGCATTAAATGAATTTCAAATCATCTTAACCAATAAATTATCGTTTGATGTTGCAAATCAATCAATAAAATCAATTTAGCGGACCCCCCATACGCGTAGGATCCCGATCCTTGACGAATTTACCGTTTCGTGAAACAAAACTTCGCGCGTCAGTTGCATAATGACCATCGGCAACTGTAAATCATCATTAAGATGAATCAAACTCAACGTAAATGTTGTCAGTGGGTCAATAAATAGTAAATTTGTTTATGAATTTAAAATTCACTTAATAGCCTACTCGACGTCCACGCGGAAACGTCAGCTGGTCTGTGGTTATGCCTTCAGAGCCGAAGACATGATAATTCTTGTTCGCTGCCAGGCAGAAAAGCACAATAAATTATAGGACAATTCTCTTATATTCTAATTAGTAAAACGTTTCCGTATTCTGGAAGCTATTAAAGTTGCTTCTTGTCAAATGTTATACATCAGACATTCAATACTTTGCGGCTATTTTTTTTGTTCTCAATTAGAGCTGCATACAGTGAAGAATAATTATCCTAACCAGTCAGATTACGTTTGAAATACCATACCTACATTATTGTAGGCCTTTTTTTATTAAATTAATAAATTTGTTGCTGCTTTACACTATTCTACTCTCTTCTGGGTTTGGTCTCTTTTTGTAAGTCCTTGCACTTTCTTAGATAGGTACTATAGATTTTTTTGTACTATACTTAATACAATTTTGCCAGGAGAAATTTCTTTTATAAATGCTGTTGGATTTATGGTTTCTGGATCTCAGATCTTCTTTCTTTTCTTATATCTTAATTTACTCCTTCATAATAATTTTTTTTTTTTCTGCATTTCATCTGTTAATATAGGTAGGTAATATTATTACCTATATTAATAGACACTTACCAGTTAAACTAGTTATGTCAGTTTGATAGTTATTGTCAATCAATATAATTGTAATATTAAACGTTTCTTAATAAACTTATGTTATAAAATAAAACATCTTCACTTCATCTATATTTTTTTTTTGTTATTTTATAAATATACGTCATGATATCTTCAGCTTTTAATTTATAGTATACTTCAGTAGCTACATTTTTATCTAATATAGGTTTTACTTTATAAATTTTTGCTTTACTTCTATTTTCTTTGTTTTGATTATGTTTTTTGATTATATTATTTCTTCCAACCCAAACAAAATATGCGTGAAATTCGTGAGAATAACGAAATGGAAATGCCATAGGGGTTAAAATAGATGATGCGACCTCACCTCATCCGCACTCTTTTTGGCATGTACAGTATGAGTTCTTGATGACCATAAATACAATAATTAATATTTAGCCAGACTTCCTTATGCCCGTAAAACATCTACATCCGAGTTTTCAAAAATGCGCACAAATTTATGATAAAACTATTCTTACGGAACTATGTAATTTTATGGTTTTAAATGTGCGATAATAATATGCAAGACCCCGGATCAACAGTCAACATGAAGTTTAATAATCAGCTTTTACTTCCAGATACCTATATTTATCAAATCATTTTAACACCTCGCCGGCCTCTTCTTTGTATAGGGAAGAAAAATCACTGGTAAACAACAATGATGATTACGTTTTCACACATGCCTCAAAGGTGTCCCGGGATGAAACAAGATCGCGGAAGAACGCGTCACTGGGTTATTATCCGCCTAGGGATTTTGTAAGCGGTAATGATAGTCAAGTGGAAGCTTGGAGGGAAGTAAACTGTAAAAACTATGGGAGGATGTCATATACAAAAATGAAATTTAGAGGCATTTGTTGTGAGAAAACCTCAGTGTAATTAAAAAATAATAAAAGGCATGAAAAGTAACAAAATTTTTGCAACAAATTTGAAGTTACGTCGGCTTCGCTCCCAGTTCTTCTTCTCTTCTATCCTGTAGAACATTCAAAGCAGCCCCTCTAGTTCTAGGTCCTTTAGGAATTTCAGCGGTTCTAGGGTTGGAATGTCTTCCAACTCTATAAGGTTCCTTCCCAGGTTGTTCATCCTTGAGCGACTTACAGAATCGCAGTTGAGGTGTTTCTTCTCCGTCTTCATAGAATCTGCAGGTGTCTTCTTCCAACCCCAATTTCTGTAGGTGTTTCTTACCTCTGCAATATTCCGAGAGAAACCCAGTTAGAGTCTTGAGACTTTGCTTGCTGAGGTTGACCAGCAGCTCTGATCCTTTTTGGATGAAGTTGTCCAATAGATCTTGAGCCTATCGTAGTCCTGACTGTTCAGTTCCAGGTACCCAGAGGAGGGTAACTTTGTTTTTTTTTTCAGCTCATTGAGTTTCTGTATACGTTACCATAATATCCTAGAATTGATGACCGGCGAACTCAATGCCCTGATAGCTGCTTGCACATTATTACAATATCTTGTTTTCGATAACTTCTGTTCAGGTTGAACTGCACGCATCTTCCGATGGCATGAAGTTCCGCTTGAAATATGCTTGGTGCTTGAAATATCTGGTCCGTGGCCCGAATACTCCGGCTCTAGTTACCTCAGCAGTTTTGGAACCGTCTGTGTACCATTTGATAGTGTTTGCTTCAAGGAATTGGATAGATTTTATGTTCCATCTGTTTTTTTGTACTTAGTTCGATGGAGAAGTTTTTCTCGGAACTGAATTTATCAACAATCGCGTCTTTTGGTAGATCCATGAGGTGTGCGCAGTTTGGGAGAGGTAAAGCTCTGCCAAAGTGTGTTTTTCCTTGTAAACCTATTTTCGTCAGTCTGAAACATGATCCACTGGCAATCTCATTGCTCCTGTTATACAGAGACATGCGAGTCTTTACAGTTTTCCTACGGTTTTCCTAGCTGTTACTATATGGGTTCGGCTATACTATACTACCGCTTTGTAGGTGATGATAGTTTTCACTATCATGAACATCCATCGTAAGATTGATGGGTCACAACCCCACGTTTTACCCGCAATGTTTTTGAAAAGCATCAGTGGCGAGATTGCTTTGTTTTTTGTTTTATCTACATGTCGGTTCCAGAGAAGTTTAGAATCTAGGGTTATTCCTAGGAATGTAACTTCTTGTTTCTAGTTAGGTCTGCTCCCATTGAGGCGAATGTTTCTCAGGTTTGGGAGTTTCATTCTTTTTGTAAATGTTGTGTGTTTTTCGCTGAGTTTCAATTTAGCCCCACTGTCTAACACCATTCCTTCGTGGTTCGAAGTGCTTTTTGTATAAGGTCACACGTGTTCTGATATAGTTATTTACAACTTTCTCAGCTGTTTTCAGTAAGAACGACGTCGGAAGAGTGGCGTCCGTTTTCCCTGCCTTTGAGATGAAAGTTCCTTTAGCTCTTCTCCATTGATTGGGTATGTGTCCGATCGCTTACTTGTATCTGGTAAGTTTGATCAGATACGGTTTCATTTTATTTTGCCCTTTTTGAACAGTTGGAACGAGTCGATCGCCCAAGTAAGCCGCTGAAAAATGCAAAGGTTCTTGGCAACCTCCCAGTTTTCTTGCCTGGTTTTCATGGGCCATTCTTTGTTTTCTTCAGTATTGTTAGGTATACCTACTTCCTAGAAAGGGAGTTTCCAGTAGTAGAACAGCTCGTTGCTCTTCATTTTCTGTGTGACTATCCGTATCTCGACGTTACCATTTATTTCTAATTAGAGCTGTTCTAGGCCTGGTTCAACCAGTATTGCTAGTCTACCAACAGCATTTGGTTGGTTTAAGCGGCACCCTTCAAATAAATTTCGTTTTCATCCTTTTTCTTGGTTGGTCTCCTGCAGAACCAAGAAGTCAATCAATCATAAATTTTAAGTAATTAATACAGAATATTATTCCTCAAGTCACAATAGAGTAGAGAAAGTTATATTAAACTATTTAAAATGAACAACACAAATTACAGTTAACATTACCTACTATTTAAAATACATGAAAATTAAAAATATTTAAAAATATGACAGCATTATTTATATACACATCAATTAACAAGCTCATCACAGTTAAGGAACCCATCGTATGAGTAGAAGCTGTTATATTATTAATCAGTAAGCGCTTCACCGCTAAGCCATAACCCGGGTCGGGGAGAAGCTTTATACGGGCAGGTAATTTATTATAGAACAATGGTGCAAAATAGTTCAATGAAAATCGACTTCTTTGAAGTCTGAGGAAGGCCATTCTTATGTCACCTCCCTGCCTTGTATTATAGTTGTGGCAATCGCCATTTAGGTTGTAATGGTTCTGGTTTTTATGTGCATACTTAAGACATTCAAAGATGTATGTCGATGCTATAGTAAGTATGCTCAAGTAGATGAAAGTCTGCCTGACATCCTCCCTGTACCCCTTGCCTGCAACAATCCTAACCGCTTTGCGTTGCAAGGCGAATATTGTAGCCGTGTGACAAGAATGCCCCTAAACGAGTATAGCATAGGTTGCCAAAGCCTGGAACACAGCATGAAATGATGGAATTAGAATCGGAAAAGGGAGGATTTTTGTAAGAAAACGCTTCTAGAAAGTTCACCAGCGACCTTCCCAGTATGTTCTTCAGAAGTGGGTGTTGAGTCGAAGTGCGTCCCCAGAAACTTGACCCTTTCAGGGTTGTGCTCTGGAATTTGCCGCAAACTAAAAATAATTTTAATAGTTTTATCCTAATTCAAGGACAACTTATTAGCCACAAGCCAGTCAGAGAGTCTCCTCTCATCTTGCCTCGCTATCTCCAACAAGACCCCTAGACTACCACCTCCTCTACCCACCGTCGTATCATCAGCAAACTGCCACAGCGTGGCTTCCTGTAGGGCAAACTGGAGATCATTGACATAAACAAGAAACAGAAGGGGTCCCATAATGGAGCCCTGTGGGATCCCGTTTCTGACAACTGCCCAGTCGGAAAGATGTCCATTGAAGAAGGTCTGCTGTTCACCAAGTAGCTCTCAGTCAGGAGGATGCTTGAGTCATTCAATCCATAGTACCTAAGCTTGTGTAAAAGAACTCTAGGTGATACACAATCGAGAGGTCACAGAAGGATGCGCAACCTTGCAGTTCCTCGTCGAAGACATCCACCAGGTAACCAAGCAAGTCTGCCACAGCAGTAGTGGTAGACCTTTTGACCCTAAAGCCATACTGACACCCTGCCAATAGATTGTTTTGCTCAAAATAGCCATAAAGCTGTTCTTTCAATATGAATTCAAATATTTTGGCAATGACAGGGATTAAAGAAATTGGTCTAAAGTTGGATGGCCCCTATTTGGAGACTGGCACAACCTTGGAATGTTTTAGTGTAGCTGGGAAAATGCCATTTCTGATACTACTCTTATTAATTTAGTTAATGTGGGTATAAGTTGGTTTTTAGGTGTTTAACTAATGTCATATCTATGTTGAATGCATCGCCGCTGGATTTGTTTTTCGGAGCATCTATACCATCCCTCACTCGTACCTGCCTCACCTCACGAAAGGCAAAGCCGCCTTGGACTCTCAAATTTGCAAGGTAATCGAGATGACTCCCATGAGCGGCAGGGAGCGAAGACAGCGCCCTTTCAGCTACATCTGTAAAAAACTAATGTAAATGCTGCGTCCTAAGCTCGCTTACACTTGATGTTGGGATCTTTCCACAAAGGAATTTATTACTTTCCACGATGATGCAATCATATTATTCGAGCGGGTAATATAGTTACTGCTGAGCGCATGTTTTTTTGAGATATTGAGTTGTTGCTTGTAACGTTTTCTAAAATTTTTTTTCATTATTCAGATATGACGAAGGTCTGACCTTCTGCAGCTCACATAGAAATCCAAGTGTTTCCCTCATACGCCTGAAGTTTTCATTGAACCACCTAATGTGGTACTTATTCAGGCCCTCTCTTTTTCTTATTATTGAAAATGACGATTTCATTACCGTTTGCAAGGTATTAATGAAGACATTGCATGCCTCCTCTATATCCCCACCCCGAGAGGTAACTGCATCCCAGCTTTGCCCTTTTCTATCGCATTGAATAGTTTATTCAAGCCTGCTCTAGTTATTGGTCTAGATTCTGTCTAGTTCTACAATGAAAGGATCTTGAAAAATTCAGGAAAATATTGTCTATGCAGTTTACACCATTTGTCGTTTGAAATACCTGTCTCTCCAGGTTATAGCTCCCCAGTAAGTTGATCAACTCTAACTTGCGCTATTACCATTGAAAGGAACATTGAAGTCGCCATTCAAGACAATGTTAAAATTCTTACAAACAACTACATCTAGTACACATAACACACGTTCTAGAAACACATTAAAATTTGCGTTCGGAGACCTATATACAGTTAAAACTATACAGTTAAAATCCTTTATAAGATGGAAATCTACTGACAATTTATTCAGCTCCTCCATACAAATACAATTCAGCATTCGTCTTGCCAAAATCATTGTTCCCCATGCCAAAACTGGTTCTGGCATGGAAGGAAATTACCTTAAAGTCATTTATTTTCATTACTGCAATCTCGTCCTTGTCTAGGTGGTGTTCTGTAAAGCAAACCATATTGTAGTCCTTTGTCTGTGGATCCGTTAGGAAAGCTTCAACCTCTTCTATTTTATTTCTAATCGATCTGACATTCAATCGCAATATTCTTTGGTTGAAATTGCTGGCATCGCTATCCAGTTCTAGGGTTTCTTACTTCTAGTGTCTTATCTTTGTCAGGTTCTGCAAGTTCACAAAATGGTTTGCTATTATGCCTTTAAGCCAAATTCCTGCGGACATGTATTCATCCTCTCTCCCAAGAGGCACACCAATCTTGAAGGAGCTACGTGTTTTTATTTTGAGGGTAATCATCTTCTCACAGACAACGTCCTCGTATAAGTCCTGTACTTTCAGGTAACTTATTACATCGTTGCTCTACAGGTCGAGTGAATGGTCCTTCCATAACATCTCTAACACTAAACGCAAAACGGTCCTTATAACGAACATAAGCTTCTTCAAGCTTTCAAATTTTAATGATCAAATTGCCGGACCATCCGGTAGGTACCTTTAATGATGATGTAACATCCTTACAATCAAATCATTACTCAAAGCTTATTAGCGAGACAGGCAGCGAAGCAAAAAAACCAAAGTACAAATCTGAGAATGTCCGAATCATTGTTTCAAAAAAAGAGAATATTATTGATGAGAATCCGCTCTTTGTAACTGTTCAAAATCAATTTGTCCTAATGATTTCGCAGGAACCACGGTCGCATTTTGTCTACCAATTAAAAAATCGAATTTTTGGTCAATTTAAAACTATAAGGAGCTTTGGGCAACTATCAATAAAACAAAAGGAATTGGAATTACTATTCTGAGCGTGTACAATTAGAGAAAAAAAGAACGTTTAATATTAGAAGTTTAACGGTGTCGATTAAATAATAGCGAGTAATTACCCACAGCTATTGTCCATAAACGGATAATAATGCAATTCTTAAATCGATAATAATAACTTTGATGTTCGATTTAATTTGCGCCGCGTCAATGATAACATAATTATTTTTAAGCAAAAATACATCATTCGAGCTTCTAAAAAAATTAATTGCGTAAAGTACAATAATAATAATGTGAAAATATTTAACAAACAATAATCGTGTGCATTTATGGAATTGCACGAAAAAGCCATCGAGTGTGCAATAATTAAGTCTTGATTCCTTGGTGAGCAATAATACTGAAATTTCCATTAAAATATAATAAAGAAAATATTTTGGTATTTACTGCTGTCGTTTTTAATAGAGAATAATTACGCATAGTTAAAAATGACTGTCATTGCAGAAAATCAGTCTTCAATGAGGATCATAATTTTTTCTATCAATTCAACATGGTTAACTAAAGGTACCAAAAAAACTAGTGCAGTTCGACACATTGCCCGAATTATTAGAAAATCTCTGATCTCAATTAGGACGCTGGAAGAGGATTTGGAACAGAAGGGTACAGTTGAGATGGACGCCAGAGGATAGAAGTTACAGCGATAAAGGCGACAGCACAAACGAAAAAATTACATTAAAGAACTGTTAGCTGATGAAGAGCTGAAAAGTAATAAGAATGGCAAGGAATCAGATAAACGAGTATAGTTCATTCATACATTTAAGAAACTCATGTGCATTTTATCACTATTTATTGGCCATAAACAGGAGCCGAAACCCAGCTGTAGGTAGGTAGAGAGACGGGTGGGTTGTACTAGCCCAATGCTCTGCTTATTTATTAAAAATTAAGAACCCACTTCTTTACAAATTTATTGCAAAATTTCGCCCTTCGATTATTATTACTTAGGGCCGGTTTATACACCTTCTGATAAATTATCAGGTATGCAATTTGACAAATAAAAACGCAATCTGCAATTCCTTATTTAAAAAATCAAAAAAATCTTAACAAATATTGCCGTACTCAAGGCAAAATCAAATACGGTCCTGAACCGGGCTGCCAAAAATTATTTTTCGCATTACTTTATTCAGTATGAGAGGTGAAAGCGCGTGGCTGAACCATACAGTAAAAGTGGCAGATGATTTATTGAAGTTGACATTCCTTAATTATATCTGTGGATAGAGTATACCTTATACCTAGTAGGTACACCTAAAATTCCAGCAGAAGTTGTAAAACTCTTGGAAAAAAGCAGTACCACTGTTCAATTCCATTTCGGAAGGTAGAGAAATTTCACCTGATACAAAACAAAAATCATGCTAAAGATTGTTTCTCCAAAAGCTAGTTCTGCGAATCATATCGAAGAATTGGGCCCAAAATTGGAGGGCATATGGGTAAAGCTCTGCTGAAATAAATACAAAAAGTGTAGTTGATGAGATTTGACTATTTCAAATACATTTGATTCGATTGAAAAATAGCATATCATTAATTTGTTAGTTATTTCATTTAAGAAATTACATCTTTCTCATACACAAATATCAAATTCCATTCTAATTTATCTATGTATATCATTATATCGTCTTGAAATGCTACACAGAGACACAAAAGTAACATTTTCTTATACACAAGGAATTTTTAGCAAATATAGCGTCAATAACCAATAAAATATTTAATTTTATTGCATCCTTCCAATAGAAACGCCCATGAAGGAAGAAATCACGTATGCACAGAACCGGTGTGGTATCTGTAACTACTTTAATCTGAAATATCGCTTAGTAAATGGTACTTTAAAAAGCTTGGTCATTTGCAATTTTTTAGGGTTAAGTAACTTTTGCCTTTTTTTTTCTTTCTCATATACGTGTTATACAAAGGCAACAAGCTAAGCTGTAGTTCCAGATATACGTAGACGACATATCCATCATTAATCTTGCCTCAATGACGTCCCTCCGATCTTTTGTCCACGTATGATCTCCATTTTAGAAGGTTGTTCCATATTTTAACTCTGTATTTATTGGAGTTCGAAAAGCTGACTGCTCCTAGAGAATTAGAGCTCGAGGGCGACCAGAGTATTTGAGATGGTCTCTGTTTCTCAAAAGAATAAAAGTATTTGTTCTATGAACTGAAAAATCATCATTTCTCTCGATGATTCTTCAAACGTCCAAAAGTCGAGATCATTCTGCCGCAGACTACAGCTGCAATGACATCAGTTGCAGAAATATTTCGATTTTGACATTGTATGTCTAACATAGATAAAAATTAATTCAGCTTAAAATTTCTTTTTTCTCCGTTCTAACGATGCTACGGTAGTTTAGCAAAAAAAAAAGTGCATGCTATTCTCATTAAGCCCCAACGATTCATTCTTAACAATGACAATGACATCAAAAATAACTGATTCTCTTATTTTTTTCAATTACCCAGTATTTTCAAGCTTGTAACGATTACGTTAGAATATAGTAATTTAAAATGAATTAACCTCCGTTAACAATGCGCCCAGAATTCCGCAAACACATACACACTGATGTGTGCACGACTTTTTAATATTCCAAATTATTCTAAATAATGCGTGCCAGAGTATGGCAAATCTCTAGCTGGATGTGCTTCGATGGTTTTGCCAATTTTCTGTGCAAATTATGGTTAACCATCAATAGCCTATAATCGTAGATACAATGCTTGGAAACATACTTGTGATGCAAGATCAATTGTTAAAATTATTGTGAAGGAGATTGATCCTTTCATTTTTAATTAAATTTTTCGTGAATGCTTATTGTTAATAATAAATAATTAGCGATAAATAATTTTTTTGATTTATAATGCTGGTTCCTTATTGACAATAAAACTATCAACACAAGAGCTGTTGGTGTCAAGATCACAAATCTCACTTTCAATTTTTACAATTTCAATAGGTAGGTACCTCCTTATGATTGAATATATTTAATTAGCGCTAGATATACACACTCAAATATCTTTTTCAATTATATTAATGATGTTCAATAATATGCAAATATTTGTTCCAATCTCGATGGCATTGTTAGCCTTGTTCTTGATGATATCAGCAACCTAAATTTTTTGCTGGCACAAAGAAAAACTTATAAAGTTTTTTCTCAGATAAAAAGCCATCTATAATGGTGGCGTTTTATTGAAATTAATTACTCTAATGGCTGCTATTATTGAAATAAAGCGAGCCTTCGCTTATTTAGTTACTGTAGAACCCAAGGATAATGATGGAAAATAATTTATTGATGCATTATAAAATACGTAATTTTAGCATGTAATTAAGACGTTTATTATGAGTTGCGGCAGGTGCACAAATGATGCAAAATTATGAGAATGATAAGAATCTTGGTAAGGGTCAATCTGGAGTTCAACCTAAGAACATTTTTTCTATAGGAAGTTTTCGTTTTCTTATAGCAGATTTTTTTATTATTATTATTGTGATAGAGAGATTCTACTAGGAAGAATTTTGCACTTAATATCTAAGGCACCGAACCAACAAACTAAAGGAAAAAATTAATTGCCGTGTCCTGGTGGAAAGATAACCTTGTAAATTCAAGAAGAAAAGCTAAAATAGAATTCAACAGAGCCAGAAGAACCGGCCAGTGAGGTACATATAGAACCACGTTGAACAAGTCCAAAAAAGATCTGAAAGGATGCAAGAGGAAGTACTGTGAGGATATAGAAAGTACTCAAGACTGCGCTAGAGACTACCATGAACTCTCTCAAGGGGCCTGAAGACAACAATCGGTTCACTCAAGAACGGCTTTCCTAAATAAAACAGTATCGAGGAAGAGAACCCACTCTCCTGGCTCAAAGATAGTTGATCAGGCCCAGTGGACATGGAATGAGCCTAAGCCTCGAAGAGTATCCAGGGACGACTAGCTGACCTCGAAGAAATTAGTAAACTATGAGAAAGTCAAATGGCCTTTGACCAGGGGCGCATATACGGGGCGAGTAATGGAGGTAATTACCCCCCTTCCCCAAAAAACTATACAATTTTTAACCTACCTAAATTTTTAGTCTTTATACTGAAAATATAGAAATTATATTGCGAAAACTACTGAAATACTACTAACGGCAGTAAGTTCTTGTGCGATATGGCAGCAGCGCTTCTTTACTTTTGTCTTCGTCATCGACGTCAAATGTCTGTCTCTGGGCGCCGCGCCACTTAGGGTCGGTTTCAATAGCGAGTCACCTCTGGATTGGTTTTAACTCCAGGATAAACGTGTCTTAGGGCCGGTTTCTCGATAGCTGGACACGCTCACCCTGGAGTTAAAATTAACCCGGAGGTGACTCGCTATTGAGAAACCGGCCCTTACGTGTTGTAACGGTTTAAAATTATCCGTATTAATTTTTGTTAGTTTTAAGAATTTCGACAATAATCCATAGCCGTAAACGGCTGACCCGGTTCTGTACTGTGCGAATTTGGTTGGTGATTTATTAAATTGCAACAATCGAGTACCAATTTTCTTTATAATAGACCTTATAGATAAGGATATTCGGCCGACGCGTTGGTAGGATCCGCTACGCATGGTCAGGTCTTCGACTATTCTGGGAGTACCACCGGGGAATGGGTTCCATTCCGTACTGTCGAATTTTCGTATTTCTTTAAATATTTTCGGATTTATAAATAAACACTTTATGCGGCTATGAGATTCCTGTCGGATGATTTGTTTTGAGATATTCAGTATAGAGTTGAGTATTCTGTTGCCTCTGTGGGTGACATCGCGGAAGAGTTAGGTTTTCCCGCCGGGTGCGTATTTGGAAATTTCCCCTACTCCCTCTCCACTAAAGGGGGACCGACGAACTCAGGAAGTGGCCATCACTCTCGAAAATTCGGAGACAGAAAGCCAGATAACCACGCCATCATAGTTACGAAATTTGCAAGTATTTTGTGCAAGCCTTATTGAAAGGGATAAATTGACCGTGGTGGTTCAACAGCGAATTGGTGGTGCGTTTTGTTCTATTGCCGTTTTGGTGCCGATTTGCTGCAGCTGTGAAATCAGCTGGATTTGAGGGTTTTCGTTTTTTTGTCCTCCACCCAGAGTGCTCCACGTTTTCCAAAACTGCCCAAAACTGAGAAATCCCGGTATTTTTCCTGCGTTTGGCCACACGGAATCGTGTGTAAGTATTTTACAATTTCATTAAATTCAAATTTCGAATAGTATTCTCAAGGATTAAGGGGAATTTTGTTGCATTAGTTATTAATGAATTCATGAGTTCCATCATACTATGCTCCATCAATTCCAAATTTTAATTGATTGACGCATTGTATTTATGGATGGATCAGGGAGCCTTTTATGCACATTCTAACTCTGAGTTCATCCTTGTCAGGTGACTCCGGAGAAAAAAAAAAAAAAACTTGAAGAGGGGGGATTTAATTAATGAGTGGGTCTAATTTTCTCTATAATGATTATTAAAATACCTTAAAATACCTTGGGGATATTTATTCGATTAAATAATACTGTTGTGTACCGAATAGTATCATAAAACTCGGTGTTTTGTTCAATATTAGGGTCTACGGTTGGGGTTGCGTCCTAGGGATCCTCATTGCAATTGTGTCTAAGCAACACTTTGGGAGACTGCTTATTAGCTTGGAGCTGATTTTCTTCGATAGAGGCTTTCCTGCCCCAGGACATCTGAACCTGTTGGCAAACCCAGGTTTCCAAGTAACCATTATTGCATTGTTTTGTTCTGATGACTCCTGTGATTTAATAGTATTGCGGATTTCACAATACGCATAAACATTATTGTATTACCTTACAATTATTAAAATATTGGTGCCTTTTTCATGGTTCATCAATACGTTTTGGTACCCACCTAGTATAAACTAAACTACTTATTTGGTTTCTACTTTATTATTGATGAACAGGCTGAAGAGTAATTTCAATTAATTATTAATTATCTCATTATTATCACCTCAGTTATGTTTATTTTACATATGATTTTTTATTTGATTAGCATTTGGCACGTTCATTTGTATTAAAGGTATTTATACCTAAATCTCATTGCTTCTAACTGGCGCAACCACTGCAGGACCGTACCTGAGCATTTTTTTTTTTGGTGGAAGACCGATAACCATTAATTAGTCCACAGATTCATTAATTTATTAATTAGCTTTTAGGATTTCGTATTGCTCAGGGCCGGAGTGCATTATTTTTTTTGTGTCATGAGCGCTGTAACATTTGTTTGATATTATATATATTATAGGTTTTGTGATTAATTGTACACCGACCGTGATCACGTAAGGTATTTTGAGTTACACCCTTGACAACGCCAAATTAAAGGTAATCAATATCAAATAATAGATTAATTGATAGTATTTTCTCCGTCTATCAGTATATACGCTGAAGTAATATAAATTTTCTGGTGTTATAGAAAAAAAAGGAACGTGCTCATACTGATTAAATATTTTTGGGAATTAATTGTTTTTTTTTTTATCTTTTACTCCGGCAACCCGCTATTTTCGATCTGCTATGCGAATGGTAACTTTTGATGATTTCTCGTAACCGGTTATCAATCTACCTTGGGAATTGGGCTTTATTATATAGGTTACTGGCGCCCATATTTTTTTTTTCTGTGATTTTGAGTCTGAACCGCACGACCACTCCCGAGCTGCGCTAGCCTAGCATTCCGTTGTCCACCTTACCGTACCTTCCCCTTTAAATTGCTGAAGCGGTTTAAGGGCGGAAATTGCGTGGCAGTGTCCAGTTACAATGGAGTTATGCTTAACCCGGGGGTGACTTGCTATTGAGAAACCGGCCCTTACCTACCCCACATCTAACAACTAGGGATGCCCATCCAACTGAAAACTTCGATGTTTCGGTATCGATAAAACATCCAAAGCTGATATCGATGTTAAGAAAATATTGATAGAAAAACATCGATATTTTCTCAGCATCGATTTTTGGATTGTAAACCATGTAAACTAAAAATTTTCGGGGAGCCTGCGACAAGCTGCCTCCGATGTTAAGTAAGCGTGTATTGGATTTTTGTTAACCCCCCCCCCCCTCAGACCTACACTCTGGATGCGCCACTGCCTTTGACCCTTAAAAGTCAACAGGGACAGATGGGATCTATCCCATAATATTATAGAACGGAACGGAACTGAACTAGCACACAGGATATTCTGCAACATTCTAAGAAGTAGCCTAGGCTTTGGCTTTATACCAAAAACTTGAAGACACATTAGGGTAAAGTTCATACCAAAACCTGGGGACCGATTAGTCTCATGCACCGATCTAAAAAATAAATGGATAAACAATCAAAACGCATAGAAAAAATCCAAAAATGCTGTTTGAGATTTATATATGGTATCCGTCATCAGCGACCTGTTAGCCACAAGCTTAGAGTTGCAGGTTGGGTTGACATGAAAACTAGACGCTTGATTCACAGGACTTGCTTATACCATAAAATAATCAGATATAGATACCCAGAATATCTTTTTGAAAGAATTACATTTAGAACAGATGTAAATAATCTCAATTTAAGGTTTAATAATGTTATTATTCCAAGACATCGATGTGGCATTTTCGAAAGATCTTTCGGTTATGACTTTGCTAAAGTCTATAACGGCCTCTCCCCATCCCTTCGAAACGGCTCGACTCTATCTCTGTCGGGAAAAATTAAAAAACTTTATCTTCACTAAGTTTCATGTGTGTTTATTTGTGTTTATTTCTCTCGTAAAGGACCACAGATATTAGGGTGAATCTTTTATCTTTTTTTTTTTTATATATGGTATTATCTTTTATTGAAATTAGCATTAAAACTTTTTTATTTTATTTTATTTTTTCTTTAACAATGGAAACACTGTCATGTTTTATACTTTATATTGCGTTTTAGAGAAACTTTATTGATGTAAGTACATTTCTTTGTTTTGCAAAATGTATTATAACTTCATAATTAGTTGTATTATTAATTTGCTATTTTTCGAATGGAAAATTTCAATTTTTAAATTTGAAATTTCATATTTTTAAATAGGGTTATTTAAGAATGCGTTGTTTTTTTTTAAGGATAAGTGTAGAAATCAGCAAGCAGATTCGTCTGGGCGCTGCACTCTTGCCTTTTCTTGTAATTTGAATTACTTGAATAAAGATTATTATTATTATTATTATTATTATTATATTAATCGTACGGCTTGATTGGCTAAACTTGTGCAAACATTTGGGGTCAATATTCTATGAACAGTTGTGCAACGGAAGAGCCTAACGCCTGCGCAGTGTTTTATCTTTCGAACAACTGTTTTAAATTTTGAAATTCCTTCGTTTTCATTGGCCAGATTTTGTGCATGCACAGTACATGTATCTACTGCTCACAAAATTCAAAATTCAAAATTCAAAATTTTATTCACGGAAAAAGCATTCTACAAATAGTCAAAATCTTACAATAAATAAATTACAGTCAAACAAAAAATAGATATGACAATCTTAATTAACAAACAGAACCTTAAAAATAACGCAAAAAACACAACATAGAGATAAAATAATACGATCAGTCAACAAAAAATTATTTCAAGATGGCAAAATATACATTTAAAGATACAAGCTCTTCTTTACTTTGCTACTAAATTTACTAAACGAATCACAAAATATATCAAGATCATTTTTCTTTATCACATCATTAGCTAGTTTACACATTCTATTCAGAGGCGAATTCATTCCATAATTAGTTCTATGGAATTCAATATCAAAAAGCTCTTTATTCCTGGCGTTTACAGCCGAAACACGAATGCCCACCGCCGCAAGTAGATCAGGTGCATCTATAATACTATTAATAATTTTGTAAAAGGTTATAATATCAAAATACTTTCTCCTATTCTCAAGTGATGCATTACCAAGTACTCTCATAATGTCATTATAATTTATTTGATCATGCGGGACGTTTAATTTAAATGCAATTCTACTAAGAAACTTATGTTGAACCCGCTCAAGCTTTTTGACATGCACATTATAGTGAAGATGCCATACACATGTTGCATTCTCCAAAACAGAGCGAACCAATGCACAATAAATCTCTCTAAAAGTATATATATTCTCAAACCCACGCAGAGTTCGAAAGACAAATCCCAGGAGCCGCATGGCTTTATTGGTAATTATGTCAATGTGATTAATAAAAGATAACTCTGAATCAAGCCATACACCGAGATCCTTTACTAAAACCTGCCTTTCAAGCCCTACTGAGTTGACACCATAATTAAATACAATAGGAGTCTTTGATCTACTAAAAGTAACAATTGAACATTTGTTTGTATTTAATGACAAATTATTTGCCTTGCACCACTCAGCGAATCTACTCAAATCCTCCTGCAACAGCTTACAATCGTTAAGTGATTTGATTATCATAAATAATTTCAAATCGTCGGCAAAAGCCAGAAACTGGCAAACACGAAAAACACCCCTCACATCATTAATGAAGCAGTTAAATAGAAATGTTGACAGGTGCCCACCTTGTGGAACACCCGATGTAACAGCAAATTCGGAGGATATATAGTTTTTTATTTTTACTGCCTGCCTTCGTCCCTTAAGATTACTCTCAAACCAACTGAGCATTGCTCCAAAGATCGAAAGATCCCAACGGATTTGAGTTTCCTCACCAATATGCCATGATCTACACTGTCAAAAGCCTTCGAGAAATCAGTGTAAACAGAATCAACTTGACCCCCATTCTCGCAGGCTTCCAACAGACATCGCTCATAGCATAAAAGATTGGATACAGTGGACCTTCCTTTCATAAAACCATGCTGCTCGTTTATAATGATATGTTTAAAAAGTGGAGTTATTTTTTCGGCAACCATGGCTTCGAAGATTTTAGAAATTAATGAAGCTTTTGAAATAGCACGGTAGTTTTTTATGTCTGACCTATTCCCCTGCTTAAAGATCGGGATGACATATGACAATTTCCAACATGAGGGATATTTTCCGCTACTCAAAGACAGATTGAAAAGTTTACATAACACTTCGGACAAGACAAACTTACAATTCTTCAACAGAACAATAGGCACCCCATCGGGCCCAGGGCCTAAACTAAGTTTAAAATCATCAATCTTATTAAAAACGTCCATCACAGAGAGTTTGAGGTCACCAAGTGAGACCGATTTATCACAGTAAAACATTCCATCTCCATCTGAATCAAATTCTACATACTCCGAGTACACCGATGAAAAATGGGTGCCAAACATCTCCGAGATTTCCTGAGGATCACTGCTTTCTTGTTTATTGAAGTTCATACACTGTGAATACTCTGTGTTCCCTTTTCTTGAATTCACGAAGCTCCAAAATGATTTATTTTTTGTCACACAACTGCCCTGCTAGTTCTTTTATGTAATTTTTATATGAAGATTGTGAGGTATCTCTGCATTTTGATCGCAAATCAGAAAAAACAGTGTAATCATCAATTGAATTTGTGATTTTAAATTTTTTATGAGCCTTTTTCTTTGTGATGATCAATTTTTTCAGCTCATCATTCATCCATCCAGGAAACTTTGGTGATTTGTATCGAGAGGTTGGTGTGTACATCTCAATTGCGTAATACAGAGTATCATAAAAATGTGCCACTGCCACATCCACATCAGAACACCTGTCAATAAAACTCCAATCACAGCTGGATAGGAAGATATTCATGTCGACAAAATTTGCAAATTTAAAATTGTAATAAAAATAGTCACAAAGACAAAGGGTTGTCGAACAATGAGACATTGACATTCACATGGCTGCTAAACAATAGATTCAAAAAATTTCCATATTTATTGGGAACTTGGTTGTTTTGGTACAAACCCAAATATGCAGCACAATCAGACAATACAGTTGCCTCATTTGTCACCACTCCGACCGGGAATGTTCAATCCTTACCATTGATCCATGTCAGTTCTGGCAAGTTGAAATCGCCCCACAAAAAAATGTCCGTAAAATCAGTTTGATCAACAAGATGCAGAACAGAGAGACTAAAACTCTCATATACATCAACATCTGAGACACCTGGTATATATGCATTCCCTATCAGGATCCTATGACTGCCAACAGAAACCAGAACAAAGACACATTCCACATTATCGAGAGGAGTATTTAGAGCGCGACAGGAGAGCGTATTCCTAACTGCAATAAACACTCCACCCTGAGACAAGCAAGAACTGGTTCTGACTGATCTATCACATCTGGATATAAGGTATCCATCAAGGCCGAGTTCACTGGATAAAATGCTATCATCCAGAAAAGTTTCCGTTAGCAATATCACATCGTAGCTCTCTGACAATGTATTGCACATCAGGGCCTGGAGCTTTGATTTTAGACCCCTCACATTCTGATAATAAAAGGTTATGGCACTGCTACCACGATCTGCGGCTGTTGAAAATTTTGACCCCCTACTGTGGTTTGTGGTGCTCTCCTTTTTAGCCTATTACGCTGGGTAAATGGTCTGAAAATGACATTCGTTGGCCAAAAATTGCTGTCATTAAGAGTTTCATACATAATCTCACAAATTCCAACCTTAAAACATTTGGAGTGAGCCTTGGTTGGCAGCTCCTCTACCACAAGATCCCTGTCATTCGCTAGATTCAGTGCACTTTTGATGTGATCAAATATAACTTGCGTTGTTGCCTCATTATTTACACGCCCCAAGAAGAGCCACTTTTTACCTGGCACCCCTCTAAATATGCTATTGACATTAGGAGAAGTTCCTGTTGTATTTGTATTTGTATTTACGTCGGAGTTTCTAGGAGACTTTTGAGCCCCCTCACCCTTACCTTGTAGACGTGCTTCCGAGTATTTTGGCAAAATAGTTTGAATCACTGCCTCATTAATCGCTTTTTGAACTTGGCTATTGCTTATAAGATTATTTTTATTTTTAGCCTGAGTATTTATGTTTACATTGGACGAACTTTTGAGGTTATGCTTCCTACGGTCTTCTTTTCCATCTTTGTTTTTCAGCCAAGTCGCCACAACGGTCGACACTTCATGTCCAAAATCAGCAGTTGCAGCTTTTGCTGTCTTCTCTGTCTCTGTCTGTTGTAAAAACATTGGGAACTGCGGGGCAGGGAGAGGAGACGATGTATTGTTTATGCTTGGATTAGCCTTCAAATACCCAATTTCAGCCACTAGTTCTCGATTTTTTAACTCCAAATCTCTAATTCGGGCATTCAGAAGGCCATTGTTATCAATTAAGGTCAAAACTAACTTGTTTAAGGTTTCGATTTCTCTCGTTAGAACACTGATCATGACGTCCTCATCAATCTTTGGCGCGCATGTCGGACACAAAATTTCCCAGGGTTTTCGCCCCTTTAAGGCGTACTAAACAAGCCGGGTGGAATTGTCGTAGACACTTTTCACACTTGAGCTCAGTTTTCACTGATCTTTTACAGGAACCGCACAATATTTCCGCGTTTGAAACGGGACCACCTGAATTCACATCATCAATATCCGCCATCTTGAATCAACTTCGTTCACGCTCACAGTGTCCCAGTCAGTTGTTTTTGTTTACTTTATGACCTCGTAAATTAGCAGCATTAGAAGCTTTCTTTGTTTATACATTTATTTTTGAGATCAGTGGTCTCATGTCATTCAAGATCAAGACACTGGAAAAAACTTATGGATATGCACAATGTGATACAGGGGGAGGCAAAGATGGGAGAATCTAGCCTGCAACCCACAACCGCCTAAAACAAAAAGACCGGACATATGGCAACCTCAAAACTTGTAGGTGGAGATATTTTCAATATGAAGACGGACCATTGCCTCAACAGACCGTTCGCCTTCAGCTTCCCAAGCAGAACTGAATAGGAACAGGGCATACGCGACTGGTATTGAGACAGGACTATACTCCACCAGCTACAGCAATCACTATACACTGAGAATTCATGTTTCTGTTTTTCAGGCAGAGGTCCATTCTATACTCCAGTGTGCAACAGAGAATATCAGGAGAGCCGTAGCCAACAGGCATATCCTTATAATGTCCGACAGTCAAGTGGCACTGAAGGCCCTTTCGAGCCAGACAGTGTTATCAAGACTAATATGGGAATGCCAAGAAGAACTCAGGGCCCTGGCGGACCAAAATAAGGTAAAGCTTCTCTGGGACCAGGACGAAGGCAACGAAAAAGCTGACGAACTCGCAAAGAGAGGAGAAAGAAGACAAAAGATATCTGCTTTAAGAAGACTAAACACATGGGGACAATAAGTAGGACAGGCCTGAGAGAAGGGCCGCTAAAGCTTTTGGAAACTTCGGCCTGTGCGACCTCGAAAATAGCCAAGAATTTTAAAAAAACTTAAATTCTATAGAATTCCAAGAGCAACATTTCTTTCCCCTCTTTGTGGACTGTGATGTGATATACCGCCTCGGACAGCTCTCCATCTACCCCTACCACTGAGATATTTAATTTCAATTATGTTCACGAAACAATTTCCAATAATAATAATACATTGTATACACACAATTCCTATACACCTTATGTGTAACAAACTTTTGGTCATTACTCGACAAAAAAATTTTTTTCCTGATGACCGTAGATATAATAATGAAGACCTTCAGGCCTCTTGAAATAATTCTAGTTCTGTTGGCCACACAAAACATCAATTTTATCAACTCTTTTTTTAATTTCCGGCCAACAACTCTATTATAAAAATCCTAATGAGCATCTAGTTGTGATGAAGACATTTCCTCAGAAGTGGATGGATATACATTAAGTATTACAGATGCCCTGCGGGGGTCCGGTATGAGATTAAAAACATATTTTTATTGCTATCATAACTTAATGTGAATAATATGTCTTATTTCGTGGTTTAATGATGGTAAAAACGGAATAGCAAGAAATAGAAGATGATCAATTGATTTTTGGATTATTTTTTAATTGTTCGGATCATTTCTAAAACAGTCTATTGCATAGGAGTGAGCTTGCACGATTTTCACCCGTCAAAATTTAAACGCAAAAAACAAAACAAAATAATGTGCAAATAAATTAAAAATACACCATGAGTCATCTTCTATTTGTATTTATTGCATCGAAAACGAAGAAGACTAAAATAATTGAAGCGTGGTCAATGTCTTTGGCTCAGGGCCGTATCGTTTTGTTGGTTACTTTAAATATTTGTTTGTTCCGAAGGAAGCCGTCAAGGTTTTTGGGAAGTAGGGAACCGTGTATGATAATTTCGGTAATTTGTAGTTTTCTATTAAAGTTGTAATTACTGTGGTTTCTAACTCAATCTGATCTCCAAATTAAAAGTCTACTGGACAAAATTATAAATTATTCCTCACGTTAGTGTCCTCTGTTGAAAAATCGGATCGCATTAATTTGCACACAAAAAAACTAGACAGTTTTTCCAGGTAGTATTAAGCATCTGTCAAAAAGGTGACACTAAAATGTGCGAATAATCCATTACCGACTGGGCTGAATTGCGATATAAGCTTGAAGAGCAGCAAGGAATCTAATTTGCATAATTCAGTGCAAATCTGTATTTATGATTAAGGATTTTTACTAAATATTACTTTTGCCTTTGTAATTACGTAGTCCCGATTTCCAATTACCTATAGTAATTAGGCAAAACATGATTCGGCTGTATTATTTCAAAGTAAAATTGATATTGGGGGAAAAATTAAGGCATGAAAAGGCCTCAGGATATAATTACTATCGATCTAGCTTATCTAATTGACATTATTGGCTATCTTCAAATTATGTTTTTATTTTAATTTAAGTAAGCCTCACCATTGATATAATAATGAGCCTAATGAATAAAAATCAAGCAATTACTTGGAGCAATTAATGCTATCTAGCAAAAACAATTGCTGTATTAGCAAATGCTACAAGTAAAAGCAATTGCTAGATCTTGATATGAATAAAATGTTTTAGCAAATGCTGCTTTGTCCAACATCTGGCTAGCAATTGCTTACCTATAGAATTATTAAATAAAACCAAATGACAATCTATACTAGTGAACATTTCTTCAGCGTTGCATGTTGCTTGCACATTGATGATTGGAAAGCCTTTCCTATTAATATTTATCCCCATAACTCAAATTTGGGAATTCTGACATGGGTGCAATCTATAACTCCCAGTTCCCACTGCATTTGGAAATGTATATTTGTCTGACCACTGTTTATTTTAGCAATACTTTCTGAAAATTTAATTCATTCATGAGGTATTCTCAGTGTGGACTGGTTTATTCCAATTTCCTCCACCACCGAGTTTTGAAATCCAGGATCTGCTAGATCGCGCAAACACTTTCACTTGAGTTAGCGGTGAAAGTGCTCCTCCACGTCTTTCGCCAGTATAGTATAAAAAATGGTTAGCTAACCATTCCACGTTTCCTTTATTGAACCTATAGTTTTTTAAAATCGTACTTTTGACAATTTCTTCTCACAGAATACATTTTTTTTGCGTGAATATAATGCATTCAGCCATTTTGTAGAAGGTGAGCAAACGCTTTCACACTGCATGAAACTAATATCGCAACTAAATAGTTATTTAAACAACAAGTTTTGAAAACGATTTTTTTCGCACGGCGAGACAGTTTGTTGGACCAAGCCGTAGGCGAGTTCCTCAAGTCGAAAGAGCGTGAAAAAAGGTTTTCAAACGAGTTTTTTACACTGCTTTTCTTACAAATGCAAAATAAAACAACCAAATATGTACTTTTTATTTGTTAGAAACCAAATAATCAACATCAGAAATTGGTGACAATCGCAATTTATGTCACGTCATGTTAGGATGATATAAGGACCAAAATAAATAGAAAACTAATAAATAGCAGCGTGTGAAAAACTTTTTCGCATGCTGTGTGAAAATAGCTATTTATACAATAAGTTACGAAATCAGCGTTTTTCAGGCACGCGACGTGAAAATTGTCCAACGAGGCAAAGCCGAGTTGGACAACACGTCGAGTGACTAAAAGACATCGTTTCGTAACGTATTGTATACAAGATTTTTTCTACTGTCATTTTATAATAAAAAAAAACAATTTTATTTCATGTGAATAAGTCGATTACACCCAAAATCTTTGTTTCCTGCTTTTACTTGACACCTGACACTTTTCATGCGATTTTTTTTTCAAGATTCGACATCAATAATTAAAATCCTAGAAAGTAGGTAACAACACAGTTCTGTTTTGATTAACCCAAACGTTCAATTCAGTAATTCCATTTTCAATATTCATAATAAATACAAAACAAAATTCACATATGTGTTTAGTGTGTTTTTTATTTCTGAATATTGAATGACGCTTTTAGACACTAGTGCTTAAAAATTACTTTTACGCACTCAAAAGTCACTTTTACGCATTCAAAAGTCACTTTTACGCACTCAGTGCTTAAAAGAATGTCGTTTCAAAACTAAAATGACAATCGAAAAGTTGCTATGTATTATGAAACGTCAGTAGAAAAACTCTATTTTCAGAGGTTGCCTAACCTGTGAAAGACTTCATTTTCAGGGGCAGTTATAGGAAAAATTATTTTAAGCATGGTCTAGGGTATCCTTAACTATTTTTAAGCGATTGCTTGAAAAATTCAGCAAAAGCTAATTTTATCCATACGGTTTCTAGCAAAACCTTGTTTATATTAAGCAAAAGCTGTATCTCCTAGCATTTGCTTGTGCTCTAAGCAATTACTTAGAGCTCTAGCATTTGCTTACCATTTTATTCATATAATTAGAAGCAATTGCTCCAAAAACCCAACGAAAAGCAATTGCTTATTTTTTATTCATCAGGCTCATTATAAAGAACCGGGAACAGACCTAATTTGGGTTAATGTAAATGCATTTTTGAACTTGAATAGCGTAAAAACAGCCGAACCAAATATCAACATTATAATATGGTATATTTGGAATCAGATGAAAAAAATGTATTATTCCAGCCAAAAATATACAGGGTGTTCCATTCAAAAAAAAATGCAAGTGTTTGTCATTATGACAGTTGGCAGCTGTCACTTATCCGTTTTGACATGTGCAAAAGATAATAAAGGTAAAACCTTACAACTGTTGTATTTAGTATATATATTTTTTTGCTTACAAAGTTGTAGAAGCTACACTGTTATAAGTACAATAATTTGCAGGTTTGCTATTTAATTTTTTCCAAAATCTGAAGCACAAAAGTGGTCGCAGCGCCTAAACTAAAATAGCTAGCAAAAAAAGTCATGAGGCAAAGTTGATCAGAATGTAATTATCCACAACTTTTATAAAGATCATTTTGTCGAAAAAAAAAATTAAAATCAGAAAAATGCCAATAGGGCCAAACGCACAAGGATTTTTTGTATCAATACCTGTTCAGAATACAGTAGGTATGCAATCAAATCTGAAAAAATCAGCTGCCCTTTTGAAAAATCCATATATGTATGTATTCACTGAATTACATGGCTTCTTCTACTAATGATGAACTATGTTGGCAATAACACTTTTTGTATTCTTGCCGAAAAACAAATTATTTTTCTCTAAAACCTAATCCTATAATTACAAATCAGTGGGCGTGCATAGGTGAATAATTAACAAAAGGAATTAATCAAGCAACATCCTAAACTTCTTCTTCTAGGTCAGCCATTAAATAATGACTCTCATTTTTACAAAGCTGATCATCGCTTGTATTGTTATTGAAAACCGTAGGAGTTTTTTCTGATGTTACACAATTTTCAAATAAAAAAAATTAATAGAACATTGCCCAAATTACTCTAGTAGGTGGTATTTCAAATTTATGTAAATTCGCTTCAGGTACACACACGCACACTCGTAATGTTATTAATGTTTGTGATGTACTCAAGTTCTTTTGTCTCCTGAATACAATTTAACGAGGTCTCAGTCCACACCTCTTAGACCATGAACTGTCCAAAACATGAAAAAGACATTAATTAAACTTCTTAATTTTTAGCAGCTAGACAAAGTTTATTCTATTCATACAAAGTAATGTTCCGTCCAAGCAGAGAATTACTTCCCGGACGTAAATATATGCAAAATATACCATCAGAAATGCTATTCACGCCCAGATGGTAGTTTTAGAGGATGCACGTATTTTACGCCATTTCTATTGTTGCTAAAGTTACCTCAATTATGAAAAGAACAACTCCTTTATAATGGTGGAGCGTTTTTGCTAGTTCTTTAAAGTGTATTTTATTCAATTTAAATTATGCATTCATTATAAAATTATACAGGATAAGAATATTTTACTAATGTAAAGTAAGTTTAGGCATCACAAACAGAGCAGCAAACAAATGTCTGAAAGTTTTTGTAACAATCCACTTTAATTCAAATAATCAAAAGAATTCGATACAGTATCGAGTCACTTACATTATTGTATTCGATTTTTTTTCCTTCTGAATCGTAAATCATTTTGACAAACTTATATTACCGTTTAGGGACCCTTGTACGGAATCACATTTCCATATTTTACGAGCTGTTTGTGTTTCAAATTTCAAGTGTAGCTTATTCAATTATTATCGGTGTAAGATTTCAGAAACAATTTGATTCAACGCCAGCGACAGTTTTTGAACAGTAACGCATTTTCGATCAAGAATTTAATCACTATAAATCATTGCAACTCGAAGGGTTGAATCGCCTGAATAAATTCGATCAAGAATTAACCCGATTGATCATGATCGAAGGCGATCACCCCACCCGATACCGAGTATGCATCTTCTATTTCTATTCTTATTGTCGACAAACCGATTGATAGGAATTATATCAAGCCTTCTATGCTATCCTCCGATATCCGCACATAAGCTAACAAAATGTGCCTGAAAAATCAACCTAAAATCTCTTAGAAGAGCAAAGCATAAAGGAGTTGTACATGAAGAGATTAGATCAAAAATTACAGATCAAAAATTACACTCCCAAAACCTTGAAATGCATTACCACCATATCAAAGAGAGTATTCATAGTGCAGCATTTGAAGCCCTAGGCAAATACAAAAAAAATGGAACAAGTCTCGCATCTTATTGGTGGGATCAAGAAATAGAGAAAAACAGCAGATAGAAAGAAGAAATACCAACAGTATCTAAGTTCAAATAAAACACGAGACAAAGAATTATATAAAGAAGCACAAGCAAGAGTACGGAATAAAATAGTACAGAAAAAAAACCAGTCATGGAAAGTCATGGTACAAAAAACACGGAAAGTTGGAGATTACTAAAAAACACGAGGAAAACAAAAGCCAAGGATATTATCAATACAATAACACCCCAGCAATGGGAAGAATACTTCGAAGAATTACTGAGAGAACAACGGGCAGAGTTTAAAAAAGAAAAAGAACAGACACAAAACGTAAAAACTGCAGGATCACCAATAGTAGTTATGAAAAAAGAAGCTAAAACACAGTAGCTTCTTGAAAAATGATAGAGCACCAGGCCCAGGAGAAATATAATAGAGAACTGATAAAGTATGGGACCAAGAAACTCTACAGACATTTAACAAAATTATTTCAAACATGCATAGGTAAACATGAAGTACCGGATGAGTGGAAAATAAGCTATTTAACAACGATATATAAGAAATCAAACAGAACGGAATGCGAGAACCACCGAGGAATTGCAGTAACAAATACGCTGAACAAAGTATATGGAAAAGTTATAAAAGTCAAAATAGAGAACGAGTACAAAAATAGTGAGGCAGAAGAACAGGCCGGTTTTAGAGTAGGAAGATCAACTGTAGACCACTTATTTAGTTTTACCCAGGTAATGGAAAAGAAACTAGCATATAGCCAAGAACTCCATTTACTCTTTGTAGATCTAAAGGAAGCATATGACAATGTTCCGCTGAAAAAGCTTTGGGAAGCACTGGAAAAGACTAATATCAACTTAGAACTAATAAAGGCAGTAAAAACGCTCTATAGTGATGCAAAGACCAAGATTAAACAGGGAAACATAATCAGTAAAGGCTTTATAGCAACTAAAGGACTTAAACAGGGATGCTGCATATCACCAACACTTTTTAAAATATACTTAGAACAAGTGCTTGAGGGGTGGAAAAACAAATGCAGACACATGGGAATACCGCTCAATGAATACAATCTATATACTCTAAGCTTTGCAGATATTAATTGCACAGGACTATGATGACCTAGAGTACATGACACAAAAATTGATAGAGGAATACGAGAAATAGGGTTTGGAAGTAAATCTACTAAAACAGAATATATGACTATAGGAGGTGAACAACGAACTCTGAAATTGAATAACAGTCAAGAAATATTTGGACATGAAAATTACACATGGGGGAACCCTAGACGAAGCAATTAAAGATCGGAATATACAAGGACGCAAGGCAATATCCCTACTAAATGGTGTACTGTGGGACCATAATATCAACAAAACTAACAAAACTGGAATATACACCATAGTCAAAAGCATAGTCACATATAGTTGAGAGGTCTGGCCACTAAAGAACAGAACCGCAATAATGCTAGAAGCAACTGAAATGGTCTTTTGGAGGAGAAAGACAGGCAGGTCAAAAATGGCAAGGATAACAAATTTGAGAATTATGGAGATTATGGACGTAAAACACACAATTAGTCTGTTTCTGCAGAAATCACAAACCAGTCAGAGTGAGTCTCATTGGTTGAAACTAGTTTTCTGACTGTTTTTGACTATTTTTAACCAATGAAATTCGCTCTGACTGGTTTGTGATTTCTGCAGAAACAGACCTACTAGTGGATAATGTAAAGGACAAACAGCTGATTTGGTTCGGAGATAAACAAATAATGGCAGATACAAGAATACCTAAGCAAACTATTGAGTGGAAGCCAGGGGAAGAAGAAGACGCGGCAGACCAAGAGAAGTGGAGTAGACGAAGAAATGAGAAACAGAGGCTTGGAGGAGGATGCCTGGATTGACAGAGATGATTGAAGATCGGGAATCGGAAGACGTAGAACATTATAAACCGATAATTATAAATAGCTAGCAAATAGAAGTCATAGCGAATCATCCGATTAATTTTTTGGTTGAAACTTCTAGAATCATGCCGAAGCACACACAGTTCAAAAAAAAAAACCTAGTGGTCCATCAATTTGTATTCTGAAGATCCCGTTATATGTAGATACAGACCACAACAAAACCCTATTTAGAAGAAATACCTCGGATCACTCCTACATGACTTGGTATTTCCAAGGCACAATGAAACGTTTCAACATGCAAGATTCAAATAGCATTATAACATTTAAAAAAAAAAGTAAAGAAATTCTTGGCGAAAACCCATTTCAGAGTATGTATTTTTGAATTTTTATCGAGGGAAACATAGAACAACTGACCATTCTGATCTCAATGATAATCATATCATACATTTATCCACGTGTGCTGATTGTCTGCTCTTGTTACTCCTTTGTTTCATGTTTTATATGTTCCATATAAATTTAATCACGTTTTCCTCATACAGGTAGGTAGATATAGTGAGTTTACAATAATTATGATATAAAACTTATGTTATTAATAATAATGGCTTTTCAAATTATTGTCTGTCTACGCTCATGAACAGAATCTTCTTTATTTTATTATTTTTTATTAACTCAAGTTTACAAGCGTTCAAACGCAGGGTTAACAATTGTCTTGCTTCGTTTAATCCATCATAGAGAGTGGAGCGAAAAAGATTAAAAAGGCGACCAATGCAAAACCATCGTTTACATAACGTAACCTACTCTGCAAAAGGTCCATAACTTTTTATATTTGTAACAAAGAGAACCGCCTTAGCTTTAGCAAACATCCTTTTGGCCGGCGACAACCATAGCGAGTTCATCGAGCTGAAGGTCCATCAAGGACGTCTTCGATGCCTACTCGGTCGGTGAGACGTCATTCTGCAACGAAAGTTAGAATCTCGTCTTCCTCGAATGGCAATGGGCTGATGGGGAAAATCCTATCAGTTTTTAGAGAATTAGTCATTTGAGAATAATTAATATTGGTAATGCGGCAATGACATTTTGAATAAAAATAGATTTTATTCAAATCACACAAGTCAATTTTTTTTGAATAGTGACAATGAAACTTCCCACATCACACGCCAAGCTTAGCGCGTTTAATATTATTTTTGATAATTTACTGTTTATAGAAGGCTTGTGGTCTGGTCAAAGATAATGTCAACCACTATAATAATGTCAAATTTTAAAACACATTGCCCTTTGATGATACTATACCATCGATCCGATAATTCGATATATCTCCCATGTTATGACTAATATCAGGTTTCCCATATAAAGCCGGGTCCAAAGTGGTGTAATATATTACAAAAATAGCAAAAGAAAGAAAGTAAAAGCTTTATCGCAACCTCTACCTTCACGTCCAGTCCCAGTCCCACGCTGACCGAGCCACCATTTGCAAATTGGCCATAGCAGTTTTTGGGCATCGGGTGGGCGGTTTTATTAACACACTCGCGGGCATAAAGTGTTATGTACAAGGTGTGGCGATTGTTGCCGACGAATTATGGCTTTAGTTTCGATTTGGATTCAATTGTAAATCGATATTTATGTAAAATTGTATTTATGCTGTTTTTAAAACCAGCACAGGCTTTGGTAAGCTCTCAACAGCATGACCCACTTTCCTTACTATTTGTTTTTTCACCACAAGGTTTTCGTTATGTTGTCTTACAGGGGTCCCTTTTGAATTGTGGCGACATTTTCTGCTTAATAACATTTCACTTTTAATTCTAAAATTCTGTTATGTATGTCTTCCATGTGTGTTCTGGATCTTATCCACTGCACGATAGGGGAAGGAGGGAGGAACTCAAGAACGATCCCAAAATTCTGTGCAAAATTCCTGCTCTCTCCAGCAAGATGGTAACGGTATCGCCTCGTCCTCTGTACGAAGAGGGGAACTCTACGAATGATTCCAGTTTATCTGGCTGAAAGTGTGATGAGCCCATCTTCCGGCAGGCCTATTCTCTACGAACAGCAATTACATAGCAACTAGCAACCGGTCCCAAGTTGCTTTTATAGAATAGAAAACTCGCGTTTGACAGCGACAATTTCGCAAATATCTGCGGTCGCAAGTTACAGAATAAACTGGCCGGTTAGCATCTAAACATTCCGGTATAGGATTCGGCACCTAGGCATATTTCATTGGTCCGTTTGAATTCGGACCGCCAATTGATGCGGAGTGCCGAAATCGGTACTTGAATGTTGAACGGTGCTGAGCCTCAGGTCAGAATGGTCCATTAGCAACAGCCATGTGGAGTGCCGAATCTAAGGTCAATATGTATATACCATTCCGACCTGAGGCTCAGCACCGTTCAACATTCAAGTACGGATTTTGGCACTCCGCATTATATGGCGGTCCGAATTCAAACGGACCAATGAAATATGCCTAGGTGCAGAATCCTATACCGGAATGTTTAGATGCGGCCGGTTAACGGGCTCCACTTCGAACCGTAACTCGTCCGGTCAAATGAGGACCCGAGTACGGCCGGTGGGTTAAAGGGGTAATTTGAGCTATACCCGTAGTCATACTAGTTAGTGCGGGCGAAGGATCCCTAATGTCTACCCTATCCCAGTATATGTAACGGATGATTGGGGTGTTCCGAAAACTAGTAGGGGGAAACCCCGATCCCGGACCTTATCAAGGGAGAGTGGACTAACCTAGTGAGCCCATTTAACACAAGGAATACGGTGCTAGGTGGATCTCATTCCTGCATTGGTAAAAATGCTGTCTTCGCTGTGCTGATTCTAAGGTTCGTGATTGAAAGGCATAAGCGTGTATTACTTGAAATGTGGTAGCTACTCACGAACCTCGTCAAACGTTGCTGGGGGAACCTGGCTAACTAACACTACCCAGGAGAAAAGCCAGCCCAGCCAAGTCCAAAAACTTGGTGCCTTTCATAGGTTTTGGTTTCTGGGGGTCAGAGCGGCTAACTAGTTCAATGGGTAATGCCCCAGACTGTGGAAGGCTAACGCTACGTCACGGTTCTGGGGTGCGTGATATTAAATCTTGGGTTTGTTTATCCAAGTCCAATTAACACAACAATAATCTATTCCACGTTACTATACACTCTGACACTAATTACTGCACTAATTAACTCAAACAACTTAACTCTTCACAACTCTTACAATATTCAATATTTACATCGTATAACAACTAATCTTAAAACTAAAAACTACTAACTAATACTGGCCTTTATATATCCGCGTAATCCATTCTTCTAAAATTCAGAAGAACGCAATAGCGTCTTTTCCTGAATAAGGCAGTATATTTTCTGGAATTCGGTGATTAGATTCTGTGCGCCCTGACGGATGCGCCACATTTCGTTACAGTATATTTTTGTTCGAGATATTTCGTGGATCTATTCAGGAAACTTTGATCGTTCTGTTTATTTTACATTTTTTATATTCATGAACCAGATTCAATTTTCTCTAAAGGTCGTTTACGTGAAAAGGTGGCCCAATCAGAGGCAAGAATACACCAACTTATGGAGAAGCCTTTCGAGCCAGACAACTCTATAGAAAAGGGCCGTGTTATAACATGAAGTGCAACGTTGAAAAGTTTCGCATAATCTGGCAGATCCGCCAAATACAAACTCTCAACCTGCTGGATTTTGAAATTACAGAATAGCCCTTCCGTACCTATTGATCAACTCCGGGCCGGTATTATCTGATGTCTACAGGAATAATTCTTCAAAATGGAATTTAACATTGATGATTGACGTTTATTGGGAACTCCCAGAAGAAAATCATCTAGATAATTGCAGAGTTAGTTGTGCATCTGACAGTTAGTTGAACGAGTCGATAATTGGACAATTAATTGATTAAAATCAGTTTTTCGAAAATAAAGTTTCGAAAAATTAATTGATTAGTTATACCTTATGTTACAATTTTGTTTGCTTAATTTGAGAGTTTTGATAATGCTAGTTCATTGTGATTTGAGTTATCGTTTTAAATAAAGTTATTCTGAGTTCTAAGGCGTAGGGATGTGACGACCCCATCGCTCACGAATCGTGCAATCAGCTAGCCCTGAGCTCGAAGGACCCAAACGTCTTAGTTTCTAGGTCATTGGGTCTGAACTCGAGCTTAAAAACCGTGAGTCTGCTGACAGTCACACACAGGCATCTCCTATTCTAGGACACATAAGACCATCAAGTCCAAAGCACACCAAGCCATCTGTTAGCGAATGCAACCATTGACGCTGAAATCCAACATCGCTTGAAGTGTGCTAGCACCAACGATGCCTAAGAAGGATCCTACGGATTAAATGGCAAGACCGATTCATAATTAAGCACCAACTTCGCTGGACAGGTCACCTCGTCCGCATGCCCGAAACACGTCTTCCACAACAGATTCTCTATAATCAACTGAAAGAGGGAAAACGACATTAAGAAGGTCAACAAAAAGAAAATGTGGTAGAGTGCCGCATCGATACCAACAACTGGGAGACGACGGCAAATGATAGGCCCTCGTGGCGTCGAGTAGTCCACGACGGACCACAAACTTTTGAACAACAGCGGAGCAGACAGGAGACCGAAAAGAAGAACCGCAAGAAGGAGCGAAAGAACTGAGGAAGAGACACTGCTGCCTGAGGCTGGGTGTGCCAAGACTGTGGTAGAACGTGTGGCTCCAGAATTGGTTCACATAGCCATCAGAACGACAACAATAAGAATAGAATCATACTCGGCATCGAGTGATCCCCTATGATGATGACTCTGGGTCCAGAAAGGTAATCACTCCTGTCTGAGAACCTTATTACCTAAGAGCTTGATCTCCTCACTTCAACCAAATCCTACAGGTTTTGTTTTTCTCTCCCCCAAAGCTATTCATTCTCCTTTTTTATGAATTATTTTACCATACATCGCGTATGGCATTTTTTTTGGGAATTGGCTCATCATCATGTAGTTCCACTTAAATACTCGAGAACATTGACTTTTTCAATGACTTCATCAAAAACACAATTTTTTTATTATTACTTCATAGACGATCGTAAAATATAGAGGATGTGCGTGATCTTCTTGACGTCCCTGATTCATATCTGGCTGTACCGACAAATAAAAATAACGTCTTCTCATGCCCAATTAATCATTGATTTTTTTTCGGTAATTATTGTTAGTTAATCTTTCGCATGTCCAGTCCAGTCTGTTTAGGATATAACGTGGGCAAAATGCTTTTGTGCTCTACGTACATGCTCTCTGCCGTTTGCTTAATTTTATCTTTTCTTTGTTGCTGTCGTGCTGGGTGGATAATAAATTGACGAGCTGTAAGATGCTACCTACTACCTAAATTTTTTTTATACATATTTTGTGAAATGTCTTAGGCTTATCGTTTTTTTTCTATATCTACCTACTTCAGGTACTAAATAAAACTGATAAAAGCGCCATTCTGGAAAATATCTCCCTTCTTCATTTCTCTTTGGAGATAAAATTTTTTTCAAAATGATTCCCTCTCCTAAAAAAAATCAGTTTCCAAAATTATTATTGTAATAGTAATTCAATCGTAAATATTCCATATACCGTTTTGAGTCTGGAAGGAAAAACATCGCAGTTACGGGAAGTTACGCAAGACGAATTAATTACGTACCTACCGGCAAAAACCGGACAGAAGTATTTCACAAGAAAAAAATGGAACCTACCGAATAAAAATTATATCACGTACTTACTTCCCTTCGAGTCGTGTAACGGTCCATTCAGGCGGCCGATGTTAAATTGGCAAACGAAATTTGGGCCAAAAAAAGCGACCCAGTAGGTCCCTTTGTTTTTTATCAAGATCAAGGCCCTGAAATTGCCCGCGAACAACTTTGATTTATGTCCGATTTATTTTCGGGATGCGTTCTCTACAGATTAAATTAGGTAGGTACGAGGTTTTTTGAAGCGGTATCTCTTCCAATGCATAATTCATGTTCGTTAGACCTTATTTTTTTAGGATCTATATGCCTCCAGTGTAGGTCAGAAAATTATTCAGGTAGGTAATTCCTTATTCGCATCTCATTTATGTCTATTAGCACGGATTCGATATCACTGATTGTGGTTGAAGTTAGCTTCATTTATATTTAGATTTTTTGGACCAGGGATGTTATTAAATAAACCATACTCCTTCCCCATACACCCGATAGCGTATGTATATGGTGGGGGTAAGCAGGGAATATACGCAATTAGACAATTCGAATCAGCTGATAATTCAAAATGGCGACGTGGGCAGAAATGTAAACAAACATTGCCTCCATATAAATGTGTTATTTCTACCTGTTTGAGAGTTTAATTTGATAAATTCTAATTTATTTCAATTTCCTTTAATGTTCGTTGCTGAAACCGGAGTTACTTGGAATATTTATCTACCAATAAAATACCTAGGTAACAAGTACAAAACGGAGGCCACCAAGTAGTGTAGTATAACATACCCGGGTTCGTTCAGTAAGATTGAACGATGAGAATTTTTATTATCTTTAAACAACAAATCTTTTTTAAAACGAAATGAAAAACAAATAGGACCAACGTTGTGGAAACTTACTCAATTTTACTCGGACATGCGCCCGACATAGCAAATATTGGGAAATTTAATGGAAGCTGTAATATGTAAAAGAAACGAGAAATTTGTGAAAAGTCTACTTTATTATTAAAGTAAATCGTACCGTCCTCATCCTGGAACTAACGAGGGAAAAGAGCACGGCAGAGAAACACTTGATCTAACATTCCTCAAAAATCGAAACATACTGTGTCATTTTACTAATAATTGTGAGTCAATAATTCAATAATTTAAGTCAATAAAAGTTTAAATTAGGTACCACCCCTGTTCTTGTGCTGAAATTTCAATTACACACACTACATTCAATCAACACTACCTATATTCAATACTGAGGAGTTTTTTTGGTTAGTTAGCCAGTTTCCCATCAGGTACTGAGGTCCCATACGGGAAGCTACTCAGCTATAGTTGTTTTTGAGCCAATATCTCTAGATTGATTATTTCAATTTGCTAGGATACGAATCTCTCGTCAGGGTAGGAAAATGTTAGTAAATTCAACAAGGTCCTAATGTACGTTCTGAATACACAAAATCAAAATCTCAGCACAAAAACACAGCATATAATTTCTTACGTTTCAATTTACTTCTTTATCTGTGTTGTTTACAGCATGAAACGATTTTTGTTAAATACATGAACAATGCACATGTTATAAAAAATGTTATAAACAAACAAAAAAACATAGAAAAGAGAAAAATGATACTTGTATAAATAATTGAACTCTCAAAAACAAAATAACAATTATTCAACTGACCTGTAATCGCTCCTTGACACACATACTAATAACAAATTGGATTGAACAATCAGTTTAATGCAAAATAAAAATAAAAATTGAATAATGAATAATTACAGACACGCGTCTTAGGGACCAGCCCAGATTGTTCTCTAGTCTAGTTGCCTATTCCCTATCTCCCGTTCGGTACCTACCCTTTCAGTACGCTTCACGGCGCATACAAGGTTGCAACATTTACTTTTATTCAGTAAACGTTTTTTTAAAAAGTTAAGATTTGAAGAAATAATATTTTAAATAGGTGGTTCTCCTCAGTAACTAAAAAGGCCGAAATATAAGGGCTACATACATACTATGATGGCAAAAACTCACTAAACACTGTAGTTCACTTTAAATACATAAATAGCATCTTTAAACATGCCTTGCCAATCTCGACATTTATGACAATAATATGAAGTGGTTCAAAGGCTGAAAGCATAAATTGCATAAACCACAGCATCGTCAAAAATTTTAAAAAATTCCAAAAAAACGTTCTCAAACTGATAAAAAAAACAATTTACAAATAATACACAGTCTCTTATGCCCACGGTGCCATATGGAATATTAAAAACATGGCAGTACGTCAAACATCAAATCGCCCTATGTAGAATATTTCATTAATTCGGAAATGGTAGGAATAAGGGCCAGTTTTTCAATAGCGAGTCAACTCCGGGTTGGTTTTAACACCAGGGTAAGCGTGTCCAATTGCTATGTTTACCCCAGAGTTATGCTTAACCCGGGGGTGACTCGCTATTGAGAAACCGGCCCTAACTCTCAAACACAATCTAGAGACTATATAGGCCTTCTGCACATGGGGCTTCTCATAGATGCGTAGACGCAATTCACGAAAGATGCGTACGCGTTTGTCCCTCTCTCACTTGGTTTCAAGTGAATACTGTACACGAAGTCTTTGGCCAGGTGCAAAATAATAATTTTCCAAACAATGCATCTTAGCGCCATCTATTAACATAAAATCAGATTTGAGAGTGCTGTTGCCAAATTAATTTATAGCTGCAAAACGTTTGAAATCAAAAACTCTTCTCGAACCTTGGTTCGGATCATAGAGGTTCGGATTAATTAATATGGCGTATGCGACGTTTTTTTTTTTTTTTTTTTTTTTTTTTTTTTTACGGATATGCGCTCTCGCAAGGACAATGTCCTATCACGCTCGAGAAGCGGCAAGTGCGCGGAAATGTCGGTGTATGTTGGTCTTGAAACGGTTCAGGTTGTAACCTGCAGGGAAAACCGTCGCAGGGAGTTTATTCCACAGCGATGCTGTTCTCCAGAGATATGAATTCTGATATAGTGAGGTTCTTGGTGCCTCTAGTTTGACAGTAAATTCATGGTTACCGTCTGTTTGACGCGTTCGCCTGGTAGGTGCTACTCTCGGTGGAATCATACGTGCCAACTCTTCAGAGCATTTTCCGTGATAGTACCTGTAGAAGAGAGATAAATCGCCCACAGAAAATAAAATTATTTGAAAATCGAATTTTTAAACTTCTGCGAAAGCGAACCATTTCAGAACATGACTGCGTCAAATTAACAGTATTGTACTACCACAGGTAGGTACTAGCAGAAACTTAGTACCTACATCGCAAACTATTTAAAAATGTAAAATTGTTTAATTATTTTTTTTTGGTTGTATGTAATATACAATAAATCCACCATTTCATAAACCTATGCATTCTATGTAGGTATCTACATACTTGAATTAATATTTTTCCATATTATTGTTTGGCATTATACATATTTCCTTTGTAGTTTTTACTAACTAAACATAAACGTGTTTTTTTTTATTAAGTAAAGATTAGTTTTATTATAAAATCGATAGGCCCCCCATGTTTTAGAACACTTTAATCATTTTTAATATAAGGCTGTCTCAACATTTTGCCATAAAATTACTTAATACTTAAATAAGCATTCCTACATAGACCCAAGCTCTCTAGCAAACAATTAGGTTTTTTTAATGAGTTTTTGTTTGCATGCAATTAGGATTCACGAGTAGGGTATATAAACCAAAATAGAGAAGCTTTTTATGCTATATCGCTTGATAATCTATCACATCTTTCTTTGAAATGAAAGTTGGTGTAATAATTTTAGTTATTGACATCCTATTGAGAATCGGAAAAATATCATCAAACAATACGTTAACAAGTTGCTTGAACAATATACTCGATGAGCATTCCCGGAATAACCAGCAAAAAATTCTGAGCAATTTGGATGTAACACTAAAACACCCGATATTTAAATTAAAACCAGGAACAACTTTAGATGAAAAATTATTTGGTCGTGAAAGGTTTGATATTGTGATTCTCAATGGACGCTCTTTCAACATAACTTCGTTATTATTGTCGATATCTGAAGGAAATTTCAATCCAAATGCTAGCTATATTGTTTTAACAAACAGCATTTCTGAGGAAATATTAAAAATTTTCAGCAAATTATATATTTCCAAAGTTTATCTAATTGATGATGGTTTATCCATATTTTCCTATAATCCCTATAAATACGAAAACGTTGGAGATCCCGATACTACACCAATCAAAATTGGAAAGTGCTCAAGTATAACGGAAAATTTTCAAATGTTCATCACACGGCTACCAACATATTGGAGAAACACCACTTTGAGAGTTGCCATTAGAGTGCTTGCTCCGTATACTACAGAGGATAAAAATGGTTTGGAAAACAAATTTATTGAACTTTTAAGGAAGCTAATGGGTATAAAAATTGAAAATATTATTATACGAAGTACTAAAAATGCAATGGTAAATATATCAATAGATACCTATAATATAAGTAATAGGTTTCTTTAGGAATTAAGTTGAAAAAATTTTGCTGCTTCTTCAGTTATTACAGTGAGTTTTTTCTCTATCGCCGTCAAATATTTTTTTCTTTACAAATGCTATACACATGTTCCGTGTTTTTCTGATTTTTATATAATCTGTTTCAATGTAATGATATAATTTTGTGCACCTTCGCTTCAGTACTCGGTGTTATTCCTCTAAGCCTAAGCTTATGGAATTCTGCTTCTTCTACTATTTTAAAGATTGGTTATAAGGTAAATGCACCAGTAATTGACACAATTACACTCTCTTATGGAATTTGAATGTATCTTTGGGCACCCAGTAATTGACACCTATTATCCAATTATTGACACCCCAGTTATTGACACAAAAAACTTTTTTTTTCTTAGTACATGAGTATATAAAATGAGTAATAATAAGCCACACCTGCTAGAACTTCATTCATCTGCTCTTTGGAGTAATTTTTTTTGATGTCGTATCAGTAATGAATGAAATTCCAGTAATTGACACCCTGTGTACCAATAATTGACACCCGTGTCAATAACTATGGAACCAGTGATTTTTTTCAAACTCATATGTTGTGCCCATAATAAGATATGAGCGTTCTGTCAAATATTGCACTGTTTTGCTATGATTGCGTTAAATTTGTTATGAGATCCGTTCATTGACACATCAGTCAATAATTGGTACATGGTCATATTCACTTGATCCAGTCTTTGACACCCACGCCAATCTCAGAAAACTTGCTTTACTAATAAATACACATTAAAAAACCTTTTAATCATACTTAAACTCTGCCCTCAAACATATGGAATTAATTAAACATAGATACATTATTTAGCAATAAAAAATAATATTTGATTTGTTTGCCTTAACAAATCTCTTAATTTTTCTCATCTGACAGGTAACCAACCTTTTCATATTTCTAAATGACTGGCAAATATCATCTGATTTCTTTTATAGCTGGTAGAATGTTGCCAAATACCGTATTAATGAAGTTTTTTTTATCGAGAATGGCTCTGGGACGTCGAGTTAGCTTGTTTTGATAACATTTGCCTTAACGTGTCAATTACTGGAACACTGTCAATAACTGGTGCATTTACCTTAGTGGAAGCTTTATACAATTTTTTTTTAGTTGTTACTCATGTGTGTCCATAATTTCTGCTGATATTTTTTGTTCAGCTGAATCCTCTTTTAATTTTACCATTATTTAGCTTTTCCACACAATTTGTTTTATTTTTTGTTCTCCACTACCTTCTTTCAAGCATTTTTTCTCTACTTTTGCCTGTTATATGTATTTTGTTTATGAATTATCACTTATTTGTTTTCTTTTTCTAACCCACTTACTTATGTTAGTATTATTTTTTTATGACTCATCTTTTTTCAACTTCTCTTATTTCCGTATTTCTCAATAACTAATAGTCTTTGGTAGATATGCTCTAGTTCTCTGCCTCTCTTTTTGCTTTAATCCTATATTTAAGTGGATACATACACACCAACTTCCGAACTTCCATATTTTATCCAAATTCTCGCATGATCATTTAATTGTGTAGTGGCTGTTATTTTTAAAAAACTCATCTCTTCAAAAGCAAATTTTCGAATATCGTTTCTATAAAAAATCACTAGAACATTATTTGAGGAAACAGATTTTTCTCATATTGAACACTTCAGAGCAAAAAAAAAAATTGTAAACTTGGTAATAATTGTAATCACAATCAATACTGTTGGGTAAATAGACTAATAGACTAAATATTTAATTAGAAATCATATTCTTAGTTTTGTTTTAGGTACCTCTTAGCACCAAAGGTGCCAAAATGTTGCAACAAAAGAGTGCTGACGTTCTTACTGGTTTCAATACTCCCAATGAAACGACTTTGAAAAATTTTGAAATAAGCGCTTGGCTTTATTTCGATGCAGTCGCTTGGATTTCCCCTAATCCTCCGATAATAAGCCACTGGAATAGAATATCGAAGATTTTTTCAACAAAATCTTTAATATGTCTAATTGTTTTAGTTTTGTTGTGGATCTTAATTGCTCGTACCGTACACAAAAATGTGAAAATTTTTGAGCTTGCTTTATTGATACATCAGATTCTATTGGAACAGTCTATTTCCAAAACATATCTTCAAATTAACAAAAGTAGACATTCGTTCAAGATAATGTTTTCTTCGTGGATGATTGCATTTTTAGTGATCAGTACGCTGTTCAAAAACTCTTTGCTAGTGATCTTAGGAACTGAAAAACGACTACCGCAATTACTTTTTATGAAAAATATTTTGTCAACTTCAGAACTAAAGCTGAGTTCATACATAAATTTGTCAGAGCTCTATACGGACCTTGATAATAAAAAGGAGCTTCAAATTGATTTTAATAAAATCAAGCCTTGTGATTCAGTACTTGCATGTGTTAACGAAACGGCATTCAAAAGAAATACTATTACAACAGCCCCAAAAACAATCGTGAGGTACAATTGGATACCCAAATATTACATAACAGATAATGGTGAAGTACTAGTAACGGTCAGTAGAGACAATGTCAAGTCTTTTTCAGTCCACCTCATTTTTGCAAAAGGGTATCCATTATTTGAACAAGTGAATCAAATATTAATCAGGATGACTGCGAGCGGATGGTTTGTTCATGCGTACGAAGAAATGCGAATAAGCATAAAGAGAGCAACCAGTCCTCTAGTTTTTGAAGCCAAAAAAATTGGAATGAGTAAATTTTCTTTTGTCTTTGTAATTTGGATTGGCGGGCTACTTATTTCTGTTGCCGTTTTTTTAGCTGAAATTTGTTTGTTTGGCAAAAAGTTAACAATGTTGAAAAAAATATTACCAACTTCACAGTGATTATTGGCAATTTGTAGCTAATCCGATAAGCCGAAGAAGTAATTGTCCCATATAAAGCTGAAATGTTAATCCATACATGTTTCAGTTCTATTCAGTATAGGAAAAATGTCTACCGCCCCCAAGCTCGTATGGATCAAATGTATTAATGGCCATTAGATTTTCTCATTGTTTTTCTTCAGTTTCTTCACGGTTATACAGTGGAGGACTTTCTAAACTTTATGCAGTGGAATATATGAATACTTCATAAAAATTCTAGGCATAAATTTTTCAATTATTCTTATGCTTATTTTTAAATACCTATATGTGTTATTATTTATCTTGTTATGTTATTGATTAGCATGTAATGTAAATTCTATCTGTAAATATGTTCATATATCCTGTATGTGATCTTTGGAAATAAATAGAAAATTATGTTAGAAAAAGCGGATGTAAAAAATAGTCAAGGCATCCGCATATCCAGTTGCCTCGGATTCTCCGTAATCAATTCCAAAAAGGTCTGCAATGTAAATATTAAAAGATAATATGCTCAAGGTTGAGCCCCGTAGAATACACCCTGAGATAAGGACTGTTGGAGAATTTGCTCACATATCATCATTCCAAATTTCGTTGGAATCGAGCGGTTCAAAAGTTAAAGCTGGGGCGACGGACTTTACATAATAACTCCTCACTGTATATAATAATAATAATCAGATTTTAAAGCACAAAGAACAAACCTAATTCAATATCCACTATCCACCACTTATTAAAATAGTAATACCTACCTACCTACTAGTATCAATGGTCCACTCCTCATTGAAATATTGGAAAAAAACGAATGTGAATACAAACAAAAACTTTCGTGCACAAAAACTCCGCTGGGAATCCCAGAGACCCATGCCCATATCTGACATATCCCATCAAGAATGAAAACATTGACATTCTATTGAGCGCACACTGCTGCCACCTCTGCCACCTCTGCCACCTAATATAAAATAATAATCAGCCTGGATAACGAAAACTGCCATGTAGATGTAAATTAGGTAATATCCCACCAGATGGCACTGAATCTGTCAATGAGAACAGGAGAAAACGTCAAGTCCTATATATGTCAATAGATGACGCGGCCGTAAAACTCTTTGCGATCTTTTCAAGAGCACCCAGCTCTGGCAGTATTCGTTCGGAGTCATTCGGAGTAACTTCCAAAAAGAACGCTTTTCTGAATTCAATTGCTCCATGTTTAGGTTTGTTTGTTTGTGTGGCTTTAACTTGAACTGAACGCAAGATATTTCAGGTTTTTTGCGTCACTATTTCAACTGATATCGCTTTAGAACAATAAATACTTTGACACAAACAAACGAATTTGTTTTATCAAGTGATGAGGATAGTGGAGAGAACTGTGACATTAGCCGCTTTCCAGCTGTGTGCTTCAAGCATGGTGCAGCACAGTATTCTGTGCTTGAAACGCAAAAGTTAGCAGCTCTCGAAGCTCAGTATGGCTGGAACACGAACACGCGCTTGAAGTATTTGCGCGCGCAAAAGCTCGATTGCGTGCTCAAAATGGTCAGCTGGAAAGCGGCTATTGTAACAGTTTAGTACAAACTGCACTTCACAAACGCACGCTCGTCAGTTCATTGCCAAAACACAAACAAATGCCCCAAAATAGGAAGTGCTGCTCCGAACAACACAAACAAACAGACCTATTCGCTATGCATGTGGATTGTATTGTTTTTGTCCAAATTGTTCATTTGAGTTTAGGAGATTTTCAAGGAGTTTCCCTACTTCCTGAAGCCATAACACGCTGCGCTTTTGACTCCATACGAAAATCAAACATGGAGTGCTTGGATTTAAAAAAACCCGTTGTTTTTGGGAGTTACTTCTCAAAGATAATACACACTACTACTACTGCTACTATCCTTATAAGATTTGAAACAGTAGATTCTCGCGATGAAGCCATGACGTCACATCAAAATTGTTTCAAATCGTTTCGAAATACAATCCAATCCACCTTTTAAAACATTTTCTCGCGCCGAGAAATTATGACGTCATCCGTTTCAAACCAGTTTTGAAAAACGTTTTGAAGCATTTGAGACACGAGAAAACACCTTTGGTTATAGTGCATTATTATATTTTTCATTATACGACCGCTGGCGCAAACCACTTACGACATCGTTGATGACGTCGGCAACGGTGCAACATCATAATGAACTTGATTCCAGAGATCGATAACCAATCCTATAGTAGTTTAATATCCTTCAGCCTAATATATGAAATCTTGAAACTCTTGAAACCGAAAAATACCGGCAAGAACCGATTAATTTATATCGGTTCTGGTTCTGCCTGCCTTACAACATTTCTATGAAATATGGGTTTTGTTCTGGTTCCGGTCCGCAAAAAAAAAAAACGGTTCCGATCCGGTTTTCGGTCCGTTCAATTCATTTTTTTTTTTTTTTGTAGATCTCGTTTGCATCTTCTTTGCCTATTATGTTAATCATAATTAAATAATATTTTTCAACATAAATTTGAATTCTAAACTACGACCGCTCGCGCAAACAGCTGACAACTGAGTTAATGACGTCAGCAATAGTGCTACACTTTATGACCGCGATTACCAAAAACGAGGCCCATAAGCAATCCTTAGTAGTGTCGAATAGCTATAAGCTATGGAGTTGGTGACTCTTAATAAGTGCAAGTAACTCGGAGTTGCTCGAAGTCACTCGTAGATGTAAAAAACGCGGCTCTTCTGAACGTACGATTGAAAAGCGCGACTCACTCGGAGTTACTCCGAGTCAATCGCAGATGTAAAAAGAACGCGACTCTTATTTCAAATTGCTCGTTTGTTAACGCGATGTTGCCAAAACATACCATTACTTGAAATAAGCGAAATCAGGAACTTCTGACTGAATGCCATTATACGCAACTGTATTTATCTCTTTCTATTGAACTATAAAAAAAAGGATGAATATCGTCAATTGGTAATATTTTTATTACCTAATTTAAAAGTGTCTGCTTATTGATTCTAGTACCCCCCTACTCATGTGCTAAAGGTTTGTTCGGACAGTGCCGAAAACCTTCCAAAAAGGACCATATTATTGCGCAATGCGTTGCTTTAGTAAGTTGCGCATTAAAATAACAGCTTTCCAGTATTTGTTTCCTATTTGAGAGAGAAAATGTGATAGAATTGAATTTTATCTCAGCAGCTTATTCTTATTGTCCGCCGCGTGCGGTATCGGCGCTTCTCGTGCGATTGTGTGGTACCACGCAACTTAAATTTTTTCTAAACAATGGAAAATCTTGACTAATTTAAAATGATCATGTGCCCCGTTTATTTATTTTGATTCTACATAAATTTATTTCAATTTCGCAAGTTTATTTCCCGCAAAATTACATTTTATTCTTGCCTTTTCGATAAGTTTTTCATTTACACTTTTATAACCTCTTTTGAGTTTATCTACTCATTGCTATTTATTTTTGGAGTTCCTCAAAAGTTTTCATCAGAATGGAAAAACCAGGAGAGAAGCAGAGGATTGTTTATCGTTTGGTGTTAACAGGGGGTAAGTCATAATTACTTTTCAGGTTTTCAGGCAGGACTAGACTAAGGTCATTTCAATGATCTCTGTTGTTTATATTGATTTTTTGAATTTATGCTCCAAATTTAAAAACTTGGCATTATTATGAAGGAATTTTTGTTTTAAAATTATCCTACATTACACAGTAATTGTATTAGCCAAAAGTTATTATTAAGAAGTGACATAACAAACCCATCAAAAGATAAAAATGTTTTGGTATTCCTTCTCTCTGTTGTGCCAAAAAAAAACAACGTTTTATTTGAATACACAGTGACACCAGCTTAGGAAACGTAATATTTCACTTTCGAGTGTTGTCAGCAGATTAAAAACTAAATAAACATTGGGCACTCCATGTAAGATTTTGCTTTAAGTACTCTGATGTATAGGTATTCAAATTAAACACCAATTATATAAACTCAGAATTTCATATTTTTAGAAGTACCTACTAGAGGCTTTAGTTTAAACTAGAAAAGTAAATCAACAAAATACTTAAATGTCATATAAGTAGGTACATACTAAATAATTATCCTCAAGATCAGCAGTTCTTCATTCCCCTACAAAATACCTAACTACATATTGGAAATGTCAATATCCTGGAATTCCTTAATAATTGATAGACATAGAGCAAAGTCTATTATTATTTATAAAACCTTATCAGATTAATAAATTCCAATTCCCTTACAAGGTGTTCCAACTAAAATTATTCTGTCTATTTATTCCCCACACCTATGTACCTACAGGGTGGTCCAATTTGGACACTTCCAATGGGACCAGTAAATGTCTGAGTGAGTTACAGAAAAAAATCCACTCTGAGTGTCCATCAATCCAGGATACAGGGTGTCCCTAAATTATAGACTGACACATTTTGCAGGTAAATAGTGAGAAAAAGATTCATAATTCTATTCCTGAGCTTGAGATTCACTCACGGTTTGTTTTGTTTAATAAAAAGACCCTATTCAATAAATCCTAAAAGTTTCAAGTCCCTCTCATTGCTTGAAGTATTTTTCAGAAACTTTCAAAGGTGATTTAATAGAAATTTTACATGATTTTTTTGCATTTAAGTGAGAAAAAAATTCATAATTCTGTTCCTGAGCCTGAGATCCATTTGCGGTTTGTTCTGTTTGATAAGAAGACCCTACTCAATAAATCCTGAAAGTTTGAAGTCCCTCTGATTGCTTAAAGTATTATTCAGAAGCTTCCAAAGGTGATTTAATAGAAATTTAAATCAAATTATTTTTTTGCATCTAAGTGAGAAAAAATTCATAATTCCATTTCTGAGCCTGAGATCCATTAGCGGCGGTTTGTTTTGTTTGATAAAAAGACCCTATTCAATAAATCCTTGAAGTTTGAAGTCCCTCTGATTGCTTGAAGTATTTTTCAGAAGCTTTTAAAGGTACACATATATAAAGTTAGCAGTGCAAAGTCAGCAGTGCAAACATTTTATGACTGAAAAAATTAGTGCTAATTAAGTGCTAATTAAATGCCAAGTTCACATAATGACAGGAATCAGGCGGTGTGTGCTGTTTTTCTGGATTTGCAAAGGGCTTTCGAGACAGTGGATAGAAGAAGGCTGCTTTTAAAACTGAGAAAGGTAAGCATTGAGGATGGGGCACTGGAATTGCTTCAAAGCAATCTAACTGGGAGAAGGCTGAAAGTCAGGGTTAATCAAGTTGAATCAGAACTGATAGAGACCGAAATAGGTGTTCAACAAGGAAGCGTTTTAGCACCATTGATGTTTCTGGTTTATATTAATGACATTGCTGAAGTTGTTGAGGGAATTGAGATCCATTTATTTGCTGATGATGTAGTATGTTATTTTCCATCTTCAGATGTTGAAAACATGAGAAATATCATTAATGGAAATCTGGACAGAATACATAGGTGGTGTTGTACAAACTCATTGAAAATCAATATTCTGAAAACAAAATGTATGATACTGGGACCAGACAGGTATTATAGGAACTTTGTAAACAAGGGCATTGAAATAAAAATTGACAACAATAAGCTAGAAATTGTGGAAAAGTATAAATATCTGGGGGTCTTAATTGATAAAAACCTAAAATTTAAATGTCATGCTGATTATGTTATAAAGACTATTTCTTTCAAGCTCTCGTTCTTGTATAGATGTGCCTTTTCTTTGACTCGGTGGTCAAAGATTTTACTCTTCAATTCATTGGTGTTACCACATTATACTTATTGTTCCACAGTTTTGTACTTGTTCCAGAGAAATGAAATTGAGAGATTGCAAAAGCTACAAAATAAGGCAATGCGGATGATACTATGTTGTCCAAGAAGAACACCTATTCGTGAAATGAAAAACGCATTGATAGATAGATAGATTAGATAGATAGATTTCTTTATATGTTTACAATTACAATTACAAATTGGTAGAGAACATTTTACCCAGAGGGTGTTGATCATGTCATTATTTACAATACACAATAAAAAAGAAATTGTACTTAAATCTTAAAAAACATTTAGTACAAAAAAAAAAAAAAATAAACACATACATCTAAGATAAAAACAAAACATTTAAGTAAAAAAAACAAACAAGTACACCTCACGAACAAATAATTAGAGTCTGGTCATTCCGACCACTTCCAGGGTCAGCACAGGGAGTGCTATGTTTATCTAGGCAATTAGTAAAATTTTATGCTTTGCTAGAAAAGAAAACAATTTAAAAAAAAAAAAATCTAACTCAAATCTTTCACTTCTTGATCAGTAAAAAAATCGTTCAGACTGTAATAGGCTTTTGAGCTCAGAAATGATTTAATTTTGCCGTTGATAACTCTTGATGGTAGCATACGGAGTGAGGGAGGCAAAACATTCCAGACTTTGAGAATGTTGTGTTTAACATTTTTAAGAATGTATGTAAAGTGAGCAGTTTCAGTTCTAAGATTGTCTTTGAATCTAGTACCATGACAATGATTAGATTTTAGTTTGTCAAAGATATCTGGATTTTCTGATATAAATTTGATACTCTCTGTAATGTACAAGTTAAAAATTGTCGGAAAGTTATTATCAACAAAGAGATTTTTACAGCTGTCTGTATTTTTTTTCTGGAATATTGTTCTCAGGCATCTTTTCTGAAGCAGGAGAACTCTCTCTGCCTCCGCCACTCCGCCCCAGAAGATCACCCCATACCTCACTCTCGATTGCACATAGGCATGGCAAGCTGTCAGTGCAGCCGAGCACCCTGCCATGTCCCTGACCACTCGCAGTGCATAGCAGTACCTACTCATACTCTTTGCTAGTTGGTCGATGTGAGCATGCCAGTCTAGTCTTTCATCCAGCACCATCCCCAGAAATGTCACATTATCTTTAGTTGATAGTGTAGTGCCATTGTAGTCTATGTTTGTCTTGTCAGGTCTTAAGTTAAAATTTATAATTTGGGTCTTTTCTACATTCAGTTGAAGGTTATTATCAGTGAACCAATTTTGAAGTATCAAAAGTGATTCTTGGACATTTTGTTTGCAAGCCTCTTTGGTTTTTTCGCAGCAGATGACTGTAGTGTCATCAGCAAAGAGTACGACCTCATTATTTAGGATGTCAGCAACCTCATTGGTGTAAATTAGGTAAAGTAAAGGGCCGAGAATCGAACCCTGGGGAACGCCTTTTTTGATTGTTGAAAAATTTGATTTTATTGTCTCACCCTGCTTGTTTTGAGCAACAACACATTGTTTTCGGTTAGATAAGTATGATACTATTAATTTTAGTGCAGTGTTGCATATGCCAATTTTCTCAAGCTTTCGGCAGAGCAGTCCGTGGTCCACACTGTCGAAAGCTTTAGAAAGGTCTAGGCAAACTGCCATGGTGATGTTGTTTTGGTTGCGAGACTCCAGGATCTGATCTAAAGCCATGTAGATAGCCCTTATCGTCGATTTGCCTTTCCTGAAACCATTTTGTTTTTCAGTGAGTAATGCATTTTCCTCAAGAAATTTTAAAAGTTTAGCATATATTGCTTTTTCAAAAATTTTGCTAAAGTTTGACAGTAGAGAAATAGGCCTATAATTTTTTAGCTCATTTAGGTCTCCTTTTTTGTGAATCGGCTTTAATAAAGCGGTTTTTAGATTAGATGGAAAAATACCTTGTTGCATAGATAGATTAATGATGTACACTAACGGCTCACATAGAAAATCAGCTGCTGCTTTAATTATAGAAATTGGGACTTCATCGTACCCTGTTGATTTTTTGGCCTGAGATCTACTCGCGGTTTGTTTTGTTTTGTTTTATAAAAAGATCCTATTCAATAAATCCTAAAAGTTTGAAGTCCCACTGATTGCTTGAAGTATTTTTCAGAAGCGCCTGAAGCTGATTTAATAGAAATTATACATGATTTTTTTGCATCTAAGAGAGAGAAATCATGTCTGTAAAACCAGCCCGCGGATTCTATTTTACGAGTCGAGTCGTATTGTTTCGATATCGAATACGACAGCTCCGGACGTATCGTGTTATATGTATCGAAAAATAAAATCGCTATTTTGACAATTCGATACGAATTTCGACTCGACTCGTGATATAGAATCAGGCAGCAGATTTCAGCAAACTTTTGGATTTGGCAATGCTGTGAAAAGAAACTTTTAAAAATTCTTATTCTCCCAGAACAAACCACATCTCGTTATCTTTTCTCATTTTGGAGATATTTACCTGCAAAATGTGTCAGTTTATCTAAGGACAACCTTTATTATAAAACATATCCACAATGCATTTATTTTGTAGGGAGAATGAAGACCTGCTGATCTTGGGGATAATTCACTTGTGGCAATCATCAATTTTATGTCTCAAGATTTATTTTATTTATCTACCGACCTGCTCCTTCAGCAATTTCAGTTGGCCAAATACTGACAAGCCTTAATTGTACTAATTATTCTATGTTTTATTAAAATCTCCAATATTTACATTGCTATATTTATTATATGCATCTGTATATTTTCATTATTAAGTTTTCTATTTTAGGTCCTTGTGGGGGTAAAACTACAGGACAAGCAAGGATAAGCACATTCTTTGAGAACTTAGGATGGAAGGTAAAATTTTTAGTTTAAACCTTTTTAAATCAAAATTGTTCCAAGTGACCTATTGCAATATTGGAACAATCACTTTTTCAGTTTAAAATGTTTATCTCCAGACAATTATTAAACTTAAAACAAAAAACATCACTCATCATAAATTGCATGATCATAGATTAAAATAATTATAAATAAGATTTTTTTAATAATCCAAAATTCTCTATTCAATATAGTAAATTCAGTAAGTAAATGAATTGCGTGGTAGATCATTTATTCCATCAATTCTATTTACCTAATATCTATCATCTAATCATTATTTATTCATTTTAATCAGATTATTCTGCAAAAAAGAGATCACACAGGAATTTAACTCGAGGTAAACAATGAATAAACTGGGAAAAATGTTTGAATCATGACAAGCTCTCGTGTTTTTTCCACACGATAATAATCACTAATCAGTCTTATGTATAAAGTGTAGCAACTGCTTTTACTCTACCTCCGTCTCTTTTTGCTACATTAAAGCTGAATATGTTCATCTCAAAAAACTTAACCGAATGCATTTGCTTCTGTTTTATTTATATGAGCCAATAATTTGCATCCAAACAATATATCATGCATTTTTTAACTTTTTATTTCAGGTATTCCGAGTACCTGAAACTGCATCAGTGTTGCTTAGGTAAGTGAACAATATTAAGTTTTTAGATGCATACATTAAATTTCTTAAAAGATAAGATCAATCCAGCACTCATTATCTGAGACAAACTGTGAGCCTGAACCTTTCCAATGCACATTCAGTTACTTGAAGAATGTTTAGGGGTTTTCGTATGGCAGTTTTCGTCATATCGCACCAACAACTTCATTATCGCAACTAAAATCAAGCTAATCACTACTGGATCAAAGTCATTGAAATCGTTTGATGTTTGTAATAGGCATAAAAGTTGCCTGGAATTTTTATTATGGATGACGTTTTGTTTCAGGAAAAATCTAGTAATAATAAAGTCAGACCACTACAAGCCTTCAATTGATGAATAATTTAGTATCACCATGTAATTGAAGGGAAGCAAATTAATCACGCCGTTTATTATTATTCAATCAGTGGTAATTGAATTATATTTGATTAGGTATCTTTTTACAAGTTGGAGGACATTGAAAGTAGTTCAATATCTCATTATCATAGTTAACAAACTAGAAGTTTTATCACAGGCGCAGAAATAGGACGCTTTTAAATGAATATTATTTAATGCTCTTTTCCATTTTCGTTAGGGTATAGCAATAGAAGAAACATCTGCCTCACAGTCAAAATTTTCTAGTTGAAAGAGTTCATATTGATTTTCGTATATTATGCCAATTCTTTTCAACAAAATATTCAAATATGCAGATTATATTACTGTATACACTTTTATAGCTTCTAAAAGGATTTAAATTTATCGATTCGAACCTTTATAGTATGGGAAAATTGTAGATTTTCAAAAAAAAAAATTCTACCCAAAAGAACTTTTCAGGGATGATCATAAAACCGAAAATATCAAACATTCACCCCTCTGGCGTTTGGCCCTATAGGGGTTGAAAGTGCGCCATTGGCGATTACTTGGTACCTATTGATTTTACAAAAAAATGTTTCAAATAAAAGATGTGCAACTTTATGTGATCTACAATGTTTATCTAAAAACTTTTTTGATTAGGGGCCATCTGTGGTCATAAGGGCCGTTTGAAATTTTATAATGAAAATGAAAAATTTTAACCAACGTGAAAAATTTTTCTACAACTCATACAACATTTTTGCTTCATGAAGTTTTTACTCACCCCCTGCCGTTTTTCAATAGGGGTAGTTTAAAGTTTTTTTATTTTTTTACAAAAAAATTTTCTCAATAAAGTTTTATAAGATGACATTTCCTACAATTTTTCCTTATCAACTTTTTTTGTAACTCACCCCCATTCAGCGGGGGGACACTTCCCTCGGGGAAATTTTAGTTTTTAGGGGTATATATTAATTTTTTTTTCTTTTCTCGCCTTTAGTGCATATAAAAAGTTGCAATTAACAATGTATTAAAAGGATTTTTTTTCACCACCTTTTTGTTTTTAGGGGTAGTTCTATTTTCAACTTTACAAAAAAAAATTATAAAGAAAACTTGTTCATTTTATTATTTTGAGCAACTTTTTTCTATAACTTTTTTTTGTAAAGTTGAAAATAGGCGAACTACCCCTAAAAACAAAAAGGTGGTGGAAAAAAAATCCTTTTAATACAATGTTGATTGCACCTTTTTATATGCACTAAAGGCGAGAAAGGAAAAAAAAAATTAATATATACCCCTAAAAACTAAAATTTCCCTAAGGGAAGTGTCCCCCCGCTGAATGGGGGCGAGTTACAAAAAAAGTTGATTGGGAAAAATTGTAGGAAATGTAATCTTATAAAACTTTTATAGGGAATTTTTTTTTGTGAAAAAATAAATAAACTTTAAACTACCCCTATTGAAAAACGGCAGGGGGTGAGTAAAAACTTCATAAAGCAAAAATGTTTTATGTGTTATAGAAAAATTTTTCACGTTGGTTAAAATTTTTCATTTTCATTATAAAATTTCAAACGGCCCTTATGACTACAGACGGCCCTTAATCAAAAAAGTCTTTAGATAAACATTGTAGATTAAATAATGTTGCACATCTTTTATTTGAAACATTTTTTTGTAAAATCAATAGGTACCAAGTAATCGCCAATGGCGCACTTTCAACCCCTATAGCGCAAAACGCCAGAGGGGTGAATGTTTGATATTTTCGATTTTATGATAACCCACCCGCCCCCTATCATCCCTGAAAAGTTCATTTGGGTAGGAATTTTTTTTTTGCAATGCATGTATTTTTCGACTATTTTCCTAGACTATTAGTTATGACGAAGCAATCCCATAAAGAATTTGAATTGTTTTTCTGTTTGCCCTGCATAAATTAGTCACGTTTCAGACTAGGTAAATAATTTTTTTTTTCCAATTACATACATCAAAGATGCGTTTGTATTCAAAACTGCCATATACAGGCATTCAATAATATTGTTGGTGTGTTTTTAGACCCTGGTCCTTTATTTTAAATCACTGTCCTTTATTTTGGGATTATTTCGAACTTTTGCCTCTTGTTTTCGACCTTTGTCCTTTATTTTGGACATTTGTCCCTTTGTTGTGGAGCGACATCCTTTATCTTGAACTTTGTCCTTTTGTTTTGGCCGACACCACTTGTCCTGGCTGCATTGACGTCATAAGCTCCTCATAAACCTTTTGAATCCTTCTATAATTTTCTAGATAATTCTCATAACCTTCGATTCGTGATTCGATCGACGATCCATTGTCGAGTATTCTAGTCAATGGTCGATCAATAATGATATTTCAAGCTCTAGGGGGCTGAGACTTCGTTTTGGGAAATCATCCCCTAAGTATGCCAATGCCAGACTGTGCACAAGGGTTGTTCAGCAAGTAGGAGAGCTAGAGTTTAAGGGGCTATCTCTGTTATTCCTGGGGACCTTGATATGATGCTGCTGCTAGATTCCGCAGAATTTCTCCAACATAAGGATAACATAAATTTAACTATGTCACACTAATTTGTAGAATAATAAATAATATGTATGTTGTTTCTGTTAAATTTTTTTTTTTGTTTTAGTGGTGGAATCAAATTCAGTGATCTGGATGACGATGAAGGTAAGGTATACAGTAAATATTTTTTTACATTTTATATTCATAAGTATACAAGTATAAGTATATATGTATAGGTAATTTGAATGTTAAAATTTTCTACTTCATGCCAATTATTACAAAATATTGTTTTCTTTTTTTCTAAAATTAATGCCAGGACGATAATGTCGGTGACAGGAAATATTTTTTTTTTTGTACTAAAATCATGTGGTGCCAAAATCCTTTTGCACTAATTTATTTAGTATTTCCGAGCCAAATGTCTGCTGTTTATTAAAAACTTGCTTGTATTTAAAATTCAAATGTATACCTTATCTAAAATTGTTTGCATTAATTGCACGTTATTATTTAGTCCAGGGATAAACAGCCTAATCAAAACAATGAATAGAGGCCACCCCACATAAAACAAATAATCAGCAATAATATTTTAATAGTCTAATTTATGACCTTTAAAATATTTTGCTAAAAATAAACTCCTGATAAAGCAGCTGACTAGTTAGACTATTTTTAATTATTTTAGGGACTTATAAAAATAATAGATCGTTGCACTTGACTTAGAAATTTACATATTGAGTAATGAGCAAAAGGACTACAATACAGTTATTTTTATTTTGATGAGTCAAATTAAAACCATTTTTGGCTTTAATTTAAGTTTGTGTGTTAACAGATTAATTTGCATTTACCCAAATTTTCAAAATATCTATGAATAACATGAGTTTGAGCAAATTAGACCTTGTTCTATTGCTAATCAGTAATCTGTTCATTATTTCTAGGTGTATAAGGGCCATTATTATAAAGCTGGTTGACCGAAGGTTGAGTTTCATCGAACTGACATTTCTGTATGATTTTCTACGGACATTTCAGTTCAACCGCTGCTGGTTGAAATTCAACCTTCAATCGACCAGCCTTATAATACCGGCCCTTAGTGATATCATAAAGCTATTGGTTATTAGTACTTGATTTATATCTTGTTCCGTGTGTTTTATTTTATTGATTTTTTCTTGAATTAATAAAAATCAGGAATGGGAGCCCGAAGTAATATATTACCAAATTTTTAATATATCAATACCGGGAATGAGAATGCAGAAGCGAGCTTTTCTAAAAATAAAACAGCTGGCATACTGATAGGTACCCATAAATATTCCTGGCGTTTCAGGTTTAAATACAATAAAATTAGTATTTCCTCCTCTGGAAAGAAAGAAATATCACAAAATGTAAGCTTAATGGTTTTCTGCAAAGAAATGAGTACTCGAATGAAAATAACGCTCAGTTTCATAATTTCCAATAGTTATAAAATTTTTGTATATCTCATAAATTTAAACATACAGCGTTTTTAGTGTATGTTTCAAGGTTTTCAAGGTTAATTTGTTAAAGGAACATTCAAAAAGGCTATTTATAAACAATCTGCATCTTTTCAAATTATTCTTTTAGACCATCACTAACTAACTATACCAAAGGAGGCTTGAAGCAAAATTTTTGGTTAATTGAAAAAGTTCAACTTTGCGGCTTAATTGCTCAGAAAGTATTGGATCTATCAAACTCAATTTAGCACAGATTTATAGAGAATTTAATGCTCTTTTGAATGGTGTATAATGTGTTATGATTTGCTGGAGTTTAAATGGAAATAATGGCAATTTTTCTTAACCTTGTCATGATTCAAAAAAAAATCGGAACCAAAAAATGAAGTTTTCTTTTTGATTGGAAAAGTTAAAATTTGGAAAATATTTAAAAAAAAAATCGATTTTTTTCAGAGAGTAGGTACTTTGAATTCTTATTTTAAAATCAACAGATTGAAAATAATTAATGAAATTCAAACACGGTGTGGCAGCGTAGCAAAATCTCTCCAAAAATAATGAAAACTTCCATTTCTGTAGTACGTATTTATAATATGTACTTGAAATGATGTTATTGAAAATTTCTTGATGCTTCGCTTTTCTCAATTTTCAATTTTCCTTTGTTTTTTGTTGCAGGTGTTACCTTCCAGGAGAACCTTCTCAAGACGATGCTTCAAATCGAAGATACCTTCTTCGAATTGGGCAGAACCAGCAAACGAAATTGCCTGATTATTTGTGATAGGGGTGCAATGGATGCATCAGCATGTAAGTTTGAAATTTAAATTTTATTTATTCACGTTAAAAATTTGCAAAGAATTTTCACTAAATTAGATAGAATAAAAAGGCGCAATTTACAAATTAATTTAGAAATTATGTTTAAGTGAATAATTACTATCATTGAAATAGTGCGAAAAAAGTACGTAAACTGTGGTCTAGAATGGGCACTTTTGATAGGAAACTAAACTTATTGTCATGAGCCCCTTTTCACGAGAAATTCCGATTTTCGAAAACCGCTCCTAGATATTCTTAACCCTTTCGGCGCTAGGGGGCATTTATCGAGTAATATTTTCAAATTCTCATAACTTTTTTGTTTTTCATATTCTTGAATTGTTGTAAAAGTAATAGCTTATTCAAGTACCCACTAGACAATCATTAGGCTAGTCATAATATTTATATTGTTAAAATTTCGGACCATTTATAGATCTAAGAGTAATTAACTATTATGGTTCTTTTTATTTGAGATTTTTCAGCTTGTCATTTACCTCAAACCTTCGGTATAATAAATTTGATCTTTTAAAAACTGAATGTTTTGCATATTGTTGTAATACTTTTAGAAGGTCTTGCAAACAATTATTGAACCATGAATTTGTAGTTATTGTTGGGTTCTAGTATATTATAAACAATATAGAATTCGATTTTTTTCAAATCTTTTGTTCATTCCTGCTGAATAACTTTCTTTTTGTTAGGAAATAGATGTGGCAAGAATTATTTAAATTTTAGTTATATCCAAGGAAAAATGGGAGAGCATTATGACAGACAACAGCTGGAACAACATCGAGCTAAGAGACAACCGTTACAACCAGATCATTCACATGGTATCTGCTGCTAAAGGTGCTGAAGATTACTATACTACTGAGGTAAATAATGCTAATTTTAAATGTTTATGTATATTTATTTCTGCAGTTTTCAACAGAACTAGATATAGAATTATTTGTAAAATTGCATTCGGAGCAAAAACTTAATACTAGTTTTCAAATTAATTCAGGACCATTCTTGCCGATCCGAAGGTGTTGAACTCGCAAGAGAATTGGACAGCAAAGCGGCCGCCTCCTGGGTGGGACATCCTTATTTTGACGTCATCGACAATTCCACCGATTTTGAAGGCAAAATAAGGAGAATGATTGGTTCGGTTTGTCATAAGATCGGACTGGATACTGGCGATAGATTGCTGAAGAACTCGAAAAAACATAAGTTCCTAATCAAGTAAGAATAATTATTTGAAAGTACTATCATGTGTCAATTTTGTATAAAATTCTGCAAAACGTTTTACTGTGATGAGCGACTTCGTCTATATTGTATGTATTATAATTATATTTTCGATTTTAGGGGACCATTGCCAGATGATTCAGTATTTCCACCCTTTCAAGATTTCGAAGTTGTGCATAACTATCTACAATCGAACTCTCCCAACCAAGTCAGGTTAAGAAAACGCGGGCAAAAAGGTGAGAAACGCAAGTTTAATGAAATCAATCAAATAAGAGTTCTTTAAAAACGAAATTAGTCTTTTAGGTTACTTATATCTAGTCCTATCAATTTTTGATGTTACGTTTTTCGCGTTTTATGAAATAAATTTGTAAAGTTGTTAGAATTTTTGCAGATATAATATATACACGGTTTGCAATGAAGTAGGACTTTTTCTTTACTTTGTCTTCTGTTTGAGTAAAAATGCCATTAATTTTTTATTGAAGTTTGGTTCATGTTAACAATTTGCAATCCTCAAATTATTTATCTTTGGATTTATATTGAAAATCCAAACAAAATGTGATTATTAATGAACGTAAAAATAAACTGCAGGTAAGAATATGTGCGTGAACTAATAAACTAATAAAAACGTCGCCTACATCATTATAATACTTGATAAATTATTATTTAGTGCAAACCATTTAGTTTATACTAAACCCTTATTAATTTAAGCCAGTCTGTATTTTTAACTGTTTATTGACTATAGGATATTTACCATGGCCACTTTTCTAATCTGTGAAGTCCCATCCAAACTGTAAGCAAGAATGACGTGTCGTTTTGTTCTAGCCAACAATACTAACTGATTGTTGGGATTATTTGCAAGAACCCCTAATCTGATATACCCATAGTTTTGTGTAGACACTGTATTTGTGATCAAGTGGAGTAATTTGTTACTAACGTGTTTTTTCTTCTAGGATATTACAGTTACATACATACTGTGCGGCGTCAAATGCAACCAGGAGGCCAGGTCATTGAAGTGAAAACCCAGATCAACCATCGTGACTACATCAACTTATTGACGCAGAAAGATAATTCACACTTTACCATATACAAAAAACGGAGATGTTTTATTTTCAACAATCAGTATTTTCAGTTGGATATTTACGAACAACCCAGCCACCCTAGGTAAAGCAAAATTTTAACATATGGAATTGTAGAAATGTAATGTAAAAAATTTCATTTAGATGCAGAGGACTTATTCTTCTTGAAACATATTCAGCTTTGGATGATGCACGCCTACAAGTTACGCTTCCAACATTTTTGAACATTGACAGAGAAGTCACCGGCAATCCAGATTATTCGATGTACAACTTATCACTGAGAGAAGATTGGAAAAATTCTAAGAAATATAGCACTAATTTAACTGGTAAATATTCGCTAAAGATATTTAAATATTTTGCCATATCTTAATTGCATAGGATGGGCCAAAAAAGACAAAAAAGACTGATAAGAAAATGGACTATGTATTTGCAGTTTTAGATCTGTTTTCAAGAACTAAGGTATAATAACTGTCTATGATGTCTAGATTTTTGAGTTTTTGAGTTTTGCTAGAGTTTAGATTAAAAATTCGAATCAAACTCATAAGCGTGAAACTAGATCATAAAATGTCAATAACTTTTTTTTATTAGTCTAGTCAATTATTTCGTTACCTACTTACTTCATACACATGCTGTCAGTGTTGATCCCCATAACGACCCACTAACACTTAAAAAATTGTTGTGATCAAAAAATCGCACCATTCTTGTACATATCTATAATATACAGGGTATCCTTAGATAAGCTGGCAGGTTTTGCAGGTAATTAGCTCGAAAACGAAAAAAGATAACGAGATGCGGTTTGTTCTGGGAGAATACAAATTTTAAAATTTTTTTTTGAGGGTATTGCCAAATCCTATAATTTGTTGAAGGTTTTACAGACATGTGATTTTTTGAAATAAAATTCTTGCCTTACTTTCAATGAAACAACCCATATATTTTGTCATCGTCAGAAGGCCTGATTTTTTATTAAAAATAGGGCCGTATTTTCATTTCAAAAAATCGCATGCCTGTAAAACCAAATTTCATCAAATTTTAGGATTTGGCAATTCTGTGAAAAAAAATCCTTACTCTCCCAGAACAAACCGCATCTCGTTATTTTTTCTCGTTTTCGAGATATTTATCTGCAAAATGTGTCGGTTTATCTAAGGACACCCTGTATTTGTTGGCCTAATTGACTTTTTTAAATTTATTCCAGGTCCTCAAGATAGGCAAACACGCGGACCAGAAACCAAAGAAAACTGTCACTGTGGTGAAGAAAGTCCTACTTCAGAATGCAAATTGCCTCAAATACTTAATCGCCATGGCAATATAAACGGTCTGTCATCGACACCAGTCAATGGCAAGGCCTAAATTAGTGAGATAATTTAAAACGTAACTACGTAATAGGTATTCTCTTATAGTATTTTAAAATCATCAACCTATTGTTTTTTTTTTTTGTAGAGCTATACATATACCTACTTAATTTTTATGTGAAACGTTAGGTTTTATTCATGTGTTGGTTTGGAGGCAATCTCAATTATTATAGTATTTGTCCTGTTATTAAAAGTATGACTACTCGTATGGCAACTGCTGGATTGTTAATTTATTTCAATAGTTGAGATTGCTAGAATGGCGTAAAGTCAAAGTAGAGCTAGAAAATTTTGATTCCTACATATACCCACATAAAATTATATAAAATGCATAAATATTGTCTAGTTAATACACTTAGTAGGTCATTATGAAGTTTAGGGCAAAATCTTTCTTAATTAAAAAAATAATACTATGTATATTAACTACTTGAACATTTCAAATACTTCTGGGTTAATTTTTTGAAATCTGTTGTTTTATAATATGACAAGAATTTTAAAATACGTATTTTTCTAACAAATTTTACTGTGATCTTGATGGAAGGAAACCAAAATAATTGTAATAATATGTATATTTTATAATTTTTCAACATTAGAACTCAAAATTCTGCCATACTTTCATTTGATTCACCACATTGTTGCACTTCATTTCTATTTTGAATTAAATTGTCAACTCACTAAAACACTTCACATTTGAGAGAATCTTGAAAATTAATATTATGTTCTGGTGTTGTAAATTTTGTATATATTTACTTTATGCTTGAAATTTTTCACAAATTAATTTGATTGAAAATCTTAATTTTAAACCTCGATAACTGCCATTCTAAAAAAAAAACATTTCTTGCTGTGATTTGTATTGTTACTTAATAAAATATTAATCATTGTATTATCAAATTGTACACCCACTTAGGGCCGATTTCTTTATTGAGGACTAAATTTCTATTTATAAAATACTTGTCAAAACTTGATTTTTCAATCTCAAATCAATCAAATGAGAAAATAACCTTAAATGTGTATTTATGCTTTTTAGCTATGAGGGCTAATTGTATGAGACCTGCTTGTTGAAGTGATCACTGTAGAATCAACACCCTAGTACTGTAGAAGAAAGAGGGTGTGTTGACCAGTGCATCGCCACTACTCAAAAGATATTTGATTCGGATGTCAATCTGCCTTACACAATTGATAATACTTTTTACAATAAACGATAAATTATTGATTGCTTAATTGATAGATGGAGTGATCACGTAAACAGCAGGTGCAAAGGCTTCAAAGACTAGTGGGTGATACTTTATTTCCTTCTCAGCTACAGTACTTAATACATTTTTACACTTATATAAAAGACATTACTTATATTGGCTTGTCTGATCAGGCTCAACTATTCCCGAAGGGCCAAAGCCTTAAACAGGCTATTTTGCGCAAATTCTCCAAAAAAAAAAAATAAAATTAACTTGAGTATTGCTTCCCTTTTATAATTGTGTTTCACAGCTGAGTTGAGAAAGCCTGATCCTCCAGTGTATCAGACTCTTGTATATTGGCAAATTTGGGTGATTTTTTTATTTATTATGTTTTCTTATTATTTTTTTGTTTGTTTAATTGTGTTTTTTACAAATGTTACCCAATAAAAAAATAATATTTTCCATAGAACAGCTTGTATAGGTTTCTTTAGCGAAAATATGATTTTTTATTCCATAACCTGTAACATTTTTCAAATGGATTGGGGTTTTTCAGTATGTAGGTATTGGAAAAAATCATAACAAAAAAATCCGGGATTCTTGAAAAAATTAGATATCTATTAATATACAAGGTGATCTATGTTAAAATATACAACTTCATTTGTATTGTTGAGTGCTATATCATCTTTGCTTTATACACATTTAAAAAAAAAAATATATCAACTTGGTTAAACATTCGACAAGTCAATTTTATGAATAAGCACCAATGACTTTAATGAATAAGACTGTTCTCAACGTAGGCATGTGGGAAATCAAAAGTGGAGCTAAACTGGTGGGATATTTTTTTGTTATTGTAAGTGAAAAATTAAAAACAACCAAAAGTTTTACTGCTGACGAACCACCATTTTTTTGTTTTTTCAAACACTAACCTTTTTGGTAACAGAGGTAAATACAAAATGTCGTATTATATTATCAGAGTAGAAAAAGAAACACACTTATGTATTAATATGTATTAAGTGAAAACCTAAATATTTCTTTGTTCAAAGCGTTTTAATTGTAGTCGTAACTTATTTTGATTATTATCAACCAAACAATTGTATAAGTTACAATTATTATTGTTAGTTTTTAAGACAAAATTGTTATCTGGTTAAAAATTTATTTCTCTGCATCTTGTTGGTGAAGCATTGTTTTGTACTCATCAGTACTTAAATACATTTTTAAAAATCTAGAAAGTTTTTTTTTTCGAACATCAATTTTGTTCCTAGAGAGTGTTTGAACTGATTTCAAATCGAAAACATTGGAAGGTCAAATCATAGTGGGTTGATGATTGACTCTTTTCATTGAAGTTAGATACATAGATATTTATAGAGATTGTAAGGGCTATTTTACTTTCTCGTGACCCAGATGTTTCCGTCAGGATTGGCAAAAACCCAGGTTTTTGAAAATTTATATTATGTTTTTGGGTTTTTGCGGTTTTTGTGTTTTTATAGGGTTTAGAAAATGTTCCAAAAATGACACTGAGACAGGTTTTTGCCTCACACCTCCGTTAATTTTCAGCCATTTTCAACATAATTAAAGTTAATTAAATTCTCTACGAAATTATTATTCAAGATTTTAATTTGGTTTCAACAGTTTTGCATCTGAGAAGCTTCAAAATTGAATATATTGAACATTGAAAATTTTCCAAAAATGACACAGAGACAGTTTTTGCCTAAGAGCTCCGTTAATTTTCATCCGATTTCAATGCAATTGAGCTCTAATTAAAGCCAATTAAATTCTTCACAAACCTGTTAAATAAGATTTTAATTTGGTTTCAACAGTTTTGCACCTAAGAGCTTCAAAATTGGAATAATTGAACATTGAAAAGTTTTCAAAACAGACACTGAGACAGTTTTTGCCTCACAACACTGTTAATTTTGATCCAATTCCAATGTTATTAAGCTCTAATTAAAGCTAATTAAATTCTCTACAAGCATATTAATTTGGTTTCAACAGTTCTGCACCTGCATCAAAATTAAAATTATCGAAGATTGAAACTTTTCCAAAAATGACACTGAAACAGTTTTTGCCTCTCAGCTTCGTTAATTTTCATCCGATTTCAATGTAATTAAACTCTGACTAAAGCTCTAAAGCCAATTATTTTTTTTACAAATCTCCTAATTAAGATTTTTATTTGGTTTCAACAGTGTTGCACCTGAGAACAACAAATTTTCCAAAATTGACATCCAAAAATGACATTAAGACAGTTTTTGCCTCATATCTCCGTTAATTTCCATCCGTCTTAAATGTAATTAGGCTCAAATTGAAGCCAATTAAATTCTCTACATACTCATCAATTGAGATTTTAATTTAGTTCGAACAGTTTTGCACCTGAGGAGCTTCAAAATTGAATTTATCGTCCATTGAAAATGTTCCAAAAATGACACTGAGACGGTTTTTGCCACACAGCTCTTTTAATTTCTATCCGATCTCAACGCAATCAGGCTTTAATTAAATCTAATATAATTCTCTACAAACATGTTCATTAAGATTTCAATTTAGTTGCAGTTATCTATTTACTAGTTTATTAGTACAAATTCTTTTTTTAGTTACCTTAGATGTAGTAGTACCTATCTTGAGAAAAGTTTCTTTCGATATTTACTTTTGTATTTAAGAATTATTTGATCAATATCAGTGGACTCTATTTTTTCTTAGGATTTTTATTTTGTTTGATATACAGTGTGTCCCGCTTAAAGACTGACCACCCTTCTAAAATTTTTATTTTTCAACCGGGATTCAATTCATTTTTTTTTTGTCTTATATCTACTCGAATTTGGCAATTATTTGGCTCATAATTTTATTTCTGTGGCTGTACTAGTGTACAGGGTGTCCTCATTTATAGGCTTAAATTTCAATAAGTACTATTAGGGATTTTTTTAGAAAAAATCTGATAGCAGATTCTTGTTTAGAATGGTCTAAAGCCCAAATGTACTAATTTTTGTTCCAATATGATACAGGGTGATAACAACAAATTTTCAAAACTTAATGGACCAAACCGGAAAAATGTCATATTTTGAGTCCTTGAGAACAACAAAAGTTGATACAACATAGTTTTAGAACATTCTTAACCGAAACTTGTAGTAAGCTTGTCTGAAAATATAACATTTTTGCGGTTTGATTCATTAAATTGTGAAAACTTGTTGTCATCACCCTGTATCGTATTGAAACAAAAATTAGTACATTTAAGTTTTAGACCATTCTAAACAAGAATCTGCTATCAGATTTTTTCTAAAAAAATCCCTAATAGTACTTATTGAAATTTCAGCCTATAAATATGGACACCCTACCCTGTACACCAGTACAGCCGCAGAATAAAATTATGAGTCGAATAAGTGCCAAATTCGAGTAGATATAAAACAAAAAAAAAATGAAATGAATCGGTTGAAAAATAAAAATTTTAGAAGGGTCGTCAGTCCTTAAGCGGAACACACTGTGCTTCGAATGAGTTTGTTTTTCTGATAAAAACTTGTAAAAATTTTTTTCCAAATTAAGCCAGTTCATAATTATTTCTGTATGACTGGGTTTCTGACACAGGAAGCCTAAAGCCCACTGGGCTGTTGTCAATACTGATGATGGGTTCTTGTGTCAAAAACCACCCACTGGGTTTCCGAACTGAGTTTTTGTGTATGCCAACCCTGTTTTCAGTCATCGTTTTCATTATTTTGTGAATCAATATGATTGTGTATCCATCCAACTTATTTCTTATACTAAAGCAACCAAAACAATGCTAAAAATATCGATTTAGGAAACTTTTTGGTAGATAGTTGAGAGTGTATAAATAGAACATGCATGCTCCATAGTCTGTTGACGACAAACTGCATTTGGGCCTACAAGCTTCGAGGAAATAAAACAAGTAAACAAAAAAATTTTAGCTCTTGACCTTCAATAGCGATCAATGAATAACTTCTGAACGAATCACTTCGCTGAAATTGCAGTCTCTCACGAAAATAATATCCTAGAAGCATTTTTTGCTCTCTTGCTAATGAATATTCAAATCAAATTATATATAGTCAGTACCTATTTCCATATTGGATTGGAGCTATACTAAAGTGGAAACGAAATAGGAAATTTCCAATTATGTATTTAAACATTTTTGCAAATAGGCAATTTTAAGTTAGAGTAAGATTATATAGCGAATTTTTCGTAAATGATCTCAGCAAAACGAAAGTTGAGCTTCAAATTCACCTTAAAACCCTAATTTTTCATTATTCATCGAATTGAGAAACTTGAAAATGTGCCATATTGGCACACTTCCTGACCTCGTACAAGGCATAGAGAAACAGACCTTTTTGGTCTGTTTCTCTATGGTACAAGGGTTAGAAGTCATTATTTAGATTGTACATTGCAAAAAATTAGAATTTATAATTTTTATTTATGTTGCAGATCACCCTACATTATGAAAATATCATTTCCCCAATAAAACACCAAGTATGTTTTTCAATATCCTAATGACACTCTTTTCCTCAGTGTTTCAGCTTGCTGGATAGGGGCTTTGAGAAAAAAAAAACTGCACATTAAACAATAACTATTAATTTAATAACAATAATATATACATGGATAAGTAACTTCAGGCATATAAATCCTCTATTTTTTTTTTTTGAAAATTCCCATTTAGCTGTTTTTTTTTTACATTTTGAACTCTTGAATGTTTTGCTGACATATCGAATAAAATATTTGTTGAAAGTATTCTTTGATAATGAATCTATTGATGGTTTCTCTTAGAATCCTTTTTGGTCATCACTCAGTTCTGGTGAATTATGTCTTCGTTGTCTATGTTTCTCATATTTGCAGATCAGTATAGGTACTTATACCGATGTGCAAATTATTGATATGTACAATGACATCAGGTAGGTAGGAACTTCATCAAAATAAGTGGTACCATAGCAATAGCCACAAGCAGAATTTACAACTTTTATAATAATTTTCATTAACACCTTACTCACAGCACCTTCATTGATGAGGGCTTTTTAAACGTGGTTTGAAAAGCCATAACAGAGGTGTAAATAAAACTCCAGCTAACTGGAAACCTTTAGGAAAATGAAATTTCATATAACTAGTGTAATTGGAAGCATACAAAAATAATAAATAGGCTAATAATGTTGCACTAAATTTGAGAGCCAGGACTGTTATTTTACCATTAAAGAAATCACCTAAGCGAAACAATTTAGTCATCATCATCGTCATCATCTGATGGTACGAAAAGGTCATTTTCTTCTAGGAAATTCGCTATATTTTTACTAATTCCTGCGCCAATTAGGAGGCCTGGTACTACAGTCAATATCACCTGAAAATTGAAAAAGATAAGAACTACAATCCATCACAACATAGAAAAAGCAAACGAGATTTTATAGATATATGCATATATATGAGCAACTGGTTTTCCTCAATATTTTTAGAACAATGATCAAGAAAATCTATAACTAGAGATTGGAATAATTTAGGTAACCCGATATAAACTAAAAACGCGCTAATAGTAGGAACAAATTCATTTCGATATTTCCTGAAAAACTGACAATTTGAACTTATTGGTTTAATCCAGGCCTCAATGTAATTTTGCTGACCTACGTCCTACGCTCCATTAACTCTCTACAAGAATAATAATTATAGGTGAGGAAAATCTAAAAGGAGAGTGTCTTGAGAAAGATTTCAGTAGTGAATGAAATTAATAGTATTGCTATCTATCAAGCCAAAATTAGGTATATTTGTTGTACTCTGATTTACAGGCAGCACTCCACTTTGTTGCGCAATTCTACTGGGAGCCATAGAAAACTTCGCAGTCAGCTTTTAAGAAACTCACCTTCAAAAGTCCGAAGGGGACTTTTTGGGGCTCACTCAATATAATTCCGTGTTTATTTGTCGTCGCTGACCTAATTGCCGTTTCCAATCCCAACCCCGTTTTCGCTTTTAGTAAGTTCGATGCTTGCTTGGCGGCGAATAGAATTCTTGTAATAGTCATGGTAATGTTACGAAATTAAATAGTTGTTCCTCCTAGCCAATGCTACAAATTTTCGAATTTTTGTTCCTATTCGAAAATTTGGTCGGACATCGGCATCGGACTATTTTTTTTATTACTTGAAGCTCGGTTGCTTGAATTCAACCATTCGCCTTCCTTGTCTTTTTTTTGCGTGAAATAAGGACGCATATACAATAGGTCCCTGAAGTGGGTTCTAGACAAAAGGGGTTTTCCGAAACTCTGATCTACATAATCCGATCTCTGCTGACTGTTCCTTTTGTTCCAGAGCAACTTGGAAAAAAAAAGCCTGCAGATCAAGATAATAAACTACTCCGATAATCTTTGACGGCGTTTGTTGTTGTTTGATGATCGTTCGATCGTTGATTATAAGGCTGTTCTAAAAACGAGAAGATCTAAGAATTTGTTGTCACCTTTCGGATTCGATCACTATATACTGTATTTATTCCTTCTATAGATCGAGCTACACCGAACGTGTCGCTCTAGAGCTCCTCGGAGTCAGTCCAAAACACACAATTCAAATATCATTATTCTTCAATATTAACATTACCTAAAAGGACTTCTTGCACCCGCCGCAAGTTTGGTGCCTCAGGGAAAAGGAGGATGCATTATCAGCGACTCGAGTGCTACGCACTTTTGAAAGGAACGTTCAAGCTTTAGACATTGAGCAGTTCCGAGTAAAAGGAATACCGAGGTATAGTAGTTGTATTCGCTTCATACCTAGGAAGAACAGCTCCGGGGTGTTACGCGCTTATTCCGTTCGAAAAGTGTTTGGTGCACGTTGCATCACGCATCTGTTCCTTTCAAATCGGGGGCAACTAACACCGGAGCGAGTAGCTCAAGTGTTCTATTAAACTCTTGAAAGGAATGCAACTTATAAAGGCAGGTTCACACGGTCCAAGTGTAATTGGATCAAGTATCCTTATTGGACGCTGCGCGTGCCTCACTTGGATCGTATCAACTGTAAATCCACGTCCAGTTGGATCGGTCCTAACATTCCAAGTTTGGCTGCCAACTTACTTGGTTCAAGTTCTCATCCAAGTGTAGATTCTTCAAGTACCCTTGTCCCTTGGACTCTGTGCGCGCCTGACTTGGACGATGGTTATTAGATCGTATCAACTGTATCAAAGTCCAGTTGGATAGGTTCCAATATTACGATCCAAGTGCACTTGGATGAGAACTTGAACCAAGTATAATTTGGCAGCAAGCCTATACACTTGAGCCGCTTTCCAGTATGGGAGTTTGACGCCCGGAGCTACTCGGGGCCCCCGAGCTGTACGTACGCGGCAACCTGTCAGCTGTCACATCCGTGGGTGGCTATTTATGCATTTATTTCTTGTTATATCTCAAGATTGAACATTTTAAAAAATATAGTTTTGATTCTCTTTCATTTATGATAAAAAAAAAACAAATTGCACAAACAAACAGATAATTATTTTTAAAATTTGACATATTTGACATTAAGACGGGCGTCTCACGTCATGATACAGGAACGGTACAAATCTAGTGCCTGGCGCCCCCGAGGTGCTCTGGAGCGCGCCAGAGCACGCCAATGTGCATACTGGAAAGCGGCTCTCTGGATGTTGGGACTTATCAGAGCTGGGATCGTTACTTGAAAAAAGTAACGCGTTACTTTTGCTTTAAAATAACTCGTTACTTAAAATATACAGTTACTTTCGAATAATGATAACTTTATTTTTGTTACTTATTGGAAAGTAACGCGTTACTATAACTTCTTTACTTTAGAAGTAGTTCGGTACTTAAAAGTAACTCGTTATTTGAAAGTAACCCGTTACCTCAACGCGTTAGTTTGAAATAAAGCGCTACTTTTAAATAAAGCGTTACATTAAAAGCAACGCGTTACTTCAAATATAACTATTTACGTCGAAAATTGCGTTATTCTTAATTTGACTCACCAACACAGCAGTCCAAACAATCGAATAAGACCTTTACGAAATGCCAATATGTTTTTAGTTTGTGAGTCCGAATATTTGGAAGAGTTTTGTTGCAAAATTCAAACGGATTAAGGATTAAGCGACTAAATAGAGAACTTGGTTTTGGACAAACCTGCTTATTGAAGCGTCCCAGTGTCTGCATATAGTGTCTTTAGAGCAGAGGCGGCGCGTGCCACGCCCAAAAACGATTATTTTGAGTTTTCAAAACAAATTTTCTGTACTACCCACATTTTATTTGACATACAAAGTTTTGTTAAAGTAACTCGTTACTTTAACAAAATAACTGCAGTTACTTCAGGAAAGTAACGTCGTTACAGTTAGGTACTTATCAATCAATCTGAAAAGTAACGAAGTTACCAAGTAACGCGTTACTTTTAGTAACTCGTTAAAGTAAAGTAACTATTTTTTATCAATACTCCCAGCTCTGGGACCTATATATCCATATCGAAAAGTTGATATAATACGATCCAAGTATCGTCCAAGTGAGGCGCACGCAGCGTCCACAGGTACTTGATCCAAGTACACTTGGACCGTGTCAACTTGGCTTAAGTAGGCCAACTTACTTGGTCCAAGTTGTTATCCAAGTTCACTTGTACAACCAAAATGGGACACCCTATACTGTACATACGGGTTGCCTAGGGATGCCAGCTTGAAAAGTAAGTTGAACCGGAGAAAAAAAAACCCTTATTGAAAAAAAAAAAAAACTGAAAAAAAAAAGGCCTACAAATCTGATAACAGATGCATTAGGTACACTCTATCTATACACAAGTCTCCCCTGGCATCACCGGATGATGTTTCATGGTTGGGAGATCCAAGGATTATTACACACTGCACAGGATAGGACAACCATAGGATAGCCTATCCGCATATGGCTTCTGTAGATCAAATCTTATGCTTCTCACCACGCCAAAGCACCAGTGATGACGTAGACAGCATAGCACGCGTGCCGAAGTGCCACTTTGCTACCAGATTGATTGAGGATGTAGCTTTAGTCAATTCCTTGTTAGCCAACAACAACCTTTAGATTGTGCCACACAAAAACAATCTCATATTGACATTGACACAATATGAGGTTTTTGTTACACGACCTCCAAGGAAGAGTCAAGGAACAACTATAAATTCGGCCCTTAACTAACAAGGACTTATGGCCGTTTCCACCAACTATTTTAGGGAAGCTTTAACGATAAGTATTCCCTAAACTGACAATTTTCCATGGAGAACTGTCAGTTTAGGGAATAATGGCCATTTCCACCAACTATTTTAGGGGCGCCCAAACGATAGGTATGCCCTAAACTGACATTTCTCCATGTAAAAATGTCATTTTAGGGAATACTTATCGTTAGGGCTCTCCTAAAATAGTTGGTTGTAACGGCCATAATTATCGTTAAGGCTTCCCTAAAATAGTTAATGGAAACGGACATTAACTAACGATTAGGCGGTTACACACGGCGCGTGGATGGCTTGATACATATACGCGCATACATCAACGTGCATGACGCCTTTGGGGCGGTTACACACGGACGTGGATGTCTTAATACATATACGTGCATACATCAACGTGCAAACAACAACGTGCATGGCGCCTTTGTACAGACGCTCGCACAAAACTATCAAAACTGTAATCTTGCTATTTTGGCTACAGTGTTCCGAGTATGCATACAAAATTTCTAGCGATTGCACATTCAAAAACGCAACGGCATTTTGCATACACATTGATGTTTTTGTTTGCGCGTTCATGTATGTGCGTACATGTTTTCAGACATCCACGTCCGTGTGTAACCGCCTATTGATCTAGCCGCACGCAACATTCTAAAACAACCTTTTTAAATCTTCCGCTTTGCCTATTATCTTATTCAAAATTAAGTAATATTTTCCATCATAAATGTATATTTTAAACTACGACCGCTGGCGCAAACAGTTAACGACACCGTAGATGACGTCGGCAACGGTGCAACACCATATGACCTTGATTCCAGAAATCGAGGCCGATGAGCAATCCTATAGTAGTGTGTAATATCCTTGAGGGGGAGTAGGAATAGTATTGCGCTGTTGCTAAATCTTATTTTTTTTCCTGGACAGAAGAATTATTTTTACGTTTTTTTTTGTTAAATGTACTTTTTTTGTTAAATGCGGTTTTACCCGGAGAAAACACCTAGTAATCCGGAGCCCGAAGACCATATGTGAAAACCCGTAGACTCCGGGTGAAACCCGGAGAGGTGGCAACCCAAATTTCCCAACTTTGTATTACCTGGATATTCATGCCCATCCCATACCTAGGGCTCAATTTGTGAATTTGGTTACCTACCCTACCCTGAAAATATAGCCTAGTACTCATAACTGCGAAATTCGCATTTTTTTGACATTGCTTCGACAATTTGACGTTTGATACACGCATAAAACGTCAAATTGTCAACGCAATGTCAAAAAAATGCGAATTTCGCAGTTATGAGTACTAGGCTTATTACAGACGAAAACCCGCCGCCGGAGTCGGAAAACTCGCTATAACCAGGGGCGTCGCGTCGGGGGGGTAATTACCCCCCAGGATCCAATAATCAAGGGAAAAATCACGAGACCCAAAAGAAAATACATAATAATATTGAAGTTGCAAAAAAATTCGCCTGCGGCGCGTTAGCGAGGGGTCGCATCTTCCATTACCCCCCCCCCCCAGACTGCAAGTCACGCGTCGCCACTGGCTATAACTGTGCCATTTGTTCAAGGGAGGAGAGTGGAGAGTCTGACGATACCTACATTTTGTTCGGTTCCTCTAAGAGATAAAGATATTTTGTCACCATATCAATTTGCGAGGGGTAAACTACCTTGAAAAGAATTCTATGAAATCCTACTGAAATCCCACGCTATCCTACTGGAAACCAATGGAATTCCTCGTAATTTTTTAGAATTATTTTGAACACTACCAAGCAAAGACTCTGGAGCTCACAATCCCTGAAAAAGTCTTGTTTTTGACTTCAGCCATCACTACATATGGCTACAAACTTAAAACCTAAACTCATCAAGCAAACTAGGAAATCCCATTGGAATACCACATGCTTGTATACTATAATTCCAAGGTGGTTTACCCCTCGTCAATTTGGAATCCAGGAACCAAGGAGTACAAATAAAGATGCTATTTATTTCCTTCCTCAAAAAACTTTTGTTTTTGGTAATGGAATACTGCTGCAGAAGATGACTCTTATGTGATTGAGGGCCCAAAGTTGGAATGGTTTGGGTCAATTCTTGAGGGGATTTTGTAAGAACTAATAATAATGAGCACTTTTCCAGTATAACGCAAAAAATGGTGCAATTCAAACTGTCTTGTTTTCAATGTAGCAAAGTGAAACATACTTTCTTCTAAATTTTCACTCGCTTGATGCCAAAACGCTACAAGATGAGACACAGGCAAAGTTTCTTGGTATGCTTAAAAGATTGCGAGTCAATTTTATGTTAAATTTCTGCCACATTTTTGTCAAAATGTTTTTGTACAAGTCCAATTGCATTGAGAGATAAAATAAATAAGTAAATCATTATTCATTATTAAAGCTTCTTTGACCAGAGCGGGTCTGCGCTTTTTATAATAATTACATTTTTATAGATAAAATATATTTATTTTGATATATTTTTTTTAATATAAAAATATTCCTTGACGTTTTGTCTTTTTTTGTTCCTTACAAACATTTTTATGTTCATTGAGCAACCGAGTTACTATTTACTAAGTTTTTGAGAGATCCTGCTACTAAGTACCTAAGTATTAGATAAATACAAAAAATTAAAAAACTCAAGTGCTTTCCTCAAAATCCCCTTGTCCTACTTCGCGTTTTCTGTCCTTGTAAATAAATTTAACGTACCTACAAATAATCGAACAGAATAAATAACTAAACAAAAATCAACATAAACTTACAAAACTAATATAAACACTCCCATCTGCGAGGCAATGGTCAAATAAAAAATAGCCCCTGGTTGATTGTGAATTGTCGAATTATATAATTTACTGTACAGCACGCCTGAAATTAGGGGCACAGCATTATCGGCAACGCCTAAAACTGAAAAAGCTTTCCCTGCAAAGACAAAATAAGTTAATTTATCGTTCACCCAATTCGAGCGAACCTTTTTCCGATGTAGCGACAATTTTAGACAGCATGGAACGTATCACAGGAGCCACTATAGGTCCAAAGGCCGCAAAAACCCCACCTAAAACCAAAAATGCATAAAATTTAAATTTACCCATGAAACCCTTACAAACCAAAATAAAACACCCAAGCCTCGATGGCGGTTGAATAGAAAATCCTAGCAGCACTATGCGCCAAAGCTCCTGCCATAATAATCGCACAGTCGCTCAATTTGAGTACCTTGCTCAAAAGCGGTATAGCAACAAGGAGCCCTACGTCCTGCAGGGCGCTTTGGAAAGTACGAAAATTACTGTATTGAGCATCGGACCAATTAAAAACTAGCTGGCAGTAGAGATAAGTCATGTTGCGTTCGTCCCTTTGGAATGTGTATAAAGCCATCATGAGAATGAGCATGAGCAAGACTAGGCGATCTTTGTTGGGACGTCTAGAAATTTAACTGCAGGTTTATGAATAAGTTAAAATATATTTGTCTCTAAGAGCAGCTCACAAAATATTTCATTTCTTGCTAGCGTCTAGCAATAATTTTGAAAACAAATTTATGCAAAATTTTTGGAAGTGTTGTTGAAAGACATTTGGAAAAAATATGAAGAGCTTAAAATGGAGAACAAATTCGGCACATAATGTTTGAATCAAGTAGTTTTTTGGTCATTGTCCAGACCTGTTTAGCTCTGTATGAAGCTTAATAATAAGCTGTTTCCTTCTTTATTTTTATTTTTTTCATTTCATGTTTCACTGTATAACTGGTTGTGCAAAAATGATGGAAGCTGCTCCATAGACTCAGGTTAAATTTATTGGTTAGTAGGTCAAGTACCTTTTACATAAAGTTTTAGCCGTATCCGAAACATGGCTATAGTCAAAAAAGTCTAAAAACAAATTTCCTGCTTCGGATAACGGTTTTTGACTGGCAGATGTGCGCCATTGTAGGCGCAACATTGAATACAAAATAGCTGCCACTAATAGGCTGGCGTTAATGATAAACATCGTTGTATAAGACTGATGGACCTTCCTGAAAAAAAAATCCATCAAGTAAATAGTGTGGGCATAAAACGCATACACACGTACTGATAAATCAAGGAGCCTAAAGCAACTCCTATAGGCATGGTGGCCAAATAACAAACCTCCAGAAGTGTAACCCTTAATGTCCTGTTCTCTCTACTACTCACGTCCACTAGGTAAGTGAAAGCTGCAGCAAATATTGCCACATCTGCTCCTGTTATAGTCATAGGCAAAGTAGCAGTATAAACGATATACTCAACTGGCCAAGTAGGCATTAGGGAGTTCACTATAATCATTGTGGAGTAGTAAAGTTTGCCTATAAGGCCTAGGATAAGTGGTAGCTTTCTGCCGCGTTTATCTGACCATGCACCCATGAAAAAAGCCAGGATTATTTGACCTGCATGACCTGCTATGTCGTTCCACAAATGGAAATTTGATACCGTAATCTAAAAGAGTATTAAGATTAGTTTCAGTGTGTTCTTATTGCTTTATAGACATGGATTAGAATAATTTAAGCATCAACACAAGGATTAACAGGAAAAGTATGTATAATAAACAGGCACCACTCACCTGTACTTCCTTGGTGATATTCTCAAACTTTTTATCATTTAAATTTCTACAGATTGTGTCATTGTAACCGTGGTTAACTGTGCAAGCTTTGAAGACAAAAAAGGATTGTTCTGCTACAGTTGTAATCATGAAGGCCAACATGTAGAATACCAAAGATGGTTCCACAGTAATGTAGCTGAGGCATTTTAGAGTATATTGGCATAACGTTTTTGACTGAGATTGAGGGAGACGTTCCGGTGAGCCTTGGAGAGGTTCGTCCATCTAAAATTGCATGATTTGAATGCGCCTTCATAATGAGTTCTAAGAAACTGATTAGAACACTTATCAGGCAATGACAATGTGAAATAATACTAAGTACATGGAAAACCTTACTTCAAATGAAAAACAAAATCACACAAAGATAGCAACAAATAAAAGCACCACAAAAATTTCCATTTTATTAAGAAAACACACAAACTAACAATGTAATTAGGCCGGCATAGAAAACATCCATTTTTGCCTTTTGCATAATAGTATTTTTATTACACAATGAACCATAACAAACCAGAAGTGAGCAGTGAGGTTAGAAAAGTAACTTTAAAATTATTTGTCGATTTCGTCTTACACATGTTTCTATCCTTGGCTAAAACAGGAAGATAAACAAAGGCAAACATACACTAGTTTCAGGCACCTGTTTTTGTTTTCCATTTTGACCATCTAGCGTAAAAATCTTTAAAATGTTGGCGCTCATTTCTCATGCGATTACAAAATAATTATCGAACAAAACTAAAAACAAAGATAATACCAACCGTTTTATAATGTCTCGTCGCCGGCGTAATCTCAGCTCGATAAACAAAGATTAATTGTTTAAAAAAGCCGGATTGATTGCTTAATTGACAGTAATATAATAATTTACACACGATTACCAAGCAAGAAATGCGTTGTTAAAGTGCTACGTTTCATTTTAATTCAATGTCTAGGAATGCGGACTAGTTTATGATTATTTTGTAGTGTTTTTATTATTTATCAACCTAATAAAATAAAAACAAACTCGGATTTTTTTAAAGACAATAGGTAATATAGGTACCTATATTTGTCTTAAAAAATTCAGGACCATTTTGTTTTACCGAATTATGAGGCTGATTTTAAAGAACAGACCCCACTTGAATTGCTATGACCCCCTTAGTAGACCGGTAAAATAATAAATTGAACTCGTCAAAGAAAATTACAAAAATCAAAGACAATTTTGTTTATACACCAAGCTTTGAGATTAATTTTAAAGACAGATCAGACCCCACTCAACAGTTTTACACCCCATTTGATCCCCCAGCCACCCTGGTTTGTGAAATCATAAAGTGGGGCTCCGCGTCTGTTCTTTGTGCTTTTTTATTATTTGTTCCAAAAAGGATATACCTACCTAATTACCTACGTCTAGGTATATTAATATAATGTCTATTTATTGTGAGGTACTCATTTTATTTTAAATATTTATTTATTTATTTACTTTAATTGAAAATACATTCAAATTGTATAATTCCAAGATTTCTCAATTATTGTTGGAAACCGTTTTGAATTTATTTAATTCAATTAAACTTAATGACCTCCGCCCATGGTCGTTCGGCGATCATCGGCACTTTGTGACAGCTAGAAAAGAAACGTCAGCTATGAGGTAATCGATATGTCAAAAACAGCTGATTTCTGGAATTCATTTCCCAATTCCCATCAAATAAACAAAACAATGTTGATGAATGATTGAATTTTTTATTTGCAAAATTTTCAACAAAACTAAACTCATGGAACGTCCATAATTAAAAAAGCCCCATAACATTTTCAGATACTTTGAGAATGTCTTGTGAGATTCGTCTAATAGCAACTATACAAAATATTCCAGCCATTCGAAGATGTTTATTTCCCACTGATGACTATCGAGGTAGGTAACTTACATTTAAACTTATTTATTTGTCCTTTAATTTGGACCACCATGAATATTTCTGGGTAAAAGTTTTACCAAAATTCAGTAATAAATGTTGTTATACCAAGACTGTGTTGTGTTCAATAAAAAAATACAAGGTTGCCCCAAATGATTTTGCGAGTGATTTTGCTAAAAACCTTTCTTTCAAAGTCTCTCAAAATCATAATTTTTAGAAATTATCCAATATATTTTCAGTACCTACTAATCATTTACAATAGGTTTGTTCCAACCTGCAATAATATTACTGTAATATTATCGTTCGTAACTGCGCTAATGCGACTGTGCAATCAAAAACAGTAATATTATACTAAATAACTTAAAAACTTGTTGGAACGTTTTTTGAACTAGTAGTACTCATAACACAAGATAAAAACAACAAAATCAACATAACTTGCATACCTACTTGCAGGTGAATCTTCCACCACAATAAGGATTTTTTCTAAACCTAATATAAGACAAAAATCAGATTCATTAACTCTGAGAACAAATAAAATAAATTTACTTAACTTCCATAGCAGTCATTTTCAAATAAATAATTTAAATAAACAAAAAACTGAGGTTCTGGGTTATGTATTATTATTTATGTTCGTTGTTGTTCAACCACTGACCCATTTTCGACCTCACTACGCATGCGTCTAATTTTAGAACCAACAGTTCTTCCTTTCAAGCAAGAATCGTTTGAACCGTAATTTTACTATCCGTAACTCCGGTTGGAACGACGAACTGTCAATTATCGCCAATTCTAAATTAGTAATTTTAACTGGTTGGAACAGCATTTCACAATTGCGCATGTGTGCCAGTAATATTACTGGAAATTACTGCCGGTTGGAACAAACCTAATAATTCAACAATATATTCTACAAACAAATACTAGGTACACCAATGAGCAGTAGTAGGTATTTCTCCAGTACTACCACAATATGTTCTAGAGATGATCTTATTGAACACTGTTCACCTACTGAAGTACCAAGTACCCTCTTTAAAAGAATCATAATATGTTGATGATATCGTTCGTGCAATCCCTTTTGGTAAACACCAAGAAGTTTTACATAAGTATAATAGCTACAATAACTAAATCTAATTCACTAATGAAATTGAAAATAACTATAGTAGGTTTTTCATTTTTAGATACAAAAATTATTTGAACAAATAATACTCTATTAACAAGTTGGTATATTGAGGCAACTAATTTTTTTTTTTTTTAATTTATTAATAACTAGATGTAAGTAACATACAATGTTATGTTATGTTATGTTATGTCATGTTGTGTTGTACAGGGTTTTTTTTTTTCATATTTTGACCCCTACCTACGGCTTCAGCTATACGAGGTGGAAAAAAAACTTTAAATCTCGCTTTAAATATGAAAGTTGTATGGTTTTATCAGTAGTATATTTTGGCCGAGATTTTGGCGTTTCTGAAACAAACAAACTCAAATCGCAAAATTTTAATAAAAGATCTACCTACTTAATCTTTTTTTTTTTTAAATTGAACACTAAATGAAAAGTCTTTTTTCTCCTGTTTCCAAATATACCATATACCTCGCCATATACTTATGTTGATATTTGGTTCAGCTGTTTTTACCTCGGTTTTTACGCTATTCAAGTTAAAAAATGCATTTACATTACCCTAAATTAGGTCTGTTCCCGGTTCCTTATATCAATAGTGAGGCTTACTTACAGCCATTTTGAACTTAAATAGCATAAAAACACCTGAACCAAATATCAACATATATGGTATATTTGGAAACAGAGAAAAAGGACTTTCATTAGAGCTAAAAATATACAGGGTGTGCCAAATGATTTGGTCTTTTATTATAATTTTGCAATTTAAATTTTTTTGTTTTAGAAGGGCATGTTTAAATTTTTTTTTCACCTTGTATAGCTAAAGCTGTACGTAGGGGTAGAATTTCTGCAGATTCTGCTCAGACGCAATAGAAACCGAAGAGCACCTGCTCTGCGAATGCCCAGCCCAATTCTGCAAGAGGCTCAAATTCCTCGAGGGGGCAACACTGTCACCAGAAGAAGTGGGCCAACTGACACCCAGGAAAATAGCTTCCTTCAGCAGAAGTCTACGCTTCCTGGAGACAAATTAAGATGTAGAGTCACGCACAAAATATCTGCAAAGGTAGCAGTGCTGAGCGGCTGAAAAGCCGAAACGACTCCCCCGAAATCTACAATCTACAATCTACAGGGGTCAAAATATGAGGAAACACCCTGTACAAACAGATACCGCTCCAAAGTGTTCCAGCCGTACTGCGCTTCGAGAGCTGCTAACTTTTGCGTTTCAAACACAGAACACTGTGCTGCACCGTGCTTGTACACAGCTGGAAAGCGGCTTATACATCTTGCAGTGACTTTCTAGTCAGTATGCAGGCCTGGGTGGAAATTGAAGTCAATTCACTAGTTCACTAAGCTAATATCTTAATCCTAAACCTAATAGCTGATATTTTTTCAGGAGTTTATCTAATAATAATAATAATAGATAACAATAATAATTACAAATTTACATAAATTCTATTATGACATAACCATTCCTTAATTTTTAGTATTATGTGTTTTTTTCAGAATTATTTTACTTGTGTTTTTTAATATATTTGGTTCTACTAATCATATTTGTCGCCTTCTTGTTACTGAAATTCTAATTTGGCATTGTACTTTTAGTTTATTAAAATGTAGAAGTGAGGCTTTTTGATAATACATTTTTGTCTAATATTCAAGTTATTATTTTTTTGATAAACTTCTCTAAGTTGAAAACTTTTTTTCTTAAATATTAGTTTGATTACCCTATTTTGTATATTTTGTACCAATCCAATTACGTTATCTGAGTTACCCTTGGAGTTTCCCCAGCCATATGCAGTCACAGACTCAAAAAAGGCATAATACATACAGCGTCAACAGTGTTTGATGTCTGGAAGATTCATTAATTTTCACTCATATCACAGGCCACAGACAAAAAATTTATCTAATGCTGACTTTAATAAACAGAATTGAAAAACTAGTTCATCTATACCTACTTGACAAAAAAAAAGTTAAACAAATTTTATCAAAAAATGTATATCCAAATTTAATTTAATTTATTAATAATGTTTTGTTAAATTAAATTAATTTTTAATACGAATATCAATACCAATCAACCAAGAGACAATTTGTACAAAATACTGATAAATAATCAGTAACCAAGCATTTATTATGCTTCAAAAACCATTTAGGGTTAGTTTCTCAATAGCGAGTCACTTCTGGGTTGGTTTTAACTCCAGGGTAAGCGTCTCCAGTTGCTATGTAAATAAAAAAATGTTCTTTTACAACTACAAATAGCTCTACGAGACATATTTTTACACAAATAAAAACTGTAGAGAAAGATTAAGTAGTTTAAAATGTATAGTAATGGCTAAAAATGCTATCAATCTCAAGTAACTCTCTCAACAAATCTGAGAGCAGCTTTTCTAGACAAATTGAGAAGCTGAGACAAACTTTACAGATGAAAATGTACAGCCAAAACTGGGCAGAAAATCGTTAATCCGTTATCCGTTAATTAACGAAGTTAAAAAAATTGCTTAAATTTAACTTTTAAGTTAACCTAAAAAAATATTAACGGTTTTCTTAACTTCCGTTACATTGGACTTTCGTTAACTTTAGTCCGTTACGCTCGTAAATGACGTCATTTTGTTTGCTTGATTTGCGCGTTAATGTCAATCGGGACAGTTCGCACAGACGTAGAAAAATTTCAGTTCGCTACACTACGCAGTTTGGAACTGTTCTGGAATGACTCCAAACCCGATTCCGTACAGTGAGATCGATGCGCAAGCCCTTAGTTGATCTGTTGTTAGGTAAGCTGTGAGCTGAGGCGTATCGTTGGGCTGTGGCGTTGTCTACTCTGCATTGTTCTATAAGCTTGTTTTTCTTGCAGAGGTGAATGGTAAATTAAGCAGCTACCTAAATTGGAAAAAGTGCCGCTTTTTAGATCTAGATACTTTTTGTTTTATTTATTCACATTCACCTGTGTAGGAGTGTAGGTATAGTATTTTTAATACCCATTTGGATGGAATCACACCATCCTTGTTCATCAATTACCAACAAATCACTAAAACGACTGGTACTTCCAAATAGGTATTAAAAATACTATACCCGATACCCTAGCCCAGCCTATTCTATTTCAATAATCTATTACTTATAAAATAAATAGCTTCAAAAATCAGTATAACTTTCCGATGATTTAACTCTTAATGGATAACTTTAACTTGCGTTATATTCTCAAAAATTTAACGATTATCGAAGTTAAATTTTTAAGTAGCGAATTAACGATTAGCGAAGTTAACTTTTCGATTAACTGTGCCCACCTTTGTGTACAGCAACATCAAAAGTGTTTCTGTGGGTGCTCTCAGATCAAAAATACAGTCTCAAGAACTACGAACTGCTTCACCAGATATATTTTTTACACAAAGAAAAACTGTAGAGAAAGATTGAGTAGTTTAAAATTTATAGTAATGGCTAAAAAAACCAATGTTATTTATGAACTTCCATGTACAAATTGTGATAAAATTTACATAGGCCAAACTTATCAACTATTACAAACAGAATGTCAGGACATAAGTGTGACATAAGATTGCTAAAAGAAACCCTAGAAGAAACCGTCGAAAAAAAACACTTTTATAGATAAACATTCCATTGATACTAGACATCAACCTAATTGCAGTAAGATTAAAATTTCACGAGCAGAAATAAATTTACATAAGGATTATTCTTGGAAATGACCGAAATACAAAAACAAAAAAAGTTCAGTTATATCACACTTAGGTTTTTGACTCGATTTTTGAGTATTCAACTAAAAAACCAAAACCATTTACAAACAGAGCCTACAAGTGAATAATTACATAATGTGTATAAGAAAGGTACAATGATACAATTTGAAACTAATTGAGTGAAAGAATTAGGATTTTCTTTCCTGAACTATTATCACAAAAAGTCGTATTTGAATGACGATTTTCATTACGTCTAGTGCTGCAGTTATGGTAATTATATATTTACTGTCATACTGTCATTTATATGAACAAAATTACAACCACATAAAATACATAAGCTTTTCATATTGATAATTATTAATTACCATTGGCTGGCCACTAAGATGAATCTTTTTGTTTGTTCTAGGAACAGAATTTTGGCTGCAAAACTGTAAAATATCAGCTTCACCTACTGGAGATCTCATAGCCCTAGCCAACGAACGTAGATTAGTGATTTTAAATTCGAAATGGGACACTTCGTCATCACTAAGTCTTTTCCAGATAAATTTTTCTGCTTCAATTCACGAATATGACAAAGTTAAATCAATTGTTTGTCTTCCTATTGTGGGAGAAAGTCACAGTTCCCATGTAGGACCCGATTGGACCTGTATTGTTATTGGTTTGTGTTAAAACTTTTTTTTTTTAATGTTTCATTTCATTGAACTATTTGAATTGTAGGTTTTGATTCAGGATATGTTCGATTTTACACTGACAGATGTGATTTGCTTATGGAAGAGCAATTTCACAATGAAAACATAACAAATATTAAATGTCAAAGCCAGCACAGCCCTCGACCAGACATATCTCCTGAATTACATCCAGAAGAATTATATATTCAATATCAGAGCAACATTTGTGTCGTTGATGGACAACAATTGTTTGAAAATTTAAGAAATTGTAGAAGCCAATTGGCAAGAGGTATTCATAAGAATCCGAAAATATAATTATTATACAAACTACTTATTTAAGTTCAAGCCAAAGGAAACATCACAGATTTTAAACCTATTCCCTTGAGCGTCAAGAAATTGGGATTTCAAGATCAAGGTCTAATTAATGATGTAGCAGTTGTAGGCCTTACAATGTCTAACACATTCGATCATTTGCTAGCTGCTTCAATATGTGGCGGATTTGACACAAAATATAGAAACACAGCTCCTAATAGTACTTTGGTTTTGGCTGCTGGATCGAAACCATTTTTAGGTACCTAAAAATGATTTATAATATTACAATAATAATAATAAAATTTTAACTAGGTTATCATTATGCTCTGGAAGGGGTGAATCAGCCTGTTTTGAGTGATGTAGCCAAAGCAGTAGCTAGCAAATTAAAGTCTGCTTTGCCGTGAGTAGAGTACTTAATAAATTTATAATTAATAAGGTTTATTAAATTTTCATTTTCACAGGAGTTGGATAACTGGTGCTAAACCTAGTGATACAAAAGAAGTAACAATAGCCATGCAACCGGTGGAAGCAATGGGACTTCGTTTTGGATTAGCTGATCTCAGAAGAACAGGAAATGATCTAGTGCTTTCTCCAAATAGAAATTTGGTCGCAGTTTGTGATAGCTTAGGCAGAGTGCTGTTGGTTGATTCTTTCAAAGGAGTCATAACTAAGATATTTAAGGGTTATAGGGAGGCACAGTGTGCATTTTTACAGGTGAAAAAAATTTATTATTAAAATGTCGGCATAGGCAACAAAAATTAAATTTATTTTAATCCAAAAATATTTAACTCACCTTCTATTTTGTTGAGTAGGTTCCGGATGAAAGAAGATCGAAACACCGAGTTGGCAACAAGGTAGCTTTGTTCCTAGTAATCTACTCTCCTAAAAAAGGCACACTGGAAATATTCACCGTCCAGCAGGGCACAAAAATCGCAACTTTCTCTGCTTCCAAACAAAGCAAACTACTTTATATCACTCACGGTTTAATGGGTTTTACAACAACCTCAAAATCGCGTTATATTTGCCAATTTACTTGTTTGTTTTTGGACAATGATGGACAAATAAGAGAGATTAGCGTTCCATTCCATTTTGCTTTGGCTGAAAAGAATAGTATTAGAGCGAGAGACATACATTTGTATAAAAAGCTGAAGCAATTCATCAAAAGTGGATGTTTGAGTCAGGACGCGCTTGAAAATGAAACATACAATATTTGTACTGAGCTTCAAACAGTAGAGATTAAAACTCAAACTTTAGATATGCTTCTTAACAGTAAAAATATATCTCCTGAAATTATTCTGATGTGTACTGATTACTTTTGGAATCAACTAAGAGAAAATACGGATAACGAAGTTATACTGAACTGTAAAACCGTTTGTAGAAATGTCAAAGCTTTAATAGAACTCTATTTATTTGTAACTTTGAGTAGCAATGTCGATGAGGATTTTAAAAATGGGAATGATACAGAGAATAAAGATCAAAATCACAAAACACTGAATTTGGAAGTACGGGATTTGGAAGGTTTGCAAAAACTCTTGGATTTAGTTACCTCAAGTAAAGATGTTGACTTGAAGGTTGTTCATGTTAGATTTTCAAAGGACATATTTACTGTTCACGATTTTTTGGCTAGTTTTGATTTAACCAAGGCAGGAGGTGTTTCTTTGAAGGACAATCTTGAAGAGGATCTATTATTTAAAACATCAGAAGTGAGTATTTTAAGATTTGAATTTCCACTTTTCCAAAATCCCAAATTGTTATAGGTTCTTTTTAAAAAGTACATATCAGGAGAATGCAACAATTTCGACGATTTCTTCAATGCCATTTCCGGCAGTGGAATTCCAATCAGTTCCTTGTTCGACCTGCTGATTAAATATTGGGTCAACAGATCTTTGGACATAAATTTGAATCTAGGCAAAGATATGTCGAATTTTTCCCAGCTTATTGCAATGCTGGTGAAAATGGCTGGCAAAGAAATGATGGCCGATATTGAAAAAGACGGCGTATCGATATTTTGGGAAAACGTTAGGGAAAGTTTGGCCAATAATTCAAGACCGTTTCCAGCATTAATGGCTGCCATGCTGTTTAAAAATGCAGTTCAGAGATTCGAATTAGAAAACTTGGAAGATAATATTGAGGTGCTGACACAAGAAAATATACAGTGGTCTTTGCTAATAGGTAATAAACTAGTTATTAAATTTAATTTTCCCAGGGACAGTGCCTGAAATATGTACTTTATACATACACTAAACTAAACATTGGTATAAAGGGCTAATTTTGTTTGCCTTTGAATAGCCTTAATTATATGTTTTGCATACCTACTTACATAAAGTTCTTTTGTTCTAGGTAAACTAGAAGACGTTTCAACTCTGAACATAATTCTTTCAAGCAAACCGCTTTTTACGAACTCATCAATGCCTAAATTAGATCATGAGAAAGTAAATGTGAGCTTAAAACACATTTTGCAGCACGGTAGAGGTTCTGTGAGCGAATTGACTGCCCAGTGGCTGACAACCTGCGGTATGGATCCACAATATATCATCATCAATGAGATAATCTACCAAAACAGTCAAAAAGGTAGGTGATTATTGATTCGTTTTCAGTTTATTTCTATTTTTCAAATAGAAATTGTTAATTGTCTCAATAATTTATTGAGTTTTAATTATTGACTTCAGTCAGATTAACTGGCTAACTGAAAAATCGGTCCAGTTGCCAGTAAATAATTTGGACATTTGAATGTTCTGTGAACGAATGATATATTTATCCAGCTTTTCATTTATAGATATATTGCAAACTGAACCAGGAAGCGTAGAAATAGACCTAGAAAAACTCGACCAGGAATTAAATGAATATCAAATTACTGAGGGAATGCATTTAAATAAAATTGAAGAAGTCAAGTCCAAGCCAGTATTCAAATATTTAAATTTGTTGAAGCAGCAATTCCCTTACAGTTTAGATGCTGATAATTTATTGGCAAACATGTGCTGGGAATATGCCCTCTCTTGGAGAAAAGATATTGCCAATTTAGAATATCTTGAGGCAGCCTTAACATGTTTGAATGCTGTATCGGGTCTATGCGTAAGGAAAGGCATATTTCAGTTGATTTGGAATACCCATTTGAAGATTGTTGTGGAAAGTAGTTGTAAGTTAATAAATAAAGTTGGAAAATTGCCAAAAGAGAGGTTGTGTCAGCAGGATGTTGGTCTATCGGACAAGCAGATAACAGAATTTATTGGTGAGTGCATTTCTAATTGAAAACATTTTCAGAAATCCTTCATTTTAGGTATTTGCACAAAATTTATGAATTCATTCCTTGAATTGTGTCAAAACGGTTGTGATATTACAAAACCAGAACTTAAGTTTGAGGCTATTTGGGAAAACGGAGGGCCTCAGCCTTTGATAGAATTGGCTGTCCAACAAAAAGAAGTAGACGACAATTTGTTACATTTACATTATCAACTTTGTCTAGTGATGCACATGCTTACCAAATTTACAGTAAAACATTCGAAACCAGTCAATAATTTATTTGAGGCTTCTTTAGTGAATCTATTTTTCTCTGGTAAGGGATATTTATCTAGTCTCACAATGTTTTAATTATTTGGCTTTTCAGATCTACAAAGGCGAGTGGACATTAACTGGAATAAATCTGAAATTAAAATCAACTTGTCAAGGGAGCAATTTTTACGAAAAATCATTACGTCTAGTTTGGAAACTGTAACTTTGGACGAGACAGGCGAAATTCACTGTCAAATTCATGTCGAATGGATGGACAAAAGCTTGATGCTGGCTAGAATATGGAATTTGGATGTTGACAATCTTAGACGGTATAAATAATAATTGATTTATTTTATTTTTACATGCAAATAAGTTTGCCCGATTTTAGATATTATAATTTTTTGTTTCTCTAAAAACAAATTTATTTGTTTCTTAGAAAAGCTTCAATCCACTCTAAAGGCCAAAAATTGAATTTGAAGATATAAATTGAATAACTGTTTACTAGAAAAATCATTTCAACAAACTTTTTTTTAGGTTCCAAATTATTCAACTGTATGTTAGCGGATACGACTTGGTGGCTCAAGACTTAATTCCGGCTGTAACAGATACAAGTGCCCTAGGCGAAGAGCTACTCAAAGTAGCTGGAAATAGATTGTCTCAATATCTATCGTCCTCTCCCAATTTGAGCGAGAACATTGCAGCTCTAAGTCCGCTCTTGTCTAGGTACATTCAAACTTTGGTAAGTGCAGATTGGAAATTATCTTGCAAATAAATGAATATTTTTTTAATTATACTAGAACGGTACTTGGTGCTCTCCAAGCAATCTGCCCAATATAAAGACGCTTGGTAATCAAGCGTTACATTGTATAGGAGAAGATCAAAAAGAATTTTATAAGTTGACGCAACTTCTTTTGGATGCCTGCAACACTTTGGAAGAAATCAATTATTGTGAATAACTACCATTTATATTTCTTGATAAGTTTATATTTTTTTGTACGATAAAAGAACAAGATAAAAGATGATATAATCAAAAAACCGATTGGTAAATACCAAAAGTTTAATCGTTTTTAAGCGTGTTGGTCTGTGATATGGGCCGTATTGCATATGTACAAGCAAGTTTGTTACTAGTTTTTAGATAATCTATATTTAATATTCAAACTTTGTAATTATTAAATGGTGATAATAAAACAATAATACAGGTTGGTATCATGGTCAAAAAAGCCAAATTTTCCAACATGAATTCATCTTGTATGTAAACTTGTTCGAAGACATTTTGAAATTAGTATCTACCTTATGTAGTTCTATTTCGATTTTACCAGACCTAGTAATATTAAATTTGAATCTAATTTGTTATAAACTAAATAAGGATGTTGTTAAAAGATTTTTATATGATAACTATTTCAATTTTATTGTTTTCCTTGTAATAAATGCATTTTAGTAAAACTGTCGTTTCATTTTTATAAATATAATGATTTATTTAGAGAAAATCGAAAATATTTTATTCAGTACCACCACTGATGAACTTCCTCCAATAAAACAATCAAAGTCTCTCCCATGGGGGGGCCTGATACCTCAATAATTTGCTTTTTTGTAAATTGGATCAAAGTAAGGTAAGGTAGCATAGACAATAATTGTACATATCAAAAAATGAAAAACCTCGTTCTGTAACTCAAACTACTAGGTATATTTCAAAATAGCTAAAAAGTATCTTGCATTTCACCCTTTAAAAAAAATGCAAAATTAAACAATAAAACCCCAATATCACTATGTAAATAACCAAGTTACATATAATTTACAGTGTGAATTGTTATAATATACATAAATACTAAGAATTCTATCTAGATCTTGTTGGAACACGATTCTATCTTTGTTGTACTGGCGGCATCAGTGGGGGCGGAGCATTTCCAGACATTGCAGAATTGGGACCCAATAATAACTATAAAAAATAAAATAAATACAATTCAGGGCTCCTCAAATAAAATCAAAATACGAACGTAATACAAATTCAAATTAGTCTAGTCTAAATTATCTTAAGAAAAATATTCCTCATTAAGCCTAATCAAGTTTTCGTAAGGAAAGTTAAAAAAAAATATATTAAATTTGATTAGAATTTAGAGTGAAATAATGCTTTCACTAATATCAAATAATTAATAAGTAATATTCCAATAATGCAAGTTTTTGACTCCAAAGACAAATATTTTAGGCTCATGCTGTAGCATCTTGTTGAAGATCTTCAACTGAGACAGAAAAACGATGTGTATATGTTATTTATGAATTTCATCAATGTTTGTATGGAACAAGGATTTTAGTTCAATCTAATAAAAAACGTTTGACAGTAATTCATCAAAAAGATATATGAAAAATGAGTGCCTAACAAGTTATTTGTGTTCCTGGCAGCTCTGGCAAGGAAATGTTCACCGCACATCTCTTATCAAGATCATTTCTTTGAAAGATTCGAAAGAAATTGTACCTGTACCATATAGGTAATAAATCTAAATTAAAAACCAAAGATGAAGACATTTTTAAAGAAAAGTGAATATATGGTAATGGAATTGAATGAAGATGTCATGGAAAATCACAAATTACCTGTCTTTGCTGGCTTCTCTGCATTTCCTCCATATTAACACGTTCAACTTCCATGAGCACAGGAGCAAATAAAATAAGTGACGAAGTGAAAACAACCCAGGCTGCACCTCTGGAGAAATTGTACGTTTTGTAACAAGCTTTCTGTGCATTTACAATCGTGGAGTAGGTGAAATTTCTGACTGATGGTGGAAACATCTCGGTAAGACCCCATAAACGTTCGGCCAAGGTTTCCTCAAGCTAGGATACATAATATGAAAAATAGATAAATATATATTCGCAAGTTTTACATTTGATGTTTAAATTTACAGATGCTAATAGAGGTCTCACACAATAAATGTACCTATAAGTATCTACCTAAAGTATGCAGTTGTTCTTTACTTAAATATTAGAATTAAAAATGAAAAAAAAAATCAATTTTAGAGAGCTCTGTGATAGAATAACTATTTCAAATTCAAATTAATTTTGTCTTAGGTAGGTATGAATGCAAATTGAAGGCTAAAGACCATTGTAGACCTCTGTTTTTTCAAGACGGAATCCTTACATTGTTAGTGCACAAAAACTATAAAACACATAGTAGCAGTGACATCAAAAACTGTTCAATGTCTAAAAGTTCAAAGATATACAATTATTTGCCAAATAAGTGGGAAACTCTCCATGATCTCAAGAGTTTTGTAAAATGTTGAACTACTATAGTTTAGAAGTGTTTTATGAGGATGCTTTTTAGTCTATATGCTTTGATGACTTTGGATTTTGAATTGTATTTAAGTTCTATGTCTATAATTCATTTTGTATTGCTGAGATTTAGAATTTAAGTTTCAATATATATTTTTTAAGCTCTGTCAATTTTTTTCTTTGGAAAATAACATTTTCTGATTCTGGATGCTCAAAACCCATGGAAGTGAGTATTTATAGTTGATATACCTAAAAATTCACATACATTTAAAATTTCAATTCAAGTGTACATGCTCCACAGAAGTCATACAACCGAGCATACAACTCTCAGTGATCACAGGTCACAGGCACATTTTCTGATAGATGATGGCACTTTTTCAGCTAGAAAAGACACTAGGACAAACTTTGAATGCCAAAAAATACATGTTTTAAATTTTTTTGTGAATATTTTAGGTATTAAGATTAAGGCAAAGATTCAGAATGTTAAATTGAAGAAATCCTGTTGACTATAAATCATATAGAAAGTATGGCTTCCAACTATATTCAATGTCAGTGCATTTGATTGTTTACTTAGCAGGTTTATGTAAATTGGGAATAGATTTTAATAATATAGAATTAAGAGGAGATTTATTTGTATGAACTTGCCTCCTCATCATAATCTGTATTCTCAATAGCTGCTTGTTTTTTCGATAAAGGCTCGGGTTCTCGTAGTATCTCTTCTTCCTGTGATTCTTTTTCAGTTGCAGGTTCTGCAGAAGGGGATACTTCGGGTGATTCCATGCCACTATCAATTTCCTCAACGGGTGCCATCAGTGTTAATTTCGACTATTTACTTTTCTGTTATTTGCTTTTTGTAATATTTTTTGCCTATTTCTTTCACAAAACTGCACAAAAAGCTTCTCGAGTTACTAAATTTGACAAAATGAAAGTGATTGTGATATGAAATTTGGCGATCAGCGAAATTTGATCTAACCTCAAATTTAAAAAAATATGGTTAAAAATATGTGCCAAATCTGTCTGGTCCTCGGCGGTGTTGCCGACTGTATATTGAGACGGATTTTCGCATAGCACAATTCTTGGAAAAGTGTCCCATTTTATCAAAAATTCGCTCTTTTCCCATTCTTTAAAGAAAGAGTAAATTTCCTACATCTGGCAACACGGGGCTCTGCTATCTAGCACGCAATGGAGTGACAGGCAGATTTTTGCTTGGAGTAGATAGATTGAAGTAAAATTTATACGAATAAACGGAACCTCTTGTGGTTATGACAATTATATTTTTGGGGTACGTTCAATATTTGCCTTGAAAAGCAGTCCTGTCCTTATTTTTATTCATGAAACGTCAATAATAAGTTTTAGAGTATACTCTGTCTACTCCTTCCGTATACTCACCCGAGCGCATAGAATACTCTGTTTACTACAAAACAAAAAACATGAGAAAGTTGAAATAGTTGGGTACAGGGTGTCCCATTTTGGTTGAACCAAAGAATAAGGAATATCTTGGTTGTTAATTGGCTCGGTTCTCTCTCAAGTGATCGAAAAGGTGACCACCACGGGTTCAGTTCCTTTGACGTAGATTCCAGTGGCGGAGTCAGCTTTTTTCTAGAAGTAATAGTTCGAAATTAAGAGCCAAACATACGTTTTTTTAAATAAGATGTCCTGTATATCATTTACTCATTGGATAGCTCTGCTTTTGGCTATTTCAATTATACTATACGCAGTTTGATAGGTTAATATCTAACAGTTTTCGAGCAAAAAATTTGTATCAGTTTTTGTCATGTTTATATTACAGATAGGTATAAAGTCTTTTTCTAACACAGTTTTAACTAAGTTTTGGCAAATCAAGCCCTAAATTTGAAAGGTTAAAGACAACTCCATTTGACTGTCATTCACTTTTCACTTTAACCTTGACTATAATCTGCGATCAAAATTGCTAGCAGTGACTCATAGGTATAATAGATCTATTCTCACAGAAGTCACAAACCAGTCAGAGCATTTTTGATTGGTGCAAATCGCCAACAACCAGTTTTCTGACTGTTTTCAACGAATGAATTCGCTCTGATAGGTTTGTGATTTCTGTGAGAACAGACCTATTGCCGACCACACACAATAACGATTTTGCGGCAAATTAAATAATAGTATATTATATACATAGGTAGAGAAGTTGTTCATTATAAGGTATATAATGACTTTCTCCACCGAGGAATATATAAAAATTTTTTTACTACTGCTAGTAGAAAATAAAAAATAGGTTTGAAACCTGTGCTCAAATTATTTTCTCTTGTCGGAAGTGCTGCCCTCTATCAACAGCTTACGGTAATTTCCTATAATGTACATAAAGGAACCTGCTTTTTTAAAAATTGACAGTTTGACAATGAAATTAAACCAATAGAAACCTGTTACGTTATGACAATATCCTTGCGCCATGACGTCATTTTCATTATTGACCTAGGTATTTTTTCATTATTTTCATTAATAACCTAGGGAGGAGGATGGAATAATAGGTCTGCTTCTGCAGAAATCACAAACCAGTCAGAGTGAATTTCATTGGTTGAAACTAGTTTTCTGACTGTTTTCAACCAATGAAATTTGCTCTGACTGGTTTGTGATTTCTGCAGAAATAGACCTAATGACTACTTCTCAGGTTAGTAGTAAAAAAACTACTTTACGCACTGGTGCGTGACATTTTATGTCTTCTAAAAGGTGCGTAACGTAAGTATTTTACGCGCGGTAATGGAAAAAAACAATTATTGCGCCTTCATTTACAGTCGGGAATGAGATGTTGTACCCATACTTATACAGGGTGGTCCATTTAAATTGAGACATTTCAATATCTCGAAAATAGCGCGTTTTTGAAAAAAAAAAGGTCAATAATGTCTTAAGTTCAATGGCCCACCCTGTATACCTATTGTATATCGTGTGCTAGAAACTTAAAATTACCAATTTTTCATTGAATATGAAAATTTTGCGACTAAATAAAAGAAAAAGTAAAGTCTGTTTTTTTTTTTGAAGATAATTCCCCAAGTCAAAAATTTAGTAACTATGTTGGAAACACAAGCCTTCTCTACATAAAAAATTTGAAAGCATCGACAATTTAACATTTACTACGTTTTCATGGAGTTTTGAAATCGTTTTGAGTACAGTTTTGGTATTGAAAACGCCATGAAAATAGGGTACTGAAATCGATTTCAGTCTCAAGGTCGTTTCACCTTTTTTTGGGATCGTATCGAGATTTAAATTCAGAAACTTGCAATTCGATTTCAATTCTAATTTTGCCTCTGCATGAAAACGGGGAAAAGGATTGGATTCGAAACGATTTGAAAACTCCATGAAAACGTGTGGTAATTGTTTTGCCAACATAATGTCATTTTGACTTTTATCTTTAAAAAAAAAAACAGATTTTAAAAATACCGCTTTCCGCTTCTACCCTTTTGCGAACGAAAATAGAAAATTTCCTCAAAAAGGCAAAAAGGGGATAATTCCATCAAGCTGGCAACACTGTGGCTGACTGGTTATCAAACGCAAGGATATCAACAAAGCATTTGATAGGTTGGATATAGGCCCCGCCCCTTTCCAATCGGATGCGAATGATATCAGCAGGGCATTTAATTGGTTAGTTGAGCCCCGCCCCTTTCCGGGATTCATGTATCGTCAAGGTATTTGATTGGTTGTTTCCTTTTCAACCCTTTCCAATGGCCCCGGCCCACCTACAGTGACTTCACCTTTTCAAATAGAAATTCGGTACCGCCGTCATATGCTTGCAAATTTTGAATATGAATATAGAAGTTAGCCACGCCCCTGCCGCCATATTTTTGCAAATTTTTTGATGTTTCTCCATTAATAATTTCCCATATTTTATTGGAGAATTATCCTTGGGTACGCAAAGCATTCTGTGTATAACGGATTTGTCTAATTTTAGGCGATTTTTTTGACTCTCCTAAAAAAACCTGATAAAATTAAATGGTAATGAGATTTAAATATGTGTGAATATTATTGTACACGACTCATTAAAATAGGTGTTTTTTTAAAATAAATAATTTATTGTTCAACTCTATTGTCTTCCATAATGTTTGATTACAAGAAGTTATTTTAAAATCAAATTTACAAAAACTACCACCACTTTTTTCGCAGTTTTTATAATTCTGTATTCCATATTTATTATTTATATCTGGAATTGTAGATTCTTCTACGCTTGAATTATTCAACAAATACACCAAAAATAGTATAAAAATAATGATTAAATGCCTACTGACGTTTTTCATGGTTTACGTCATTTAAGTCACTGCCAGTAATTATCACAGAAATATTATAATAGTGTCCGTTGATACGGGGGACGATTAGAAAGAGAAACTATTCGAAAAGATAGGCAATAATTTACCGAAAAAATACAACAATTTATGAATTGACCCAATTCAAAATTACATGGGATTTTCTATATCCCACCAGACGATGCAATCAATGGGTCTTTTGGAAACACTGATCCGATTAACCCGATCACCAGCTGATTGTGTTTCATCTTTTTTTAATGATCACACGACTAAAAAAAGGGAAAGTACATCATCAGCTGGTGATCCGGTTAATCGGATCAGCGTTTTCTAAAAAGGCCAGTTACTGTATATTATAGACAAGCTCATCGTGCTGGTGGTAAATAAATATTTACCAGTCAAAAAGTCGCCATATTGGTCTAAATCGCTGTAGGTATATTATAATATAAAAAAAAATTGCTGGCAGTATCTAAATAAACTCAACATCGCTCCATACTAATCTGGGTCGCTTTATATTACAATAGTAAATAATTCCGCTGACGGTAAATAAATAGTTATACCAGTCAAAAAGTCTCCATATTGGTCTTAAACGCCCTACATACGTAACCGTAACGATTTATCGTACTGCGCGTTGAACTGCAGATCGTAAAAAAAATCGTACGGCTTGCAGTACAGCCATTTTTTGTACACACGATGCAACACATTGTACTGCCGCAGTTCAGATTATTCAGTTTTCGTCGAGAAGGGCTACCCCATACCGTTATGTCAAGAATTTCAAAGAAGAAAGCTGCCGTGCTTGTAGCTGCGGTATTGCTGATAGATGAAGATGATGAACAAAAAGAAATCAAAAAGCGAAAATGGTGTAAAAAGTGGTTGCTGGAGAGAAAGAAATATTCATATATGAGGCTGTTAAAAGTACTGGAAAAAGAAGAACCTCTTGATTTTAAAAACTATTTAAGAATGGATTCGGATGCCTTTACGTGTTTGATGGATTTGCATAATCTTTTGATTTCACATCCCATAGGCATCTATTTTCTCTATATAAATCAATAAGGTCTTCCCAGAATGTCTTATTTTTTAAATCCATAATATTGATTAAACCAAAAATAAAATTATATCGTAACTGCGCGCTGCGGCAGGAATACACTACACACGTTGCGCTCAAACCCCGCACCCCAGACACGACCCGTTGATACGATATTTTACGGAAGCTCCCTACTGCAAACGATTTGACGACTTCATACTGTAAACCATCCAATTTCCCTACACATGCTACGATTTATCGTTAATGCGGCAGTTTCGATGGATATCGTACTGCATGCAGTACGATAAATCGTTACGTGTGTAGGGCGTTTTAATCTCTGTATTTTATAATACAAACTCATTCTGAAGGCGGTAAGTAAATATAATATATTAGTCAAGGTGGCTGAATATTACAATATAATATCAATCCGCTGACGGTAAATAAATATCTGTACTAGTCAAAAAGTCTCCATATTGGTCTAAATCACTGTATATCGTATAAAATAGTTTAGCTGGCGATTAATAAATACCTATATCAGTCAAAAAAAACTCAGCATCGATTCAAACTGGCCTGGGTCGCTGTATATTACAATATAATATCATTGTGCTGACGATAAATAAATATTTACTAGTCAAAAAGTTTCCACATATTGGTCTAAATCGCTGTACCTATATTATAATATGAACTCATTCTGCTGGCGGTAAATAAATTATCTACCAATAAAAAAAAAACATCGATATGCTGGTCTGGGTCACTGGTATATTCGAATATAATTTGATTCTGCTTGAAGTAAATGTAAATATTTACCAGTCAAAAAGTCTCATTGGACTAAATCGCTGTTCATTATAATATAAACTCATTCTGCTGGCGGTAAATAAATATTTTGCGAAAAAGTTGACTTTTCGAAGCTCGGTTCCTCTTATTACTTGAACAATAAATTAGCCATACATTTCCATGCATAATTTACTCGATTAAATTGAAAAAATAATAAAATGTTGGTAGCTTGGATGTCAGACTGGTCTAATCTTGTTTTTTCAAAATCGAGTAAAAAAAATTAAAAATAGGTAAATAGTTAGCAACAAATTTTCCACTAAAAGAGTTCTGCTGGGAAATTGTTTATGCTAGCTGGCAGAGTCGCATTTTTTTGATGTCGACAAGAATAAAAAATAACAACAATATGGTAAACAATGAGCAACAAATTCTCCACTAAGTTTTTTAGAATTCTGCTGCGGTTGACAGACATATCCACAACATATTTTGCTTATGAGGTAATATTTTTTGGAATTCCATTTTTGTGTTTTGATTATAATATAGAAACACACGTATATTAATTAGCATTTATTATGTTCAGAATATTTGTCTTTTGACACAATATCATAATTTTTAGATTTTTGTTTCGATTTCTCAATTTTCGGTAAATACTCTTTCAATAAGGACACTAGTGGATATTCTATGGAAATCGTAAATATGGTTCCGATGATAAATGATATGACTAAATCAAAAATTATCCATAAAATCTAAAAAAAAAATTAGTCATTTGTAAAATAAATATTACAAGGAAACAAAAATCTCACCAAATGGTGTTGTTCGTAATGTAGAACATCCTCGGACAAAATCCCTTTAGCAAACGCTACATAAAAATTAAAAGCATAGGTACCGTAAGTAACATTACTCAAGACTACCATCACCTTGCTTTCTAGTAATTTTTTGATTAATCCTCCTAATCCGAAAGCCATGCCTAATATGCCAATTCCTAGGGGAAACACAAAAAGCGGCTTCAAAACAGCACCGATGAAGCTCTTGATTGCTCTATTATTGTACGAATAGGTAGATAAATGTAGTGCCAGCAACGGGACACAAGTGAAAATGAAGTACCAACACAACTTTTGGGCCTAGAAAAAAATTAATTAGAAAATAAACAGGAGACGAAAAATTAAAAATAATTTACTTTGCTGAAAACTCTTTTATGGTGTTTGTTGTCGTAATAAATTGCACCCAAAATTAATCCAAACAAGCTGCCACAGTAATTTGATAACGGATTGATGTAGATATGCGTCATAGTTTTTGAGTAAATCATATTTGTTACAGCTCTGAAATATTTATCAGCAATTTATCAAAAGTAGGTACTTTAAACCACCAGAGATCGCACAAATCTCTAGAGGAGCAAAGAACAATATCAGCTTAGGTATTTTGCAAATTATTTCAAATAATGACTCAATATGTTTTTATTTATTTATGTTAGTTTTGTTTCCTACTGCAAATTCTTACATACAAAATCATTCCGTTTGTTGCTTTGCTCCCCAATTCTGGCCTGAGATATATCATACCATACTTACTTGGGATACGGTTGGAACATAAATTCGTAATCATTCAAATATATGTACAAGGCAAAATATGTTATAACGAATACGATTATTCCGCTCAACATTTTATAAATGTTGAATCTATTCTTCAAAATAAAATACATAATGATGACGGTAGTTAAATAAAATAGTGTATCAACTGATAAGTACCATAAATTGGGCATACACTAAAAAAATTAAAAATAAATACAGTTTAAAACAACCATATGCAAATATAAGAAATGACTTACTATTTTATCAATGGGCAACAGAAAATTGATTTGGAAAATAGCGTACCACCAATAATGTTGACAAGTGTTCAAACATTTATCTCTAAAATCCATCGTGTGAGGAGAAAAATCGTAAACTCCACTTGTAGTAGACGCTAGTGTCATCAGTAGGATTGGCGATAGTCTGAATCAATTTCCATTTTAGAATTACGCACTAAATTATTAGATGAAATTCCCACCTACCTACAGAATCTATGGAGCATTATTATGCAGCAATGCTTCAATGTAAAACTGCCATGTTGTCTTTGTATCTCCAAAATTTGGTTGGTCAGAAGGAAAGAGGATATTAAAAAAAATATTTGCACGGCAAACCCTCCCAGGAACATCGTGTAAAAGAATAGTGGATTTTCGAAAGACTGAAACCGTTAAATCAATATATAGGGTAGGTTTCTTAAGTATAGTGAAAATTTAGGATATTAAACTACAGATAGCGTCCAAGAAACGGGGATCTGAAAAGAGGGTTTACCTCAACATAATAAGAAGTTGAAATTTTTTTGGGGGGATCGGTCCATTTTAATATGCTAAACAACATATTAAGTTTGCGACCTTGTACTTCCATAGGGTTTTCAGTTAGGGGTGGTTTTTAGGGGTAATTTGCGGTTTATGGAGAACGCTGCTCAAAGGGATGGTTCAATAGCAAAAAGTTTCAAATGAATGTTGTAGCTGAAGTTTTTTGCTATAAAAAACTCAGCGACAGCACCCCTTTATCTTCTATAGTTTTTTTTCTGCAGCGTCTTGAATAGTAGCATGTTTTTGTTCAAGGTTACTGAATCAACGTTTTGCCATTTTCCGCGCATTTGTTGCAGCAGTGGCCGAATGCATAATCCGATTTCAATTTTTCAAACACCACATTATTGCTAATGAAATGCACTCTCCAATGCTTTTTTGTTCGAATTTTTGGCTTGAAAATTAAGCGAGCACGGACTTGTCTAATGTGCGAGGAAGTTGTAAATTGCATCGAAAACTACCCCTTTCTTGCATTCACTGTAATTTCTAAACGGGGCCAAATATTTGGTGACAGTTTTCAACAACCGGCAGCCCATTTATTCCTCTCATAATGCCCCAGCGGATTTTTTTTTTCGTTAATTACCTAATGACTTATTGGCCTGAAAACGTCGCGCGGGATTTTTCAAAAAGTAAAAAAAAATTAAAATTATCGCATAGCGCTGAAATTTGGTACGATGGCCTTATTTATTGTTCTTACGAATATACTGCAATTTTAATTGCTTCACATGATATAAAATTGCAGTATATTCATGAGAACAATAAATAAAGCCATCGTACCAAATTTCAGCGCCATGCATTAGGTAATTAACGAAAAAAAAAATCCGCTGGAGCATTATGAGAGGAATAAATGGGCTGCCGATTGTTGAAAACTGTCACCAAATATTTGGCCCCGTTTAGAAATTACAGTGAATGCAAGAAAGGGGTAGTTTTCGATGCAATTTACAACTTCCTCGCACATTAGACAAGTCCGTGCTCGCTTAATTTTCAAGCAAAAAATTCGAACAAAAAAGCAATGGAGAGTGCATTTCATTAGCAATAATGTGGTGTTTGAGAAATTGAAATCGGATTATGCATTCGGCCGCTGCTGCAACAAATGCGCGCAAAATGGCAAAACGTTGATTCAGTAACCTTGAACAAAAACATGCTACTATTCAAGACGATGCAGAAAAAAAACTATGGAAGATGAAGGGGTGCTGTCGCTGAGTTTTTTATAGCAAAAAACTCCAGCTACAACATTCATTTAAAAGTTTTTGCTATTGGACCATCCCTTTGAGCAGCGTTCTCCATAAACCGCAAATTACCCCTAAAAACCACCCCTAACTAAAAACCCTATGGAAGTACAAGGTCGCAAACTTAATATGTTATTAAGCACATGAAAATGAACCGATCCCCCCCCCCCAAAAAATGTTAACTTCTAATTATGTTGAGGTAAACTTCCTTCATTGCTTGGCCTATATCTCATATTATCAATTTCAAAATAATAGTGTATGGACTCGGAAACGCTTCGAGTTCAAGGTATACTTTCTACGCATAATAAACCATACAATTCTCACCTTTTCCAATGGAGCAACATCATTAATATAAGTTTGAGCCAAACTCAATACGGTGTGCCAGAAAATAACCAGGCACGTATTAAGAACCCTAATACCTTGTATAGACTTTAGACTTCGAAAATCCTTAGAGGGGCAGTCTTCTAGTAGTTTTTTTGCATTTTTTATAAACGAAAATCTACTATTATTATTATATTTTGTGACCCAAAAAATAATAAATGCATACACACCAATTATTGTCCTGAAAACAGTTAATTACCAAACGTTAGGCAAAATATAAAGTTATGCACTTACCAATAAATTCTTTTATAAGTAAAATTCCACTGGTTTACGCAATCCATTTGTAACACTTCAAATTTTGTGCCATTTGCATATTTCTCCATTAATAATTTCCCATATATCATTGGAGAATTATCCTTGGGTACGCAAAGCATTCTGTGTATAACAGATTTGTCTAATTTTAGGCGATTTTTTTGACTTTCCTAAAATTAAATGTTAATGAGATTTAAATATACAGGGTGTCCCAAAAAGATACCGACAAACTTTAAGGGGTAGTAGGGGACATCAAAACAAGCATTTTTGTTTATATAAACATATGTCCGCAAATGAGCCATTTGGGCTGTAGAGCAAAAAAACTGTTTGGTACTTAGTTTTATTCTTCGCAGTAATTAAATCACTGTTTACTTATTAAATTTTGCTTTATTAACAAATAAATTATGGTTTACAATAATTGTTCAACTCGCGAACTCTTTGGAATATTCCGGGAATAGCTTCTACATGGGTACAACTCGCCAGTATCCTTGCTATCAGATCTTCCTCATTACGAATAGGTGTTTCGTAGACTAAACTTTTCAGTCAATGACCCGACGGTGCAATCTTTGCATTGAAGTAAATGGTCAACATTTTGAACAATTATTGTAAACCATAATTTATTCGTTGTGTCTAGCCTCCCGGCACCGGTATTCATACGAATCCCGGTTATGACGCGTTTTCGATGACTCCATCAACGACCGCCGGGATTTATCGTGGGTCCCGGCTATTGGATTCAAAATTCAAAATTCAAACTAGTGTTTCTCTTGCTGCTTGCAGCTGTGATTAAATCCGGAATAGCTTTTGTGTATTATTGTTTCTTGTTGTGATATTGGTATTAGAGTGGTAAGTACTTCGATCGTTAATCCACTTTTTGTAGTAGTGGTTTAAAAAGGGAATAGTATGGTTTATTTTCATTCAGTATTCAGGACTATATAGCCTTTTTAACAGCCAGTATCTCTGAAATAGGGTACTGTTGGACCCATGTTTATAGGAATTTTTGCTCTTAATTTGAGATGTAGAATCCGCAGTTAAAATATTAACCTCTAATTTTGGGGCACCCTGTGTAATGTTGCTGGACATTAACGGCGTTGCTGTACAAGATCAAATGCTGAACAAACTTTTAAAATGACCCTGTACCTACATATAATAAAAAGTCATACATAATTTTATTTTCCATTAATAAAAGCTTATCGCGGTCGACTTTGTTTACTTTTTTTACTCTTCATAATAAATCTGCCCCTCGATCTGCCCCAATACTAATGAATATAATAATTATTAACATCTTGTATAGCAATAGCCAGGATCCACGACAGTTACCGGTGGTTGTTGATGACGTCATTTAAAACGCGCCATAACCGGGATTCGTATGAATACCGATGCCGGGAGGCTAGACACAGCGTAATTTATTTGATAATAAGCAAAATTAATAAGTAAACAGTGATTTAATTATTGCGAAGAATAAAAGTATCGAACAGTTTTTTTGCTCTACAGCCCAAATGGCTTATTTGCGGACATATGTTTATATAAACAAAAATGCTTGTTTTGATGTCCCCTACTACCCCTTAAAGGTTGTCGGTATCTTTTTGGGACACCCTGTATGTGAATATTATTGTACACGACTCACTAAAATAAGTGTTTTTTTTTTTAAATAAATAATAAATTTTTACCTCTATTGTCTTCCATAATGTTTGATTACAAGAAGTTATTTTAAAATCAAATTTACAAAAACTACCACCACTTTTTTCGCACTTTTTATAATTCTGTATTCCATATTTATTATTTATATCTGGAATCGTAGATTCTTCTACACTTGAATTATTTAACAAATACACCAAAAATAGTATAAAAATAATTATTAAATGCCTACTGAGGTTTTTCATGGTTTACGTTTACAAACAAGAATAACAAAACCTAGGCAAAACTGTTTAGCCAAGAATTTGCCTGTGTACATAATTAGCTGACGAAACCTATTATTAACTTGCAATATTTCTTTATTAGCAATTAATATATTTATTTAGTTAATTATAATGCTATTAGGAACGGATTTACGTGCAGGAAGGGATTTCCTACATATTTGGATGGTACACTAATTTTTCTGTGAAATTTTAAATTATTAAATAAATAAGGTTTATAATTTATATATTAATTATAAGTACCTAAATAGATTTTCCAATACACTAGAAAATTGCTTCAAGGCCTTTATGTGTCCAGAGTATTAGTGTAGGGCTAACCCAAACTAACCCAATTCCTCAATTCCTAATTTTTGTTCTTAATTCTTAATCTTTAAAAACACCAATGTTAAATAAATTGAACTTTTTAGGAATTAAGAATTAAGGACAAATATTAAGGAATTGGGTGACTCCAGCCTAACTCGCATACATTACTATTTCGAAATGACAAAAAAAAAAGGAAATTCTATAGAAAATCTGGAAAAATCAAGAGAGCCTATAGTTTGGTACAAATATTGCCACGAACTCCGCAGGTCATTTAAATTCCTTACTAACCAACAACAATTTTCATTAAATTGATTGTACTTCACAAAGTTCCACAATCACTTATCACTTCTATTTAAGTCCATAGAACAATAACTCTCTCATTTCAACTGACCCATGACTTACAAACTACGCGCTTTACATACAGAATGTGTGAATACCTCGCGCTCGGGTCGTGAATGTTAATAGTCTCGCCGGAAATAGTCATTTTATTACGTACTGTTTTTGATATCGAAAAACAAGTCTAGTGATTTTTCTAGAACCTTCCATCGTGTTCCATTTGTAAATTTACCCAGGTACTAGAATGTTGACTTCGCCATCGGACTTCAGATTTGAAATCTAGTTTCAAGTCGCGCGTATCTGGACAATTTTCGCTTGAAAAAATAAAACAATAATACATTTTTCTGCAAATTATATTTATTCAAAATTAACAATAATATAAATTTCATCAAGAGTTTCCCATTTTGCTTACAGCAAAAAGACCCCTCTTCGCAATATACAAGAATAATCGAACAAGAAATATAATCTATAATCTATAGCTACAAATTTAAAAAAATAAATAAAACCTATGAAACTGAAAACAACAACTGAGCCGTCTTTTTAACCTCTGTCCTGGCTCTGAGTCTGGCTGCTGCTACTTTTTCCTTCAGATGCGTTCTAAAAAAATAAATATTTAAATCAAATTTACTGATAGAAATTAATTTTTTAACCTTTGTAAAAGCCATTTCACTTAGTTTCAATAAACTCTTTTCAAATTCAACATCATGTTCGTCTTTTTTAACCAAAAGTTCGTCAACTTCACGGATTTTTTCTCGAAATTTACCCTCTTCTTCAGGTGTTTGCAATTTGAACTTTACCATTTTTGTTTCGATGCCATAAATCATTTTTTCCGCTTGATTAAAAGCCTCGATCCAATCTATTTTACCATTTGCAATTTCGTCTTCAGTCAGACCACCATCTAAAAAATAATTCTGTTGTCATTTTCCAATTCCCTTATTTAAGTATAGCAGACACATTGTACAGTTCCATTAGCGTCAATATCGGAGGTGAATTGTTTTGGTGCGGGTTCCTCAACTGTACTGGTTTCTTCAAATTTTGTCCCATCTTCTCCATGTGATTGTAATTTGTACTCTTCCATTGGAATTTTAGTATCGTGTAGTCTTCCTTCCGCTTGATCAATAGTACCGATTTTGTATTTTCCTTGTTCATATTGTTCGGCATTTTTTACCATTCCATCTCTTCTGAAACCACCTAAAGACTGAACAATAACTAAAAAATAAACCACTTTGAGAACCATCACAAAAAGCAAAAAAATAGGTCGTACTCTGTTGTTCTTTTCCAGTTTCTTTATCTCTAGCAGAAACGTGTAAAATACCATTAGCATCAATACCAAAGGTAACTTCAATTTGTGGCACACATCTCGGTGCGGCTGGGATGCCAACCAAAGAAAATATTCCCAAAATTTTATTGTTTGCTGCCTTTTCATGTTCTCCTTGGAAAATTTTAATTTTAACTCGAGTTTGTCCATCGGCGGCTGTTGAAAATACTTGAGAGTGTTGGGATGGAATTGTCGTATTCTTATTGACAAGTCTTGTAAATACACCTCCAAGGGTTTCAATACCCAGAGACATCGGTGTGACGTCATGGAAACGAGCTACATCACCGACAGCTACAACTTCATCCAAGCTAACAGCTTGGCTGGGTGGTTTGCCAAAGATTTCTTCTTGCACTTCTGGCTTGGCATTCACACCTCCTACAATAAAAGCTTCACCCATTTCCGCTTCGCTGATTTCGACTTCTTCGTCCTCATCAACAATGAGAGCTTGTTCGTAAGGTGAAATGCTTCTTTTGAAAAGATCGCATACAAGTCTTGCAAGTATGGCCCCTCCCCATTTCAAAATAAGCCTCAAAGCTAACATCTTGGAAGGTTCGAGATTATTATTAATTTGATTCAATGGCCATTGGGTCTTTCGCCTTGTCAATGACCTGTTCTTTTTAAATTCAGACATCAAACGCTTCATCAATAAATAATCGAAGTCTCCACCGTTAGTGGACTTATCCTCAAACTCTTTTTGAATTTCCAAAATCGATATATTAAAAGTACCGCTTCCTAAATCATACACAGCGGTGATTTCCTCGACGGTTTTGTCCATGCCATAATAAGCCAGAGTTGGTGCAGTTGGTTTGTAAATGACTCTCAACAAGTTTAAGCCTGAAATTATTCCAGCATATTTTATGGTTTGTAAGTTGTTGAAATGAGCGGGTACTATGACGACGGCATTTGTAGCTTTAACGTTCGAATAGGCCTTCAATTGGATCAAAACAAATGTTCCAATTTCACTTGGAAAGTACATTTTGCCATCTGAACCTTTCACCCAAACGTCGCCATTTCCAGCCGTAACAATCTCGTAAGACACATTAGTAATGTCTCTTTTCAGTTTTTTGAATTCTTTACCAATCAAAGTTCGAGTGGCATAGAATGCGTTTTCGGAATTGGTTTGCTTGTTAGCCGGCATAACCGGGAGGCGTTCGTCGTCTTTTGTGAGTGAAACCACTGACGTTGTGATACTTCGCTCCACTATTCTATGAGAATTGAAATGAGATTTATTGCGGGATTTTAGTGATTCGTGACTTACTTATTAAAATGGTATTGGTCACAGCTCGGGCTTATACAAGCAGTAGGGGTTACATTCTGAAACACACAAGGACAAGGTTTTGTGTCTATACATGTCCGTGATGGAAATTTACATCAATGAAAGGCCAAAAGAAAAATACGTTCACAAAGAAATGTTACGTTCAACAAATAGTTGAAAAAATTCACAAAAAAAACACAATTTTGATAATACTCTTACCCGCTTTTTCTCCAAGGAGTTGAATTTTTGTGTGAAAACAGCATTTTGTGATAATTCCAAGCACTGCGAGGCAATTTTAGTGGAAACGCGAGCGACCGACAACATTTTCGCACTTCTTTGATCCTATTTCAATAGTTTTTGAAGGAAAATTTCACAATTAAATTGAAATGGACGAAATATTTGTCACCGGAACAAAATTTGACAAATAAAATACGATTCCAGTAGACTAAACGCTAGAGGTCGCTGCATGTATCCTATCGAACAATGAAATGGCCTGATGGAAAACTTTCAAATTTTTAGCCTTATTTGTATTATTTTTTATTATTTTTAAATATTTTGAACAATGCAGAATCGATATTTTTATAAATCTACAGTTGGAACACCCAGATATTGGAAAAGTAGGTAGGTACCTATGTTGGAAAAATAGATAATTTCACTAATTTCACAGTTTGAAGTTAGGTTTGGGGTAGTGGATCGATTTTTGAGATTTGACTCCTTGGCTCCCGGAGAAGTTGAGGCAAAGTACCACGACTACCACGAACTCAAATTTGAAAAAATGCCAAAAATACAAGAAACATTGTTTAGGTAAGTTTTGCGGATAAAAAATTGCTCTTTTCATTACCAAATTTTTTTTTTTTTGATTTAATGAATCGGTAGTCAGTACCCAATACTTTTCGCTCTCAGAAGAAGCTAGGATTTATGCGTGCTTTGTTGCAGTATCCATTGCAAAAAATGCATTTTCTTGCCCTTGTTTTTGTTGTTACCACCGCTCCGCTCAGAACTGCTCCCTTTACAGATATTTTGTTTAGGAATCGTCATCTTATAGGTAGGTAGTTTGTGAAAAAAAAATTAGGGCTTCTTCTAAAAAAAGCTATTTTCTTGGGGGATAGATGGACCACTTCTTAGTGGTCGTTGGCCCCTCGAGGTATGAACCTTTTTACCAGTCTGAGTCCTAAAGTTTGTCTTGTATGTGGACAATTATTGGTACTTCTCCCATGCTACATACCGCTTGTGTTGCATTGGCGAAAGCCAAAAATTATTTTAATTTTAGCAAACTGGCACAATTTTATACCAAGCACACGCAAAACTAGATGGTACGCAAGTAGCAAAAATTCATTAAAAAAACAACAAAAAAGGCATTTTCACTTTAATAGGTACTTTTTTGTCTTTAACATGAATATGTCAATGAGTTTCTGGGAGTCCTTGTAAATTAATGGGATTGAATAACATGCTGAAGCTTAAAAAAAATATTATTTATTTATTAATTCACAAAAAGGTAGGTACATAATACGTATACGTTTAATTCATTCATCTTTCGATAAACTTGCTGGTAACTGTCTACAAGACTAGTAACCGGTTGACCAATAGGATTATAGATTGCATTTTTATTTATCAGAAGTTGAATAAACCAGGCCTAGTTTAATATACATGAAACCCCTCATGGATACACCAAAAACATCATTGTTTGTGAGAAAAAATAGAAGTTCGCTTTGGAAAATGATTATTTATGAGTTTTTTGAAAAAAATTAATATTGGAAACACACAGGCAGTGAAAATTGTTTTTCATATTTATTACATCAAAATTCAAAAAAACTATTATACAAACATCATCTACTATTTAGTAACTTATTAACATAACTAGAGATTGACCGATACCCATAAGCATATTTATAATTTATATACATCTACATATTGAAAAAATAATTTTCTTTCTTTTTATTTCCATCACTGAATGTCAGATTCACTCTTGCATATTATTTATTTACATAAATCTTTAGAATTGGTAATGTTTTGTTCTGTTATTGTACCTTTTCCTCCTCATCAGACTCTAGACCAGAATATTTTTTATTGATGTCTCGTAAATAAAAAATATCCTGGTCTGGAGCCTGAGGAGGAAAGTTTAATCATACAATTATGTGCTTGAGGAGGCAAGACCTAGATAAGAGAGTGTAAAATTACCCGCCCACACCAAGCATGGTTTTTTACCTATGAACATGTTAACAATCCAGCAAATTTTTTTATCTGTATCTATAAAAAATCGGACAATCACTAACCAAAACATTATCAGATAGATTCGTGATTTACTAGAAACTCTTATTAAAACGCAGTATCTACTCAAATGCGAAAAAATAGACATAGATCAAACTGCCCAAAATGAACTGAACCAACTAACTTGATTTAACTGAAAATTATTTTCACAACACTGCTAACTTCTGTCACACCGAAAGAACAAAAATTTATACCACTTGATTTTGATATTATAGCTAATAAATTCTAGCTAGGATTCATCATTATTTCTTGGTGGTCTTAGAAAGGAATTCCGTTTAATACAATCAACCAGCCACATGATGCCTTCATCTACACCTTCTCTAAAATTTGATAGATTAATAAATATTTCAATAATTTCAAATAATAATACATACCCTGTTAAAGCAGATATAGGCATCACCATACAATCCCTTTTACCTATCAAGTGGGCGTTTTTATTGAAAATAGGTTTAACTTCTCGTACACCCATACACTCAGGAAGGTCTTGCTTATTTGCTAGAACTAATAGCGGAACACCTTGCAGGTTTTCACTGGCTATCATTTTATCTGAAAATGATAGCAGAGACAGAATTTTTAGGGCTTTGATCTTAACATTTATTTCAAATAGGTATTTTATACTTTCTCAAACAGTTTGACTTCTTTTTTATTTTTGCAATTTTATGAATATTAGAATATTTCAAATTATGTTTTGTAATGTATATTACAAGATTTACATTTACTTACCAAAAATCTCCTTAGATTCATCTATCCTGTCCCTGTCTGATGAATCGACTATGTAGATAATGGCATGGGATTCTTCATAGTACTAAAAAAACTATTAGATTAATAATGATCACAATTCAATTTAGGCCAGTCATATAGGTAGTACATGAGAAATATATAAAATCGCAAAATAATGGCTAGTTCAGATTTTTTAATATGTTTTTAGGACCACTACCGGTAGTTTATATCCAAGTGGAATGTTGCACCATCTCCCGTTGGAGGCAAACAAGCGAAGGCGACCTTAGCAGACAGCTGTTTTTACAAAAATTTTACAGTGCAGGCTCTGGAGCGTTTCTTCAGTCTAGTCTCCCCCATACAGAGCTACTGAGCACTTTACTCCGGCAGCTGCAATGGCTTGGTGGGTTGAAGTAGAGGTTGGCGGAACCTTCAGTTGTGGTGATGAGTTTAGTGTATTTCGGGATGGCGCTCCATAGTTTGGTCTTCACATACCAGTTGCTCCCAGTGAAGGCGTGGAGAAACAACTTGAATTCTGGGGGTACTTCCAAATCTCCACAATTGAATGAGGTTGACGAATATTCTAAGAAGGAGCCGATCCCATTTAGTTTGAAGACTAAATGAGCAAAAATAAATAATAGTTTAAAAAAGTAACAATTAATGAAAAAATATCAAATTTTTGGAGGGCTGTATCTTAGTAACTATCGGTCCTACAGACCTGGTTCTGGCCTCAACTTGTAGCCAATGTAATCTGCTTTATAACTGTGAATAACATGTTTTATGGAAAAATGCATAGTTGAAGATTTAATGAGAAAACTGCAACACTGATAGTAGTTCTAACAACATATTAAAAAGTCAGAATTAGCCGTCAGTTTGAAATTTTAGCGTATTATATGACTGGCCTAATTCTCTAGTCCAAAAATTTTGGTGCCACCAAGATGAATGACAGATTTGCAATAGAGAAAGGTGACATAATACCAGCATGGTCAAATTTTCTATAAAAAAAAGTAAAGTAGGCTCTTACTATGTGATAAATATCCAGAAGCAAAAAAGCTTGATCATTTCAATTAGAATTGAAAAGAGATTTATTAAGTATGTTATACACACAAAAGTCTATACTTAGTTACATAAAAGGTAACATTTGAATGTTCTTTCATCCTAAGTCTGTCTTGATAAATCAGGGATTGAACTTGTTGCCATTGATGCTATTCTGGGGTTTCTTAACAGCAAAGAAACTGAAATCCTTGAGACAATCAAAACCAAAAATTTCCAATAGCTTGGTTGTATAATGAGAAAAAAAGCAGCAAGAATTACTTCAGGGCAGAGTTTTGGGAAACTGTGGTCCTGTATGGGGAAGAATTTCCTGGTTGAAAAATTGTAGAATTAGCAGCTGGCAACAAAATGTGAATCAATAATTTTTGATAAAAAAAGGAGCACACTAAGAAGTGACGCTTAAATTATAAAAGTTACATACCTTGTCCCATAACGACTGCAGTTCATTTTGTCCACCAAGATCCCAAAAGTTCAACTGCACCCCATTCACATCGATTCTGCCAATATTCAATCCCACTGTGGTGGTAATTTTTGCCGGATTGATTCCCTTGTAATTTTTAGTCAGTTTAGTTTTGGCTGCTTCTAAATAAGTCTAAAATTTAACTCACATTTGAGAAAGTACAATTAGAAAGTAAATCACGTTACGGTTTTGCCAGCATTATCCAAGCCCAAAATCAGGACACAGTACTCGTCTTTTTGTACCATATACTTGTAAAATCCATATAATAATGTGTACATTATCACAGCACAGTATTACAAAGACTTTTCCATAGATTAATATCGAATTGAACAAGAGTAAATAAATATGTGGCTCATGTGAAAAAATAATATTTACATTCAAATCCAACTCCAGATGTTAGAAGTTAGGTTAGAAAAATATCCAATTCGGGAGTAGATTGGAGCGAGAGCGATTATTAGTCACCTGCACTCAGAGCAAGTAGAACATCTCTAGGAATATAAATAACGATCTTATTATGTACTAATTGCAGCGTAAAATTTTTTGCCTTAGATTAATAAATAATTTATTTTAGAGCCTCATACGGTTACTTTTATGCTCAGAGCAAACTTATTTGCGCGAAATGTAAAGGTGCAACCAGACCGGTGTAACAAACAGCGCAAAACGTTCGCGAACGTTTTGCAACAAGCATTCCGCTCAGCGCGGATAACGTTTTAACTGCTGCAACAATTTTTTGTTTATACCGATACCGCATGGAAAACATTTTGCGCCGCGCAAAACAGAGCGCGCGAGAGCAAGTCTGGAGCGCGCAACCGTCCAAACTGACATGTTCTGCAACGTTCGCGAACGTTTTGCGCTGTTTGTTGCACCAGACTCTGGACGCACCTTTATATTGGAACGGTGGTGAGAACTTATTTTGCTCCGGAGTAAATATAGGCACGGTTCGGATCAAAGAGAGCGAAAAAATTGGTTGATACGAGTAAAAAAAAACTTATCAGCTTCTGTGACAAGCGAATGTCGTAGCTGCTGTTTGGTAGGTTGTATTGGTTGTAGCTGTAGTGTGTTTACTTCTGGACAATTGCTTCCGGGTTACTTTATTATTACTTTATACTTTATTGTGGTTTACAAACTTTGTTTTGTAACATTATTTACTTAAAATGGGCGAAGACTTACCCCATGCCGAGAACTTGGACACAAAAAATGGAAACTTTATTTGCGGAGTCGTCGAAGGTATGTAATTAATGGTGGAAAATTACCTGGATTCGAATTTGAATTTTGAAACAATAGCAAACCAGGGTCACTAGGGATCATGCTAATAATTTAGTTTCCTAGCTTGCTTCTTCTGACCTTATATTTATTAGCAGCTGAAAATTTTGATATTCACATTAATCCTGCATGGTTATGATGAACATCAACAAAATAGTAGGGCTGTTATTTTATAGAAAATAAGAGCAGGCCAATTGTATCATATCATTGGGTTTTAATTTTTGCCTCTTGTAATCCTGCTATTGAGGATTATTTTTGACTGATTAAGGTACAAGTAGGTACCTACCTAGAGCCTTTTCTATAAATTTTCAGCTTTCATAAATAAAAATTAGGATTCCACTAGTCTTGAAGTAAATCTAAGGATGAACACACACTTGGTTTATTTGAGGATGACTTTAAAGGTAAGCACACAGAGTTGGCAAACAATTTCTCTACTCTGTGGTTTTTGGATGGATTTTGATTTTGATGGATATTTCCATATAAATTAACACAAATTTCCACAGAAAAATCTTACCTGAGTACTGTACAAGAAGAAAAAAAATCATTTTTTTTTCTATTGACACTTTTCACGAAAAAAAGCCAGAAATTCTCCACAAATGTTTAATAAAGGACAAATATAAAATCTTTTTTCCGAGCGTTTTTCAAACATATACTCCTTTTACAGAGAGAATGTTTCTGTAATTCTAATTTGATTCTAAAGGGTTCTGTTCTGTAGCGTTTTAAAATGTTCTTGCAAGTTCCAATTTGTCTCAAACAAATGCAGGAGGATTTAGGGTTGAATTGAGAGTCTTCTGAAGCTTATTCTAAAATGCTAAACTTATTCTAAAATGCTCTACAGCGTCTCAATATGCTTAACACTCTTGAAGCGCTGGAATGTTCTAGAAGTTATCACAAATCTCCCAAATATTCTCAAGCTAGATTGTTTCCAAAAGTTCCATATGATTCAAGTGTTTTAGAGTATCCCAAAAGCTTTCTAAAATGTTGCCGAAAGTTCAGAAGTGTTCTGGCCTGTTCTAGAATGTTTCGGAAATTCTAAATTGGTTTTGAAGTGTTTTGTAACGTTTTACAATGTTTTCAAAGATACCAATTTGTCTCATGCTTAAATTTTTTATAACTTGGCACTAGCACATTCTGAAGCTTTTCAAAGTTTTCAATTGGTTCCCTAATGATTATGAAGCGCTGGAAAGTTCTAAAAGCTATAAGAAATCTTCAAAATATTCTTAAACGCTCCTTGATACTCTTGAAGTTATCTGTTCAAGAATGTTAGGATTTAATACATAAAAATAGGTATACATCAAAAACATGAATATCCACGAAAAACATCAAAAATCTAAACCAAAAATCCAATTCTTTATCCACTATAGCCGGATATTTGCCCTGTACTGAGTGCAGACTGGAAATATTGAGAAGCTTAGGATTCTGTTAAATTATCATACCCAGAGCTTGATCCTATAAAAATAGAAGCAAAAATAAGATTTGGGATTGACTCGTACACAATTCAAGTAGATGCTCCACTTAGTTCGTCCGATCATAAACTTATAATAACAAGGGGGTTAAAGAGCTGCAAAAAGAGGTGGATACTCTCAAAATTGAAATACAAAATCTGAAAACTAAACCAGCTGCTAATATTGAAGAGATTTTGTTAGAAGGACGTGAGCGCGCAATGAGAGCGAATAATTTAATGGTATTTGGTACCCAAGAATCTGCTGAGAATATTCTTCAAAGTAGAATTGAGTATGACATGAAAATAGCAAAAGAAGTCTTCACTGCTCTTGGCTTCCAGGATGAAATTGCTGCTATTAGCAAAGTCATCCGTGTGGGTCAGAAAAGGGCTGATGGAAAGCCTAGACCGTTGAAGTTAATATGCAATAATACTGATATCATTAGAAAGGCCATTCGATGCAAACAGAAACTGGCGTCCAGTGCTTACAAAATAGCATATGATTGTACAAAAATGCAGCAGGCTGCCTACAAAGAAGCTCGTGAAGAACTTGCAAGAAGAAAGGATGTAGGGGAAGACCTAGTCATCAGATATATTAAAGGTATGCCAGTGGTAGTCGCTAAAAAGGCAAGCAATCAGGAAAACTAACTACCTCCCCATTAATGGTATACTATCAAAATGTCAGTGGCCTTCGTACAAGGATTGAGCTTCTGAAATTAGCAGTAAATAGTTCTTCATATGATATTATTGTACTAGTCGAAAGTAATTTATGTGATAACTTCATGGACAGTGAGCTAGAGTGCTGTGATTTTAATTTATTCCGCTTGGATCGGTCTCATCTTACTAGTCAAAAATCTAGCGGCGGTGGTATACTTATATACATTAGGAAATCAATCAGCTCTATGAGAGTTTACATAAACCAGCACAATGTAGAACAGCTGTTTGTCGCATGTAGCTTCCATGGGAACAAATTTGTGATTGCTGGGGTATACATACCACCCAACATGCCAAATATTTACTACAACATGCACTGTGAGTCTGTGGAGCATGTTCTTGAGTCTTGCAAATCTCAAAAAATGTATATTTTTGGTGACTACAATCTACCTGAGGCAAGTTGATCGAATGATGGATTTGGAGTGAGAGTTGACTGTCCAGCTGCATCCGCGGCTATTCAGGTTGCTCAATCTTTTGGTTTCTTGCAATTTTTTCAATGTATTAATATTCCTAATCATAGAAATGTGTTCCTAGATTTGATGTTTTCTAATGATAGCAACGTTGTAGTTAGTTTAGCTAGGGATATTATTTTTGATAATAGTTTACATCATGTTAGCTATGAATGCTGTTTAATTATGGGTAAAAGTCAGGGAAGTAAAGGCCTTCAGCTTCATGATCTCTACCATGATTTCCGTAACGCTGATTTTCTGGGATTGAACAATTTTCTAGCTAGTATAAACTGGGAGCAATGCCTTTCACATAATGAGATTAATTTAGCTTTGGATTCTTTTTATGAAATTCTCGAGATGGGTATTGCTCTATATGTTCCTTTAAAAAAATATCACACAAGCACATTTCCAAAATGGTTTTCACAAGAGCTTCGAAGTCTTACGTTCCAGAAAAAGATTGCTCATAAAGCTTATAATAATTCTAAATCTCCTCTTGATTATGTGTGGTTTTCAGGGTTGCGTTCGGAGTGTAAGAGGGTTCGAGAAATATGTTGGGCTCAATACCTTAATAATGTTGATAATGAATTTAAAGCTAATCCAAAATATTTCTGGACATACATAAGGAACTTAAAAAGTTCGCACACCCTTCCTCAATCAATGTTTTATAATGGTCGTTTGGCGGAAAATGGCCAAGATATTGTGGACTTGTTTAAACAATATTTTGAGACAGTTTACACTCCTAGCAATCTTGATTTGGAGGGGATAGTTTCTGAAACGTCTGACGTGAGTTCCGAGTGCTTCAATTTTTCTCATGTTTCCATAGAAGATATTTTTAATAAGATATGTAATCTCCCAAATAAAAATACAAAAGGTCCGGATGGAATCCCTAATATAATCCTAAAAAAGTCTATATGTTTATTAGTCAAGCCATTGCATGTCCTGTTCAAGAGATCCTTAGATTCTTGTTTCTACCCGGACAAATGGAAACACAGTTTTATTGTACCCATATATAAGAGTGGAGAAATAAACAATGTCACCAACTACAGAAGTGTGTGTATACAGTCATCCATAGCAAAGCTATTTGACAGTTTAATGGGAGATCAGCTTAAGTGGATTAGTCGAAGTCTGAACTATTTATCAGACTTCGACAAATCCACTTAAGTCTGATCTCCATTAAACTGTCAAAATTATGCTTTGCTTATGGATGACTGTATCACACACTCAGGTAGTTGGTGACATTGTTTTTTCTCCAACTTTTGATCGGGTAGACCACCAGATACTCTTAAAGAAGTTTTTCAATATGGGCTTTGGTATCAAATCAGTTAAGTGGGCTAGTAGTTTTCTGTCGGGTCACCTGCAGATGGTCAAAATTGGTTCTTTTCAATCAGATACTATTAATGTCACCTCAGGAGTTCCCCAAGGGGGCCACTGTTCTCCTTTGCTTTTTGATCTTTTTGTTAACAGCATATTTGAGTGTTTTGAGAACAGTGACGGGCTGGCATTTGCAGATGATTTTAAAGCATATAGAATCATAAATTGTATGGATGATCAACGGCTTTTGCAGGACGATCTTGACAGGCTGACGGGCTGGTGCACAGACAACAAGCTTTATCTGAATGTCAACAAATGTTGTTTTATTAGTTTTTTCAAAGGCAAGAAAAAATTTGACACTTCCTATACATTAAATGGCGAAACTCTGACTTATGTCTCCAAGGTTAAAGATTTGGGGGTATTATTTGATGAAAGTTTGAGTTTTGTAGGTCACATTCACAATCTCACAGTGAGTTCGTCTAAACTATTGGGTTTTGTTTTAAGACACTGTAAAAACTTTTCACTTGAAACTGCTAGGAGTGTCTATTGTTCTTTGGTGCGTTCGAAGCTGGAATATGCTTCAGTAGTATGGTCACCATATCATGCAGTTCACAAAGCAACTATTGAACAGATTCAGCACAAATTTCTAAGACATTGTGCATTCAGATTAGGACTTGTGATTGTTGATCATGATTATGCTGCCATTGAAAATCAGCTGAAAGTGAAAACCCTTTCTAACCGGAGAAACTCTGCTGGAATGATTTTTGTTTGCAAGTTGGTCAATGGTATGATTGATTCTGCTGATCTCCTGCTATGCATAAATATAGACACACCGACTAGAAATAGAAGAGGCGATTTTGTGTCTTTTAACATTCCCTATCATCGTACTAACTATGGTCAAAACTCACCAATAGATAGATATTGTAAGTTAATTAATTATTATCACATAGAAATATTTGGTTTAACTTTGTCTCAATTTCGAAATCATTTGTATAGGATTACTTTTTAGTATGTAAATGAAACTCTGAAGTGATACATATTTTTAGATTTAATTCATAACAATCTAGAGTCATAACCATTTTTGTTGTATATTATAACTATTAATGGGGGTTACCCGTAAATAAATAAATAAAAAAAAAAAAAAAAAAGTGCGAAATGCTCATCCCACCAAGCCTACAACCACTTCCTTGTAAAATGTGGCACTATAAATCGGCAAAATGGAATGACCTAAAACAGTATTACCTGGATTTTCCATGGCAAGAGGTTTGCTTTAAAACAGCTGATCCCACTATTTGCTGTAATGAAATAACACAAGTAATCTTATCTGGAATGGACGCATATATCCCACATACAACTAAACGTAGAGCTAATGCAAAACCTTGGTTCAACAGCCAGTGTCAAACATCTGTACAGAAAAAACTCATAGCATATAACCTTTGGAAACGACAACAAACCGCTCAAAACCACACAGAATTTATAGAAGCCAGAAATAGTTGCAAAATTACTATTGACTCCGCTAAAGAAACATACAATCAAAGAATAAAAAACAGGTTGCTGAATTGTCCAAGTAGTTCTAGGTCTTTTTGGTCTCTTGCAAAAGCTGTTGGAACTAACTTCACCAAGTCATCCATACCACCACTTACAGATAAAAATAATCACTTAGCCACAACATAAGAGGAAAAAGCCAATATGCTTGCCCAAATGTTTTCCTCCAACTCCAACCTAACAGTGCCAAACGGAAAAACTCCACCGTTCATTGAAAGGGTTTCCCATAGTATGCCAGAGGTACCCTTTTGTCACAGAGAAATACGAAAATCCCTAAAAAAGCTGGATACAAACAAAGTAATGGGTCCGGATGGCATTCCCGCAATAGTACTCAAAAATTGCGCCAACGAACTCACCCCAACTTTCGCAAAATTATTCAATTTGTCTTACAGGCAAGGAGTATATCCATCATCATGGAAGTCTGCCGCAGTACAACCCATTCCAAAGAAAGGAAAAAAGACAGATCCGTTAAACTATAGACCAATTGCTCTACTTCCGGTGATATCAAAAGTAATGGAAAGAGTTGTGAACAATCACCTAACCAAGTACTTGGAAAAGTACAAAATTATCAACGATAAGCAATACGGATTTCGAAAATATAGGTCAACTGGCGATTTACTTACATACGTCACTCACTTATGGCAAAAAGCGATTGAGTTGCGGGGTGAAACAAGAACAATTGCCTTAGATATATCTAAAGCATTCGACAAAGTTTGGCATGAAAATCTGCTCAACAAGCTCAAAGCAATGGGATTATCGCCGAAACTTTGCACTTGGTTTGAAAGTTACCTAAAGGACAGATCCATTTATGTTGCACTGGATGGCCAGAACTCCAACTCTTACCAAATAAATGCTGGTGTGCCACAGGGAGCAATCCTTTCGCCAACTCTTTTCCTGATGTACATAAATGACCTCATAGATAAAACAGTAAATCCACTTTATTGTTGCAGACAATGGCAATGTAGTCTCCTCACTCATACCACCCACAGGTCTTTCCGCATGTGAATTCCATCATCTTAGACTAACTCAAATATCGCAGATAAATAACGACCTGGAGATAATAGAGGACTGGGGTAACAAAAACCTTGTACAGTTCAACGCGCAGAAAACCCAAGCAGCTCTGTTTTCAAAAAAGACCAGCACCGGTGAGCCAAACATCATGCTATCTGGAAGTGCTGTTACATTACAGAGTCAGTTGAACATCTTGGGGGTTACTGCAGAGACCAACATGTCTTGGCACAGTCACGTGGCAGATATTGCTAAGGGCCTCCCAAAAGCTGGGGGTGCTATTTCGTACAAGACATCTGCACACACCAAGCCAATTGCTGACACTCTACAAAGCCCAGATTCGACCAACTATGGAGTACTGCTCACATATATGGAGTGCAGCACCCAAACATACCTTAATGCTTTTGAATACCATGCAAAAACGAGCTATCAAGCTGATCAATGACCCCGCACTTACTCGTAACTTGGATGGTCTCGAACATCGCAGATCTGTGGGCGATTTATCTCTCTGCTACAGGTACTATCACGGAAAATGCTCTGAAGAGTTGGCACGTATGATTCCACCGAGAGTAGCACCTACCAGGCGAACCCGTCAAACAGACGGTAACCACGAATTTACTGTCAAACTAGAGGCACCAAGAACCTTATTATATCAGAATTCATATCTCTGGAGAACAGCATCGCTGTGGAATAAACTCCCTGCGACGGTTTTCCCTGCAGGTTACAACCTGAACCGTTTCAAGACCAACATACACCGACATTTCCGCGCACTTGCCGCTTCTCGAGCGTGATAGGACATTTTCTTGCAAGTGCGCATATCCGTAAAAAAAAAAAAAAATCACTTCATCTCAATCAACCTTTTTTTTTTTGAACAACAAGCACTGATTTAATGATGCACTAAAAACTATTGTAACATTTAAAAAATCTATTATATTCAACAGCAAAAAAATAAAAATTGATTTCCTAAATGCCTTCAATATGATTAATAGGGGGGATCTTTTACATAAAGTAAAAGAATTAATTCCTGATTTCTACAACTTCATTTCTTCTTGTTATAGAGAGAAATCTTTTATCTTTTGGTAAGAATTTAATTTTTTCCCAACAAGGAGTACAACAAGGAGACCCTTTAGGCCCTCTTCTTTTTTGTCTATCAATTCATCCTATAAGTTTTTCTTTGAAATCTGAAATAAATTTGTGGTACCTTGATGATGGTATCATTGCTGGGGAGCCGGAAGTCGTATTAGAAGATTTTTGAAAAATTCTTAAAGGATGTATTTCAACGGGCCTGGAATTGAATTTGAAAAAATGTGAGATCTATCTTATCTGCAGACTTTAATTTTGATTTTGACAATTTTATCGAGAAAAATCCTGAACTATCCACTGTATCAAAAATAGATAAAAAAGAACTTACACTTCTTGGAAGTCCCTTCTTCGCTCAATCTGTTTGCACATGTTTTCAAAAAAAGATCGATATTTTCAATAAAATGTCAAATAAATTACCTTTAATTGATTCTCACCCGGCATATTTCCTTTTAAGACATTCATTTGCAGTACCACGTATTCACGTATTTCGTATTAACTTCGCTGTGCTCCTTGTTGGAAAGCTCCAAATCTTCTACATGAGTTTGATCATCTTTTAAAAACATCTTTGGAAAAAATTACTAATTGCCATATTAGTGACACCGCTTGGTCTCTATGCAATATTCCTGTTAAAATGGGAGGTCTTGGCATTCGTGATGCTTCAAGTCTTTGTTTTTCTGCTTTTCTCGGATCAGTTAGCGATGTATCAAATCTTCTTAAAGATATTTTATCATCCGAAATTTTTATTTATCCAGACAAATTTTTTGAAGAAGCCTTTGATATATGGTCTTCTTTTTCAAATATGAATGATTCATCTTCCAACAATTTCAATCACCAAAAATTTTTTGATGAGGCAATTTGTCGTTCAAAATTTATTTCAATACTGAATTTATCAAAAAATCCAAGCGATCAAGCTAGACTTCTAGCTCTTCAAGAACCAGAGAGCAGTGCCTGGCTCCAGGCTCTGCCATCCTCTGCACTAGGGAATCTTCTAGAAGACACCACCTTCCGCATCTCCGTCTCCTTGCGATTGGGTCAACCCTTATGTGAGACACACGACTGCACTTGCGGCAAAACTGTAGACATTTTTGGGCATCACGCCTTAAGCTGCTACAAAAGTGCCGGTCGTTTGTCTCGTCATGGGCTAATCAACAATATCATTAAAAGGGCTCTGGCATCTGCAGGTATTCCCTCAGTGCTGGAACCTCCTGGATTATGTCGCGGAGATGGGAAGCGTGTTGATGGGCTCTCCTTATTTCCTTGGTGCAGAGGTAAATCTTTGATATGGGACGCCACGTGCAGGGATACTTTTGCAGCATCTTATTTGGCAAAAACCTGCAAAAAATCTGGAGAAGCTGCACGTGGTGGTGAAATGCAAAAAACAAAAAAATATGAAGAGCTTGAAGCCAGTGGGTACATTTTCGTACCATTCAGTGTTGAGACAATGGGCCCCTGGGGAGAAGAAGCAAAATCTCTTATAAATAAAATAGCCAAATTAATAAACAACAAAAATGCTCTCTGTTACATTACTCAACAGATTAGTATTGCAATTCAACGTGGTAAGTGGTAACGCAGCTTCAATACTTGGAACCATTCCTGAAGATTCTGGCTTGAAAGAAATGTTTTACATCTAGCGGTATTTTTTGGGCTTTGGCCTTTTTTTTTATATTATATTTTTTATATTATTATATTTTATTTAGTATGTAGGTAATTAACTTGTTACAATAAACAGCAAAGGTTGTTTTCTTTCAATCATCTACCACTGCAATTGCCTGAAATTAAATCTGAGATTTTTTGAAAAAAGTTGAAAAACCTATTAATTGTAAATCCTTACTACACCTTGGAGAAATATTTTTATCCAACTTAAGGGAGGTAAATGCTAATGGTAATTTCTGTTTAAGAAATAAGTTTAACGTTTTTTCTAGGGTGTCAAGTTTTTGGTTTTGTTTCTGTGCATTTCCTTTTTGTTGTTTGTTCCTAAAATGATGACATTAAGGATAGCCTTTGAGATACTTGGTGTGATTGACAATCTAGTTTTAGATACTTATTGGTTAGTATGTTATATTTGTTGTTTCCTCGGTTGTTTCCTTGTTCTGTTAGGTATGTATATTGCGACATTTTTATGACTACTTATATTTTTATGTATTTTTTCCTTATACAGCTTGTCAATGAAACATTTTTTCTGACCAAAAAGCATATTTTGATTTGATTTGAAATTTTTCATCACTAAACATTTTTGTTTACCTAGGATAACTCGGGGAATAACTAACCAAACCTTAAAATGATAATTTGTATTTTTTATTGTAGGCTTTTATGGGCGACCCTGGACAACAGAGCAGAGAAAGGATTTATTTCAGAAGTAAGTATCATAACGTGCTATTGTAGTAATATTTTAATCCAATAAAAATTTGACTCACGAGGTCTCAATAAATTCACCTGAGATTGTTAATGAAATAATTCTTCATTCACTGAATATTTCTTACAATTGTATTGGTTACAAGAATAAAAGTAATTATCTTAAAAATGGCAACTACAATATGTAAATATTTCAAACATAACACAACTATAATTTATGTAACAAATCCCTCATCATTATTTATCGAAAATTAACATTTCAAATGATTTCTTAAATTTTGCTAATTGTTTTTATATTGCAGTAGGTATCAAACATACATAATTAAACCCTTTATTAAGTAAATTTGCATATTGATAGTTAATATTCCAATATTCGTTTATTTTAAAATTCAATTTCTATTTATATTTATTATATTTTAGAATGAAAAAATGGGGTATGGATTCCTATGTTTATGCTCCAAAGGATGACTACAAGCACAGAGCCTACTGGAGAGAATTGTACACAGTTGAAGAAGCCGAACATTTAACTGGACTTATACAAGCGGCCAAGGACCAAAATATTACTTTTTATTATGCATTATCTCCTGGCTTGGACATAACATATTCCAGTCAAAAAGAACTTTCAACACTCAAAAGGAAACTGGAGCAAGTTTCTCAGTTTGGATGTAAGGCTTTTGCTTTACTGTTTGACGATATCGAACCGGAAATGTCTGAACAGGACAAAGAAATTTTCCAGTCTTTCGCACAAGCTCAAGTCTCGGTTACCAATGAAATTTTTGAGCATTTAAGGCTACCAAAGTTTTTGCTTTGCCCTACACAGTATTGCTCCACTCGAGCTGTGCCAAATGTTATAAATTCTGAATATTTGAATACATTAGGCTCGAAATTGTCGCAGGAGATCGATATTATGTGGACTGGTAAGAAAACTGTTTTTTTGTATCCACTAAGTTAGGTACAGCTTGTCATTCTGCTTATGTTTGTTTTATTGCGGAATTTGCCCTATCAAAATACAATACTAAGCTAATTATCACCTAACTATTTTTGAGTATTTTATCTCATTGGAAATTTTTTTTCAATGAAGTTTTCTTTTGATGTTGAAAAGAATTACTATTTTTAAATTGTTTTAATAAAATTACAAGTCTAACCAAATAGTATTTCATTAAAATGTTTGCCATCATATTGTTTGTTAACATTCACTTTTTGTAGGAAGCAAAGTGATTTCGCGAAATCTCACCAAGGAGAACATCCAGGAAATTACAGAGGCTTTGAGAAGACCGCCTGTTATTTGGGACAACTTGCACGCTAATGATTATGATCAAAAGCGGGTATTTTTGGGCCCATATTCGGGAAGGTCGCCAGATTTGATACCAAAACTGCGAGGAGTTGTTACAAATCCCAATTGCGAATATGGGGCAAACTTTATTGCTATACATACATTGGCGCAGTGGTCTAGGTGTAGCGTTGATGGACAAAGGGATCTTTCTATAAGTAAGCCAAAACCCCCTTGTTTTTTAATTAGAACAATTCAATGCTTATTATCCTGCTGGTATATCATTTTTCACTTTAACTTGCAAATTTGATTTAAATCACATTGGTTTTTATTCCAGACGATTCTGTATCTGCAGACATCAAACTTGAGACCGAAACTGAAGATGGTTTATCTGGCGAAGCTGTGCCAGCAACTCTTTCGCCCAACATGTATCATCCAAAACAAGCTTTAAAAAATGCTATTAAAGAGTGGCTGCCGGAATTTACAAAGCACAAAGCAGCCTGGGGACCCATAGCCAAACCTCAACCTGCTGTAGCTGGTGAGAACTTACAACTTATTTACAGTAATCAAACCATATGTATGCTGTATATGTCTAGGTTGCATCACCTTGATTTTATCCTAAAATAATCTGGATTATTTATTCATTCAGGTATTTTATTTTTTAGTTGTTCCTGTACCTATAATTCCTTCAATAAATACGTGCATGAGTTTGACTGCTGGCACAACAACTCTTTCTTCAAGCGGGTCAGCACAACCAATGGTATCTTCCAGTCAGTTACAAGCTTTGGCTGAGGTATGCAGTTCCGTAAGTGTTTCTTATTCAAGATTGTTTCCCTTTTTTTTCCCTTCTTTCAATTTTCATCGCAATTCTCTGTAGGTGGCTTCAGGGACTGACAGCCTCGTGACACCTGCTCCAGCGCCTGTTATGAACTCATTGGTGTCAGAAACCAAAGTAGTTACCAACGAGTTGATACCGAATCTTATAGCGGCCGTTCCTGTGCCCATTCCTGTAGACGAGGAGAAAGGTAAAACTATCACTGTATTGGAAGGAGTGATTATCAAGCCAGAAAAAGGTAATACCCAAAAATAAATCTAAATTCGTTTGCAGGTAACAATTTAATGCTTATGATTTCCATGACTTCAGTATTGGCAAAATTTATATTGACATCATTTTGTTGCAAAATCTCATTAATTGATTCTGTTAGCCAATGGTACCAGAGCAGCAACGTCGAAAGGTGTCCCGATGTTGCAGGATGAGCCAAAGGACAATAATTTAAAAGATGAAACTGTTATGAATACAGACTCTAGCATTAGTAGTGAATCAAGTCCGAGCCCTTTGGAACCAATGGATTGTAATAGTACTCCAAATATATCACCCGCACACGGAGTCAAGGCACTACAAGGATCTCCAGAAGATGTTGCTATGACTGAAACAGTTTCAGTAAGTGGATGTTTAGTGCTCCAAATATATATTCGATTTTTGCTCACTAGTTGAAATTTAAAAGCAATTTTTTCATGGAATTCTAACTTCACTACAATTTACTTCCAAAATTAATGTTTTATTATTTTTATTTTATAGTCATCAAGTGGATCAATGCAGGTGGAATCAAATGATGTGAATCAAATGATAGTTGAGAATAATGAGCCTCCTAGGTGAGTTTAGGAATCATACTAAAAATTATACAGTACCTAATAAAAATAATTGTAAATTTATTGTACTTACATGAAACTAGCCAATACATATAATTATTCAGGTAATTGTCAAATTAATGGTATTTCTAGGAAAGACAATGCTGATCTAACATATGAAGATCTGGCCCTATTTTGTGATTTATTCTATTTGCCATTTGAACATGGTGCTCAAGGTTTACAATTGCTGCACGAGTTTCATTGGTTAAAATCGAACGCACATGTCGTTATATCGTCTAAACAAAGAGATGACACATCAAATCCGGAGGTAAGAAACTCACCAGATACAGGTAAATTCTGATTTTTAATTTAATTTTTCAACTAGGTCCAAGAATGGTTTACCAGAGCTGATAAACTAAACGAACTGACATTGGCTGTAAACAGGCTCTTTCAACATTTGACTTCTTGTAATAATCGAGAAGCGCTTTATGATCTTTATTCATACATCTGGGATATACAGAGTGTTATTTCTCTATTAAATTCATATGTTAAGTGGTTAGGTAAGTGTTCAACTGAATGCACTTGACAGGTAATCTTACTTTTTTTATTTTGAAGCTACTGGTCAGTTTCCTTCGTCCATGCCATCATACACCCAGGGCACCTTCACATGTAAGTATCTTCCAATTATTTTTCTGCCTATACAATATGTTTCACATTTTGTTTTGCCATCAGAAAACTTGTAATTGTGATACTGGAAGTTCAATTATAAACTCGTTACATTAATTGTTTATATTTTTAGGGTTTTCCAGAGGTTGGAAGGAGACCTTTATGTCCGGCGACCAAGAACCTTGGGTTTTCAGAGGTGGGCTTACTGCTGACCTTCAGGTATTTTTGCTTTATCTTCAATAATGATACAAACAAATACATTTTAAAGTATGGCCTGTCTTCAGTCCAAAATGAAAAAAAAATCATCCTTTCTCATACAAATCAATCCATATCACCTTATTCTGGTTGATTTATTATCATTTTAAAGCAAAAAAGGACTATAAAAAATTGAATTATTTTTAGCGTCTCATGCCAGTTGACTCAGGTAACGACCTCTTCGTCTACAAAGTTCCCGATGTCCCCACTTCTAAACTTTTTACAATAAGACCCTATTTGCCCAAAGACGAGGAGCAAGTTTACAATATTAGCAATAAAACTTGTAAAGACGGTCTAGAGCACTCTGTCGCTTTGCCGCCTGAACTAAAAAATATCCACGCAGATAGGATTGTAGGACCCTACTTGATAATTCATCCGGAGTTTTGTTTTGTTGTAGAGGTGAATGAATTATTTTTATAATGGAACTATTTTCAATTGAAATTTATTTATGATTATTTAAGGATGATGTGGGTGTTGTCGGATATGCATGCGCTGCTTCTGATTATAAAAAGTTTAGAGTAAAAGAGGAAACTGCTTGGATACCAGAAATGTGCGAAAAGTATCCAGCTCATTTAGGCGAAGGTGCTAATAAGAGCATTCAAGTAAGTATTCTTATGTATGCGGGTTCATAGATAAGTGATACGACTTCTGCAAACTTAAATAAACATAAAACATAAAACAAATACCAGCACCAATTCGAATTGTCTAAATGGGTAGATTGTGCCCAAGGGTTGTTATAAATTATACAGAGTGCCAAATTTATGTTTTCACTAGGTTGAGGAATTTTTTTTTTAAATTTTGTTGCATTGTTTGAAAAATAAACGAATTATATGTATATTGACTTCCATCTTTTAGGAATGCATATCACATTTCCACAAGTTCAAAGACGAAGTTTTTTTTGATGGCACCACTCATCGTTCAAGTTTAGTGTGCAGCCTCTTACCATCAGTTTTAGATCAGTCTGTTAGCAAAAGATTGGTAACATGCTTACTGGCATCTCTAAGGGCAAATGGTAAGTTGTACTTTGTCAAATATGTACTTTATTTTCAGTTTTCTAATGTAAAACAGTGTGGATACATTTTGAAACATACATTTTTTAGGATTTTTTGGTGTACACGTCGTGATGAACGTAACCGACAGTTACACGCGAGCCTTTTATGGAAAACTTGGCTTTGCGGCAATCGCTAATGAAACAATGAAAGGCAAAATTGTGATGGGGAGAACTTTTTGAAGTTTTAAATATGGATTCGAGCATCAAAAGGTACCTAGCCCCAACTTTGACTGATTAAACTTTAAAAAATCTGTGTATTATTTACTCTAATTCTAAATGATGTGCAAACTAATGAAATAATACAACAAGCAATGAAAATAATTGATAATTGTTGGGAAATGTATGCGTTAGCAATGCACTTGAGCATGAATAGTAAATGTCGCTGACCCACAAAACTTTAAACAAACTGTTCAAAGTATTAAAGCTAGCACATATTGAAGTTGATCCACAAAAGTTAAATCTTCAATTATTTTGTTATAATAATATCAGTCAAACATGAAACACCCCATTTCTAATCTAGAGGTAATATTAATAATTAATATGAATGACTTTTTCTCAGAAGGTAATTTTAATTTAACTTTTGCTAGTTAAGTTGAATGAATCAATCACAAGTAATTTAATGTCCAGCAAATTATGAGAATTAAATTTTCATTGGCATAGTTAATCATAACTAACATTTTATAAGGAAAATTTATAAAAGCATCTATCTAGGTTGAGAAAATTGAATGTTTTAAAGGAACGGAAATTATAGAGAATAATAACTACAACATCCTTACTCGTTAAAGTGCCAAATACTGTTTAACAAAATAAAAACAAAAATATACATTCGAAAAATAAAACAAATAAAGAAGCCTAAATGCATTTGAATTGAATTCAACTTTTCACAAAATTTGATCAACTTACTTGCTGTCCAATTTGGTATTTCAAGCCCTAGTGGGTTGAGACCTTGTATTTGAGGGGTCATCACTGGGGACCCCCATGTGATATTTCAAGATTGTAGCCAAGGGCCATTTTACAAGAACGCAGCAAGTTCAACAACCCTTTTTAGATGTTTCTCCAAATACCCTGATACTATCAAATGTTATTCGTACTAACGGATTAACTCTCATTTGCCATAATATGTGTGTTTTTTCTTTGTTTTGGCGTAATTAGGAGTTAAGATTTAGACTGATGTCTACTTTGACATTGAAATATTTTCATGCACCCAGCATCACACTTATCATGTATGAAGAAAAACGTTTGCACCCTTTCATAACCCACAAAAAAAGGAAAACTGAATCATACAGTACTTTAAAAACTAGTTTCTACCAATACAATATTACTATGTATATTTTTTATAGATAAATATATTACTATAATTAATTGCGCCATACTTGGAGTGGCGAACGCTAGGTAGGTACAAAACATTATACAAAGGCGGCAGAAACCCAATGATTTGTACCAAACAGATGGGATTTTATTTATCTGCTTTCTCAGTGCAAAAGGGATATTATGAAACATCTAACAATTTGCTTAAACTCTCTTGTCTAATCGGTTTCGCCGCTTCAAGTATCATTGCTTGATTGTATTATGATCTAACCTGTTATTACATATTTAAATGTCTAATGAGGAATGTAAGGTTTTTTTACAACAAATTTAAACTAAAAATTCATTATCATGAACTGTCTTATTTTTTGGTATTTTATGATTTGCAGGATTTTTTGTAATACATATTTCATTCTGTATGCAGGATGTTTTCAGCGGCGTAACCATGAGGAGACACAGCCATCGCTATGGCTGATTTGATTGTACAGACAACTATAATAGAGGCACAATATTTTATATAAAACTAGATCAATTTTTGCTTTTATATTCTTTGTACATCTAATATCAGTAATTATATACATATAAGAATGATATAAGGCAAACTTCTATGTGAAAAAAAAATTACTCCTCATGGCAATCATATTTAAATTCATGTAATTTATATACAAAATATCCTCTTTTTGCATGTAATCAAGGATTTTTTAAAATAACATAAGCTGAATATATATTGACCAATGGCAAAATTATTCATTAGGGTGATTATTTGGATAATAAATGACCCATTGGCGGTGATAAAAATGATAAATAGGAAACTTGTATGAAAATATCCCAAATCGTCTCCCGGTTACGCTACTGGAAATTTTGGAATCAGTCATAATTAGATAACTATTGGCCCCTATGGCTATTTTCCTAGGACACCTCAAATCATAATGGATTTTTTCTGATCGTTTGGACAAAATGCGCGTCTGAAAAGTGATTTTCCTGAAGTTCTATTGCTCGAATTACCTTCCACCACAGGCTTTCAGTAAATTGTCACTCTTCAGTATCTGATACCTATTGTACTATTTTCAAGAAATTCAATCGCCATCAATAGTATTATTATGTAGAAACTAGATGACAGAAGAAATCTGTATTTATTATTTTAGAAATATATTTTCTTAACTATAAGCGTTTGCCAGTGATGATGGATAGTTTTGCTCACTGGGATAATTGAATGTAGAACAAAATAGGAAGGATTTATTTTGCCCTGAACAAAATGTTCAAATTCAATTTATTCTAGGTGTGAAAAAATTATAATATAATCGTGAGACGCACATTCGTCTGTGAAGGCCTGGTACTTAAAAACTAGATACTTAAACTACATGTTTTAATGTTTTATAGATAGCATAAACTAGTTAAAATTTTATGAGATACAAAATTGTGATGAATTATAAATTGGTGATATATTTGAATTTTTTATTAATTATTTTAATATTTTTTTTTAAAATTGTTTCGCCATACCCACCTCTAGTAGTGTTTGTTTACACGGAACATTTTTGTTTAACTATTTAAATAAATTGGTCCAAATCATTTTTTTCTACATTCAGCTCTTGAGTGGTCGTAACCATCAGATTGAAGTTTTATAAATAGTTTAACTTTATATCTTACAGCACGTTCATTTCATACTTTCTTTAGGCATAAAAATTTTAGTTTACCCAAAGTCCAAAGGACAGCACTACTGCTTAAAAATTATTACCACTCTTCTGGAATTTTGCGTGTGGCTTCATTTTGACGTTTTGCTGCGGCTGGGCAGTAGAAAACGCCATTGGTAAAGACAACAATGCGTGAGTCATGTGATAATGAAACATATTTTCTGTTAGGCTTGTAGTAGGCTCGTAAGAATGAAGCCACTAACAAAGTTCCACAGTGATAAGATACTAATTTTTGAGAAGGGTGGCTGTCTCATGGACTACTACTATTTATTTGTGATTTTATTTTTTTAAGATGATAAAACATCACTTTATTTTAGTTTGTATTTCTTTTTTAATGCTGATCTTGTTAATTTTCTTTCAAAGACTATTGTATAAATCATAATTAAACATTGTTTATATTTAATAAACAATCATTTTATGTTCATTTTAAAAGGGGTGTTTTTTTCCTTCTAAAGGCTCTCGTTGAGTATTTTCAGGCGAAGCAGCTTCTTGTGGATCTCAGCAATCTGAAACAAACGAAATTTGAATGGAATTTATGCATGTCTAAAAATTACAAGCCTATATCAAAGTCAAAGTCAAGAATACCTTATTTTTTTCACAAAGCTATTAAGCTGAATACATACTAATCCTAAGTTCACATAATCAAAAATCCGTAGGCAGTAATCTCAAGTTGAACAAATATGGACACTTATGCAATGGTAGACTTCGCCTAACTATGCGAGTGCATAGGAGGTTGAAGGCGTTGAGGCCTCTTTCACATAAATGTTCGTCCATCACTCACCATTTCAAGTTGTTTTCGCGCATGCTCCATTTGGCTTCTGGGTGATTGGATTTTGACCTCGTTGCCGTTTTCCAGCTTTTTCAGTTCTTGTAACAAATCGTTGATGACTTTGTCCAGATTAATTTTTAATGATTCACTGGGCATCGTTGGAGAAATTCTGTCTGAATCCTTCAAGAAATTCCGAAGTTGAGACGATAGCTCGGCCCTACTTGGAATTCTGGAATATTCTAAGAGAAAATAGGTAGGTACAACGTTTATTGGCACATGTAATAGGTTGTTTTCTATTCAGGCTTCTTATTATCTAATTACCTGGATCGGTAGCATAGGGAGCTTCAGAAATTGTGGTAGAACTCGACTCACTGTCGGTAAATCTCTTGTGCGTAGCTGGACTTTGGCGGCGCCATGCAAAAAGGCTTCTCAAGTTTCTTAAAATAATTTAAACTTTAAATTCCACTATAGTAACAGTCTTATTTGAGCTTTGTCAAACAAAGTAGATTCAAATAGATTTCCCATAAACATTAGAAAACAATCTTCAGAACATTTTGGAAAGCTGTGATTAGGTACGTATTTTCAACATTACACGGAGTGTCAAGAACCAGCAGAATTCATCCAATACATACCATATTCCAAATACAAGGCAAATTATGCAAGCTGACAACACCGCAACAAACAGAAACCCTGGTGGGATTCTAGATACCAACCATTGATCATACCAACCCAAAAGGAAAAATACTTGAAAATACCGAATACGATTTTGGTAATAACAGCAACCAAACTTATCAGTTTGAAAAGTTTGTACAATACAGTAATGCAGGAAATAATGGAAAATGATCCAAGTCTGAATCAGCCCATCAGCCACCTATTCTACTTAAGACAAGAATAGCCTCTCACAGCAGTAAGAAGAAATAGCTAAAGTGCTTTTAAACTGTAAGAGTTGTGCGGGATTTTAGCTAGGGATCCAGGGTTGGCATACACAGAAACCCACTCATACAGAACTCATTCCTACCATATACTTAGTGCCAAATATCAATCCAAAATCTAAGATTATTCACATTTTTCTCTTCCCCATTGAACAAAATAAAAATCCTAGACATCAATAGTCAAGTAATCTTATTTTCAATGTTTGATAATTTCAAATTTGAAACTTCTCAGGTGCAAAACTTTGAACCAAATTGAAATCTTAGTTAATAGATTTTTAGAGAATTTAATTGGCTTCTATTAGAGCTTAATCCAATTGAAATCGGATGAAAATCAACGGAGCTGTGAGGCAAAAACTGTGTCAGTGTCATTTTTGAAAAATTTTCAATGTTCCATAAATTCAATTTTGAAGATTATCAGTCTCAGGTGCAAAACTGATGAAACCAAATTAAATTCTGAATCAAGAGGTTTGTAGAGAATTTAACTGGCTTTAATTCGAGCTTAATCACACTGAAATCAGATGAAAATGAACGGATTTTTAAAGCAAAAACTGTCTCAGTGTAATTTTTGGAAAATTTTCAATGTTAAATAATTTCAATTTTGAAACTTCGCAGCTGGAAAACTGTTGAAACTAAATTGAAATCTTGATTAAGAGGTTTGTAGAGAATTTAATTAGCTTTAATTAGAGCCTCTAATTGCGTTGCAATCGGATGAAAATTACTGGAAGACGCAAAAACTGTCTTCAGTGTAATTTTTGAAAAATTTTCAATGTTTGATAATTTCTATTTTGAAACTTCTCAGCTGCCAAACTGTTGAAACTAAATTGAAAGCTTAATTAACAGGTTTGTAGAGGGTTTAACTGGCTTTAATTAGAGGCTAATTGCGTTGAAATCGGATGAAAATTAACGGAGCTGTGAGGCAAAAACTGTACCTACATTGGTAGTTTTTGGAAAATTTTCAATATTCGATTTAAAGCTGAATTACACTGAAATCTGAAATCGGATGGAAATTAACGGAGTTGTGAGGCAAAAACTGTCTCAGTGTAATTTTTGTCAAATGTTCAATGTTCTATAATTTCAATTTTGAAACTTCTCAGATTCTCAGTCAGGTGCAAAACTGTTGAAATAAAATTAAAATCTTAATTGATGGGCTTGCAGAGAGTTTACTTGGATTCAATTAGAGCTTAATTATACTGAAATCGGATGAAAATTAACGGAGCTGTGCGGCAAAAACTTACCCAGTGTAATTTTGGAAAATGTTCGATAAATTCGATTTTGAAACTTCCCAGGTGCAGAACTGTTGAAACCAAATTAAAATCCTTATTTAGAGATTTGCATAAAATTCAATTGGCTTTAATTAGAGCTGAACTTACACTGAATCGGATGAAAATTAACAGAACTGTGGGGCAAAAACTGTCTCAGTGTGATTTTTTGAAAATTTTCAATGTTCCACAAATTTAATTTTGGTGCAAAACTGTTGAATTAAATATGCAATTTTGTCTAGCTAAGAAAATACAAAAAGACTCGCCAAAATCCAATAGAAATTTTTATTTGCCAACTCTGAAAAGGTCACTCAAAGGGCTTGTTTGTAGTAAGAGTGGTTCGCCATTTTAACAAGAAATTATCCAGCAGAGATGCATTTGGACAAAAAAGTCTTTAAACAATGGTCAAACAAAAAATGGAACAAAGAATATTCAGGAAACTGAATTCTATACATACAGGGCCGTGCTAAGCACGCGCGGGCCGCAGTACAGCTATTCCGACGGGCCCCCGTAAAGGGGGTCCCAAACTTTTTTGAGTGTCACGAACTCACGAATGCCCAAATTTTTACCCAAAAGTCGTTAAAAAAAAACATGCCTCGGGTATAATTTTTTTTAGGTATTTTTGAAGTGAAACCTCTTTGCTTCACAAAAATTCCGATCGCGTGAGAACCGTAAGGGGAGTATGAATTGCGCATCAGCAGCGACCGGAGTACGCTTGTCGCTTGAAAGAGAAAGATACATTACGTGCCGGTACTTTTGTTCTCAGTTTTCCAATTTGACAGACGTTAAAAATAATCAGGGGTTTTAATGTACTCTTATCACATCATACAGATTACAGACCTTGTCCCATGCAAAACCTTGTTAAATTTAATATTCTATGAATTCAATGACTTGTCAAATTCGTTATCAAGATCAAAAGTATCGGCCCTACATGATTCAAAATTCTAATTAAATATAATCTCCGGTTAAATTTAAAGTTGGTGTTAAATGATGGTTTATGAATGTAACGGGTTTGCTCTTAAATTAAATGTCTAGGTTTTACAGCCTGTTAAAGTTGCAAAAATAGTATATTATTCGACGAGCGGGTAATGATGGCTATTACTCACGAAGGATGAAGTTTGCACTACGAGCCGCAGGCGAGTAGTGTAATCATCCGAGTGAGTAAGTAATAGCCATTACCTACGAGTTGAATACTAGATATACTTTTTCTATGATTACTAGACGGGTATTGTGAATAGCACGAGATGCTATTTTTTATTTAATTCTCCTAACAAAATTAATTGACAATTCTGACAGCAGGAGGACAAAGTAAGGTTAGGTTAGCACAAGTCTTGTCCAAATCAGCTGTCAAAATGACCGATTGGAAGGTTGAAGCATAGGGTTGAAGTATGTTGTATCTCTGAGTATGTTGTCAACTTGTCGAATTTTCTGATTGGCTCTTAAATAGTGGACTACTGAGACCAGGATATTTTCATTGGTTGAAAACAATCAAGTAATGAAAAAAAAAAACTCACTCTTTGAGTAATCATTCAAATTGATCAATAGAAAATGGATGTATATTACGCATATTATTCAATACTCATAGAAAAAAGTTAATTTTCAACTGATGTCAATATTTCCAAAACACTCAAAACAGATGATAGGGTATATCACATGAAATCTGCACAGAATTTTACATAGAATCCGAATATTCAATAATATATAGGGTCGAGTATAGGGTATTCCATTCGAAAAAAGGGAGTTGGACCATGACCAGCTTTTCTGAAACACTGTGGGTATATGTGAAAATCAGTTGAAAAAAAAAAAATAGTTTCAACCATAAAACTTTTCTTTCGAGATGGCGGGCCCCTACGGAACTCGGGTAATTTGTACCGGCCGCACCCCCCTATGCACGGCCCTGTATACATATACAACGGTGATTCACGTTGGATGGCATACTTGAATTTAAGGAGAACTGAAACTGAGTTGAAGTATTTTATTTTTTGTATGTAAAATTTCAGAGTAATAATTGAATCTGTGGCTAGTTAGAATAAGATGGTTCCTGGTTGGAATAATTTAAATCAAAGTCGAAGTGCGTCTATTCCTGACTAGGGCTGTATTTCTGAATGCCTTGAATGTCGATGAATATTGATTGACCGGACAAGAGACTGGCATATGGAAAAAAGAAAAAAACGACCTTCTTACCTCTCTTGCTGCAAAATTCGTTCTTGATCATTCAACATGCCCCTGAGTCTATTCAACCACTCATCCTTAAGGCAGTTTTCAGAAGTGTTTTGCCGATCACTCTTCGTATTGCCTCCTTTAATTAAACTCGATTGAACTGAGACTTTTGACTTGGAGGTAGAGCTTTTATGAGAAATTTGGATTAGTTCCTCTGATGGTGAATTCTTATTTGGAGGCTCAATTTTCTTTACACGCAAGACTGAACCATAACTTCCGTGGTTATCTAGTTTTTTTTTATGATGGCGTTTTTTTTTGGTTGATGTGGAAATGTCGAAAACTTTTCCTGCTGTAGGAATATTTATTAATTTTTTTACGGAACTAAGTACCTAATATAATATAAATATAAAATATTCCTATCTAGAAAGATTTTAAATGATCGAAATAGTATCATATAGCATTAAATAATGCCGAGCTTACGTCCATCATCAGCTGCACTTATTGGAGCTTTCTCATAATAGGAATTGAAGTCTATTTTCCGATCCTCTATTAGTTTTTCTTGTTGCATCCGTCCGGTTATCTTCTCATCTGATTCAAAAATGGGACCGTTGGAATTAGTGTTCCCAGCATTTTCTGAAAATTCCGTTAGTTGTTGGTCCAACTTGTTGTCTTGTGCTTCATAATCTTTCTGTTTTTGAAATTCTTCACAGAGATATCTAATAATTGCTCTTGTTCCATTTCTTATTATTTTTCTACTTGGATAAATAAGTGGATTGTCTGCAACTTGTAGTGCTATCAAATTTGGCATTAATCCTACAACATGTTTAAAGATATTTTGAATTTTCCAAAAGAAAAAAAAAACAAACTTACCGAGCTCATTTGGCAATTTTCGTATGTTATTATTTGTGAGCAGCAAATGTTCCAAATGCTCATGATGAGCGATGCTTTTGGGCAGCTCTTCCAATCGATTATGCCTTAAATCCAGCCACTTAAGGTTTCTCAATTCATGGAAGAAGTTCTTAGGTAACCTCGTTAAGAAATTTTTTTCGAGGAAAAGCATTTTCAAGTTGGTCGTCTGCAGTATCTCTTCTGGGACATGCACTAAATTTCGCTGGGAATAGTCCAATGACGACATTTTGGATTTGGATTTAGAATTCGAACAGGAATTTTAATTTAGCTTAGTTCTGTGGAAATATCATTGGTGCTGTAACTAGACTGTTTGTTTGAAGGGTAACTTCTGGGGATGTTTATTGAATTTCCATAGAAACCGACGCGACAACGAAATTGATACGGCGCGTTCCGCACGCTATAAGAAATATAATACCTACATTGTCCTAATGAATTTTTTTGCGCAAGTGAAAAATAATAACATCAGTAATACAAACACATATGAAGATAAGGATGATCTGAAATAAGTTGAGTACTCCGAGTCATCTTTACGGACTGTTAGATGCAAATGCAGCCCCTAGAAAAATTGTTCAGTAAAATATTAGCTTGTAAAAAGTGGAATTCGGACATTTGCGCTTCTGACTGGCCTTTGGAAACATTATACAACAAATCAAGAGTCGGTGATAATAATTTGGAAACGTGTAGGTATCATATAGGAAAAAATCCTTTACCTTTCGCATTGAATTTTAAAAATATTAATAATTAGAGCCTCGAAGAGTAGGTTAAATTTTTCATAAAGCCTAGTAATTTCCCCTTGAAATCTAGATAATGCCTCAATACTATAGGGCATAACTTTCTGGAAAGTTTGCTGGAGCGTTCTTACCCAACAAACACAAGTACGTCTTTAGTACGTCCATAATTCGTACTTTTTCGGACGAAAGTACGTCCGGGGACGTACTTTTTAGGTCCCGCCGACGTACGAGGGACGTCTTTAAGACGATCGTTTTCCACAAAATAGTGCGTCCCACGTACGTACATTCAGGGACGTACTCAGTACGGCTTTTTAGGTACGTGTTGGGGACGTACATTAACGTACGTATTTAATATAGCTTTTTAGGAATGTGTTTGGGCCGTACAGGGTTTTCCCATATATTTTTTTGCACCTTACCAGAACTGGTTGATTGAATAGGTATCAAAAATATGTAAATAAAAATGTTATATTTACACCTTTTTGATACCTATTCATTTAACCTGTCCAGATGGGGTGCAAAAATATATGGAGAAAACCCTAAACATAGAGGTACGAGGTACGTATTTATGTGTAGGTATCTTTATAGTGAAAAATAAAACCATATAAATATTTATTGTATTTTCAAGTTACAATTTTCATACTCAATAAATGCCTCAACAATAACACTAAAAAACTGAAAAAAATTAACACAATATCAAATATACCATACTCTTAAACTTAACCTTATTGAACAACAGTACATACCTACCTAATATAACAAAAAAAATGAAGGAAAAGTGAAGAAAAATTCCAACCTAAAAAAAATATACAGAAATAGATAGGTATTCTACAAACATAATAATATAGAGAATTGTAAAGGGGCATAAACCAGAAAAAGTTTCACACAGTAATAATATTGGTTAAAAGTATTATTATACACACAAAATACATAGTAAATTGGTATAGCCAAGCCGCGAAGCTGCCAAGCTAAACACTTAAACCACAGTTTCGGCGTTGCTGCAATCAATACAAAATGGTTCTCGCGTCACTTGATTTGGCAAAAAAAAACAAAAATAGAAGAAAACAAAACCTCACAGTCCTCACACCACTCTACAAACAGACTACAAACGAGCTACAAACACAAGAGGTAAAAAGGCAAAATCAAACAGGAACAACTCAAGCACGGCGTCATATCAAAATGATGAGCCCTGCCAGTGTTGCCAGATGTCAAATTCAAAATTATCAGAAGAAGTTTGTGTCAATTTTTTTGACTTTCATCTCTAATCTCTATTTATATTTTTCTAACGAAAAAATTAACGAAAAAGAAACGGTGCTGCGAGCTCAACTCATTTCTAGTTGGTAAATGTTTGGTGTGCGCCCAGCAGTACGTCAAAACCACCAACCAAATAAATTTTTAATTTTCAACTAAAAATTTTAAAAATATGCATTGAAATTGTAGTTTCAATAATTTATGGTAGATTTAGCTTCTGATTATTGAATATTGAATCGTAGTCAAAATTATGGTAGATTTCGATAATTATCGGGTCATTGGCAACACTGCACCCAGTGCACACTGCACCCTGCCGTAGCCAAGCGACCGAAACGGCGGCGTCCCTTGTTTTCCACTCATTGGTTTATTTCTTGGTTCATTTCATGTTTATTTTAAACATTCGACCATTTATTTAGGTCAGGTACCTAAATGAACTATAAATCCTTGATTATATGACCTGCCTCACAAAACATTTATAATGACAATGTATTCTTATTTATTTAAGTTTAGATTTAAGGTTTAATAATAGGAATCCACGTCAGCCTGCATTTGGGTTCACATACATTTGGTTTAGTAGGGTTTAGAGGTTAATTTGGAAGGCTTCCGTATATTCTGCTCGGAAATTGCATATTATTTAAAAATATATTATGATCAGGAATTGATAAAAAAATCATGAATAGATGGGAATGATCCAGCTCGTCTTGTATTGTTCGTCTTTGAAACGAACATGTACGTCTTCTACAAGACGTACGCAATATAGATTTTCACGTACGTTCTTAGTACGTACTTTTTTGTCCGTATGTTAATACAGCTTTTTACGTACGTACTCAAAACGTACTTTTACATCCCGGACGAACCGACGTAAAAAGGACCTAAAATGTACGTCTTCAGTACGTACTGTGTTTGTTGGGTAAGATCAAAAGACTAACCTACTTACTCACAAACTCGCAGTGTCCGTTCTTCACATTGAAAGCTGTTTTCTGGATGTCGTGATGAACCATTTTTATCTGATGGAGCGATGGCTAGATCCATGTCAAATATTGGCATTTTCAAGCATTTTTTTGTGTTATTGTCTTAGATAAAAAGTAAATTAATTTTTGAAAAGTAGCTAGTAGAGAAAATGGTTAGATTAGCATATCAACAAGTTGGCGTGAGAGATAAAGTAAGCACTAAGAATGATCAGGGTTGTATAGAAAAAACGACAAATAACATCTGATACCGTACCTATAAAGAATGCTGAAATAATATAAATAATACAATCTCCAATAGCATTTTTTAGTATGGGCAATTCTAAATGCCAAATGCTGCTAACCCCGAACCCACAAATCCAATAAGTTAATACCAATTCCCATCATAAATCTTATTAGCTTTTATCAACAGTTTCTCTCAGCAAATAAAACTCTCTGACATCGGTTACGCCTATAACTGACCATCAATTTCTGGCATTAATAGCATATCTTTTATATCAACTCGAACCTTCAAAACGCGAAAGCCTTTTATATGTTTTTTTTTTTTTTATTATAAATGATACAAATTTGTCTGGCCATCAAAATATTCTAACAATACCAGGGGTATCGGAGAAAAATTATGAATGAAACCACCCACAACAATAGTGTGCATGTTTTTTTACTGGTCTTGGAAAATTTAATTAATTCAATAAACCTGATGAGTACTTTAAAGACCCTTTTCCAATGAAGCAAAATTCAAAAGTTTGTTTCCATTATTATTAAATCTTTAATAAGCCACCAATAAAGTTTCGAAATCAATTTTGTAAATGTAAATAATGCAAAAATACTTATCTATTCACAAATTGAATTGAATTGCGGTTGAAATCTTTTATTGCCTTTCATGATCCCCATTGAAAAGGATAGGCACAACCGAGCACGTAAAATGTCCTTTTGTACCATCAATGAAACTGAACCATTTTAAAATGCAACTTGACTGATTTATTGCGAAATAATATGAGAACAGATTTTGTGTGTGGTCTGGATGTTTCAAATTTTTACCACATGCATAAATACCCGAAACTGTCATTGGTATTTAAGTTGGGCACAATGAAATCTTCATCGGTTGCAAAATAGATTGTCCCCCTAATAGGGTTGTCAATACCAATAAATTTTTGAAGATTGTCGGTTCGAAATTTAAAAGTACCTAAATGCTTTTATTTTGTTGATTTTTGCGTTTAATTATTGCAGTCGATTGCATCGTTATAATGGAATGAAGATGTGATTGAAAATGAAATACTTTCATCATTTTGCTAATTTTTATTTGGGTTTAGAAAGTAGTGATCCTGGTCAAACTGCAGGGAAAAAGATTCTCGCTTCAGAGCAGCGTTTTTGAAAGTTTTAAGTTTTTGCTAATAAAAAAGTTCTGTTTATGAGACACACAACGAAGAGAATTTTATGACTGACGATTTTGCTCCAGTTAAATCGATTTGACCATACCTACCTATTTAGAAAGTTAAAATTTAAGATTTTTCAAAAGTTATTTAAAGAAAATAAAATCAAAAACGCACAACAGTGAAAAACTTATATGCATGCCGAACGAAATAATAGCTTTAAATCCCAAAAGCGGTCAGCAGAATCACATAAATTACTCATATGCGGTCGCCACCCACATGTCCCAGTGGCCAGAAGAAAGAAATAAGAGAAACAAGCATATCTTTTCATTCAGCTCTTGTTCCATTGAGAAGAGGAAAAAAAAAAGGTAGTATATCAAAGATGAATAAATTTTGTATGGTTGATTCCACGGTCAGCGTGTCATTTTTAATGTCTATAGACCGGTATAAGTGGACATTGGACTCTGCTTATTTGATAGGAGGGTTTCTATTGGAAGAATATTTATTTATTGAAATTGACATTTTCAAGAAGAAGAAATTCACTCGCAAATACTAAAGCAACTTTTTTTCCATTTTGTGAGTGGTGTTGTATTGTTTTGCTTGCTGATTTATATTGTGGATATTAGAGGCATTAGTATTATTTTAATTAGTGCAGTCTTCGGGAGCTCATATTCACAAATATTCTGAAGAATTTTGCATTCCTTTCCTCGTAATGGCAGTACCTACCCATGCAGTTACTTTTTGTTGTTCATCCCATTCATTTGCAGTGCGGGCTCAAACTAGGATGTTTTGCAATCAAATGTTGATGGTTTCAGTCGACCGTGTACAAGAGGGCTCAGTGACACATCCATTTTCCTCCATCCTCTTCTCCAAATTATCTGTATTATTTCTTTACGAATTTTTATTCACGGACCTTTCCCTTTTCGCCTTTTCCTTTCTTTTCCGGCGCTCCTTCCAATCTCTGCTTGACTTTATTGATCCTGTTCTGTACGTTGCTGCATAGAAAATTCTGAATTCGGTCATGATCTTCTTGTTTCTTTTTTATGTGTTGTCTGTCTTCTTGTTCTGTATTTTCTTCTGGATGAGCTGGTCTTGTTCTTCTTATTTTCTTTCTTTCTGTCGCCTTCGTCTTTTTTTGTTCTCTTTTTACTTTCCCTTCCATTTCGGTGGTTTGTTGTCTTGTTTTCACTATAGACGACGAATGGGTGTCCACAAGAATTTACCAAGCTCTATTCTAGTTATGCAAATCGATATCGATACATTTTGGAGATGTAGGTATATTATTGATATTGATGCAGAAGTCCCAGTATTGAAACAATTGAGTGTCGTTTCCGGTTTGTCCGGAAGTGCCAGCAACTGCTTTATTGCAAAAGTGACAGAAAAATAGTCCTGTTGAACATCTCAGTCAGTGAAAACTTACAGGTCAGTAATAAAAAGAAAAAGAACAGTTTTTTGCAAATGATCAAGAGACAACCCCAACAACTTTAGTTAGTGGTTCGCACTTTCACCCTGTATCCTGTATACAATATTTATTACAATTGTTCATTTTAATGATACATTTTTATATTCTCGATAAATCAATCTTCGAAAATCGAAAATCGAACGATTTTAATGTCGACATATTTGGTAACCTACCAAAACTTTGTTAAATTCAAGAAATAAGATATTTGAAAAACCGTGTAAGTAGTAGGTGTCAGTAAAACAAAGGTTGACCCAGTAAAAAAATAATGGAAAAATTTGTGAAAAGAAAAAGAAATTCGCCCCCGGGTGGGCTCGAACCACCAACCTTTCGGTTAACAGCCGAACGCGCTAGCCATTGCGCCACGGAGGCTATAATTAAAACTGTTTGACCAGACATATCCATTCAGCATCTTGTCGATGTAAAATCTCATTTCTAAGGCGCGGTTTATTTATCTTCAGATAAACTTGCTGGTAACTATCTGCAAGTTAAATTTACTGTTCTATAATTCTATTGATCGGCAGATAACTGACCGACCAATTGGATTACAGATTGCGTTTTTATCTGTCAGATTGCATACCTGACAGTTTATCAGAAGGTGAGTAAACCGGCCCTAAGTAGGTAGTATAATAATATTTCTAAAGATAAGCATACTAATTCCAATCTTTAAGGGTGTGGAAGCAAAAAATGTATAACTACAGACCAATCACAGTGATAAGTGTATTTTCAAAGATTTTAGAAAAGATAATTAAAAAAAGAATGACTTTCAATCAAATATGTTGGGTTTGATCAGTTTCAGTATGGTTTTTTAAGCATAGCAGTAAAAATCTATGAGCAGTACTCTAGGTGCAATTACGGATTTCATGGACCACTTGTCGGCAGCACTCAATAAAAAGTTGTTAGTTGTTGCAGTATTTGTAGACCTACAAAAAGCCTTCGATGTCGTGAGCATTGACGTATTGTTGAAAAAAATTGGAAGACATAGGATTTTGGGGGATGATAGGTATATGATTCAATCAAATCTTACTTGTTGGGAAGAAAATAGTATGTTCAGATTGACAATGTCGTTAGCGAGGTTCGTCGATTTTTATCTGACACTTTCCATATGAGGAGCAAAGGGGTGAAGTATATGGCAAAAACAGGGGTGAAGTATATGGCAAAAACAGGTGTGACGTCAGGTATCTAACCATTGGCGTTCTAATGTAGGGTGCCACCAGCTCACATTCCTTTCGAGTAGATAAAAATCGACGGACTTTACCTACTCCTGAACAGGTATGGAGTATCCCAGGGCTCTGTCCTAAAGGGACTAGCAGAGGTCCCTTTATGTGCTGAGATGTGCATAAACCTTAATTCCCGTTATTTTGCTTTTGCTGATAACACGGTTCACGGTTTTGGTATACAGGGTGATTGATGGTCGATGGTACGTTAGACGCTTATGGAAAACGAAATATTGGATGTTTTTGAAAATATGCGTGCTCAAGTAATTGCCTCTGATCTATCATTCTAAAATAATTTCAACGATGCGACGTTGCAGCTTATACCAGAAAGTAATATGTATAAAATTTGAAATTTTAAATGAGACACCTTGTATATTATTGCATTTTTCGCTCTGCTATTACTTTCTGATTATTTTTGTATAATACTGTCCTATACCTATCTCTAGTGATTTTCGACTTATTAATTTCTTTATTTTTTCTTCAAAACATAGCTCTAGTTAAATTTGTATAACTACGTCACTGAGATTCGTAGAAAGTTCAAATTTGGGAAATAACTTAGGGAGGTCTTGCATATTACTTTTGAGCAAAAAAAATTGTTCTAGGTACATTATACAGGGTTGGTTTCGACGTTGGTTAAAATTAGTAATTGTGCCAGAGGTACAAAAAAGATGAAAAGTGAACTTTTTTAAATAGAGCACCCTGTATATTATGATATAATTTAAAAGACAATTAAAATCCCTTACAAATTAATGATCTATCATGTTCCTATACCTAAATAGTAAGGTTTCGGAAATACAAGCAAGTTTCTGTTAGAATCGGATTATTTTGGGATATTTGTCTAATGGCGTTTCCGATTGGTAGATTTAATTCGCACTGAGTGTATTTCCATCTTTTTCTCTCGGCCTGTTGAAGAAACAGATAGAAATACATTTTCTTTGCACTCATTCTAGCACAAATTCTACCAACCGGAAACGCTATTGGATAGCTATGATAATATATGTCACGATGAAACATATTAGGTAATTCAAACCACGTGATTTTCTACAATGGCGGATGAAGGCAAATAGTGAAACTATGGCTACCATAAAGGATTGAAAATAAATGCATAAGATGATCCACTTTCCGCAATGTGTCATACGCAAAAATAATGTCATTGTTGTGTTTTTGTGTCTCTCCTATTCACGATGTTTTTGACAGTTTAATCCAATGACGTCACAAATCACAATAGATGCCATAGGCATCTATGGAAGTTGGCCATCCATTTTACCATGACTGTTTTCCTGCTGTCAATTTTGACATTGTAGTTGTGTTTTGAATTAGGTACCTAATATTACAGTGACTTTATAAGACACAGTGGCGACAATTATTGCTGTCTTATCTTTGATTGGTTCTATAAAATCCTATATATTCATATGGGAAACGCCGCCATTCTGTGCCCTACCTCTTGCTACTTTTAAATATGAATATATAGGATTTAAATGGACATCCATCATAGGAAATTGAAAACAACGTATTTGATGTAGGTACCTGAGGCGTTTTCTCGTGTTCACTTTTTTGAAACTGGTTCAAAACTATTTTGAAACAGTACATTCTCGCGATAAATCCATGACGTCACGTCAAAACTGGTTCAAACCGTTTCGAAATACAATCCAATCCATGTTTTGAAACCATTTTCTCGCGCCGATAAATAAAGACGTCATGGTGACATTACTTAAACCAGTTTTGAAAAATGTTTTGAAATATTCGAGACGCTAGAAAACGTCTCTGATAATGGTAATTAAATACGTTGTTGGGCACGAAATGGCGGCAGGACCTCTATTGTCGCCACTGTATGTAAAGGTTCATTTAGGGCGAATTCTCATGAGCGTAAGTTGACATTTCTGGCGTAATCACGTGATAAAATGGTTGGGTTTTATTGGTGAAATATTCACCATGTTGGATATTTTACCAATCAAATAACACCATATTAGCACTTGATTACGCCAGAAATGTCAACTTACACCCATGAGAATTCGCCCTTAGTCACTGTACCTAATAGATATGTTTCATCGTGACATTCCAGTGACAGTCAGTGTCGTTTCCGGTTGGTAGAATGAGTGAAAAGAAAATGTATTTCTATCTGTTTCTTCAACAGGCTGAGAAAAAGAGATGGAAATACACTCAGTGCGAATTAAATCTATCAATCGGAAGCGCCATTAGACAAATCTCAAAATAATCCAATTCTAACAGAAACTTGCTTGTATTTCCGAAACCTTACTATTTAGGTATAGGAACATGATAGGTACATCATTTTGTAAGGGATTTTAATTGCCTTTTATAATAGGTCTGTTTCTGGAGAAATTACAAACCAATCAGAGTGAATTTCATTGGTTGAAACATGTTTTTTGACTGTTTTCAATCAATGAAAATTTCGCTCTGACTGGTTTGTGATTTCTGCGGAAACCTAATATTTCATAATATACAGGGGCTCTATTTAAAAAGTGCACCTTTCATTTTTTTTTGTACCTGTCAGCACAATTACTAATTTTGACCAACCCCGATACCCTGTATAATGTAGAACAAATTTTTTTACTCAAAAGTAATATGCAGGACCTCCCTAAGTTATCTTCACAATTTAAACTACGAATATCAGTGACGTAGGTAGCAATACAAATTTAACTAGAGCTATGTTTTGAAGAAAAAATAAAGAAATTAATTAATAAGTCGAAAACCACTAGAGATAGGTATAGGACAGTATTATACAAAAATAATCAGAAAGTAATAGCGGAGCGAAAAATGCAATAATATACAAGGTATCTGATTTAAAATATCAAACTTTATATTAGTTTTTGGTATAGGCGGTAACGTCGCATCGTTGAAATTATTCTAGAATGATAGATCAGGAGCAATTACTTGGGCATGCAAATTTTGAAAAACATCCAATATTCCATTTTCCATGAGCGTCTAACGTACCATCGGCCAAAAATGCACGGATTACCTTTCAAAAAAAACTAGACACAGTGTGTACAATGCCTTTTCTCTTTCTCTCATTTTCGATATTTGCTGCCGATATGGGAAACATGTGGAAAGACAAATGTTAATACCATTCAGATAGTACAAAACAAAATTCTGAAAGTACCAACTGTTCAAATATGATGAGAATGACCAGTACCTACAGAAACTTTATATAGAGAACTAAAAATTCCAATGCTTGATAAAATATTGGAAGTGGAACAAATTAAACCTATATACAGGATCATTATCAAAACACAAAAGTCCAATATAAATATTGTATTGTCAAATAGTTGGGGGACTAGATCACAAGAAAGTATTTACCAGTAAGCTATAAGAACAATTATTATAGGTTTAAGTAACCTAGTAGCACAGTCAAGTAACGTTTACAATCAAGTTCCGGAAAATATCAGGAATATAAAAAATCATACATTATTTATAAAGCAAATAGAATTAAACTAAGACATATTAGAGAATTATCAAATTCAATAGTATAGAATCCATCCAGCACTGGTGTATAGTTTTAATTGTAGTATTCTCGAGGCCAGAGCTTGAAGCACTGATTAGAGAATGATTTAATTGTAGGTATAATAAATGATGAAAGAAATAAAGAATATTTTCAAAAAAAAAGTCCTAAGCAAATTGAATTGATTTTGTTTTTGGGCCGGTACTTTGAAACTAATTCATTCCTTGCTAATCGCCCAGTAAACATAGTTATGTATGTGAATCTGGGGTAGAAATTTACATAACTACTTTACCTAATTACGTATTATAAGTATACCTACTTTTTAGGTCTTTTTTTAAGTCACAATAAGGTGAAATTTAACTTAAATGTAATACATAATCTGAGCTCAAGTAAATGTAAAATTTATATCATATTGACGTGAACATTATTATGACCAAAATTCGTTTAAATTCCACATATTAAATATTTGTATTTACTTAAATATAATATGAAAATTCTACGTAAATGTTATACCTACGTAGAGGTATATATAGGTGTGTACCTACTCTGTTTTCAGATGCTTTTAAGTACCTACTTACTATCCGATGTATATATGTATAGTCTCGACATGTGTCGCATATGACAGGGATCAGATCAGTGAAACAGTAATCTACACATTTCGTGCAATTCTCAGCTAGTTTGGGAGGGTAAAAATATCCTTAAGCAACTGGCTGGGAGGAATGAAGTAACCCTGATGTGGGTACTAGGACCCCAGGGTCCTTATTCTTGAAACAGAGGAGCAACATTCCCAGGAGAACGAGTATTATAGGCAAATCAGACAACGACCACTGCAGATCTTGCGAACAAATAACATAAACTACAGAACATTTAATCTCTGAATGTCCTGCTCACTTCTGCAAAAGGCTGAAATACCTTGAAGGGGTACGAGAGGTAGGCACTTTGGGAGAAACCTACAAAATATCTGGAAAGGTAGCAGCGAGCGGCTAGAACAAGTTCTAACGACTTCCTGATTTCAACCTACAATCTATCATGGTAGATTTCGACCATGTTTTGACAGTGCCAAAAGAACTATTAATTACATAGTATGTGTGAAAAAAAGTTGCGCGTCACCTACTGACATTACATAATATGAAATTTATTATTATTTTAAATTCGAATTATCAAAATCAACTCCTATTCTTTGGTTCGGTTTCCTGATTAGGTACGCTATAAGCAATTATCATAAAGTAGACTTTATCCAACGGACATCCGAAATTGGTTCGATAACTCAAAGTAAATAATAATTAATTTTAGAACTTCATTGATAACAAAACAGGAAAATGAGTTTTCGGTAAGTACCTACAATTTATTTTCGGCAGACTTTACATTGGAATTACAATATTTATTATTTTGCCTTTTCACAAAAAGTTATTTCACAGAACAAAAACAATTATTATTCGACTCGAAAATGGCTTGCGAAGTCCAAAGCCAACCCTTAACACATTAAAGTTTAGACCCTCGATAACATTGAATCGGTTCAGTTATTGCTTCAATTTTAGGACGCTTAAAAGGAAAAATGGGGGTATTTCGAAAAAAAAAATAGAAACACTGCTTTCTTTAGAGTCCAATTATTTCAAATATTACAATTTGTAAAATTGAAATGTGAGTTTGCATCAAAAGCCTAAAATCTCATATTTGCTCCCTGTTTTTCTCAAATACCCATCGATAAGCTCAGCAGCAGCTCATTCATCATAATAACATCCGAAAAAGATATAACAAATTGATCTCTTTTTATAGACCCCACACGTATCGTGAACACTGAACACTGACTGTACAAATAAAACCATTACTGCACTACCCTCGAATTCGGCTGCTTCCTAATTCCATTATTGCACAATGCGTTCATCCCCATTACAAAAGTTGAAAATCGAACAGAGCGCGGGGATGGATATAATATCGGTATAACGCAATAAAGTGGCTTTTTCTGGGGTGTATATTGTGGTCGGACTGACAAAGGGATGATCGAGGCGTCCCGCTGAGATCGCTAAATATCTTGTCAGAGGAAGCGACTGAACTTGCTGGAAAAAAACATACAATGTACGTCGAAGACCCTTTTCTAGGGCTGGGGGTTCCCTGCTGGGCTTATGCAAATTTACGGAAGTATATTGTGTGTTTGCAACTGCCGTTTAATTGTTTACTTTGCTGCGCCATTTTAATTTTTACATAAGTCGTTTGGAGGAAATTAAATTTTGTGCCTTGAATGTAAAATGAGGCTGGGTCCTTTCTTGAAATTTGTATCATAGAAAGAGGGCAAAAATTTTTAAACTTTCAAATTATGTTATCAATAATGCTCTTCTTGTGGCAAATTATTTAATTTAACGATTCCATTGCGGAATTATATCATAAATTGAGATTTCCGCGAGTTTACTGTTAAAATGTTGGTCAAATCAAAGAAAATTGTAGGAAGTTGTTTCTATTAAGTTTATGTTATTGAAGTTAAAAGATAGACTTCTGGCCTAACGATTGAATAGGTAGATTTGTTTTAACGTTGATAATTTCATGGATATCTTTTTAAACATTCTAACAATAAGGTGGTTAAATCTCGCTCATCAGATGGAATCCTAGGGCCTCGACACTCGAGTGATGGAGATAAGGAGGAGGTGGACAAGTTCAGATTTAATCTGATAGGGCCAGGAGTACAGGTGAAGTTGGTCAACGGCGGAAAAGGCAGACGAGATGTGTAAAGTCCAATGGTCTTGGACGAGGAAAACTAATTTTCTTCCAATAATAATTGTCACCTGAAGCCCAGGGAACCATCAAACTGTCAACTACAGAAAAAACTGAAGCACTTGAAATAAGTGGATACATGGACTTCCGGATGAAACAACTAGTTGCTTTCAATTATTTATTCCATCGATCCAAGGAAGCCATTGTTTTTATTTAGGACCCAAATTTTCCCACCATATCCCGACACACTCAATAATCCATGCTTGTAAGAACGCAAAAATATAAACATGTTAGATCATTCATCATAATTAAGGTCATTTTTTGTCAAACTTTTAAGATTTTCTATACTTATTGATGACAATCTTTCCGAATACACACAAAAGGTATATTTTAATATACGCCCCCAATAAAATAGTCGGATTCGGCTTAATAATTCCTACATCAATCTAAAAATATGTCAGTCCAAAGAAGGACCGTGTAAAAAATATTTTTGAGCATTGCCAAAAATTTCTTTTCATTCAAAAATGAAGCCCTAAAAAGATGGATTGCGTAAGATTTCTCACGGCATCAATAGGATTTTTTTTTGGTAGCAGGTTATACACAGGTGCGTATTCTTTTCCGAATTGTTTGTAGCGAACAATGACTCTTTTCAAACGGGGCGTGTACGTCAAGTCAGTGCTTTTCAATGCATTTAAGTTATAGACCCGGGCATCGATAAAGTTCATAGCAAAGCTCTATTATCTGGGTCAACATAATTGTGTTTAGTGCCTTGGGAGTTTGCCGAAAATAGAGAAATACCAGCTAGGTTGGGTTTGGGGACTTAATTGCTTGGAATATTAGTTAAATGGCTATTTGCTTATGATTATTGCCTTTGAGGTTCTTAAAACAGTGAAAAGTAGAAAACTGATTCTTGCATTTTCAGCCTCGTTAAGAAAAACTGTTTAATAATGCGCCACATATATCAAACTGTGAAAAAATTATCAAATAATAAGTGTAACTTACTTGCGTTCGCATTGGTCACTAAACACAAAGGTAGGCAAAAAACAGACTTGCTCTACGCTCTCTCATTAGCTACTAATAATTTTCAAAATACTTTAAAATTTAAACGATCTTGTTTAGTATTGTTAATGCAGTTCTACTTTTTGAACTTTTTATCTTTAACAAGTAAATAAAAGTATGAAAATGGTTTACAAGAGAGTCAACTTTCACAGGTATGCACTTGATTTGGTAGCAAAGTTTTCCGAAACTGGTTCGGTGAACAATAGAAAACGGAATGACCAACGAGTAGGTACTAAATGAAGAATTCTAATTAAAGTTTTGAAAACATTCGTAGCACAAGATTCTCATTGAGTACATTCAGGCGGTGCCAGCGGCTAAGTTCAGCCACTCAGCAGGGCCTTTATTCTCGAAACCGAGGAACAGCGTTCTCATGAGAACGATTTCTCTGTCATTGTCAGTGTTATGGAAATATGAATACCGACGTCAAAGACAGAATTTTCGTTCTCATGAGAACGCTGCTCTCCTGTTTCGAGAATAAAGTCCCTGCTGAGTGGCTGAACTTAGCCGCTGGCACCGCCTGAATGTACTCCTTTTCTTTACGGGCACTAGCTGAACAGACGGAAATGTCACGTGAGATTGTCAGAAGAGCACTGAAAATGCATACATTTCATCCCTATAAAATGTAGATAGGTACTTCAAGAGCTATAGCTCTATGAGAACGATTTTGATAAGAGAATAGAGATTTGTGAAATCATGTCCAATCGAGTCAACGCCATCCATAATCTTCTAACGAATATCTGTTTTAGTGATGGATGTTCATTTTCACTAAATGGCAATGTTAACAAACAAAATTGTCGCTATTGGATTAAGGAAAATCCTCATAGTTCTCAAGAAGGGCATATACGCAGCATCCCCAGAGAGTTAATGTTTAGGCTGGTATACTTGGAAATTCCATTATTGGTCCTTTAATTTATTAAAGGAAATTTAACAAGCAATTTGTACCTCAATATGCTTGAAGAGACTACTGATCCGCCTATAACTCATGAGCTATAGAAGCGCAAATTTTATTTATTTATTTATTTAAAGTGCCTCAACAGCAAAAGTCATGCAAGCTAATTTCCAGTGATCCCAATATGTGACGGCACCCAAATGATGGTAATTCGCACTCCCAAAATGTATAATGATTGATAAATATTATGTATCTGTTGAACTTATGGATTTGTTGAATATGTGTTACATAATATAGAGTGAATGAACGCTAAAGAATCAGTACAGATCGCAATGTTCTTACTTACACCTGAGAACCTGAACTAACACTGGAGGCATCGGTAAACAAAACTTTATCATAACTTGAGGAATGGACAGTCTCAAGAAACAGTTTTCTAAGTAATGAACTAGAAGTGTTATGCTTGAATTCCGTCAGCAGCGAATTGATACTAGACCATGATCTAAAAACCATGGTGGAGAATTCAGAGTTGAGGGTATAATTCAGGAAAATCAAAATCAGGAAAGTTATTTCGCAACATATGTGGGTAAGAGTAATAAAGGTTTCCTAGAAGTATGTTGAGTATACATCCGAATTTTATTCAGCAGATTATTATTAACAGGATTTGCATATACAGATAGATTGATTTCTTGTAAATTATCAGTGATTAAAGGTCTCCGTGTAACATCAAAAGCTCCGCACGCAAATTGATGCAGAAAGTAATTCTGTTTTACAAGAGAAGCTGTTATCATTCCAATAGGACGCAAGACAGTGCTTCAACCTCATTACTTTCATCTTGTCCGAAAGTGATTAAACGAGAGGTTCCCGGATAGATGGATTGGCACAAGAGGACCAATTAAGTGGCCCCTAAGATTCCTGAATTTAACTTTTTTAGACTGTTATCTTTGGGGATAATATTTCAAATTCATTATTCATAAAACACAACCTGCTGATATTGATGATCTTGAAATGCAAATTACAACAGCATACCGGTCAATTTCCGGTAACGTGATGCCTTCATGCTTGCCTCTGATTATTACCGCCAGATCATCTGCGTAGCCTAGGACAGTTATTCCGACGTTGCTTAGTCTGGTAAGGATGCTGTTTACCACTAGTGTCTACAAGAGAGGCGAAAGGACACTTTCTTGTGGGCAGCCTTTAGCCGTGGTGACAGTGACTGTTTCGCTGATACTGAGCAATGTTTTAGCATGGCTTCTTTCCATCCTATAATGGGATGGGGATGGATGATTTTGGTATGAATGTCACGCCATCCCCACTCCAGGCTAGTGGAACGTAACCTAGAGTGAGGCTAAATTTGAATATTATTTGAAGGTGTGCCTTTAGGATATTGTAATCCTTTTGCAGTAGGGCTGGAAAAATACCGTCCTTTCCTGGTGATTTATACAGCTTAAAGCTTTCTATCGCCAATTTTATTCTGTTTTGCGTGAATATTCTCTCTGCCAGCCTCTTTCGTTGGGGCGATTAAGTCCAGGCTTGTTCTGAGAATTTTTCAAGATTAATCCCGGAAAGTGAGTCTCCAGTAAGACCTCTTTGTGGTTGTTGTATTACTCTCCGTTTGGTATTTTTACCAGACCAATGCCATTTGAGTGTTTTTCTGTAGATGTTGTGCTGAGGTTGATTCATTTATCCCTTCGCAGAACTGTCTCCAGGTTTGGATTTTCTTAAGGCTATATTGTACTCTTACCATGCTAGAAGAGCGTTTAATAAATGTATTAATGAATATTCCTATGAAACTTGTTCTAGAAATAGGGGATTAAATCTGCATAAATTCTAACTACGCCCATTGGTTAATAAATACCCAACGTAAAAAATATTGCCGCCATTATTTTCCAGACAAAAAATAAAATTTAAATTTTCCATTGAAATTAAGATCCTATGGGAATTTTTATAAGTAAAATAATTCCGATATAATAAGGCATCTAGCTTATTAAATAGTAAATCTTGAATACAATAAGGGATAAAATGTGAAGAAGCGAGCGAATAAGTATATAAGCGAACAGATTAGGAGAAGCGGTCTATTTTATAAAGCTCCAATTTGAGCGAACTAGTTAAATTGCGGAGTTGGAGTGGCAGACTTGAAGAAAAGGGATCAAGGAATAAAGGCTCCCTTATTTTATCGTAATGGAGAATTAAAATTTGTTTTCTCGTAATGTGTGATTTGTTACTTTAGCTGCTCATTTGAAATTTCTTTCAATTATGTCCACATACCTAGTATTATTTAGAATTTTAAATCTGAAAATATGATATGATATAAATAATAAAAATAATCTGCTAGATACGTTTGTATCTATAAATGAACTTTCAAAATTGTCTTTTTGAGATAGATTGAAATAAAACGGACAAAAAATATTGGTTTAAAAACTCTTCCCTAGCCAGAAAAACTTCCGCAAAGTTTTAATTTTTTTCCTAAAGCGGATAGTTATTTCCATAATTCATTTTTCCAGAATAAGGAAAGTATCGTGAACTTTTGTACACGCTAAATGTCTTAGCATCAAGCAATGAACCGTAAAATTGTGACCTGATACATTTTATTTAAGCATGTCTGCTTTTCTTGAAACGAAATATCCGGATAGCACTTTGGCAAATTTCAACGTTCTGTTCACTTTTATCGTTATAGCTTTGATGTATTACAATGGTTTTATCTTTTTATAAGAAGCCAGATAAAAGGGTTTTTTCTTCAAATGCTAGAGGATTTATTGATAACTTTTTAATTTGCGCATTGCTACGATTCGGAACACCAAAAAACTCTCCAAAATTAACTTCAATGGTTACTCAATCTAATCAAGTCACTGAATTTATTTGAAGGTAGACAAAATTGCGCCACTTCGAGTACGAACATGCGAAAGGAGAGACATACAAAGATGATGATGACTTTTGGGTTTAAAAAACTTCTATAGAAGAACCCTTGCTTGTGCCAGGATGATTATCCAGAAGCTGTTGTGGACTCGTTCAACTGCCTTACTATGAAATTTATTGTTGAGAATATTTGGATATTCTTGACTATATGCCAGAATATTGTTGATAAACAAAAAAAATAGCACTGGGAGCCCTGAGTCAATTAGGTAACCATAGTTGTCTCAGATTCGAATCCACCAAGACTTTCATGTTGTTTTCGGCCTGTCAGATAAGACACAATCGACTTTACAAGTCTTTCATCGATTCTAATCCTCCTCAATTCTACTAATGAGAGGTTGTGTGATACACTATCGAATGTTGTTTGAATTGCATCAGCCTGTGATCCTGCTTCAAGATTTGTTCAATAAGGAATTGGTGATTTGCGCCATTTGGATATCATATCAAACAAAACAGCAAAGCGTGTATTACTAAGAACCACTGAGGACTTACACAGGCGCTAAGATCAATGTCAGCACAAATTTCTGTCGTAATTCTAAGACTTATCAATCATTCAAAGAAATTAGCAAGCGAAGGCAGTTTAAACCCAAATTAAATTTAAGAAAGTTATACTCTTTTGTGACAATTATAAATGCCTGTTACAAAAACTGTTTACCCTCTGTTGACATGATGTTCAGATCAAAAAGGAGCAGGTAATTAATCATCGGCGTCCTTTTTAGATAGCGTCTCAGTACATTTGCCTTCCGAAACTTTTCATTCTATATAGAAAACGGCCAAAAGTTAGGTAAAGTTATTTCAATGAACGTTTTACAAATTCACTTCCTCCTAAGGGCTATTTAGAAATCTATTGAAAAGTTCAAAAAGTATTCGGAAAGGTAGGAGGCGCCCCGCTGAGTTGTTTTGACTCCGATTTTATATCGGAAGTTGGGATCGATTATTGTCAACACCCTTATTGAAACTGTATCAAGCTGTGAAGTAATGACTATTGCAGTTCTATTTGAACTTTTGTCTAATTATTGCTTGACCGTTGGTGTGGACAGGGCAGTTAAAGTGAGTGGGTCATTCTACTTCCTCCTTCCGAAGGGTTTTAATTGTTCGGTTTATTTATGTGCCTCCTGTTCAAAATGTTTGTATATACTTTAACTGGAATTGGCTCTTATTGCGTGGGAAATAATGTCAGTTTTTAGAGAAAAAAATATCCCGTAGGTCTATAGGGATATTTAAGATATTATTTATTGAGTTGCAATTATTTGCTTGACGTTGTTGTAAAGAAAAAACGAATCATTTGAAATGTAAGTGAAATACCAAATTTTATTGAAAGAAGCCCTGCAAGCCCAGTATTCTCAATGAGTTTTAGATCTGGGGATTGAGCTGTCCATTCAAAAACGCGAATATTTCGCTCCAAAAAAAATTCTAGTGATTGAGTGATTCTCGAAGTAACTGATGGAGGGGCAATATCGTGCATCAAAATCAAATTTAGATTGACAATGTTTCTGTATGGAACAAAAACAGGTTTTAGGAAACTTGATTGTTTGCCAATGGAAAACTAAACGGGGTCTGTTAAATTCAACTTCTTGTGCCTCGTGCTTTCCAAGACGTATGCCTCCCAAAAATCTGGATACAAATCAAACAAAGATTCATTGATAAATAAAACGCTTCTTCATTTTGCTCTCAAATCACATAGTTTTATGAACTCAGTCGAATGGTAGATTCCTCCAGTTCAGAAGTTCGCACATCCAAGGCCTTGATAAACTTCCAAAGCAACATCAAAGTAGCGGAAACCGAACGGGAACTTCGAATAAAGCAGGACGCGCACTGAATCGACTCGGCGAAGAGCATTCGGTAGTTTTTGATACTCATGCAATTAAATGAGACTCCGCGCACGGCATCGAACTCGTCGACTCGACGTGGTCGACTCGAGTCTCATTTAATTGCATGAGTATCAAAAACTACCGAATGCTCTCCGCCGAGTCGACCGGTCCGAGTCGATTCAGTGCGCGTCCTGCTTTAGTCGTTGTTACGTAGTTATCACTAAAAAACGCCTTTCTAGTTTTTTTTATTTTTGTTTAGAGTTTTTTAGTGATTCTGTAGTTATTATTACTACAATTTGGAACTTCATAGCTTTTGAAGTTTCTAGAACGGGATTGTTATTATGTGAAATAACTTTGAAGTCGCAAAGCCTTGAAGTAATATTTGATAGTTCCAGTTACTTTATCTTTTTACTCGTATATCACTTCAAAGTTTTTATTACTTTATGAGCGTTGAAAGTACCGTTAAAAGTCGTTGCTAGTTTTGAAATTTCTTCAGAGTTATGGAACTATGTAATGATATTTTATTAAAACTACTGCACAGTAATTTTTACTTCCCACTTTGTCTAAAAATCACCACAAGGTTCCAATTACTTAATTAACATCGGATATATTTTCGTTTCGGAGGTTGAAGTTCCAATAGGAATTTCATAGTGCCATAGGGAACTTTATCGTGACCTTTGGGAACTCTGACATTGTTTTGTAGTTATCGCGAGTATACAGGGTGTTTTTTAATTGATTGTCAATATTTAAGGAGGCAATTTTTAAGTCCATTTTAAGAAGAAAACTTCATATGAATGTATGCTCTAACCGTCTTAACTTTTGAGCTACAGGGCGATAGAGTTTTAATGCAATTCGTCATGCATTTACTATGTATCAAGAGGCATTTTTCAACGTACCACATTTTATTCAATTTCCACCAGTGGCGTTCGTACGGAATTTGACTTGCCTATTTTGGCAGACATTGATGCTATACGACACTGGTTTTTCTCAGAATAAAAATTATTCTTGAAATCATCAATCATTTCTAAGCAAAGTTGATTGCTTGAGTTTTTACAATCCGACGCACGGTTTTCATCTAAAAAAATAAATTCTATTTCTCTGCATGGCACGATAATGATTATGATCATGCAGAGAAACGGTTTCAATTTTTTCAAGCGAAAACCGTGCATTGGATTGTGAGAAATCAAGTGATCAACTTTGCTTGAAAATGATTGGGGATTTCAAGAATAATTTTTATTCTGAGAGAAATCAGTGGCGTACTATCAACGTTTGCCAAAATAGGCAGGTCAAATTCCGTACGAGCGCCTCACTGCTAGAAATTTAAAAAAATGCATGTACATGTATGCCAAATTTCATTAAAATATCTAAAGTGGTTTCACAGATATCTCAAAAGTTGAGACGTTTAGGAGACACGTTCATGAAGTTTTCTTCTTAAAATGGACCCAAAAATCGTTATAGAACGGTAAATTTATCTTACAGATAGTTAGGTACCAGCGAGTTTATCTGAAGATGTAACATATGGAATGTAGTAAATTGAGGGGCTCAGTGGGGTTTAATTTCAATTGTTTATCTAAAATAAAGCAAAAATATATAATATTTGAAATTGTTTATAGAAAAAAGAATTGAAAAAATAAATTATCTCTCTCTGTAAGTAGGTACCTAAATAATATGTTTAAATATTTACATCACAGCTTGGTTTATACACAAACATACAAGAAAATATACAATTATTACTATTTACAAGAAATTACAATTTGTAAACTATATGCATTTTCATTCAATATAGTATATTTTCATTTAATACATCATAGGAAAAAACGGATATCCATTAGTTTGTCCGGACGCCCAAGCTTCAAACGGCAACACCACGGGAACGGCGTATAAGCCTCTAGGTTGAAAATGTGTCCGGGAATGCTTTTTCAAATGATCTTTTCTCCCGAAACGTTTTCCGCAATGGCTACACGGGAAAGGCCGAAGACCCGAATGTATCCTCTTATGTCGTGTTAACTCTTCATTTCGCGTAAAAGTTTTTCCGCAATCTTTTTCGTCGCATTTGAAAGGGCGTTCGCCTGTAATAAAAATAAATAAAGATAAGTAAAACTATTAAACAAGAAAATATAACAATTCTAAGTTGAACAAACTCGAAGTGACAATACCAACTAGTCTTCTACATTACTTTTCATTATTCGTATGGTAGAATTCAGTCAATCAGCTAAAAACTTTACTATAGATCAAATTCTTTTAGTTTATGTCCAGAATAAAATGAAATCGAACTTTCTGAGTGTATGAGATTATAGCAGATCAGGACTATTTTTAAAGGATCATGGTTTATTGAACTAACCCACACAAAAGCACATTTTATCAATTTAACCATTTTGTGTAAATTTGGGCAATCAAAACAATTTTCCCAACTAATTGAAAAGTCGTTACAAATTAACCAATAGTGCCTCTTTGTACCACACAAAAAATATTACAAAGAAAGCTTTACATTGATAGTAACCTAACAACAATCCTGTAACATACCTGTATGTATTCTAATATGTCCCTTCAATTGTCCATTATTCGAAAACCCAACATCGCAATGTGGACACTTATACTTTTTTGGTCTCTGTTTTTTGGCGGCTATCAATTTGGATTGCTGTTCCTGGCTCAACACCCGTGCGTATTCTTCTAAAGCATATCCTTGAGCTAATGACTCCAAAAGTAGAGGATCGTTTGGAGGTAGTCCAAGGTGTTGAGCAAGATTTGCTTGAACTAGTTCGTTGTTTATGTGATAAGGGTCTGGTAGATATTCTGTTGATAGTGTTGTTGAGAAAGCTTCTGGACACATCGATGATGATGATTGATGGCATAAATTAGTTTTCAAAATGTCATGGTTTGTTTTTGTATTGCACCCTGAATCACTTTGTGGAGAAGGACACTTTTTCACAGGTGAAATTTTTGTTGGCGACTTTTCTGGCGTTTTACATAAGGTATCTTCAAATTTTTCTTCAACTTCTTCATCTTTGGTCGTGGTAGATATTGTAGAATCTTGCGAATTATCTTTTACATCACTTTTTGTTACTTGATTATCCCACGGCCTAAATATTCTAGTATTACACTTATTCTCTTCTTTCCTCATTTGATAAGGACACAATTCGTTGTTTATATACATTATTTTTTTCTTATAGCAATACACTTTACACTCTTGACCAGTCCTAACTAAACAAACTTTAAAGAAAATGTTTGGTATATAGCCACCCCTCGCAATTTGGTGGGCAGTCCTTGTGGTGAAGTGGGGGTAAAACGCATAATCTCAACAATACCATAACCCTCTTTTGTATCGTTCCATTATTGAATGAAATGGATATTTCTGGGGTTCATTGAATAAGGGCCGGCATGGGGTGACTTTTAAGGTAGCTGTTGCCGACTCGGGGAGGATTTGTGTAACTGTTATGATTTTTTACGCTTGTCTTTTTCTAAATGCGGTCGAATTTAGTTGTAATCTGGTTAGGGTATAATGACATTTCAGGTACCTAAGCGGATTAGAACTGAATGTGCAAATGGAGTGATGCTAAGCTGATAGGTAATTGTTGATAAGTTCACAGAACATTTAAGACAATTTTTTTTTGTTGGTAGGTTCATACAATTTAGGTTATTGGAGAACAAAATCTCCATTGGTGCATCATGTATTGATGTTACAATTACTATTAATAAAGCTAAATCAGTGCGGCATTATTTTATAGTATGAGGAGCCCTAAGCAGTAATATTGATATACAACTTCATGATAACGTAATCCATATCAAGCTGAATCTATCTACATACAAAGCTGCAAATTCAAATTCAAAATAAGCTTTATTGTCAGAGAATAAAAAAAAAACTTATTGATTATGATACATTTTACAGAATAATTAATAAAACTAAGTCAGTAAAATAAATGAACATTTACATTGTAGGCGCAACAATTATTATTATATTAGTAAATGATACAAAAAACAAACAAATCACAGACAGATTTGAAACTAGCATAAATACAAGTTATAATATAACAAATCGCAAAAAAATCTTAAGATTTGGAAAAAATAGAAAAAGACAATAAACATTCACTAACGCAATTTGAGGTCAAAGTTATCTAATGTCGGTGAATTTTTGTACAACAGCTGTAATAGAAGCAGGAAGGTTGTAATTTTGTGTGAAAACATTTAGAAATTCATCATTCATCAGTTTGTAAAAGGCATGTTGAAGTAAAATGCTTTTCGAATGGCTGCGAAACCTTGAAATATCTGAGTTGCAGGAAGATGATTATAGAGTTTCACGCTGTTGTAGATGATTGAATTTTTCACAAGAGTAGAGTATCGCATGAAAAAGGTGGGTTAGTGTACAGGGAACGAAGATAATTGTTTATGTATGAGAATAACCGACTCAAGGATAAAAAGACAAGGCAATGTTGAGATATTATATTTTTTAATTAAGGGTTTGCAGTGTTCCACTGAAGAAGTACCAGCGATAAAGCGCACTTCTCACTGCTGGAGTTTACATACTGACTGAAACAGGTATTGGCTACAATAGCCCCAAAAAGGTAATCCATAGGAAAGGCGAGATTGTATTAATATAAAATATACTGACACAGTAGTAAACAGAAGCAAGTTGCTTGTTAAGTGCAGTGATATGCGACCAGTGGCGACGCGTGACCGGGGGAACCCCCGAACCATTTACCCCCCCCCCCCCCCAGGGTAAATGGTTCGGGGGGCTGAGAGAGCGCCCTCCAAAAACGCGCCGCAGGCGTAATTTTTCGCAAATTTCAAGGTCATTCACTTTTCCAGAACAATTATTTCATTTGTGAAAAAAATAAAACAAAACAAAAATGTATTTTCTTCAATATATTATGTATTTTCTTTTTGGCATCGTGATTTTTCTCTTGATAATTCGATCCTGGGGGGGTTAATTACCCCCAGTACCCCCCCCCCCCCCCCCCCGACGCGACGCCCCTGTATGCGACTGAAATTTGAAATCAATGTCAAGTTGAAGTCCAAGAAATTTAGTATTTATAGAGGATTTGATGGAGAACTGACCACAATCAATATCATCAACATTGCATCGAAACTCAAGCACCTGAGTTGAATAATAGTTTATTTGCCTCATACCAACACTTTATGGCCCTGATATCATCAGCCACACAACCGTTGAATCATCCGCGAACGCATCAAGATAGGGAAGATCATTTATACATATACTTATATGAGGAATAATATTTGTCCCAGGACTGCTCCTTGTGGAACCCCATGGACGATTGGTCGATCAGAACAACATTTTCCGTCCAGGGTGACACGCTGAATGCCATGTGAAAGATATGATTCGAACCGCTTTAAGTTCACACCCCGAAAGCCGTAGACCTCTAACTCTCTCAGCAATATTATGTGACTCACACAGTCAGAGGCCTTGGAGAAGCCACAGAACACCCCGGTCGGCGGTAGCAGAACCATTGTTGTCGTGCATCAGAAGCTAAATCCACCATACATTTTGTAAAGTTTTTCTACAACTTTGGATATTGTTGACAGCAATGATATTGGGCGATATGCGTACTTGAGACTAGGTGGAAAAGTGCATGATGAAAAGGACAGGTTGATTGTTTCCGATAGAACACCACAAGAGCCTGGTCCGGAAGTTCCCTCAAGATTTTTGTGGATATACCATCTGAACCGGCTGTTGACTGATTTCTAATGGACTCAAGAATGGATCTTACTTTATGGATATTGGTGTGAAAAAAAGAAACAAAAAATATTCATTGACATGCAAGTTTCTAAGATAACTTAAAATGGATCAACATCTGAGATGACGGCAGCAGTAAGGTTATCAGTGACAAGTGACAGTGCAATAAAAGCTGTTCAATTTTTCAGGATCAATGTCAATTTCTAGTGGTCTTAGTGCCGGTACTTTTGCTCTCAGGGCTTTGAATGTGCTCAAACCACATCATACGTATAGAACTTGGCCCATGCAAAACTTTGATGACGTATCAAATTCGTTAATCGAGAGCAAAAGTATCTACTATTTTTACTAGTAACATCTCTCACAATAGTCACAATGTTCCAGGTTTCCTTAGATTTATTGGCAGCATTGCTTAAACGATTTGAGTAGATCAAGTGTTTAGCAGTACGGATAGATTTCCTATAAATTTTTCTATATTTCAGATAAAAGGACTATCAAAAAAGTGTCTTCTTATAAGATTCTAAAATTTCCTTTTGCATTTTCCTCCTTAGCGATTCAGGAAGGCGGAAATTGTATCTTTTGTGTCCTCGTCGGTTAGTAAATAAATAAACTTTGATTGACCTTGAGGCGAGATCTGTTAGATGACCATCTTCCAATAAGTTCCGCAAATAGGTCTTGATTAGAAAGGGATTTCAAGGCATCTCATTCTTATTTCAGATTCGGCTTGAAAGAGTTGCAATTTTCGTGAAATTTATCATACTTAATATCTCCTATGTATCGGATGTCATCTAAATCCATCAAAAATGCGGTTCATTACGGGATATGTCAATGACGACGTACGTAATAGCTATTGATTTTAGAGTTTGTCTGTGGCTCCAAAATATTGATCTCTTGGTTCAGCTTCAAGCTTGTGTCTGCGCTTTCTTTTGATGTCGAAACAATCTGTTCAAATCTTTCCATGCCATCATTTTTTGACGGCTGTACAAAAACTATGTCATGATTGTATTCCAAATTAAATGCCAATTCCATAAAAAAAGAGATTTAAATGTTCACACGAGATGTGACTCAAGTTCATTGTTGGTTTAATCAAAATAGTTCATTACTCGAGCTCGAGGGCCCCCTGAAACTCGGGAGTTTTGGGTTGAGGGCGCTGCGGCCCACTTTAATTTATCTATAGTGAATCCGGCCCCAAAATTAAAACATTTCAATTGGAATGATTAAAGCCGGTTGGAATTTGGGCATAGGGCCACTTTAGCTTTGAAAAACTCTTCGTAAAGAGCAAATGCACTGGCTTACAGTACTTATTTAAGTCAATTGAAAACTTACAACGTCGAACTTTTATAACAAAATTGTTAAGGTAACTTTTTACATCTTACTTAAATGAATTCGAAATCCCCAAATTCCAAATTGATTGAGTTCATTTTGCCATAAATGAAACTCTCAAACTTCCATTACGCTGATTTCGTCTTTTTGTAACTGAAAACCTGAGGCCCCTAGAGATAGTGTTGACATATCTACCTAGCATTTTCCATATTAATATTGATGGAGATTGAAAACGAAAATTACTAAATAGAAATGTGTCAGATTCCGTGTGGACCAAATTATTTTTATAATAAATATTTGGAGGAGAAATGCATGAAAATGGACGTTTAATTAAAATTTCTATTTTGCGTTTAAATGAAAACGTTGATTTATTAGATTGTATACTTGTCATGTATGCACTTGAAATTTTATACGAATCAGTAGCTACTTATTTAATTTAGGGTAAAAATATGGGTTTTTAACCTACCTAATTTATATCAATCCCTGATAACACTTATTTTTAAATTTGATTTCCTTTATTGGGCCCCTACAAGTTTTACATATATACTATATACATAAACAAACCCTGAGAATTATTGTTAGTAGGATTTTCTTATGGAACTTCTTTAGGAGACCTTTTCGGTTTCTTTTCGCCTTCTCTGTCAGATAGATTATTTTGTTTTTTCGAAATTCGAAAAAAGTTAACTTCCAATTTTTGGGAATCCCTATAGTAAAAAGGAGGGATTTTCTTGGAACTTCCTTAAGAGGCGTTTGACGTGAAATTGCTAGGAGACCTTTTCGTTTTTTTTTTTTTTTCGCCTTCTCTACTGTATGGAATAATTAGTTTTGTCGAAATTCGAAAAATTCAACTCCCAATTTTGAGGAATCTCCAGTAAAAAAGAGGGATTTTCTCATGGAACTTCTTCAGGAGGCGTTTGACGTAAAATTGCCAAGAAACGTTTTCGGTTTCTTTTCGCCTTCTCTGTCGGATAGAATATTTTGTATTTTCGAAATTCGAAAAAAATCAACTCCCAGTTTTCGGGAATCACCAATAAAAAGGAGGGATTTTCTTATGGAACTTCTTTAAGATGAGTTGGACGTGAAATTGCCAAGAGACCTTTTCGGTATAGAGCAGGGGGGAATTAAATGATGGCCCTGAAGATGGCCCTTCAATAGTCCGAAAGCGCTCGGTTGATATTCATTAAAAATTTTACACCATCACAAAAGCTTTGCCTTTTCTTCAACTTTTTGGTACCTTTCCGCCTTCTGTACCGGATGGAATATTTTATTTTTTCGAAAAAAGTCAACTACCAATTTTGGGGAATTTCCAGGAAAAAGGATGGAATTTCTTTTGGAACTTCTTTAGGAGGCGTTTGACGTGAAATTGCCAAGAGACCTTTTCGGTTTCTTTTCGCCTTCTCTACCGGATACAATATTTTGTTGTCCCGAAATTCGAAAAAAATCAACACCCAATTATGGGGAATCTCCAGTAAAAAGGAGGAATTTTCTTATGGAACTTCTTCAGGAAAGAGCAGCCATTAGAGTAAATAATCTTATGCGTTCGATGTCAATACGCGACATACGAATAATGTTAAACAAAAACCAAGAAACACTTAATCTCTTTTCATCGCTAACATAATTATGTTGCTGTTATAATACTTATATATCCTTTTGAAAAAAATTTAAAAATTCGCATATTTTTTCAGGTTCAATTTGAATAACCTATTTGAAACAACAAGGTCCTTAGTCCTAATACTAAAAGTTGCTCTAGAAGGTCGGAGTGGATAGCGCAACCTGTAATGACAACAATGAAAGAGGAAATTTGAATAAATTTTTATTAACTAAATTAGTTGTATGCCATTCCAGCAACAAGTGCTGAAAGTGAAAAGTCACAAAAGTCACATAGGATTATGACAGTGGTCAGGCTAGATTTTTAACTGTCAAAATTCTATATTGCTACATGGTGGATATGCGATGTTGCATGCAAGGTAATGCCAGGACCAAAAAGCAAATTTCTGACTATATTCGGAGGACGAAGGACAAGACCGTTGGTATTCCAAGACATGCTTTCTAATCCAGTTCGGTTAGCAATCTCAATTTTGAAGAATCTTTCTATAGACAGGGCGAATAGTTGCTATTACAAGAAAGTCAGGAAGATGGCCAAGTAAATGAGCCCATAGCAAAGAGGCAAAGCTATTATTTCTGTCAAGGATACTTTATCTGATACACTTATTTTCAAGTTAATTCGTTTAACGGTTAAGATTATTGACTAAAACTTATCTGACCTCGATTCATCATACAATTTGACAACCGAACAAGAGTGTGCACTCACGTACAGAGCAGCAAAAGCGTGCTGCAAAGATATATTCCTTCGTCCTCTCTTGGTCCTTCGTTTTGCCCTTAAGATTATTGTCCGTTAAGATGGGTCACAAAAACCCTCCTTACTGAAAAGACTGGGCCGATTTAGAGGTTTTGATGGTATTGTTATGATCATTCATAGCAACGATTTTATTAATATAAAATCGCCTGTGATGAATTTTTGAAATCCCTTCGAAAGGAAAACATCTGCTATTTGGCACAGCAGATTTTTACGGTTGTTCAAAAGAAAAGGCTTAATGTAGCGATGAACGTTTAAAAAAGTATCAGCCATCCTACGTGTGGTTTGGGTAATTTAAGTGAAGTTTTTAAGTTTTATATTATAAAGAGTTGAGCTGGCTCATATTAAAAAAAATTAATTTCATAGCCCTGCGGCTTGCTTTTGTGAAAACTTACACAAGAAAAATGAGGCTTTGAATATGTAGAAAATAAACACCTAATTTTAATATTTCCCTAAGCTCAAAAATAAAGAAGCACTAAAATCCACAGTAATTAAATTTCTACAATTTATCAAATGCAATCATTCTGTCCCATCGGTCCGCCAAAAATTATATTTCTATTTTTACCAAAATTCATGAATAGATTTTAACAGGCTATCTTGATATGGTTATTGTGTCTGGTCCGATCAATCATACATCCACTAAAGCTTATAAAATTTCGATTCCAAGTTTGTGGAAATGAGAGGCTATTGTTCCCGATGTCGGAGGATGGACAAAAAAAAAACGACAGAACACTCAATCATAAAAGTTGACGGATACATTTTTATTATAGACGCATTGCATCATACTTGTCAATTCTTGGTTTCTGCCGAATTAATACTGGATTGAATTAGAATTTTTGCGAAAAAATGCATTTTTTAGTTCAATATTACACGTAGATTCAAAAGTTTTGTATCACTCTAAATCGTCGCATATTTTGTTGCTCGAAAAAAATGTTTACAATTTTTTTTCTCATTTTTGGTGCGACTATTTCTAGAATTTTACAAATTTAGGTGCAAAGATGCCTCGACAAGTCATAAGTGATATTGATTGTGCAAGAATAATGGCTTTATTTGAAGAAGGTCATTCTCAAAGGTTCGTGGCTAATAGATTTGGTGTTTGGCAAAGTGATGTGTTTAGCTCCTGCAATCGCTATCTCCAGAGTAATTATCTCCGTGATAGACCCAGAAGCGGTAGAAGACGTGTCACTAATCAACAACAGAACTGGTATATTCTCAGACTAATAATAAAACTAGAGACCAAACATGCCATTTAGAAATCGCCCAATGTTTACAATCAATCATCTTTAAGTCCATGACATAAGTAAGAGAGAGATAGACCTATAAAATGGCACCACTGTTCAGTGGCGGCGTGTGCAGTTTCCTCTGAAATTTTCCCAGAATCCAATAGAAGTTTTACTCACAATAAATTGCCATAAATATCCTCTAACTACGTCAATGTCAAGAGTAAAATGATGTCAAATTGCCGAAATATTGAAATGTGCTTGGAATCATTACAAATAATACATCGACGTACCATTTTACCGTTCTCCACCACACATTCCACAGTTTTAAATTTAAAAAGACCACTGATTAATACTCAAAATCACAAAATTAGCCTATCACTTCAGAGCAACACTGCCATATCCGTTATATGTACAGGGTGTATCAGGTTTGACTACAAAAATTTTAACACGTGAAAATATAACCCATTTTGAACAAAAAAAGTTTATACAACATGGGGTCCAAAGTCAACCATTTTCGAGAAAAAGGCCTGTGAAGTTTTGAAATTTTTTAACGAATATTTTAAAGGTAAAGAAAATTTCGATCATTATGAGATGTAGAAAAATTTAGTTTATCCAATTATTAAGTAATTATACATTTTTAGTCAGCAACAATAACAAAAAATTGAAAAAACAGCATACAAATTTCACTTGTAAAAGCGTATCTAAACATCTGGCAACACAGCACAATAAAGAATAGGTGGTTGAAAGTTGAACCTTGGTGGAGCTGAATAAATTGATTCTTGATTTGTCTAGTTGAGAAACGCGCGTAATTTAAATTCATTCTTTTTTGAAAATAAAATGTTTAGAAACATCGAATATGCAGATACTTGTTTAGGCAGAAACGTTGAAAAATGCTCATTTAGCTGCCAGAATTTACAAGGAAACTAGGGAAAGATTTCCCAAAAGAAAAGCACCCACCTGATGAAAGAACATTGTGCCCGTTTTACAACGATTGCGTGATACAGGGAGTGCGAGTTGTGAGTGTACAAAATCTGCGTGTTGATTTTAGAGTTTTGAGAACCTTTTAACAAAAATTAATATTTTCATAATAAGGATTTGACAATAAGTAGCTGAGTAAGTATTATTTGATTTTTCTCTTGAATGTTTAGTGCAAAAATGTCATTGAGTACAATTCACAACTTAATAAAACGGCACATTTTTTATTTTTACTAGAAAATTGATAAAAATGCAAGTTATTATTTACATTATTTGAAAGCCAATAACAAACCAAAACGTAAACAGATGGAAATAAATAAACTCCGTGCAATAAAAAACCTTTTTAAATTTACCAGTTTTATTTACCTTTATATTCTGGCAGAGATAATACCTGTACAATGTTGTCACGTTGTTACCATTTTTCTTAATTTTAATTCTCCGATAACTCCGAAAATACTAACAATTGACCCATGGTTAATAGGACAGTTTTAGCTTGAAATGGGCCATATTATCTCATGTTAAAATATTTGTAGTCATACCTGATACACCCTGTAGATTAAATAAGTCACATAAAATCATGCGATTGGCTGCTCGAGGATGCAATGTTGCCGATGTGCCATTTTTCGAGCAATATATTCCTGGTTATTCTAGAATTTTCAGCAATTTAAATTGAAAAAAGACTAATTATCCTATTCAAAAAGGCATTCAAGTTATGTTTCAACAAATATTGATATAATAATGCATTTAGGTACATTATGTTAAAACATATTTTGAAATAATAATTATCCGTGAACTCATTTAATATTGAAAATCACATCAGATTGTTGGCAACCAGGCATTTCATGCAAAAATCGACCTTATGGATGTTGGATCGCAAATTATTTGTTTACTGTTGTATCTGTTGTTTTCAGTTGTTAATCTGTGGGTATATTTGTCCACTTTACTATCCGAAGAAACCTGACCATGGCAATACCAGCACTCTGTCTCTAAAGAGATATGCGTCATGCCTTGGAAGTTCAAGTATCAGTCGAATACTTGCGACAGGTTTGAGGAGTCGCCGATCAATGAGAGTACCTTGACTACAACCTGAGCACAAAGTCTGTCGACTACAGTGAGCTCAAGAGCACGTGGCTTTACCTGCAGAATTTTGGAACTCGGTGTTTTTTCTTGACGAAACAAGAATTTGTTGGGTGCAGGATAGTCATCGCATACCTGTATAGAGAGAGCCAGCAAGTGCTGCCCAGTTTGCTTATGCACGCCCGTGGCCCGGGGGAAGTGCTATGTTCTGGACTGGTATCATATCTAATGGTCGCACAGAATTGATTTATGTTAAGGGCACAATGGTTACATTCAGGCGGTCTCAGCGGCTAAGCTCAGCCACTCAGCAGGGACTCTATTCTCGAAACCAAGGAACAGCGTTCTCATAAGAACGATTGCTCTGTCATTGTCAGTGTTATGCCGGACGACAAAGACAGAACCTTCGTTCCAATGAGAACGCTGCTCCCCTGTTTCGAGAATAAAGTTTCCGCTGAGTGGCTGAACTAAGCCGCTGGCACCGCCTGAATGTACCCAATGACTGGATAAAGATACATTAGAAAAATTCTAGATCCTTACGTCAAACTATGGTGAGAAGCTGTTGGCTTTTGGACCTCACCGTCGCGGAGTTGTAAATGAGTATCTGGAAAGGCAAGGCATCAATCGTTTGGACTGGCCCGCACTATCGCCAGACATGAATCCGATAGAGGATGTTTGGGACAAGCTTGCCAGGGCAATGGCAGTAGGCAGAAACCTACCCAGGACTCTACAAGAGCTAGCTTGCTGCTCGAAAAAAATGGCAAAATATTCCTTAAAAACATATCACGAATCTGATACAGGCATGGGCAGATGCCTCCAGGCTTTCTTGAATGCTATAGATGATGTAGAGCACATATCCATAACGCTACACTAAGATCGATGAAGATTTGTTGAAGGATAAGCGGTTGACATGAAAAACGGAGATGCAATATTTCCCATGTGGTTTCACATTACAACATATTTTCGAAAAACTGCCAGAACCTAAAATGAAATTATGCAAAACGAAAATAATGACTGGAATATAGAATAGTTAAACCAATGTGTGAACATCCCAGCCGATGTAGATCGAACGCTTTGCAGTTTTCTCGACCGGCTAATGAAAGCAGGCCTTTTCTCCCAGTGAAACGAATATGACAATCATATTTGTAATTTCGAAATGCATTTATGTTTGGTTGAAAAAATAAAACCTTTTAAGCGTCACCTTCAATAATTTCAACCCTCTTCCCTTTATCGCATTTACCCCGATGCATAAATCAAACAATCTTGTTAAAGCAGCACACCCCATACAGAGCCCCCTTCTCTCGCCCATCAACCCATTGCCTGAAAGGCAGTTTATGCAAAAATAGGGCTGATAGTCTTGAACCCCACATAGCCAATTAAGTTCGCTCCCTTCGACGCCCATCCCGAACCCCCTAGAGTCACACGAGGGGGGGTTGCACAGTCACCCCGCCTTATAGATGCAACCATGTGTCACCACATTCGAATGTCCGACATGAAGTTGCGGTTATATATTTTGGGGTTTTGGTATACAGGGATGGAATTAATTTTATAGTAAATTTTAATGTACGGATCATAGATTTTTTTTTCGGTAAACTTCCTTCAAGTTTCTAAAAGTTTGTATATTTTTTTTTAATAGCTAGTGCTAAAAAATAGAAGATAAATGAGAAGATGACAATCACGCCACAGCCTAACATCTAGAATTTGGATGTCCCTACACTGGCCTCACTACAAGAAAACATTTCTAGAATAGGTGCAGTATTCTTTTTAAGAGCAGTGAGACAAAGGCAAAGTTTCTTTTTCCCCTTCAACCAAAGTAACAAGATAACAATAAAGAAGTTTTTTATTTACTAATATACCCATCGTCAATATTTTGATTCTAATTTGATCGATCTGTTCAAGTTTAGAAATCTTTTGCCTAAATTTTTCAGCAACCCTTTTCATGAGCTCGATCCATCAAAATCTGTCAGTTTTGACCTAGTTGATGCCAATTTAGTCAAATTCGAGTCGTTGCTTTTATGATTTTGCTTGCAGAAACCTTTTGAGAAGTTTAATATTTTGAAATGCAAAATTAGATATTTCACAATAATTGATCTGTAAAAAGTATTACGTGATATCACTATTTTCCTTATAAAATGTATTACCAAAAACCAAGTTTCTAAACTTTCCTCACGATTCGCGCTTTTCGCAAGATAAAGTCAGTATAAAAGTGAAACAAGGTTTTTCATCGGTAATAGCGAAATCGTGTTCGCTTCTTTCCCTTAAAGTTACATTCATTTCCTTTGGAAACTATTTTACTTTCAAAAACACTTTCAACATCTCCATTTTATCGACTTCAGTTTCTGCCCATATATATATATCGGTTAGTGCAATAATTTTAAAAGGTCGGATGGACGTTTTTTTGATGTCAACCGGACCGTTAAAAAATCAATAATTTATTGTTGTTTTTAGATTAAATCCGATCATAACTTAAAGTGCATATGGGGATTTTAGAAACCATTAAAGAAACAAGGTGGACCAAATGAAGAAAAAGTTGCACAATCGAGTGCCTACCAATAATCTGTCATCAACTGCTTTGAATTCGGAATAGCAACGAAAGAAAAAAGTGTGTTTTTTATAAAATCCTTTATATCTTGTAAATTTTACAAAAAAAAACAATCAAAAAGTTCAGAAGAGCTGATGACAGGTTATTTGTGGGCTCTTGATTGCGCAACTTTTCCCCTATTTGGTCCACCCTGTATCTTCAATGGTTTCTAAAATTACCATATACTTCAAGTTAAATCGGACGTGTAGAGGGCAAAAGTAATATGAAGGCGGAGCCAGATGATACCTCAAATGAGCCAACAGTAAACACTTGAAAGGGACAAATCACAAAATTAGCAAGATTGTGAAGGACTTGTCCCAAAACTTGTCCAGAGCAACTGAATCTTCTTTCTAATCTCACGCTTTCGACCCTAAAGTATTTAAGTTAATGATAATATTATACAGGGTGGCACAATCGGAAACGTACCGCACATTGGCTGCTTGGTTTTACAAAATTGTCGTATAAAAAATATAGAGTTTTGAAATACCAACATATTTGACGAAAAATGCAAACATCTATTTGATTTTACTTTGAAACTTATTGTTGTTGTTAATTTAAATTATCCATTTATGCTCTAGAGCTTTTGCTCGTTTTGCTTCTAGGACATATTTTGTAGTCTATGCTTGATATTATGACTTGACATATTGTATCTGACTTTGACAAGTCATTGTCATGGGAAAATGGGAAGATTCTAACCCAATTATGTTTAGAGTAGCACGCGGTGCAGAAACGTTTATGTTATGTTTCTGAGTCAATTAGCAAGTGAAATAAATTCCCGTTTAAAGAAACAAGTTACATTAAATTTTATTGCTCGACAACCTGTCCCCCCTAACACCGTATTATTAGAATAAATTCCTCCAAAAAAATTCGCTGTTTTTGCTGATTCTTTAGACTCCTTTGGTTAGTAAACAATTATCGGGTTTTTGCTCCACATTCAGATAGGTCAGGTAGTTGCTAGAAAGCTGCTACGAGTCAAGACGAAAGTATCGATTACATCGTTAATTGAACTTCAATATGTGAATGATAACGTCGTGATGGGCCAATATAAAAGAACATCTTCAGGAAATTATCAATGTATTCAACCAGGCATGCAGGAGAATGGGCCTAGAGGTAAACATCGCTTGAAGTGTGCTAGCGCAGCGTTCGGGCGACTTCTAGAGAGAGTTTCAACAGTCACGACATCAGCGCTGACAACACTTACATATGGCTGCGAAACATGTACCACCTACAGAAAACACATAAAAAGCCTAGAAAAATACCACCAGCGCTACCTAAGAAGGATCCTACAGATTAAATGGCAAAATCGACAAACGAACATTAGAGTTTTAGAACCGGTCGAAACAACTAGCATGGAAACCCTCATCATTAAGCACGAAAATCGCTGGACAGGTCAGCTCGTCTGCATACCCGAAACACGTCTTCTACGACTCTACTTCAGGACTCTACAGTTGACTGAAAAAGAGAAAGCCAGATGAGGTTAACAAATACGCTACAAAGATTTTTTTACCAGCAACTGGGAACCGACGGCCCTTATGGCGTCAGTAGTCCACGACGGACCACAGACTTTTGAAGAACAGCGACGCAGACACCGACCGAAAAGAGGGACCGCAGGAAGGAGCGAAAGAACAGAGGAAGAAACCATGCTGCCAGAGGCTGGGTGTGCCAAGATTGTGGAAGAGTGTGCGGCCTCAGAACTGCTCTATATAGACATCAGAAAACGCACAATCGACGACAATAAGAATAAAATAAGAGATACTTAGGTACCCATAATCGGTATCGAGTGCTCGCCTATGATGATGATGATGAGATAGCTGTCTTGTGGTTGCATAAGTGTTTCAAAATTATGGAACCTTTTGAATTTATCAATTATGGTGTATTCAATTACAGAGAGAATAGAAATTGTTGACCTTTTTTTCGGAAACAATGTGGAAATCGGACCACGGAGCTGTTTAACCAACGACATCCTGACAAACATGTTTCTGAAAAAAATCCTATGCTAGTTGTTTTGGCCTCCTCTAAAATACTGATTGATGTTCGTTCGTCGGTTCTGCCATTTAATCCGTAGGATCCTTTTCAAGCAGCGCTGGTGGTATTTATTTTTCTAGGCTTTCTATGTGTCTACATCCATGTTTCGCAGCCATATGTAAGTGTTGGTATTACAATTGCATTGTAGATACGAAGTTTGTTTTCAGTGCTGTTGTCCTGATTGTTAAGACTTTCTCTAGAACGCCGCGCTAGTCCACTTCAAGCGATGTTGGATTTCAGCGTCAGTAGTGCATTCTCTGACAGATGGCTCCCAAGGTATGGGTAGTGTTCTACGTTCTGTAGAAAATGGTTATTTATATCTAGTTATATTTGATGCTTTGGGATTAGTATCCGGTGCTGGTTAGTTGCAGAATCTGCGTCTTGTTGAAGTTGACCTCCAGGCTGATTCCCGTTTATGCCTGGTTGAATGCATTGATAATTGTCTGGAGATTTTTCTCTGTATTGATCATCACGACGTTATCATCCAAAAGACAATTGGCCGTTGCCTAGAGCGTGAGTCGTAGAACTGTCCAACGAGTATTAAAGAATACAAGTTCCATCCTTATAAGATTCGGTTAGTGCAAGAACCTAATGAAGATATAACTTCAATCAAAAATTTGCCGAATTGTTAATTATCTATTCTTTTTGGTTAAAATAACCTATTCTATTTCTTTGAGTGAAGTTATCAAGTAGAATTTAATCTATTTTTGCATTTTTCGTCAAACGTATTGTTGGTTTTTCAAACCTCCATATTTTCTAAACGAGTGGATCGATTTTGTGAAACCAAGCAGCAATTTATCATGTATTAAGTACTTGACACCTATTCCCATTTGAAAAAAAATTGGGGGATGACACCCCCACTTAGGGGATGGATGGTTTTGTTATGCTTTTTACGTCAAAAATTGTTCAACTGACAAACAAAGTTGACGTGTTTTTGGAGTTTGTTGAAACGATCTTTCCTAGCCTGTAATACCTTGCGGTACGTTTTCCATGGGCCACCTTGTATATCCAATATCGGTCATATTTCTGTTGAAATTTAATTCAAATAACTAACATTCCTCCACATTGAGCTACCACTAATTGAGTAGGTACAAAACCTAATATCTAATCAATTAAAGGATTATTAAGCAAAACCAAAGCGAGAACGCAACCAAACCGCTCGACTCGGATACGGATTAAAATGGATCGAACGTCAAATACCGAGAAATATTTCCTTGTCGCTTTTGACAATATTGTCAGACACCCGCAATAAATGTTTGCATAGAAATAGTAGATTTGTGCAGAACGCGAAACACGAAGCACTCTCCGGTAAATTCGATTGCATTTGAATTTAAAATTATTGCATGCCTTTTGTGGATTAGAGTGCAAGGATATTTTCACGTTTTCCGCGATGCGTATATGGAAATATGTTCATTCTATTGATGATTAACGTGTCACTATATTAATATACTAAGGAAAATTGCATTACTCTATCGATATGTGAAATCCCGCGATGAAGTATATGAGGGATATTCAATTACCTACGTTCAAAGTTGCACTTTCTCTGGTTCTTCATTTGCCAAAGAGAAATGCACCCCTAAACGGCGTCATTAACATAACTGATACATTTTGATATTATAGACGGTTTAAACAAAATTATTCTTCCATCTAGAGTCTGAATCAAAATGTATCTAATCAAACTATTTTTATAATCTAAAATTTATAAGGAGCTAATCTGCGATATCAAAAAATTTAGAACGTATAGGGTATCTAGGTACACAATGGAAACAAATTTTACCTAATAAAAATGTAAAGGAACCAAAGAAGGTACTTGAAAGATTATTTGTTATCGGTAAAGTTCAAGTAAAAGTTTAGCATTCTTAAAGTGTCAACATCACTCCACAGGACATGAAAGACCATTGAGTAAAAAATCTGCCATTAAAAGATCAAGTCATCGGCTATTTAGAGCAAACACATAGACGAGAAGCGGCGATACGCTTTAATCTATCCAAACACACAAACAATAGACACTGAAAACGGTGTGAAAGTGACATTGTGTCTTTTTGCAAACTGTGAAGTCCTGTTGACGCGTACACAATACCCAAACCCCGATGCGGTACTTTAGAGTCACCGCACCAAAAGGGGCCGAATGCCGATCGTCAATTGTCAATGGAATCGACCAACTACAAGTAATTTGCTTTACTTATCCGTTCCGACAAAAGACGATCGGCCCGGGACTACTTGACTTTTATGTCAGAAATTATGTTGGCCATTTTTTTCTTCTTCTTCCATAGAAGTTTTATTGAATTTCGCCAGGTGTTCGAAGCTTGAATTTTAATTGCTCTTTCGACTATCTCAGGTGCCAATAAATTTCTATTCATTTGATTTTATTACAATAATTATTATAATTTATGCTTCGGCGAATTTTTGTAAAATAGAGTAATAATTATTGTGTAATGATTGTATCCATAACATTCTTTTAGCAAATTTGGAATATCGGAAAATGCTCTACCAACCAAGCATAAAGTTGGCTTTCCCACTATTTTAACTATGTGCGACGCCTTCGTCAAATCCATAGAGATTAGACATGCTGGATTGATGGATCACGATAGACTTTTACATCGTTGTTATATTAAAAATCAAAAAATCATCCATCGCGATGTGATAGATATGAAATTAATATTATTAGAAAAAATACTCGTTTACAGAATTCAATTACCTATACTAAATTATAAAAGCTACATAAAATCACAGCTCGTATAGCCTTTTGTTTTATAAAACGGATTGTTAAGCAGTAATCGGTGTACTACGCGCTTAAAATCCTGAACCGGAAAAGCTCGCTGAAAGTATGTTATAAAATTTTACAGCCCAGTAGTTTGGGCGTTTGGGCCATCTCGACATCTTTCGAGCCTTTGTAACGATACATAAAGCTGTTGCTGGTGGCATAAAAGAATCATAATTATTCTGATGGAATAAATTACAAGAATGTAGGTTGCAACAGATACAAAGAAATACAAAAAATGAATAGGATAACTTAGAAAGTCTAGATGGCTTAAAAATGTAGTTCTAATTTTTAAGCCATCTAGACTTTCTAAATTATCCTATTCATTTTTTGTATTTCTTTGTATCCGTTGATGATGATTGAAACCTTGGTCAGTTCTTGCATTGGTTTCTGTGGAATTTCGTTGAAGAGGTCATTAGGTATTAATTTGTGATTTTCTTTCAAGTAGTTCCTGAAAGTGGTCCTTCCAACGAGAATTATTGGAAAAACTTTAAGCAGTTTTGTGCCATCTTTGGATCGTAAGGGATTGAGTCCGTCAAATGTTGAGCTATTGGCAATCCCACTTTCAATTGAATCTTCTCAAGTAAGTGGGAAGAATTTTAATGTTCTCTCACTCGAACACATTTTTTTTTGGTGTCAGTTTTTTGCGTTGTTTTTGGAGATGTTACTTGTAAATTGCCTATAGCCTGACTTCCTTCTACAAATATTGATGGCATTTTCCAATGCCCAGATCTCTAAACAATATCAAATACGATTGAGGCAACATGTTGGTAATGTTGTGTGTCCGTGATAATCTTTGTGAATAGTTATAGTTCTTCTTATTAGTCCTGTAACTTTTTCTTGAAACGCGATACAAACTTTTGAGAACCACTAGAAATTGTATTTATTATGAGCCGAAAAAAAAAGAAGAATATTGATGGAAACAAAGTTATCAGTTTCTTATGAAAATCAGTTCTGTTGTTGACCTAACGCAATCATTGTGTTGCGTTCAAAAATTAATGTTTTTTACGGCATTAATGTTTTGTCGTTCTATTCGCTTATGTGTATCTACTTATAACATCACTAACAAACGATGTTTGATGTAAATCATTGGGGTATGTAAAATTTGATTTTTTTTGCTATTTTATTTATCAGCATATGGATTATAAAATAATACTAAATATTTAGGTAGGTACGATACATTGCACAGAGGAGATTATGTTTTATTTTCCTTAAATTAGGCAACTGTGGCAGCACAAGAATATAATTCGATATATTTCCTATAGGAAGGTTTAATAGGGCGAACAGCTCCCTCCCCACATGCATAAGGGGCAACATTTTTCCCTCGGCAAAACCCATACATACACAAAAATGGCTTCCCTTGAGAAGAACAATAAATCCTCATTACTTCCGCTGGTATGAAATCGAACCGTCTCCGTCCTCTATACTAATTTTTAAATCCGTTTATGCCATGGCCATGAGCAAATTTATTGGAGTATTGCACAGGGAGGGATTCAGCAAAAGGCTCGAAATAAACCACAATTAAAGCCGTGAATAAATAGGTACCAGTAATTTGCAGTAATTTGTTAATGGGATGTTATTCAAAACTATTTATATCCAAAATAATAGGCAGTGGAAAAGTATTTATCATTGAATTCAAGCTTGGATTAACTCAAATGCAATTCAGTTCTGTTATTTGCAAATTAGGTAGGTATTTATATTATTAAATTAAATTAGTAGGTACTTTGAACCAATACAGGGGTGATCATTTATATTTTGACCCTCATCACAGAATGAAGAGATGTAGGTAAATAGTGGAGTGAAGTAATTTTAGTTTTCATTTTTCTAAATGAACCAGCCTGTTTTATTTCTAGCTAGGATGGAAGTTGTTTTTCCTGATTTCAAAATAATACAATTCCATAATGTTTTTTGTTATCTACTATATTCAAGTTAACACTTCAATTCATTCATTTAAATTGTCTATTCTCTGTATCTTTTGTATCAACACCTTCTTGCAATATTTAAATATTTAAGTCAGTGACGGTCAAAATATGAATGATTAGATCACCCTGTACAATCAATCACTAATGCAAGTTATTACTTTTTGATCTGTAGCTACTCCGCCCCGTTACAAAGTGGCATTATTAAATAATGTAAATATCTACGTAATTTGGCTTATTGAACAAACTGAAACATAAATACCCATTTGCGATTGTTTATAAAATATTGAATAATAGCATAATGAGTATAATCAATAAATTTTATATTATGTGCTAATTTTTATTTTCTTGGGAAATAGTGGTTCGTGAAATGAAGAACTATATTTTTATTTTGTGGTAAAATTCATTTCTCAAACGTTTCTACCGGTAAGTATTCGTCAGTGAAAATTCCAAAACTACAAAAAAATGCAAGCAACAAAGGGTAGCCACAAAAAATAGAGAAAAATATCTGTCCATTCCATATATACAGGGCCTCTCAGAAAGTTTTCAACATTATTTTAAGAAAAACAATATAACAATTTGTCATAATGGCCATAACTTAATTCAGAAACATTTACTCAATCAAAAAAAAGCTCACATATTCTATGAAATTTCCTGCAACCTTATGTCCAAGTGTCAAGTGTTTATATTGAACAAACATTGCCATATTTTCAAAAAAAAAACAACCCTCGTAAAACATCCAGATAAAAATATATAAAAAAAAAACATCAACAAAAACCCACTTAATAGAGATAAACTTGATTTATAGGTGGGAAATAAATATGGAATGTATAAAAAATACAAAAAAAAAATGGTAAACAAATCAGACTCACAAAACATCCAGCTGATGAAATATTAGTCGTATCGTAAACACTGCTGTGTCTATGCAGAAAATATTTTAACGTGTTCTCCTCGTACAAATTCTTTAAGTGTCTCTTTTCTTGTTATTAACATGCATTGTTTATGACTGTGTTTTGATTGTTGTGTGGTCAGTTATTAGATCATCAATTTGTTAGCGAAAAACATTTCTTTCCAGGTGAGTTGTTTTACCTTCACTTGATACATAGGAGAAAAAAAAGAATAATTTATTTAAAAACAAAAATCTATCGGAAAAACAAGTTTTTTTTTCCAATTATCGTTTTGGAATATTCACTGATCAATTGTCCATTTTTATCTTTTGACAGGTGTTACATTGTATCCAATTTTGTTCAAAATCGGTACGATTTTACCTCAGTAGGTACTAAAACGATAAAATTTCAAATTTTCTTTTGTTGAGATTTTGTGCCTTATTGGTTTTTTAGGATCCCCCAAACTCCATACACTAAATTATTCTGAGATTTGGAGCCGGATTCTATGAAAAAAGGCACTCAGAAAAATCAGAGAAATCACCTCAAATTGTTTGACACGATTTCATTTATGGAACTCCAAATGAGCTAAAAATGTCAGGGATTGTAGTCCTCTACTGGGATAAGAATCGCTCAACATTTCAGCTTTCTATTTATAATAGAAAAAAAGTTATGACCTTTCAAAATTTTCCAAAATCTAAATCATAAGCTAGGTACCTTCTTACTAAAACGATGAAATTTAAATCTTTTGTTTTTTTTTGTTGAGATTTTGTGTCCTAATGGTCCTTTGGGATCCCCAAAACTCCATACACCTACCAAATTATTCTGGGATTTGAAACCGGATGCACTGAAAAAACACAATCAGAAAAATTGAAAAATTGATGAATAACCCCTAATTGTTTAACACGATTTTATTTCAAGAACTATGAGTCCAAATGAGCTGAAATTTTCAAGGATTGTAGTCCTCTACTGGGATAAGAATCGCTAAAAATTTCAGCTTTTTATTCATAATAAAAAAAAAGTTATGACCTTTCAAAATTTTCCAAAATCTAAATCGTAAACCTTCTAAAACGATGAAATTTAATTTTTTTTTGTTGCAAGCTGCAATTTTCAGCGATATTTATCCCAGTAGAGGATTGCAATCCCTGAAAATTTCAGCTCATTAGGACTTATAGTTTCTGAGATAAAATCGTGTTGAGCAATTTGGGGTGATTTATCAATTTTTCAATTTTTCTGAGTGCCTTTTTTCACATAAATCCGGTAGCTAGCACACCTGGTCTTTAAGTTATAAGCATTTAAAATGGGTCACTCTCGGCTAGGACACCCTGTATTTTGCAAACTAGTAGGGATGCAGTCTTTCAGTCTTTGTATTAGGCAACTGGGGTCGTATTTTCGAAACCATTCGAATGCCGTTCGTATGCGAATTAAGGCGAAATTCGAATGAAAATTGAGGTTCCGTATTTTCGAATCACTTTCGAACGGTCCGTACACGATTTGGTTCGTGTACGTTTACTCGAGTGGGTCTCCACCAGTCGAATGTCACATTTCGCATGCGATTTTACTTGATTCTGCGCATTGTTTGGAATTTTGATGTGCTTTATTTTGTTTATACACGATATATTTGTTGTTTGTGATGATTGTTCGTTAACGTTATGAAAAACAAGGACGTTCAAGGAAATCCCAACGATTAGGTGCACAAAATTTATTTCAGCAAGATCTTTACCAGCAGAATAGACTCTAATACTTGATAAACTCAATGGATAAACTCAATAAACAGCCACAAAACACAAAAAAGAATTAGCCTATCCAAAACACGTAACTTTGGCAAGCAAAATATGGCCGGCAGGAGGAACACAAACTACTATTCACATACACTATTTCTAACAATAAAAACAACAGTTTTAGGTATAACAACGTAGATAATTCACAACTAGCATTATTTAAAATTCATAACACCATTTGATAACACATAAACAAAGGGTTTGTGTACCCCTTGGCAGACATTTTAATTTAAATTTGACAGCATCTTTGATAATCTCTCAACAACAAAAGTCAAATGTCGAAAAATTCTTCTTCGTTTTTGTATCTGTCGAAATGGCCATTACCAAATACTCGAATTTGCGACGTTGCCAAGGCAAATGATACTCGTATACGATATAATTTTCGAAGGGCCTTCAAAAATACGCATTTTAGTTCGTACACGATTTTTTTCATGCGAATTAGATCGCATGCGAAATAATTCGCATGGTTTCGAAAATACGACCCCTGAAACTATTCTCCATTGTAAAGTAACAGTATGAAATAGCGAAGATAATAAATACATGTACTATGTTTCATTGGGCATTTTTTACTGTGCCCCAGTTTTTCTTAATTTTCACCAGTGGCATTCGAATGGTATTCGACCTCCCGAACTTGAATTTCTACAATCCGAATGCATCTTGGAGGCATAATGACCTTTATCCTGTCGACTACGCAATCAATTTTATTCTCTTTTCTCTAAAGGTTTTCAGAATCAAATTGATTAGCAACAGACACAAGATAGGAGATATCACTCCTTCTTGTGGATTCCCTCTGGTTGTTCTTTTCTCTATGGTAGAGTCACTAATTTGTGCTTTTCGGCAGTTTTATTATCCATTGTATGATGACTGGTTCTACCCAAGAATCGTAAACTCTACAGGATTGCTCAATCCCATAAGACAAACGTTCATAAAAACATCGAAGATGGCGGTATGCGAATGACGTCACGCAGTCCTTGATCGGTTTGTGTTTTTTATGACAGTGCACTATCCTTGCATTTTCAAACGTGAAAAATTGTTATTTTGAGGTTATTTCCTTTGAAAACTGTATTTTGTAATTAATTTATTGATTTTAAAATTAGCAGACTTCAAAAGCTTGTGTCCTTGAGGCTTGAGTGGTTGGCTAATTGCTAATTAGAAAGACGAGTTTGTTTGCTTTTGTTTATCAATTCGCCAAACATATTGCCAAAAAGTCAAGGAGTCAAGCTGGCCCCCGTTTCAATGTTTTTTTTGTGTATGAAAATGTCGAAAATGAGCAGCATAAATACTGGCACAATTGAGCACAAAACGGGCACAATTGACTACAGTTGAGAAACAGTAGAAAACCAAATGTGGAGTGCCGAGCCGGTTTAATTTTTGCATTTCAATATCAAAATATAAGCGAAACGGGGTTGCAATAGTGTGCTTTATTTTTTACTGACCCTACCTAGGTACTTCTCAATTATTATTCATTAATTTAATAGGTACTAGAACGATTTAATATGGACATTCAAAGTGAGCTTATTTCACAAAGCCAAATAGTGATACCTAATTTAGATTCTCATAATCATATTCCAGAAAAACATTGCAAGTTTCCCATATTTTCCATGCGTTTTCATAGTAAACGCGCCAGTAAAGGAATTTATTTACATATTTATTTATTCACTCTTCACAAACCCTAATTTTTATTAGTAATTACATGCAAAGGAAACTTACAACTAAGTAGATATTTGATTTATAAAAAAAAAGCAAAACAAATGCTTGACTAGGAAATACTAACTAGCAATACACACAAATAAAAGAGCGATGTCCTGATACAACAAATCCAGTATTATAAAACCAGAAAATGCTTGGGGTTTTCGCGAGTATTTTTTTTTAGCCACGAGTCTTTTATGCTTACACACATTAAATGAAACTTTAAATTTACACTTATAACACTAGATAAATCCGAATTTACGATAAAATAGTTGTCAGCACAAACTAAACATCATTCGTATCAGCGGCCATCTTGAAAATCCGGCATGCGCGTGACGTCACAGCAATTGTGAACAAATTTAGCCGATTGAGCAATCCTGTAGAGTTTACGATTCTTGGGTTCTATCTTCAGGTGCTGCATGGATTTTTTAATAGACTCAATCATTACATTATTGAATGCCCCCTCTATATTCAGATCTTTTGTTCCATGCAACTACTTCATGCAGTACACTTATGCATGTTGGTCTGGGAATTGAATTCCAGTTAATTCTCTAATGTGTAAATCAATCGGCTTCTCTAGAGCGTTTAACATGAATGATGATTTACTAATTGGTCTATAGCCTTTTGGGGTTGAGATACCTGATTTACCCGCTTTGGGTATAAATACGACCTTCACTTCCCTCCATCTTGCTGGTGTATGCCGTAGTGTTAAGCAGTCAGCAAATATTTTCTAGCATTGGACCTAGAATGCTTTCTAGGGGTTTTCATATCATAACTGGCATAACCCCGTCCAGTCCTGCGGACTTATAGGGGTGGAAGGTTTTTACTGCCCATTCCACTTTTTTCCTCGTAATTATTATTTTTATCACTTCTGCGTTGGTTTTTGAGATTGATTCCAATTGCTCTTCAAAGCTGTTGGTATCTGCTCCTGTAAAACCTGGGAAGTGTGTCGTGAATGCCCCACAGAATTGCTTACGCTTACGATAAAGAGATGAATTGCAGGAAAAAAATCGAACTTTTCCAATATTATGCCAGATTGGATTTCTGAACAAATTAGACATAAAAGCCTAACTCAACATAATCCCCTTTGCCTTGCCTGAACAATTTTTTTTGTCTCAGTATTAGTGGCCCAATATTAATATTGGCATTTCTGAAAAGTATGAAAAAAGAACCCTAGAGTCAAATTTCTACTCTCCCCATAGTCTCCTCAACGAATATTCGTACGCTTGTGACACTATCTAGTGTTTGTACTTTTAATTAAAAACAATGTAAAAGCGAGTACAATACCTAAACTAGTAGGTAGGTACATCTTTTATTTATTTAAAGGCTTTGTTTTGCCGACTTGGCTGATCATTGCAGTAATTACTTCCACCTCATTACTTGTGACACGTTTTCTGAGGTTGCAGGTTTTTTTTCTGTTTGTTAAGTTTTTGAATTAAAAAAAAAGGTTAGGTTCTTTTTAAATACAACGTTTTTACCTGTTAATATATTCCACTCAGACACTCACTATTCAACTGAATGTTCATACTGTCACTACTGTAGGGCATAATAAAATTCTCTATCCCCTTTATAATAATGGTTTTTTCTTTAATTTTAAATAATTCACAGAGTATATTGTTTTTTCCTTGTGTTTTCTTAAATTTTTCTAGCAGAATGAGGTCGGGCGAAATGTCTATTCATCTTTAAACCCTTCGATTCCGCGCCCAGTCGCACCAAATCAGGATCTCTTATTATTTGGACCACGTTTTCGGCCTTAACAAAACTCCCAAATCTGAAAACAAGGCGAGGAATCAAAATAAAACAGACAAAACACAACAAAATAAGGGATTCCGCTCCGATAAGAACTGATTCTTGGGTCCGACTTCTGCGCCTTTATCCGTTCTGACATCTTTTATTTTCTTTTTGCCATCCCTGCTTTTTATCTCTTTGCCCATAAGCCGTGCTCATAAAACTATGTCGGTGGAGATTGGAACCCATTTCAAAGATATAACTTTCGCATTTTTTCTGTTAGCAAAAGCGATTTAATTTAATTTTTTGGATGACGAATGACGAATGTTGGAATTTTATTAAAACAGAACTCGATAAATTCAATGTGGAATAAAAAAAAAATCAACGCCCTCAAAATAAGTAAACAACATTTAGTTTTGTCTTTAGAGTAATACACTAGTGGCTCAACTTTGCTTGAGACAAAGAAGTCGCGGTCGGTGTATGAAGAACACAACTGAAATGAACGCTAGAAAGTTCTGAGCTGCCAAATGTATTACTCAGGAGTCACAATTATTTGAAATACCACAAATATCTCAAGCAAACTAAGCCCTTAGTAGTCAACCTCATAGTCAGTGATCTGTTTTTACTACCGTTTCATGAAAATAAACAGACACTTTAATCTCTGCTCCTTCCATCAAGTTCGAAACTGAGCAGTTTTGATCCTAGATATATGAAGATCTGAACCAAACTGAGTTTTGGGTCTCTGTTCAAGCTCAAAGCTGGTTAGTTTCAATTTTGAACTCTCAAAAAACTATGAAAACACTGGAGCTGCATCTGGACTAATCTGGGTGAAGAGTGACACCTTTTGCAAATCACTTGGGCATCAGAGCTGGTTAGTTTTGGCTCTATAGATACCTACTCAAACGAATCACAAAATCGGAAAAATTTTATGGATCAAAACTTTCATCCATGGCAATATGCCATAAGATTACCACCAACATTTAATTTTGAATATTTTACAAGAATCTAAAAATCTAATGTTTTTATGAACAAATAAATATAGCATCTGAGTTTTTGCGCAACATATCCTTTTATAACATACAAGGCCTTTGCAACAAAATGCGAAAACCGATCGCCATCATGTCTCTCCAGAATATTTCTCGCGGCCTCTCTCCTTTCTAACCCAATTCGTCCTCGTTCGGGTCGGAATTGAAGGATTCAACGTCTATCCATGTTTATATATCCCTTTTTGATGACTGCTATTAAAAATTTCCGGCACAAGGGAGAGCGCCATAAATCACGTAATATTTATAACGATCTTAATTTATTTTATCGTTATAGTAATATCCATTTTTCGGCTTTTATGGAAGCCACTTTAAATTGAGTGATAACTTTAATGATGACAGATGCTGGTGTTTTTTATGGTTCTACTATTCACAAAATTATAAAGTCTTGTTGTTTTGCCGATAAGCCTATGATTGTTGGAAAAATCGCAAAATATCATAAAAATTGTCCTTATAGGGGGTGGTTTTGTAGCAGCTCGGTTTTTATATCATAACTGGCATAACCACGTCCAGTCCTGCGGACTTGTAGGGGTGGAAGGTTTTCACTGCCCATTCCACTTTTTTCCTCGTAATTATTATTTTTATCACTTCTGCGTTGGTTTTTGAGATTGATTCCAATTGCTCTTCAAAGCTGTTGGTATCTGCTTCTGTAAAACCTGGGAAGTGTGTCGTGTGTCTTCATTTTAAGCTCAATGGTTTCTATGCTGGATTCTGTCCACGTATCGTCAGGCCTTCTGATTGTTCCAGGGACGGCCGTCCGGGAGTCCCTCCTTAGCCTGGCTGACTCATGAGTGTTTATAATAGGACTCCTTGATTAGAATATAGGTACCACAAAGGAATGTTTTAAAATTATAATCAAGAATCAATAATATTTGTAAGAATGAAAACAATATTTAAAAAAAACAGAATTGCTTACGCTTACGATAGAGAGATGAATTGCAGGAAAAAAATCGAACTTTTCCAATATTATGCCAGATTGGATTTCTGAACAAATTAGACATAAAAGCCTAACTCAACATAATCCCTTTTGCCTTGCCTGAACAATTTTTTTTGTCTCAGTATTAGTGGCCCAATATTAATATTGGCATTTCTGAAAAGTATGAAAAAAGAACCCTAGAGTCAAATTTCTACTCTCCCCATAGTCTCCTCAACGAATATTCGTACGCTTGTGACACTATCTAGTGTTTGTACTTTTAATTAAAAACAATGTAAAAGCGAGTACAATACCTAAACTAGTAGGTAGGTACATCTTTTATTTATTTAAACGCTTTGTTTTGCCGACTTGGCTAATCATTGCAGTAATCAGTGGCGGCTCGTGACTATTTCAAGTGAGGAGGCTAAAAGATTTTCAGTGATTTTGAGTAGATCTTACGAGTTTTTCTGGGATTTTGATCAACTTGTATACAAATTTACCAACTAATTTAGGGGAGCCTTAACGATAAATATTCCATGGGAATTCTGCGAAAATTTTTGTTAATTCCATAGAAATTCCTCAGAATTTCACTAGAAGATTTTATGGAAATCGTCGAAATTCCATTCAAATGAGAAATTTGAATAGAAAAACAGAAAGTTCTAGAAATTTTATCATAAGATTTCATAATACTTTTCCGAATTCCACCATAAAATTCAATGAAATTCTTGTACAAAAATTCCTCGGAATTACAGTAGAAGATTTTATGGAAATTTCGACAGAAATTACTCAGAATTTCACTAAAATTTAATTCAAGTTTTCGGAATTCCGCCGAAATTTTTCGTGGTTCCATAGAAATTCCAGGAAAATTCTGTTTAATTCCGAGGAAATTTTTCGGTTTCGATATAATTTCACTGGAATTCCACAATAAGATTTCAAGGAATTCCATGTAGGTGTAATTCGACGAGAATTCCTTAGAATTTGTCCAACATCGAACACAATCTTCCAAATTCCCTATAAATTCCCCAAGTTTTTAACAAAGAATTCCAAGGTGGTTTTGCCTCTTGGAAAATACAGTCTCACACTTTCAAAGTTTTTCTGGAAAACTAATTGGGGAAAAAACCTCTCGAAGATTTCATCAAAGTTCTTTGAAATTCCATTAAAATTTTAAGTAATTCCATAGAAATAAATACCTTAACATTTCATTAGAAGATTTTATGGAATTCTTGGACAATATTTTTTCGGAATTACAGTATGGGATTTCATGAAATTCCTCGGAATTCCACTAAGATTTCAATTTCAAAATCCCATATTTTTTTTTTTTTTTTAACTTTACTAAAATTCCTCAAAATTTTACCACTGAAATATCTTGGAATTCCACAAAATTTTCATAAAATTCTATGGAATTTCATTGACATTTCATGTAACTTCTTAAAAATTTCTCGGAATTCACTAAAATTTTATGAAAATATCCACGTTCATAACATAACCGAAAATTTCTCGAAAGTCCAATGAAACTTCAAGGAATTTTAAAAATTTAATTTATTTTCATAAGAATTTTTCGGAATTTCACTGAAATTCTCTTTTAATAGCCAGGAATTTCTGGGAATATTAAAGAAGTTTCAAGTACCTAATATCTTAAAAAGTCATCGAAATATATTGAAATTTCATGGTAATTTTTCGGAATATCACCGAAATTCCATGTTTTTAGCTGGAAATTCCTCGGCAGTACTAAAATTCAGTAAAAACTGAAATGTCATGTTGAGAATTTAGGTGTAATATCATGTTAATGTTTAAAATTCCTCCATGTAATTCATTTAGAATTTCGTGTAATTCGATCGGAATTTCACTGAAATTTCAAGTAATTCGAGAGGAATTAAAATTTAATGTGAATTCTATGGAAACTCTGCAAAAAAAAATTCTCATCTAATTCCTTTTTCAGAATAACATAATTATTCTACCGAAAGGCCTTGCTTGTTTTGCAAGTCGATATAAAATGGCGTCTTTTTGTTTCAATAATTACGATCCGAAGGGCCGAAGTATTAAAATCAGTTAACAATCAACGGGTTCGTATAACTCCGGCACTTCGGAGTCGTATAACCTCGAACCTTCGGGCTCATGATTAAAATAACTCAGGCCTGTCGGGCTCGTATAAATCCGGCCCTTCGAGTTCGCATGATTCCGGCCCTTTGGACTCGTAGAACCTCGGCCCTTTGAGCCCATAAATGAGATAACTTCAGCCTTCCAGAATCGAGATTCGAAAAAAAACATATGGCAACACTGCTCATGATACAACAAACGTCAAAAAATTGAAATTTCAAACCTTGGGTTTTTTTGACAATCGATACAAAATGACGTCTTTTTGTTTCAAAGATTACGGCCCGTTGGGCCGGAGTATTAAAATCAGTTAACAATGAACGGGTTCGTTCGGATAAAACTTTTGTCTTACGACACTTTGGCAATATCGACAAATGTCACCTGTCAAATTTGACACATGTTCGACTTTTTCCCCGCTCTACTATAAAAGCTACGAAAATCAAACCCCGGTGCAAGGCAGTTTCACGACGCCAACTATCAATTTGTGTCAAAAAAAAATTGACAGCTGTCAACGTCAAAAAAAGTTTTTTTTTATTTTGCGAATTTCGAGAAAAAAAGTGGTAGAAAACGATCCCCGGACCCCAAAAACTTTAAATAAAAATTCCAAAAAAAAAAATCAACGAAAATGACATTCCGAAACCTACTTGATAAAACTAAAGTTTTTCTCACTTACCCCGTTAAAACACTGGAAATTTTTGGTGGAAAATGAAGAAAACTCAAAGCCTCGTAGTTTAAATCAGTTTTCCCCACTGAAAAAGCCCCGTAAAAGTGGAAATTCGAAGAAAAACTGAATAAAAATGTAAACACGTCAATTGAAAATGGCCGACTGTCAAAAATGCTTCTTTGATTGAATTTAGCCACAAGCGATGTTGCCACATCAAAAGCATTTTAAATGGAGTTTTGTTAATTATGGTATTTAAAACTAGAAATTTTTACTAAAAAATGAAGAAACCTCAAAGCCTCGTATGTTAAATCGCTTTTTTCCATTAAAAAACTCCGGAAAAATCGAAAATTCGGGAAAAAACTGGCAAAAAATCACAAGGCGTCACTTCAAAATGGCCAACTAAAAGCAACGTTGCCACATCTCATCTCGGAAAACAAAAATAACATTTTAAAAGAGTTTTTTATTTAAAATTCAATTTAATAATTAATTAATAATGAAATTAATAAATCAATGAAAATGACATTATAAGGTTTACTTATTGATTATAGTGAATAAGACAAAGACAATGATGAAGTAGTATATGTTTGCAAAAACCACCGTTTTCTGTTTTTGAATATTCCCGGCTCTTTGATCGGACGCTAAAAATCGCATTTTAAATACTCCCGGTTTTTAATTGGCTCTAAATTATCCGCTGACCAATAGAATTATAGACTGAGTCCCGTGATTAAAATAACTCTAGCCCTTCGGGCTCGCGTATAACTCCGGCCCTTCGGGCTCGCGTATAACTCCGGCCTTTCGGGCTCTCGTATAACTCCGGCCCTTCGGGCTCGCATATAACTCCGGTCCTTCGGGCTCGCATATAACTCCGGCCCTTCGGGCTCGCATATAACTCCGGCCCTTCGGGCCGGTATTACTGAGTATCCCAGATCCACAGATTTTTGTCGTGGAGGCGCGGGATTGATTGAAATAATGTTGTCAGATTTTTCTAAATTACATTGAAATATCGAAAATTGGAATTCTGTTGTGTAATTTGTGAATTATTATTTTAATTAGAAATCAGTAATAAAAAATTGAGATTGAATTTTCAATTTTTTGGGGGAGTTTTAGCCTCCCCTGCCTCCTTTGACGAGCCGCCACTGGCAGTAATTACTTCCACCTCATTACTTGTGACACGTTTTCTGAGGTTGCAGGTTTTTTTCTGTTTGTTAAGTTTTTGAATTAAAAAAAAAGGTTAGGTTCTTTTTAAATACAACGTTTTTACCTGTTAATATATTCCACTCAGACACTCACTATTCAACTGAATGTTCATACTGTCACTACTGTAGGACATAATAAAATTCTCTATCGACTCTATCCCCTTTATAATAATGGTTTTTTCTTTAATTTTAAATAATTCACAGAGTATATTGTTTTTCCTTGTGTTTTCTTAAATTTTTCTAGCAGAATGAGGTCGGGCGAAATGTCTATTCATCTTTAAACCCTTCGATTCCGCGCCCAGTCGCACCAAATCAGGATCTCTTATTATTTGGACCACGTTTTCGGCCTTAACAAAACTCCCAAATCTGAAAACAAGGCGAGGAATCAAAATAAAACAGACAAAACACAACAAAATAAGGGATTCCGCTCCGATAAGAACTGATTCTTGGGTCCGACTTCTGCGCCTTTATCCGTTCTGACATCTTTTATTTTCTTTTTGCCATCCCTGCTTTTTATCTCTTTGCCCATAAGCCGTGCTCATAAAACTATGTCGGTGGAGATTGGAACCCATTTCAAAGATATAACTTTCGCATTTTTTCTGTTAGCAAAAGCGATTTAATTTAATTTTTTGGATGACGAATGACGAATGTTGGAATTTTATTAAAACAGAACTCGATAAATTCAATGTGGAATAAAAAAAAAATCAACGCCCTCAAAATAAGTAAACAACATTTAGTTTTGTCTTTAGAGTAATACACTAGTGGCTCAACTTTGCTTGAGACAAAGAAGTCGCGGTCGGTGTATGAAGAACACAACTGAAATGAACGCTAGAAAGTTCTGAGCTGCCAAATGTATTACTCAGGAGTCACAATTATTTGAAATACCACAAATATCTCAAGCAAACTAAGCCCTTAGTAGTCAACCTCATAGTCAGTGATCTGTTTTTACTACCGTTTCATGAAAATAAACAGACACTTTAATCTCTGCTCCTTCCATCAAGTTCGAAACTGAGCAGTTTTGATCCTAGATATATGAAGATCTGAACCAAACTGAGTTTTGGGTCTCTGTTCAAGCTCAAAGCTGGTTAGTTTCAATTTTGAACCCTCAAAGAACTATGAAAACACTGGAGCTGCATCTGGACTAATCTGGGTGAAGAGTGACACCTTTTGCAAATCACTTGGGCATCAGAGCTGGTTAGTTTTGGCTCTATAGATACCTACTCAAACGAATCACAAAATCGGAAAAAATTTATGGATCAAAACTTTCATCCATAGCAATATGCCATAAGATTACCACCAACATTTAATTTTGAATATTTTACAAGAATCTAAAAATCTAATGTTTTTATGAACAAATAAATATAGCATCTGAGTTTTTGCGCAACATATCCTTTTATAACATACAAGGCCTTTGCAACAAAATGCGAAAACCGATCGCCATCATGTCTCTCCAGAATATTTCTCGCGGCCTCTCTCCTTTCTAACCCAATTCGTCCTCGTTCGGGTCGGAATTGAAGGATTCAACGTCTATCCATGTTTATATATCCCTTTTTGATGACTGCTATTAAAAATTTCCGGCACAAGGGAGAGCGCCATAAATCACGTAATATTTATAACGATCTTAATTTATTTTATCGTTATAGTAATATCCATTTTTCGGCTTTTATGGAAGCCACTTTAAATTGAGTGATAACTTTAATGATGACAGATGCTGGTGTTTTTTATGGTTCTACTATTCACAAAATTATAAAGTCTTGTTGTTTTGCCGATAAGCCTATGATTGTTGGAAAAATCGCAAAATATCATAAAAATTGTCCTTATAGGGGGTGGTTTTGTAGCAGCTCGGTTTTTATATCATAACTGGCATAACCACGTCCAGTCCTGCGGACTTGTAGGGGTGGAAGGTTTTCACTGCCCATTCCACTTTTTTCCTCGTAATTATTATTTTTATCACTTCTGCGTTGGTTTTTGAGATTGATTCCAATTGCTCTTCAAAGCTGTTGGTATCTGCTTCTGTAAAACCTGGGAAGTGTGTCGTGTGTCTTCATTGGAAGCTCAATGGTTTCTATGCTGGATTCTGTCCACGTATCGTCAGGTCTTCTGATTCTTCCAGGGACGGCCGAGTCCCTCCTTAGCCTGGCTGACTCATGAGTGTTTATAATAGGACTCCTTGATTAGAATATAGGTACCACAAAGGAATGTTTTAAAATTATAATCAAGAATCATAAATTTATATTTTAAACTACCACCGCTGGCGTAAGCAGTTAACGACACCGTTGATGACGTCGCCAACGGTGCAACACCATATGACCTTGATTTCAAAAATCGAGGCCGATGAGCAATCCTATAGTAGTGTGTAATATCCTTGAGGAAGAGCAGGAACAGTATTGCGCATTGCGCTGTTGCTGAACTCATTTTTTTTCTTGGATGTAAGAATTATTTTTACGTTTTTTTTGTTTGTTAAATGCGGTTTTACCCGGAGAAAACACCTAGTAATCCGGAGCCCGGAGGCCATATGTGAAAACCCGGAGAGGTGGCAACCCTACATGCTGACCAGCACGAACTTACTGGCATAATAATAATCTCAAAAGAGCTTTCTGGAAGATCTGGAAACACTCAATTCTCAAATCAGATTACCTACTTGCTCTATCAGAAAAATAGCGAAATTAATTTTCTTTTTCGGAGTAACTATATTCTGGTTCTTCTTCTTCTTCAGCCTGCTATCATCCATCTTTGGATGGAAGTCGCTCTCAATTTTCGCAAGCTTGCCCTATTTTGAGCCACTTGACTCCAATGTATTCTTGAGGCTATTTTGAAGACGCCGATCCATTTGATCAGTGGTCTGCCACTTGATCTGTGTCCAGTTCTATTGTATCAAATCTGAGTTGGACCGCGATTTTGCAACGATTCCTCCAAAACTACATAAGTGAACTTTGATTTATTGGTTGATAACTCTGCTTCTGCAGTGAAGTAGAATCTTATCTTGAGAAAAAAAATTACAATAGAATCTTGTCACAGCTGAGACGATTTTATTCTCAACCATTTCTTCTGTTCTCACTTAATTTTTTGTTTGTTTTTGTTGATACCGAGTCTTGGTTTTAGACCTATATCTATCTATCATCTATGATAATATTGTCATCAATTATCTATCTTTGAGAATTGTTTGTATAATTTTATTGACTAGTGCAGGATAATTAGACATTGACTCGGACATTTAAAATAACAAGCTAAATATTGGTGGACATGTTGAGTATAGTGTTCTGATTGATATCCCAAAATTCCCAAAAAATCCATCTTGGAGAAAATCCGCCATTTCGAAAAAAACACCACAATATTGAATTTGTCGAGTTATAAGCATAGTGACTGAACCCGATCATCATATTTTATTCGTTTTTCCATCAAATTACTTTATTGTATTATTGATATGTTATCACTGCCAAAATACTGAAGTTATTAAATTTTTGGTGCTCGAAAAAATATAAGGAAGATCATAGGACATAAATAAAACTACATTATTAGGGATCGCTCGCTTTAATGGCTTTTGAAGGCGCTATGCATCTTATCCCTCCCATGGCTTGAAAGGTGCCATAAACATCTAAAGTCCTCACGTTGTGGTCAGCATTATCGAATACAAACTATACAAATGCATCTTTGTCCACTGATGGATCAGCGTTCTTTGCAACTGCATCCTCAAAATGAATCGTTTCCGAGTACGTCGCGCATACTCCAAGTCTAGTAACAGCCTTGAGCCATATCGTCGATGGAGGGTGACACCTAATCCAAGTTGTAAGACAGAAACGAACGAATGTCGTCGGGCAACTATCGAATGTGTGATTGTTGTAGCTTTTCTTTCTGTAACGGTGTCTTCATCGAATGATTTGCGAGTTTGGAGAACAGTTTTCAGAAAACATTGTAGAGCGGTCGGGATCAAATTCTTATTTCCAGAGGACATTGGCTCTGCTGTTGGATAAGTGGAACAGTCATAAAATTGGGACCGTATTTCTTGGCGGATGATTCTCGCTGCGGTTTCCACAATTCTCATCTCTTCTTCTTTTTCATCTTTCTTCCTCTCTCTGTAGTCTGTACCACGCTTCATTGATAACTTCATGAGCTTTCCCTGTGAAGCCGACGATCCTACTCTTTCCCATTTACTCGGTAATGATGATACTTTTTCCGTGAAAATTCTGTAGTTTTTTCTTCAGATGCTTCTCACTATACGGTTCCTCTTGAGGGCAGGTGTTTGTCATAAAGGCAATAAGTTCCCGGAACGTGTGCTGACACTCTACATTGCTCTCAAGGTAATCATAAAGCTTTTGAAACCCTCTTGGCTTGCCTTGGTCAAAGCGTCCACCACGACATGACGATTCACCTGAAGAGGCCCTTGAAAACGCTTTTGGTTGGTAGGTAGATCGATGCGAACTTATCCGGCAAAACGTCGCGTAGCAGTCACGGTGGTATCGAGCATCAGCAGCCACTATAGATCATTCTCGGTGCATAGCCTTCGAGAAACTTCTCCGTCCCATGAATCAGCTCGGTCTGCAGCTATTTCAAGTATAGTATACAGTGTGTCCGAAATTCGAGTCTCTATATGGGGATCTCGCTTATTATGAGAGCTAAAAGGTGGCTCAAATTAGGAAAGTTTTAGGGAATTTATTGCTCATTTATATCCTGTTGTTAAATTTGCTCCAAAGTTTTCTGTTTCCTAGAAATCCGAGAAAAACTGAAAATAGCCAATTTTGTTTTTTGCCAATAATTCATAAATCGTTAACTTTAGACTTTTCTCACTTTAACATTATTAAGACACTTTTTTGAGACAGATATTTTCGTGATTTGAAAACATTCCGATCGTCTTTTGTTTTCGAGTTATGAACCAAAATTTTCTTATTTCTTATGGCGGCCATCTTAGATTTCAACAAAATAATATTCTGTGAAAAAAATCCTTTAAAATGATGCATTACAAGCTATGAAAAAGTTTTGCAAGTCCTTCAAAATACAGTTGGAACCGATTTTTTACTAAAGGACCCCGCAATATTTAAATGGAAATTGGTTACCCGTGATATTTGGATGAAATTTAAATATGTTATTGGGGATGCCGTAAGCAACATTTTTTACCATGGGCACAACCCTGTATATATGACAGGTGAGGCGTGGTTAGTTGTCAAATATTGGAATCTTATATCCAAAAGCAGAGTAACTATGGCAGATTTTGATGAACAAAAAATCTATTTCTACTAAATCGACCAAGTTAAGTCGAAAAATGTCAACCATTTTAACACCTGTCAAATCCCTGCCAAACGGCAGCACTCATCTTTTCCAGTTTTCAATATTTTATGTTGTCATTTGACATTTTTAACTTATATGTAAATTCTAAATTCAGAAATTGAAAAAAAAATGACAGAACTGTTAAAATCTGTCATTTGTTTTAGTAGAAAAAAATACTCTAATCTGGTCCTTTCTCGTTTTAAGGTAGTTTATTGCACTGAAAAAAAAAATAATTTGGTCCAAAGAAAAATGGAGTTCCCTTAAATAAATATTTGGTTGATAATGGACAAACAAATATTTGTTTAAAAAAAAATCTGAATTTGTTTGACCGTTTCCATTTCGTTTGCTTGAATTAAATTATTCTTAGTTTAGCTCAATATCAATCATTTTTACAAAATAAATAAATATTTAGTTCTAGTAAATAAATCATGCATTAGTTAGCTCATAGCAAATATTTAAATTAAATAAATATTTATTTAATGTAAATAAAACAAGTATTTGTTTCAACCTCTTTTATTTTGAACCAAATAAACAAATTGTTCCATTTAAAGCTTCATTTGTTCAATCTAATTATGTTTTTATTCTAGTTAAATCAATAAATTATTGTGAAGCTGCACAGGAGGGTCGTTCTCATTCAGAGGTTCATCGTTATTCTCTTTTCCTGTCCCATCATCAATGTTTGGAATCTGATTCACTTCGATGGCACTTCTGAAAAATTTTGCAGGTGGTTCGTCTGATGCTCAGTTTTTGTGGTGGCAAGTATCGTACATTGAATTAAATCCGAGGTCTTACATTGGAGCAACTCGATATCTGTCGAACGGAAAATATTGCTGGTTGCTCTAATGTGAGACCTCTAATTTAAAAAAATGTAAAATACTTGCGTCCAATATTATTGCGAATTACCTATTGCTTGTTGCCTCAGTGTGAGAGGATGTTTGTCTGGTCCAGATAGAAATAGGTCTTCAATAAAAATTATATCGGCCAAGGCGACGTATTTTTTTGTTCCTGGAGACACCATCTTGCTGAAATTTTTTGCATGATTTGGAATTAAACCTATTATGTAGGTATTATAATTTCAACTTACTGTGTATTAAAGGCTGCAGATATTGCACACCCACTTCTGCCAAAAGATCTTCCGCATCTTGCGGAAACCACTCCGAAAAATAAAAATTCAAAGTAACACCATGCGACGCGTGCCAAACCAACAACAGGAAATAGCGAGCAGTGATGCACACAGCACAGTATTCGGAACTCGAGCATGCGCGTAAATTGCCAAATGTCTACAGAGATCCCAGTTATTTGAATTTTGGTCTTGTTTATTTTGTACAAATTCCAGAATTTTTAATTTAAAGTAGCTGTTATTTCGTTTAAAAAATCTGAATATATTAGATTTATGGCGTTCGTTCCAAATATATATTTATTTAATAATGTAACTCGTATCATTTTAAGAAGTCAAACAAATAATTTGAAAAAACCAAATACGCAGATTTATTTAAACCAAATACATTGTCGTTGGTTTAACTAATTTTTATTTGGGTGAAATAAAAAAAAATCAAATAAATATTTATTAGGCAAATTTTTCACTAATTTTTTCAGTGGTGTTGAAATGGTTGACATTTTTCAACTTAACTTGGTCGACTTAGTAGAAATAGATTTTTTGTTCATCAAAATCTGCCATAGGTACTCTGCTTTTAGATATCAGATTCCAATATTTGACAGCTAACCACGCCTCACCTGTCATATATACAGGGTTGTGCCCATGGTAAAAAATGTTGCTTACGGCATCCCCAATAACATATTTAAATTTCATCCAAATATCACGGGTAACCAATTTCCATTTAAATATTGCGGGGTCCTTTGGCAACACTGCTTATATTTATAAGAATAAAAGCAAATAAGTAATAAGTATGATATTAGGATCGATATTTTTGAAATCTTCTGGCAATTCTACTGAATGAAGAAAAAAGAAGTAAGAGGAAATGAAGTAAGGGATAGTGAAGTGAAAAAAACAAACATTAAATATGTAAATTTAATACTAAAATCGGTATGTATGTAAAATCAATCTTTCAGCAAAAATCACACATTATTTAAATGGGTGAAATGTCGACCATCAGCTCTGTGACATTTTCTACAGTTGTCTAAAACTTCTCTGATTACGCGTCTTAGAGTATTTCCGTTTACAAAATTAAAGCAATTTTGCACTCTTTCTTCCAAAATATTCTGGTTCTCGGGTGGATCATATTCGTAAACTTCATTTTTGATATGCCTCCATAAATAAAAATCTAAAGGCGTAAGGTCCGGAAACCTCGCCGGCCAAGCCACTGGTTCATTATTTGAAATAACCCTATCTTCAAAATGGTTATTTAATAAAATCCCAACATCCCTGGTTTTGTGAGCTGGACAGCCGTCTTGTTGAAACCATAGCCGATTAAATCGTTGTTGGTTAGGTACAATTTGTCGAATTGCAGGAATTATATTGTCCCTTAATAAAGTAACGTGCACCATTTAAATTTTCAATAAAAATAAATGGACCAATTACATTACGCCCTAAGGGATAAAGATATTTAAAAAAATAATTTTTTTATAAAATGTACTATTTTATACCCAAGACACCACACCAGACATTAAACCCAAACCTCGTTTGCAATCTTCTTTGCTCTATTTCCTGAGGATTTTCAATACTCCAATGATGATGATTGTGTTTATTAAAGATGCCACAATTTGTGAAATGAGTTTCATCTGACCATATTACTGAATCACCAAATTCTGCCTCGTTTTCGCATTTTTGAATGTACTACTCACAGAAACGTATTCTCCTTTGAAAATCAGTTTCCCTGAGTCCATGAACAATGATAGGCTTGAACGGATGATACTTATTTTTTTGTATAATTTCATGCACGCTTGATTTCGGCACATCGACCATTTGGCCTATGCGTCTTACACTAGATGTAGGATTTGTATTGACCGCCTGAATAACTGCTCTTTCACGAACTTCATTATTTTTATTATAATTTTCCCTTGGCTGTTCAAATGCTCCATGATTTAATAAATTTGTGACGATTCTTCGGAAATAAGTCTTATGAGGTTGGGGTCTTTCGGGAAACATTTCCAAATACCTTCAATTTGAATTTGTAATACCTATTATTCTGTATGAGTCTAATGGTAATTAGTATACCTTGTAGCTGCGATATCTCCATTGCGATGAGAGTGCAAGTAAGCTGCTAACATATCAAACTTCTCCTCATTTGAAAAATTATGGTTCTGTGCCATATTTAAAGAAACACTAAACAACTTAATCAACACAAAACCTCAACAACTTAACTAAAAATTAACAATCAAGAACGAATTAAAATAATCGAGAAAATAATTATTGCCTAAAATAATACCACAACCTGAGATACTCTGAAACAAAGAATTCAAAAATCGCGATTAAAGTTGGTAATTATTATTATAACTTTTGACATTTATGTGTTGGATATTTCAGAAATCTTGTCATTCCGTTCTGTTACTATGGTTACTATACAGTGTGTCCCGCTTTTCATGAATACACCTCGATATCTCGGTTATTAATAATGCGATTTTATTCAAATTTTAGTGAAGATTGTATGTTAGAAAAATGAACTATTTGACATAGTAAAAAAAAATTATTTACCATTGGCGTGCGGTGTAAAAAAGGGTTGTATTTTTGGGAAAAAAATATTAGGACTTATTTTAGACAATTTTTGGTATCAGATTAAAATTCAGCATCCCCAAAAAAATCATACTTTCAAAATGACGAGAGCTGATTTTACAAAAAAAAAATTATTATTTTAATTAATTTTTTCTAATAAGTTGTTTATTTCTAATTGTGATAACCAAATTACTAATGAAATTATTTTAGAATATTGTATTTTCAATATAACAACCCCCAAATTAGAAAGAAATAGCGTTTTAGAAAAAATAAATTAAAATAAATTTATTTTTTTTTTGCTAAAATCATCCCTTGAAAAATATGAATTAAGGGGTTTTTGGGGATGCTGATTCTTAATCTGATGCAAAAAATTATCTAAATTAAGCCCTAATATCTTTTTCCCAAAAAAACAATACCTTTTCACCCCCCAACACCGCACGCCAATGGTAAACAAAAATGTTTACTATGTCAAATAGTTCATTTTTCTAACATATTATAATCACCTCCAAAATTTGAATAAAATCGCATTATTAATAACTGAGATATCGGGGTGTATTTATGAAAAGTGGGACACACTGTATTCTATCAGTCCACGTCACAGATAAAGAAGCCAAAAAAACGACCCATCGTAATATTGTTATCTTGATAAAATAAAACTCGAATTAAAGAATATTTTATTAAAATAATAATACAAGGTCGAATAGACTCTCAAAGACTGAAAATCTGAGAGTGCAAATTCGTCCTTCACGCAAAAACAACGGTTGTATCTGGAATATCCAAAATGGTATAATTTTTCCCGAGGCGTAAAACCGAAAGAAGAAAGGAGGAAAAGCTGTAATTCATGTTGTTTACATTACAAAAAAAAAAAACATGTGGAATACCTTAACTACTTATTTTTTCTTTATCCAGTAAAATTGCCAGAAGACTTCAAAAATACCGATTCTAGGTATTAAATCATACTTATTTGGTTTTATTTCTATAACTATGAGCATTGTTGCCAAATTTAGCAAAATATCGGTTTTAACTGTAATTTTGAAAGACTGCAAAACGTTTTCATAGCTTGTAATACATCATTTTAAAGTATTTTTTTCGCAGAATATTATTTTGTTGAAATCTAAGATGGCCGCCATAAGAAATAAGAAAATTTTGGTTAATAACTCGAAAACAAACGACGATCGGAATTTTTTCAAATCACGAAAATATCCGTCTCAAAAAAGTGTCTTTATAATGTTAAAGTTAGAAAAGTCTAAAGTTAACGGTTTATGATTTATTGACAAAAAACAAAATTGGCTATTTCCAGTTTTTCTCGGATTTCTAGGAAACAGAAAACTTTGAAGCAAATTTAACAACAGGATATAAATGAGCAATAAATTCCCCAAAACTTTGCTAATTTGAGCCACCCTGTATCTCTCATAATAAGCGAAATCCCCATGTAGAGACTCGAATTTCGGACACACTATATATCATGTATACATCACAGACAATTCCAAATGTTACCTGGCGATCTGGATGCTTTTGCTTCTCGCGGGCAGACCCAAGCAGCTCAGCGGTTGTGTTTTCGCTTTGCATGCAGTGGGTCTCAGGTTCGAATCCCGGCTAGGTGCATGGATGTTTGTTTGTTTGTTTGATTTGGTTTGTGTGTGATGTTGGAGGCTTTGTCGACAAACCACAGTGGTGGTTTCTGACAAGAAAGCAGAAAAAAAAAAAAAAAAAAAAAAAAAAAAAAAAAAAAAAAAAAAAAAAAAAAAAAAAAAAAACGTGAATTTTCTGTCCACAAAACATACATTTTTGTTTAAAATTAAACATCGTTCGCGCAGCTCAGGCGACTGCTTCGTTGCACCATCGCGTGCCTACACACGCGACGCGTGTAAGCCTTCCTACAACTCGCATACACTTTTACACTTTTCTCCCCTCAAGTAACACCGAAAGATCATAATTTCCTCACTCATCCAGCGTAAAGTGTCCAGGCCCCTATTCACATCAACAATCTTGCCACTTTCAAGACCTTGCACAAAACGCACACGATGCTGTCAGACGTGGATTCCATAATAACAAAAAAAATAATTCACACAAAACTGATAAACTCCCCGCACTTAATGCAGTTTTCAGTCCTGAAATCCACCACTTCGGATGTGTATTTCATACAGCAGGACACATAAATCACACACGGCGGCACGGCGCCGCGCTACCGGTTCCTTATAGACCTACGGCCGAGAAGCAAATAAGTCACCTCATCGGGTACAAAAGGTTCGAATTTCTTGGATGAAAGTACTTTATGTGCATATCTCAAAATCGGCCGTCTGCCGGGGTCCAGCGGTCAACTTCACAAATGACAGCTCGTCAAAAAGACGAAAATCTGGGTTTTCTCACCCCATTGGTACATGCCTAAAAATTTCAGAATGTGTGAGGGAAAAGCTCCTAGATACCTAATTCGGCCGGCAGACGTCGATATTTGGACGCCTATGTAAAGCAGACGCCCGCCGCGACGCCGAAAATCTGACGTAAGTTACCTTATGAGGTACATATGCAAATTTGGGCTTAAATGAAAGGTATTTGTGTGTAGAGTAAACAAATATTTTTTAAAATTCGGCAGACGGTCAACAACAAGTTGCAGACGCTCTAGAAAATTTAGATTTTATTGTTAATACAGCATAAAATAAGAAATATTTAATAAATAACTACAAATTTATTAACAAAATAAATAATTCTGGCCAAATTATAGGTATGCGCGTTACCTAAAAACTACAAAATAAAACATATTCATTAAAAAAAAATGGAACAGTTGCGAAACTTTTTATAAGGGTAGAAGCTAGTAGATACCTATTGTAGATATCTACTCCTTTAAATTAAAAAGCTACATAGTATGTAAAGGAGTAAATAGGAGCTTTAGAGAGTCGAAAACAGTCAAAAAATATAAACTTAAATATAGATAGATACAAACGAAAAATACGTATAATAAAACAGGTACAAAAGACGAAAAAGTGAATAGGAACTCTTAGCATTCAAAAATAATAAAAATGTCACATATATAGGGTTTCCATACGTCCGGATTTACCCGGACATGTTTGGGTTTTTAGGGTGTCCGGGGAAGTCCGGCCGGAATTCGGAACAATGTCCGGAAAACTTGGAGATCGTGAAAACAACCTAACTTTGTTAAATATTTCAATCGTTACAGTTATTTATTAATTTCTGTAATAATGTATTTTTGCAAAAAATTAACAAAATTCATCCATTATAAAAATTTTAAATTAAAATTTTTTCTTCTACCTACCAATAAAATATGTGTAAAAAAATACATTTCGACAAATACTTTATGCACTAGTGCGTAAAGTGAAGTAATTTACTAGAAAAAAATTACAGTGTCGACAAAAATTTGCATGCAATACGTGTGTAAAGTGAACCTTTTGTCACGAATGTGAATTTTGACTGACTTACTGACAAAATTCCCTTTCGTGAAAAAAGGTTCACTTTACACACTTGTTGCGTAAATAGCTATTTCGGCGAAGTCCGGATTTTGTCCGGATTTCTTAACTCCTTTGTCCTGAATTCCAAAAAACCTTTATGGAAACCCTACACATATAGAAAATCCAAAATTTCAGAAATCTAACCAGAAAGTATTGAAATATGACTTAGAGTCAAGAAACTCTTCGACTGCATCATACTTAAAATAAAATAATATTACCTAATAAAAATATGGCACGAGCTGAAAAATGACAAAATAATATCTGAAAAATAATGATATTAAGATTCTTTTTTAAATTTTTTGGGTATCAAATCAATTTCTATTGTTCATCATCAGAAGAATCATGCATTATCCCTTCAATTTCATCGTCCGTAATTTCACAGTTGTGTAGATTGGTATGTCAGTGTCAGATCCACGATCTGCCACATGAGTATTTGCGTTATTTGCTTCAATTTTCGACAAATGAGAGACTTCTTCATGGAAACACTTGAAGGTATCAACAATTTCTCTATGTAGGTATATGTCCTTCGAACTGGTATACAGGGTGTCCCACGGTAGATGGCGTATTAGACGTTTATGGAGAACTAAAAAGTTGATCATTTTGAAAATTTGGCAACCGGGATAAACGACCATAATCTACACTTCAAAAATAATTTTGTTTATGCGGTGCTGCCGCTTCTACTCTAAACCAGTGGCAACATCGCTATTTTAAATGGAACACCCTGTATTTGATTGCATATTTGAATTCTGCATAAAATTCTGAACAGATTTCATGTGATATACCTTATACCTAAGTTCAACTGTTTTGGAAATATTGACAGTTGAAAATTAACTTTTTGCAACTTTGACAGGCTGTAAAACCTAAACGGTTAATTTTAGAGGAAAACCGATTTTACATTCCTATCTTAGATTTTCATAAACTATCATTTGACACCAACTTTGAATTTAACCGGAGATTAAATTTAATTGGAATTTTTAATCAGGGATTAAATTTAAAGTTGGTGTCAAATGCTAGTTTATAAAAATCTAAGATAGGAATATAAAAGCGGTTTTCCCCTAAAATTAACCGTTTAGGTTTTACAGCCTGTCAAAGTTGCAAAAAGTCAATTTTCAACTGGCAATATTTCCAAAACAGTTGAACTTAGGTATAGGGTATATCACATGAAATCTGTTCAGAATTTTACGTAGAATCCAAATATGCAATCAAATACAGGGTGTTTCATTCAAAATAGCGATGTTGCCACTGGTTTAGAGTAGAAGCGGCAACACCGCATAAACAAAAATATTTTTAAAGTGTAGATTATGGTCGTTTATCCCGGTTGCCAAATTTTCAAAATGATCCGCTTTTTAGTTCTCCATAAACGTCTAATACGCCATCCACCGTGGGACACCCTGTATAGAAATTTGATCAATGATTGTTAAAAATTGTCGTTTCGCATTGCCTCCATAAAATCTGATGAAAGTTGTTGTTCAGAACCCTGAATTAAGAATTCCATACTACTTCCATATAAATTTGCTCGTTATCACGCTCAATATCTTATTTTTATACCGACGATATGGACGATGAAATTGAAGGGATAATGCATGATTCTTCTGATGATGAACAATAGAAATTGTTTTGATACCCAAAAAATTGAAAAAAGAATCTTAATATCACTATTTTTCAGATATTATTTTGTCATTTTTTCCTATATTTTGCTGAAAGTGTCCTCAACGCATGCACTACAAGCTTTTCACGGGGAGCGGTTAACTCTGTTAAATCGGTGTACAAATGGACTTAAATCACTGTTATTAAATCACATAAATCATCTTGTTTTGCTCTAAATCAGATTAAATGAGGTTAAATCCCTTCAAATCTCTTTAAATTCCTTCAAATCTCTTTAAATCCCTCTCAAATCTTTTTAAATCAATTAAATCCCTAAAAATCTGAGATCCGGAACACTTTAAATCCCTAAATAAATTTCCTTAAATCACCTTAGTTTTTTCATAAATCATTAAATCACGTTAAATCAGGTCAGATCAATTTAAATTTTCTTAAATCTCTTACAATCCCTTTAAATCTAGTTAAATCTGTTTAAATCCCTTTAAATCTTTCTATATCTCGTTAAATCTTTCTATATCTCGTTAAATCTCTTTAAATCCTTTTAAATCTTCATAAATCTTCACAGGGTTGGAAAAAACACGGGTTTTTTTGAAAAAGTCCAACCCGTCGGGTTTTTTTGGGTTTCTATGTGTTTTTTTTTAGATTTTTATGGGTTTTTTGGATCTTTTGGTGCTTTTCGGGTGTTTTCGTTTTTTTCTTCAAATTTGATTTAAACTTTCTGCCTCGGTTTCTACTCTAGCAAAAGTATTACAAAAATTATGACTTTTGTTACAAAAATAAAATATCCTTACAAAATAAAACAAGCCACTTGATATAGATAATTAAACTTGGTATCAGTGCACTGCACCACACCTCTGGCTAGCCAGCCCAGAGACTCCGTGTCATGTAGAATTCTACATATCGACAGGATTCTATAGACTCGGCACATTCGATATGTTGAATTCTAAATTCTACATGGCACTGAGTCTTTGCCCAGACCTTCACGCCAAATGCCAACAGCGAACAGCCGGGGACTGGAGAATCATCGGGGAATCCCTGATATTTTCTGCGAAAATGACTTTTATTCAACTGCAAATTTGCTATTTTTGAAGAAACCCAAAAAACCCAATAATGATGGGTTTTATCAATTGAAAAAACCCGAAAAACCCCACTGGGTTTTATAACCTGGGGAAATTCTATGCCAACCCTGAATCTTCATAAATCTCTCCATAAATCATTTCAAATCGATAAAAAAATGGTTAAAATCCCGCGCAAACTTTGGGCGACTCCAACTCGACAAACCTCGAGGTGCAATCGCTTATATTCGTTTGCGGCTTGCGCGTGTGTATTTTTCTTGGCAGCACAGGAAGAATCTTCAATTTTTTTGTGAATTCAAATTCAAGTTTTAATTATTTAATTGCATTGTGTACCAAGACTAGTTGACTTTGGTGGCACTTTTAGAACTGATAAGGTGTTCTCATTTGGGCTAAATGGCCGTCGTAAGTTGGAATTTCTTCCTTTCTTAGGAAGAAATTCCAACTTACAATGGCTATTAGGCCCGAATGAAAACACCTTATCAATAAACCTGGGCTGCAAAAGCCTCACAAACTTTATCACTTTTAGAATTTTTTTTATTAGTTCAAAATTTAAATTGGACTATTATGAGAGCGAAAGTACCCATTAGCACTAAAATATCTGGTTATTAGATACATTTTCATCTTCTCGGGATTAAATTAATTACCTTGAATTATCCCAGGTTATATCAGTTCAAATCGAGGTTCAAATCTTAAAAAAAGCTTTAATCCATTTAAATCTTCTTAAATCAGGTTAAATCTTCCTAAATCAGGTTAAATCTTCCTAGATCAGCTCAAATCTTTTTAAGTGATCCAATAAATCTTTAAATTACCTTAAATCACCTTAAATCAGTTAAGGTTTGAATAAAAATCTCTTAAATCCGATCAAATCTGTTAAATCAGTTAAAATCAAGAGTGATTTTAAATTGGTGTACACATTTTGAGGAAGTTGACCGCCCCCGGCTTTTCAGCTAGTGCCATATTTTTATTAGCTAATATTATTTTGTTTTAGGTATGATGCAGTCGAAGAGTTTCTTGACTCTAAGTCATATTTCAATACTTTCTGGTTAGATTTCTGAAATTTTGGATTTTCTATATGTGACATTTTTATTATTTTTGAATGCTAAGAGTTCCTATTCACTTTTTCGTCTTTTGTACCTGTTTTATTATACGTATTTTTCGTTTGTATCTATCTATATTTAAGTTTATATTTTTTGACTGTTTTCGACTCTCTAAAGCTCCTATTTACTCCTTTACATACTATGTAGCTTTTTAATTTAAAGGAGTAGATATCTACAATAGGTATCTACTAGCTTCTACCCTTATAAAAAGTTTCGCAACTGTTCCATTTTTTTTTAATGAATATGTTTTATTTTGTAGTTTTTAGGTAACGCGCATACCTATAATTTGTCCAGAATTATTTATTTTGTTAATAAATTTGTAGTTATTTATTAAATATTTCTTATTTTATGCTGTAACAATAAAATCTAAATTTTCTAGAGCGTCTGCAACTTGTTGTTGACCGTCTGCCGAATTTTAAAAAATATTTGTTTACTCTACACACAAATACCTTTCATTTAAGCCCAAATTTGCATATGTACCTCATAAGGTCACTTACGCCATATTTTCGGCGTCGCGGCGGGCGTCTGCTTTACATAGGCGTCCAAATATCGACGTCTGCCGGCCGAATTAGGTATCTAGGAGCTTTTCCCTTACACATTCTGAAATTTTTAGGCATGTACCAATGACGTGAGAAAACCCAGATTTTCGTCTTTTTGACGAGCTGTCATTTGTGAAGTTGACCGCTGGACCCCGGCAGACGACCGATTTTGAGATATGCACATAAAGTACTTTCATCCAAGAAACTCGAACCTTTTGTACCCGATGAGGTGACTTATTTGCTTCTCGGCCGTAGGTCTATTACGATCACAGAACACAGCTATTTTTTTACGATATACAACAACGTCGACTCACCAAATGACAGCCGTAATATTGATATTTGAGTTGTAGAGGGCGCTTCTGTTATTAGAGCCTTTTAAATTATGGCGCGTAAAAAGTTTAGTTAGAAATCACACGTTAACGGTTTTTCATGCGCCACAATTTAACGAAATCCAAGTAGGTACAGTAGTGCCTTCTACAACTCAACTGTCATTATTACATGCCATTACATGCAACATGCCAGTTTATTCGCCCGCAATGCATCCGCTTAGCGCGGGTAACTTAACACATTTTCATCGTCGCGTCCTGTTTTTTGTTCTAAAATTAAATTTTAGCTCAGCATGTTCCAATTCAACTACTTATTAATGTTTTCAAGTATAATGGAGAAGATAAAGATATAATAATTTGGAACAAAAACAAATAAAATCGGACGCTCGGTTTACTCGCTATGCTTAAAATTTGAATAGGTATTCCAACATGGGGCCAGTTTTTTCCAGATACCGGATTTTTCCCAAGATAGATTTTTTGGGAATTTCGGGATTTCAATAAAGACATTATCCCTAAAATTTTTACCAATTTTCAGCATTTTATTTCAAGTGTCCAGGTTTGGTCAAATTTTTGTTTTATTTGCCTACACTAGATGTTTCCATGTTCTGTTTTACTTCATTTGTCATACTTTTAGCAAACTTCTTCTTTGCCTCATCAATTTCTTTGTTTCAGCGCTTATACTATTCCTTCTTGTTTCTTTTTAAAGTACCTTCTTTCCTACTTTTAAAAGTTGTTCTTTCAATCTTCTTAAATTTACAACTTTCCCGAGTCATTTGTTAGCGGGTTAGAAACAATAAAAACTAGTAAATATGCTCCAGACAAAAACTAAGAAAAGGAAAGCTAGACCCAAAATTCCTAGACCAGATTATTGATTTAAAATTACATTATGGAACTTATGCAAATGTTTTATTTTGTTTGAAAATTTTGGTCTTATAAGAAATTGAAAAATTAAAAATATATGCATTTTCTGGTACAAAGAAGTTTTAATCGGTTGAAATTAGGTATTGACTGAGAAAACTCAATTTTCTAAACTTGTTATGCAATATGCCATTCTAAAAATACCCGATAATTAATTTTGTTTATGAAGTTTTTGAAATTTCCATTAAAATAATCCCTGTCTCTATCCTACCTCCTATCACTTCAAGCAGAAAATAAACATTTCAAAGGGCATCTTATAGCCTCAATAGCTTGTTTACCCATACATTATCGATTTGCTATTAAAGAAAATTGACATGTTTTTTTTTTATATAAATTGCATCGTAGATAGACTTCGTTTGAGAGTCCCAAGAACCCATTTGGCATTCGATGTTAAGCTTTAGAATAATCTCATTCCAATGGAAGTTCTGGATTATTTTTATCAAATTGAATGATTATTATTAGGTTCAATTTATCAATTTATTCAGTTTTTGTGCTATTGATCCCAATTTATTTGCATTGCATTCCTGAGGCCCAACTCAGAAGTAGTTTGGAAACCCAACATTTCCTGGCTTTTCTGACAAAAATACAGCTTATTGCTTTATGTGTCCTTAACAAAGCAGCGAGACCCAATATTTGGGTTAAGGGTGGGTATTATAAAACTTTTTGAAAGTTAACTTCTAGAATTCCATAGTAAATCGAGAAGTTAACTTTTAGTTTTCTGTCAAAATAGTTTTATAATATCCATCCTAATTAAGTTTAGTTATAATAACACTCTTTCGCTAAAATTGTTAAGCATCAATTAAGAGTTCAGACACCCCAAACTTAAGTGTTATCCAGGATCCCGGTTGGATGAAAAAAAGAAAAAATCAATAGCCGCACACGCGATTCAACATTGTCACGCGTTGCATTTTCGTCCGAACGAACGAACATCTGCGCTATCTTGATCATAAATAATACCGAAACGGTTGAATATCGGCTGAAAGATGCCTTTTCAAACCTTGTTTTCGCCTGGATGGTTTCATATTGCGGTCGGATACCTTCTTCATCCTATTATTCAGTCGGCGATTTATTTACAACCTTATAAGAGACAGTTTTCTACTTTGGTTTGTATAGGGTATAGAAATATTGCATTATTTTTATTTGGATATTTTTTCAGAAAAAAAAATTGAAATCGGTAATCGGGTAACTAAAATTTTTCAAATGACTGATTGATCAACGAGGCTATAGAATGGTGACCTGAAAACAAAACATACGAAGGTATAGGGTATAGGGTTTTCAATGAGGAAACGCATTTAAAGTCAAGACTTTCCAATAGTAGAATTTTTCCTTGAAAAGTTAGCAACAGTCATAGAGAAAGGCATAGGCATACGAACACAAAATTGGCTAACTTCGGATACGGATCCAGAAATGGAATAGTTGAGAGGTTCTATGGATAACTAGGATAAAAAAATCTTGTTCTAATAAATCAAAAATAGTTTCTTCAAAAAGAGACCCAATATAAAATGGCTCTGGATACCACCAGACGTTATGACCGAAACACGAAGTAGGCTATTTTAGTAGGTACATACTTGCTGTATAAAAGTAGGTATCTTTGAAGTTGAAGATGTGTCAGTTATTACCAGATTCTACAAAACTTGGCATCAGCGCCATTTTTCTTTGTTCGAATAATAAATTTGTTCACAACGAGTAGAAACAGGAGTTGAAAAATTTGGCTCAACGACAAACAACCCAGTTTTTGTCGGTCCCAAATCTTTCCATAAGCATTATCGTTGATCGTTAATAGATCTATCTTATTCTTGAGCCATAAATCGTTTTTGGGCAGACAAGTTTGGCTTTTTTACTATACTCCCAATATCGGACGATAACTATATCTTTGGTCATTTATCTAGTTTAAGGGCTTTATCCATTTTCCATGTCGTGTTTTGTGTAATTTCATTATATCTGACATTGAATTTGTTGCTTTGAAAAAAAAATAAAATAAAAAATTGAAGTCCTGAAGGACTATCAAATACCTATATTCTTAATTGATTGAATCAATGGTTTCCTAACATCAAATATTCAAATTCGATTTACCTACTTCAAATAAGGGCAACCCAAGGGTGGTCTGTCAATTTGTAACGCTCTTCAATTGTATATTTTATGAGATCACTTTATTTGCTATTTCTATACCTGATGTCGCTTAAATATTTATTTATTCTTTTACCTATAATTTTTCACACTTCTCACTTTGTGATTGTATTGAATTTCAAAAGGTTAGGAAGGTAAAATTGAGTAGAGACAGATTTTATTTGTTGCGTTACAAATTGGAACTATTAAAATAGAAATACCTTGATTTACCAGTTAGAATTTAATATTTGTAGCAATATTTTAATTCAGTTTCGGAATTAATTCCCAGATTTTTCATCCATAAAGTTTTATGCTGAGTCATATGACAAAAATATAAACATTTTATTACCTATTTAATAACCTTCATTTTAATACTTTCTGGTCCAAAAGCTTTTATCAGCGCAAATTAAATTTGCCAGTGGCCATTAATAAGAATAACATTTCATACTTTTTGATAAATAAGTCTAAAAATAACCCTTAAAATAGCTGCAAATATTTGCCGGATTTGTCTATTTTATGAGCATCAAATAATTCGGTAATAAATAAATCCCAATGTAATTCGCAGTCCATATTTCTCCATTAGATAGGTATATACGAATGAATCGATCTCCAACTTTTTTGTATCTGGGTCAAAATTAAATTTGCATCTCCAAAGAGCCAGTTTTAAATTTTAGCTAATGGAGTTTTCGACATATAATGGATTTTGCGTTTTAATTCATATCGGCAGGGCTTCTTCTTAGCTGCTTATTCGTTTATGTTAATCGGATTTATTGCCCTGAAAGATTTTGATGGTGGGTGTAAAAGAGGGTGTAAATATGCCAATAAGGCGAATCCGACTAGAGGTCAATTTTTTTCATCTGGAAATGGAAATGTACCCTCGTCCGGAGTGATGATGATAGCGTGGGGGTAGTAAAAGTGCATAACATTTTCTCTAAACCAAAATTGTCAAAATAAAACAAGCTTAATTTTTCTCAATACATCAATATATTTACCTTTGCAATTCGGAGAGACACCAGAGATACCGCTGTATGTGGTAGTAATCTCATATAATTGTAAACCAATCTCAATCTATCTCGGTCGTTTTAAAAGCATACTTCAAACTTACCTACTCTCTCTCTCTCTCAATTTTTTGTCAGTGCCTTTTCTCCAGCCTTACCTTGTTCTCCCTGGTCCTCTCGATCCTTCGTGATTATCGTAGAAATATTTGCTTGCTCAGTCAGTTCTTGGGGGCATTCAATGAGGTGTCCAAACCATATTAGTTGATTACTTTTGATGCCATCATTGTCATCTGCAATTTTGCTCGCCATCATATGCCTGGTCATTGTCTAGGAAAATGTTTGAAAATGGTCTAGAATCCACCAAAACCCTGTTTTTTTTTTTTCAGACAACGACTCACTCTGGGTTGCTTCAACCACGCCGCATCGATATAAATAACAAGCGATTAAAGAAATGCAAAAACTTTAATTCTAGACAAAATAGATAAAAATATTCAATTAGGTTTGATTTTCATCTTGGTCTTCTTCTTCATCATGGTCTTCAGCTTCATCTTGGTCTTCTTCTTCATCTTGGTCTTCAGCTTCATCTTGGTCTTCAGCTTCATCTTCCCCTTGATCTTCTTCGTCTTCCTCTAAATCGTCAATTTCATCCTCGTTTTCTGTGAGATAATTTAAATAACTTGATATAATTGCATCGAAGACAACAGTACTAATCAATGTAATCCATCCAATGAGGACAATGGTGTGTCTTCTACAAGCAGACCCCATACTCAAACATCCTTGCTCATCGTGCAAATCATCATTCGAAACTGATCCATTATCGTAGGTGTTCGGCATTCCGCATTCATTTTTGAGTTCTGGTGAACAGCAACAGTTATTTATTTTTTGTAAAGCATTGATGGCGCTTTCGTGATGATTGGTAAAGTTGGATTCCATCACGGGCTCTGCTTCATCTTCGTTAAAATGTGCATACCAACCGTCAATTAAATCTATTGCGTCCCATAACATCAGTACGGCGGTAAGTTTCAACATGATCCTTAGGCGGCGAAAGCTCGGCAGATCGAACCATGCTTTAACAAGAATCGTTAGCAACGTACATCCCAGTAACACGGTTGACCAGAGTAAAACGTCCGGGGAGCATAAATTGAAATTGTGAAGCTCCTGGCTGACGCGGTCGACGATGAAAGATATGGCAACGCGATAGAATGACGGACCACCATTGAAAAATTGTTTTATATTTCCGACAAATAGAACCATTCCTAAGTATTTTCTTATAGTTTCCATGATAAATACCTTAGTCTTATTTATTTACCACTTCTTGAAGTTTTAATTATTCGGTTTTGAGGTTAAAAATTTTTACCTGTCAACTGTTAACAGATGACGATTGTAACGTGTCACTTCACTAGCTAGTACACCTAAGTAGAGGAGGGCTAATCGATATTCAACATCGATATCGACACATTTTTTTTTTTTAATTCTCTACTGCAATTTCATGTCTTTATTATTATCAGACACTATCGAAATTTTTGATTTTTATATGATGACAAATTTCGACAACGATACCGATATCATTAGCAAAATTTCAATTGTTTGTAAAAGGTTGTCTGGTAATGGCAAACAGGACGTTTTCAGGTGGTTATTATTTCCTTATGCATTATGTTTAGGCATACAGATGACGTCATAAAAGTTATCAGAGCTGGGACTCTGTAACAGATAGAGATTGTTATATATTTATTTTTTATTTAAACGCAGCTTAGTTAATCATGCAAAATGGACACCTATACTAGTTAGCCAATAAAAAGGCATTGCCTCGTGTTGCGCGCGCATACAGGAGTGCGTTCAAGGACGGCAATGCTAATGCCAAAACCTACTTTTCCCCTTCTACCGGCAATGCCAGATCTGGTGTGAATTTGCTGGAACACCAAATACCGTTTCTCATGCCAGTGAAATTTGAATTTGATATCAATTTGTCGCCCAAATTAACCTATAAATTTGTCCCTGCTTTGTTTATGCTATTTTTTAATTTTCTAAAAAATTCTCAAATTCATTATTTTCGGATCGTCAGCCTTGGTATTATCTATTCACCACTTCCGTTCTAGAAGCTTTTTGTATTGTATTATTTGTGTTGTTATTTATGATCGGCTCGAACGCACTTGTCTTCCGCGACGGCGTCAAAAATGACAGACGACAGATCCCGCTATCCAATCAAAACTCGTATAACCATTTCTGGACTCAATTGAACGCAGCCCTGGTAACAATAAGTAGGTCAATTTCCAAAGATAATACACACTACTACTACAGGATAGCTTATCGTCATAAAGCCTGAAGCCTGTGTAGATCAAATCTCAAGCCCCCACCACGCCAAACAACCAGTGATGACGTAGGCAGCGTGTCGCTTCTCGCTTTGACGTAGGGTGTTTGCACCACAGGTTAGGATTCCGCTGGCTTTTTCTTTATGTATACTTGCTTTTACTACATTAATCAATAGTCTAAAACAGTGGTTCCCAAACTTTTTTAACCTACCGCCCACTTTTAGAAAATGGAAATTATCCAACGCCCCCTTTGGCAGGGATCCAAGATATTGAAGCGGCGCCTTCTTTTTGAAAATTTTAATGGTCGTGCGTTCTCTGGGCAAGAGGCTGAGCGTCAAGTTATCTCTCCAGTAGAATATTGTCAGAAAATTACCAAATATGGAAATTTTGAGAAAAACCTGATACAGCACAGTTTAGCACACTTCAGATTGCATAGGAATCCATTTTTGTTCCCTCTTATTTCCAAAATTTTGGGAGGCTGAACCACAACCTGAACGTCATGTTAGCTCCCCCACTAGGATTTTGTCGAAAATTTACCGAATATTAAAATTTCGAGAAAAACCCGATACAGCACATAGTCCAGCACACTTCAGATTGCATAGGAATCCATTTTTTTTAATCTTATTTTCAAAATTTTGGGGGAACTGAGCGTCAAGTTCGCCCCTCACCTTCTTTTTCCTATAACTTTGGTATCAGAACGCCAGAACGTCAAGTTAGCACCCCCAGTAGGATTTTTTCAGGAAATGACCAAATATGGAAATTTTGAGAAACCTGATACAGCACAGTTCAGCACACTTCAGATTGCATAAGAGTCCATTTTTGTTTCATCTTATTCCCAAAATTTTGTGTGCTGAGCGTTAAGTTAGCCCCCCCCCCAATAGGATTTTGCCTGAAAATTGCCGAATATGGGAATTTCGAAAAAAACCTGATACAGCACAGTCCAGTACAATGACCGAATATGGAAATTTCGAGAAAAACCTGATACAGCACACTTCCGATTGCATAAGAATTCATTTTTGTTTGATCGGATCTCCAAAATTTTGGGGGGGACTGAGTGTCAAGTTAGCACCTCACCTTCTTTTTCTTATAACTTTGGTATCAGAACGCTACAGTTCAAAGTGGTTGTAATTTTGTTAGAAAATTCGAATGTGGGTGGGCTAATTTGACGGAGCTAATTTTTGAGCTTTTTGAAGTTATTTATAAGTAAAATACAATTACTTTAATGCAGCTGTTACTGATCAATGCGTGTATTAGCGGTATCACATTTTAAACAAGTCATAGCAGACTTAGTTGAGATGCGTGCGGGTTTCGGGACTTGCGTCGGAACTCTCGGGCTGCGTCATAACTTGAAGCATGCCAAAATTGACTACGAAAAGACTGACTTATGATGAGCCTTATCTTTATAGTGTTGAAGAGTAATTTCCGTAAAAAGCCATTTACTATTTAATTTTAATTTTTTTTATGATTGTTCGTTTATTTTCCACCGCCCACTAATTTATGCTTACCGCCCCCCAAAATCAACTGAGCTCTTTACCGCCCCCCAAGATGGTTGTAGCGCCCACTGGGGGGCGTTATCGCCCACTTTGGGAACCACTGGTCTAAAACAACGCTTTTTTAGATCTCGTTTGCATCTTCCTCTTTGCCTATTATGTTAAATCAAAATTAAATAATAATATGTTTCATCATAAATGAATATTCTAAACTACGAACGCTGGCGCAAACAGTTCACGACGTAGTTGATGACGTTGTCAATGGTGCTACACAATATGGCCACGATTCCCAAAAACGAGGCCGATAAGTAATCCTGTGTAGTAGTGTGCGTTATCCTTGCCCTATTTCCGCTGCCAATTGCCAGATTCTTGCCAATACATATCCATATATTATCGATATGACGAGTTTGTATCGATATGCAACCATTATCGAGAGCGTATCGATGTATATATCGATATATCGTAGCGCTCCTCTACACCTAACTCTTACGCAGTATAATTGAACATTTGAGATCTATTTCCACGCATATCAGTGTCGAGTGGTTTATTTTTAAGAATAACGCAAAAATGTAAATAAAGTCTTTTTTTTTTAAATAACTGACATAATTGATATTATGTTGGCAACACTTCTCGATGTGAGACATTCCAAATTCTAGCACAGTTTTACATTCTGTCAGCTTACAATCAGACCATTTTCTGACCTAAGTTAGCGTTTTCGATTTCCATTAGTGCACTGAGTGCATTCGCATCCTTTTTTAAATACATACATGTAAAATATAAGGATAAAAATATTTTTTTTTTTTTTGCATTGATTCTGCAAATGGAAATCAAGTATTTTCTTCAAGTTAAGTCAGGAAGTGGTTTGAACGTCAGCAGCAATATAGTAATGCCAACATAAGTAGAGTTCGGTTAATCCTTTGCGAGCAAAAAGATGGCAAGCCCACGTGATCGGCTCTACAACTTTCAATCAATGAACTATAACCAAGAACTGGAATGCGCACACTAATTGCCATACCCGTTAAAAAATGAAGCCAACAAAGACGGATGCCACAAGGGGGAATGTTGTTCTTTTTTTGTTGCTCGCTGACATATGACGTTTTGGAAAGTTTTGTTATATTTACCTACACAGGTTTTATTAATTGGAATACGTGTTGAAATTAATTTTCGCCTCAGGCATCCCCTCCGCAGCAGCGGCACTGAGCTTCATGTTCGTCAATACGTGTGCTCATTCTAGTTCTTGGTTATAGTTCATTGCTTTCAATAGAAGATCGTGAGGACATCTGTCATCACTGTCATATTTTGAATCGCGGAGTATTTACCGAACACGCCTATAATATCAATTATGTCAGTTATTTGAAAAAATAACAGACTAAAATTTTTTTTTTTGATTTCACGAGTGTCGCCATCTGTTGATTAACGCACGGACAACGGCAGGCTACCACGATTTGAATGTTTAGTAATCTATCTTTATCGATTATCAAGCCATTCAGCTGATGTCTAGAACTTTTAAATTGCTCCTTTTGTAATCGAATTATGTTTTTTTTTCTTGTTCTGGACAGTTGAAAGTTTCTCTGTCTTTATGTTGCTGTTGAATTCTAAAATTAATAGTTTTTGCAACATCTGTTTTCGCTCCAACACTGAATATTTTCTGAACAAGCTGAACATTATTTGTGACCAAACATTGATGTGGGAATGTTCGAGAAATGTTTTTTCAGTGTACTCAAAAACATCATTATTTTCACAAACAGATCCAAAATAACATTTTTAAATGGATTATACAATAGTACTATGTAGTTACTAGATATGTAATAATTTATATTTGATAGATTCAAAATAAAGTTCTATCGGTTACACCATTTATAACTCGAGAACGGGTGGACCGATTTTTATGATTTTTGCTTTGTTGGATTTGTCTGTGCCCCGAATAACATAAGAACTACTGAAACATAAAAAAATCACGAAAAACAAATGTATGAAGAAAATTCATTGAATCCGCATACGGCGCCATCTCTGGTAACCGATACGAAGTTCGCTGCGTCAGATTGCGCGGTCTTTTCATAATTAAATAAAAACAAGGTTATGTTGAACATCTGACATATCAGTCTGAGTTTGCACAAGGATATCACAACTACAAAACAAAGGATTGCTTATCAGCCTAGATGGTGTACTAGCACTGTTGCTGACGTCATCAAATTTTTCGTCAGTTGTTTGCGCCAGCGGTCGTAGTTTAGAATATAAATTTTTGATGGAAAATATTATTATATTTTGGTTAGAATTATAGGCAAAGCGAAAGATGCAAACGACATCTAGAAAAAAATATTTTCTAAATGTTGATTAATGTACGAAAATCCAAGGGCCTCCCGACGAGAACAACGAAATTTGTTTGAGCTTGCCTACTTACGTTGTTTTTAGATATATTGTTGTTTGAAAATATTGTCTATGATGACTTTAAATTATTTATATCCTACTGAACTATCTAATACCTTGGTTACGATAATCATAAACAGGGTCTTAACTCCCAAGGGAGTTAAGGATTTCCATAACTCCCGCTTTTACCTTGAATAGGTAAAACTTTGAGAAAAAATAGAAACTTTGACTTATGGTTTATTCCTTTAGAAAAATAGACAGAATACAGTAAATTCAGTAGGATATAAAATTATCTATGTACCACGGGAATTATCAGGTGTTAATACCCACGGGCAATTGGCACAAACGTTGCCCTGGGGTATTAACACCCTCATAATTCCCTTGATACATAAATAACTATTATAAATAGTTTGATTTCTTTTAAATTTAACGGCGGGTGAAACCGCGGGGAACAGCTAGTTCTTAATAAACTCACTCAGAAAAGTAATTTAAAAAGTTACAACAGAGTGGTAGAGCAAGCAAAAATCGCTCAACTCAGATGTCGAGACGAAGCGTTACAAAAATGCCAGTATAAAAAGGATGAGGTACAGAGTAACCTTTGAAGAGCATGTCTGTTCAAAACTCGGTTTAAAATGATGAAGATGATAAAATTGCTTACCCCCCCAGTGGGTAACAATTTCTGGCTCTAAAATATATTTTATGAAACTGTAGGAATATAAGATTAATCGAAAAAAAAAAAAAAAATAGAAAAATAATTTGTACAAAAACAGAAGTGGAGTAGCAGATCAGCATGAATCCTATATAAAGATTTTATCGTTAGAAGTGATCCAAAAAATAAAATAAAAATAAATCGTGGTAAGTTTTTTGGTTCTGCCAAATAACAGGAATATTTTATCACACCCCACTAAATAGTGTTTATTTGTCTAGGATTTTTTCTCAAAAAAAAAAAAAAAAAAACAATGAAAATTATGTCTTTATACATGGGATGGGTCCCATGCATCGATTCGGCCTCGGCGCGAATGCGCAGTTATTTTCGCCTCAGCCGCCGCTGGATCCCGATCTTTCATATACCGCGGGAAATAAGTTGGGAGAGTTTGTGGTACACTGTATTTTTCGCACGCGAATATTTCGATTTTCGGAAAAAGTTTTATCGGAAAGTTCATCCCAGAAAACGCGTCGCCAAAACCGATTTTTTTTTTGTCATGTCTCTCGTTTTCAGTGAAAACATTTTTTTTGACGGACTGTAACGGACTAACACGAAAAGTTTTGAAAAGGTAAGATGACAATAAGTGGAACAATTTGTGAATTACATAATAACAATAGTTAACTTCATATAAACAATTAGAATTAAATTTTCTCTAATATATCTCATATTAGAAGAAAATTTAAATAATGTCAGTCATATCGTATAATATTATGAAGAAATATTAAGAGATTAGAGGGTTTTCTTCACAAAGAAAAAAACGAAGGGAGATTTTTTATGTATTTCTATCATTCGATGTGTTAATATAGAATATAAGAACACACCCCTTTGAAATTTATCAGTGTGGCGGTTGAAATACAATGGTCAACTCAAGCAAAAATAACACACCCTTGGCGCCATAAATAATTATGATTTGCTTTTAACAAGAACCAAATATCATTTTCAAATTTTGACAATATACATTTTGCGGTTTTGTTTCGAGCAAAGGTTCAATAAATTCGCGGCATGATGTATAATAAGCTTTAATTTTAGGGAAATTCGTCTTTGATGAATTTATTGGTTTTGGATGATGTAATTAATCTGACATAGGCTTTCCATTGAGTCAATTCATACCGGCAAAATTGGGGAACGGACAAATGTGACATCAATTTCCTCTTGAACCCTCCGCTCGATTTCGATAGTTTTTTTTTGCATTGTAGCTGGATTAATCAAACAGATAGTGTGAAAGTTCCTATTTTTACAGAGTAGAATTTATATTGGGCTAAAATTACAGTGCCTTTTTGTAGCCGTTTGAGAGCCTCGGGACTTTGAGTTAACGGCCCATAACCTTTAATTGCGTGTAGATTCTATGTTGCAACTTCGTATTTTCGCGAAACCCATTTATACGTCTTTGGGGGGCTTCTAGCATTCGATTGTTCCTGGCAAACTTTTATTAATTCACCAATAAATGCCGACGATTGGCGGAATCCCTTTACTTAAAATATATTTCTTCCGCTTTTAGATATCGAATACAATGAATGGCCACAAGCATAAAATGCTTGGATATTCTCCTAACCAGACGACATCTTCCTCCGGGAATTTTAAATGCAATTAGCACTAATACGCTTTTCCGGGTTGCCATGTAGCACCTGCTTCTTTTCACTGCAAACTTTTCCTATCTCAATTTCTTTTCAAAACCTTATTATTTTCAATTTTCAAATGTCTTACTTTCATAATTAGGCAAACAAACTACATATTAAAGTTTTTTAACAGATCGATGGGGTGATAAATTCAATAGTTTGAGTTTTATCTATTCGAGGCCCACAGGCCAAGTACACTTGGATGAGAGCTTGGACCAAGTTAGTTGGCAGCCAGTCTAATGTTAAAACCTATCCATCTGAACTTGGATAAAGAGTTGAAACGATCCAAGTAAACTTGCTCCGTGTCAACCTGGCTCAATGATAGAACATTATTCGATGATTGTACGAACAAAAGAGTAACACATCTCATCTTGACTTTGCATAGACTCATCTTGTACCTACTGCTTTAAATAGAATACATTCCAACTGTTATCTTCCACTGATCCTGATAATTTATTTTAATTAATTTAAATGAGCTTCAGCCTGGAAAGTTTATCTCAATAAAGTCTGTTTAACTATCTGAGATAATGTCTACCCAGACCATAAATGAACTTCTACCACCGAAACTATCATTTTGTGCAAAATTACATTTCGTCTCGCAGAACTTCCGTATATACTCGACCACGTCCATCAGACCTCCATATTTTCATATTTTGTTCCGTATATAAAGTATAATATATAAAATGTCACAAAAATCTCGATGACAAGGAGATGCCTCGATGTGAATGTCAGATCAAATCGATCAGATAGACCCGTTTTTGGTCGATCAGCGGACGCAGTCGAGCACTAGCCGAATCAAGAGGATCTTTCCAGTTCCAGGGCTTCCAGGTTACTGACTATTCATCGAAGCAAAGCTGCTAAAGGAGGAACTCTGATCCTTCTAGATTCTACTTTTTATATATCCATGATGAATACAGATTCTGCTCAAGTTTTAATTAATATACAGTCCGTCGATTTTAATCCAAAGAAATGTGAGCTGGTGGCTCCCTACGTTAGAATGCCAATGGTGATCTAAGGTCACATCTGTTTTTGCCATATGTTTAATCTACGTATGTCAATTTGAAGATCATGCATGTCTTTTCATGGCTTACCCTTGAAAACTTTTGGAAAGATTTCAGCTCTCTAGGGACCCAACGCAAACCTAATGGTAGCAGGATTGTCTTTCGTTTTGAGGCACAACATCCGTTACAGTATAGATAGTTTTGCTTTGAAACATGATTTCGATAAAAATATCTTCACTCATGAATGTCAGATCTTCGAGTGCAATATCGGAAGAGTTCGTAGATGTTATAAAACAATATCAAGAGTACCTATGTAGGGTAATACCACAAATGGGCTTACAAGTTTTTTATACCATAAAAGATGAGGTTTTATTGAAGCCGATCAAAATTTAAATGTATTGAATGGAAACATTTCGAAAAAAAACTGTATAAGATTTGACCAAACGTTTCGATGATAAATTGATAGCTATCAAAGCTCTTAAGAGAAAAAGAATAAGAATAGTAGAATGAACAAACAACACTGAAAACTAATAACAGGGATAAAACTTTGGTAATTACAAGCAATATTAAAAGACGTTTCTAAAATAATATTGTAAAATAGTATACATAAACCCTAAAAATAGATTAACAAACATCTATATTAAAAAACATATTAAACATGTATGTGTATATACACATTAACATTATAAACAGTCATATTGTAGACAGATGCATATAGCAGTTATAACACAACTAACACAAGTAGCTTTAGACAATAGTAGAGTAAGCCACCCTTGGAGGAAGCAAATGCAGCATTACTCGTCAATTTCAAGCTTTGACCTATAGTGCATCCTCAAAAAATTACAGGTTTGATCTCAACTGGAGCACTATCTGTGAAAATATCTGCAAGAAAACACTTAAAATATATTTGAGTCGCACCAAGTCTTAGTCTGGAAATCCTGCATTGTCTCTTCCTCTGTTTTCTAGCTCCTTCCTGCGGTCCCTCTTTACAGTCTTGTGTCTGCTTCGCTGTTCTTCAAAAGTTTGTGGTCCGTCGTGGACTACTCTACGCCATGAGGGCCTATCATTTACCGTTGTCTCCCAGTTGCTACCATATACTTCCTAAGAACTTCCTTGTAGCGCTTCTGTTGACCTCCCTGGATTTCGATTTCCCTCTTTTAGTTGACTGTAGAGAATCTGCCATGGAAGACGTGTTTCGGGCATGCGGACGAGGTGACCTGTCCAGAGAAGTTGGTGCTTAATGATGAGAGCTGCTATGCTTATTGTTTTGGACTCCTCTTAATCACTAATGCTCGTTTGTCGGTCCTGCCCTATAATCCCTAGGATCCTACTTAGGCAGCGCTGGTGGTATTTTTCTAGACTTTTTATGTGTCTTCTGTAGGAAGTCATGTTTCGCAGCCATATGTAAGTGTTGGTATCACAACTGCTGATGTTGTGATTGTTGGAGACTTTCTTTAGAAGCCCGATTGCCGCACTAGCACATTTCAAGGAAAGTTGGTTTTCAGCGTCAATGTTGGCATTCGCTGACGGATGGATCTCGATGTATGGGTAGTGTTCTGCAGAGAATGGTAATTTATAGTTATATTTGGGGCTTGGGGATTAGCGTCCGGTGTGGGTTGGTGCAGAATCTGCGTCTTATTAAAGTTGACCTCTAGGCCGATTGCCTGGTTGAATGCATCGGTAACTGCCTGAAGATCTTCCTCTGCATTGGGCATCACTACGTCATCATCCGAATGTTAAAGTTTAATTATCGATACCTATTGTCGATACTTTCGTCTTGGCTGTAATCTGTTTAGGTTGAATAAGCCACCATCATCAAATCGGTACAGGATTTCCACTCCTGACGGCAGGTGACCCTCGACAAGGTGAAGTATGGATTCTATAAATAGAGAGAATAAATTGGGTGTAATAAGACAGCCCTGTTCAAAGTTTGAAAAGACTCTCCTTGTCCATCGTTGCATTCATATTATCCTGCAGCAGGCGAAGTATCTGGCTGTACTTTTGCGAACACTCAACCTTTGCCAATAACTCCCAAAGAGCTACTCTGTTAACCGAATCAAAAGATGTCATTATTTATTTGTATAGTGCATTAAGTAATTAAAACCAAATTAGACTGCTACATAAATAAAAAATCGATAAAAGCTGGTGAAGCTGCTATGTACGGCGCAGTCATCAAAAGACACAAATATAAAAAGCTTGAGGATAGATATGTTTTTGTACCTTTTAGTGTTGAGACTTTTGGTCCTTAGGGTGAAGAAGCAAAAAAATTAATTAATCCAACACAAATATATAAAATAAGGACCTGAAATAACATCTGTCTGTGAATGTATATTGAATTATCCGAAATTTTAGCTTGTTAGCAAAAAGTTTTCATCAATTTCAATTTAGATTGATGATAGTGTTTTTGCCTTAAAAACAATAATCGAGTGCCGATTTGGAATTTCCGAAATCCAAATATCCTAATAATGCACTGTAGGTATACAATATTTGATATGCATTTCATTATTCCCCAAGCAATTATTTCTGTTCGCGATTATCGAAAACACGATTTGATTAAAATCAATATGCTACTGCATAAAATTTTAATTCAACTTATGTACTGCTATGTATTTCAAGCAAATGTTATAAATTTCACCTTTGTTACTCGTACTTCCAATAATTGAACAGCAGTAGGTACTTACATAATTATGTATTTTTTTTTTTCGGGAGTGACTAAGCTCAAAATTATGAAATTTTCAAATCATAATTTGTCTAGTAGGTATCATTCTGTTAGAAAAATACAGTCCAACCTCGATAATCAAAACTAGCGATTCTTATCCGAGCTTGTATGAAATTCACTTGCAACGACGGCCTTTTTTTTCCAAAGTTCTAAGGTACAAATTCGACGAGATTTTATTTTAATCCTGTTAAATCGAAAAAGGTAGAAAGACGTATGATTTTAACTAGCGAGGGTGGCTGAATGAGGCATTTCGAAAATCGAACGAATTATATTTTGAGCATCGACTCCCAATAGGGTTAAATCGTAATGATTGGACGCTTTAAAAATTAAAGGAAATAAAAATTGAATTTTGTTTGAAAATAATATTCAATATTTTCATTTAGGATCTGATTGTGAATAATATTTGTTAATTGCGTTCTTTAAAACATTTTCACCCATTAAAATTTTACTGAAAGGAAAATAGGTAAATTAAATATTTATGGAACAATGGGTCGTGAGTTCACTTTATGTTGAGAAGTTTGAAGCAAATTAATTTAAAAATAGAGCCCTTACGTGGCCGGGGGGCCGAAAAAAGGAATAAACGATTAAAATAGATCAGATACGAATAAAGAGAGAAGTCTAGGAGGGTCCTGGTTTGACATGATGTCCTTTGCGGCGACTGGTTTCATACCGCTCACAAATTGAAATTTCACTCGAATACAAATATTTCACCCAGTAATCTACCTATTTCATCAAATTTAAATGTTGCTCACCGGCACTGGAAAATTTAAATGAAAAATCTATATTTTCATACGCTGCTGGTGTTTCGTTGACTAATGGGTCTGTCGCACGGTTTGCGAATATAAAATGGGAATATGGAAATAGGTAATAAGTTTTGTTGAAATTGAATTTTTCGTTTTCATAGCTGAATGTTGCTGACTACAATAAAGTTCGCAAGATGCTACAAAACTAGTGTCGAGAACTTCAGGAAGGTGAATAAACATCTGTTGTCAGAAAAGCTTGTCCCAATGCCCTTGTTGAGAACTGAAAAATATTTATATGAAAACATATTTAGAAGGTGTGGTTTATTGGTTCCAGCATCAAACTGTGGAAAGTTTTTTTTTTTTTTTAAGTAAAACTTCTTTACGCCCGGTGGGGTGTTCGTTTCATGCGAGTTGCTATGTAACGAAAACATGCAACACTACGCATCTCTACTACTGCCACGTAGTCGAATTATGGGATTGCTTGAGCCGCGAGCACCCTTCAATGCAACCTCGTTACAGACAGATCAGTACCTTGTATAGTGGCCCTAAGAAAATGTATGGAATGTATTTGTATGCGTTTGTGTGTATGTATGCCAAAACGACGCTACCGACTTAACTCGACGAAATATTATGGCACAATATAAAAAAATTAAACCACTGAAGCAATTCCTTAACCCCTTTTCTGGTATTCTTGTGCGTTTAAAGAAGCGTCTATATTGGTTTTATATTGGTCCGCTCACAAAAGACAAAATCTATACCTATACCTAAGTAGAAGAAATTGAGTGACGATCAACCCTCCGTTTGAACACGTTAAGGTTAAATCGTTCAGGAAATGAAGTGAGAGGCAAGAAGTTCCAGAGGTGGACAAAAGGCCACCAAAATGAAGCCCTATATTTAGCGGTCCTCGGGGTAGCCAACCTTACCACATACGGATGGGATGCCTGTGAGGCTCTTGTGGTTCTTAAATAACTTCTCCTAGCTGAAATGAGAAATGAGAGTGGCCAGATCGTCAGAACCTCTACTATGATAATAGCGATAGAAGAGAAGTTTAGGTTCGAGAGATTGCAATGAATTTCTGATATTTGGATTATCGATCATTTTAATTGCTCCTATTTGTACTGCATGTAACAGAGCCAACGAATGCTTCGGAACATCGCTCCAGATGTGGGAACAGTATTCCTTACATGGTTTAATAAACAAGAAGAAGTTGCTCAGACGTAAAGAAGTTTTTTTGCACGAAATAAAAAATCTAACTTTTGAGAAGCAGTTTTTGCGATCGAGGATACCGATCCCAATATAAGTTGGTCCATGCGGTACTGGGTTGTTATCGGCGGAAGGTTTCTTATTTGAAAATAATAATGCTTGAGTTATCGAAGCATTGAATTTGACTAGGTTGTGTTGATTGAATAATGATAGAGTGGATCGAGCGAGGCGTGTAGAAGTGGCTGCAGTAAGCGGTTTGTCAGGAGAGGAAGATGCCATCAAGCTACTATCGTCCGCAAAGCTGTATTCCTAATGGTGTTTCTTGTCACATTTAACAAATCATTCATAAAAATGAAAAACAATGTTGGGGATAGAATTCAGCCTTAGGGAACGCCGGTATTTATAGGCAGTGTATCAGAACACACAACATGGTGTGACCTGCCTTCCAGAAAGTTCCTCAGCCAATGGCAAAATTCGTTCGGTTGACCATACGGTGGATGTTTGCGGAGGAGACCTTTCTGCCACACCTGATCAAAAGCCTTGGAGATATCCAATGCTGCAATTCTGGATTCGCCATGTTTCTCGACAGTCGAGTTCCAATTATTACTGACGTTCCTACGCCAGTAGATCTCCTGTTGATTAGCTTCGAGGCATTTAACCAGTTTCAGGTTGACTACTTTTCCCATTAGGTACTTCCGAAAGTACGGATATAAGTGAGATGGGACGATAACTGCTAGGAAGAGTTTTCATGTCCTTTTTCGGGATGGGCTGCACTTTGGCACATTTCCAGATAGACGAGAAAACGTCTCGACTCTAGGAGTGTGAGATCAGTTAACTCAATTCTTGTGCGAAAATTTTGAGGCCAACTGGTGGAATGCCGTCCGGACCAGAAGATGTCAAATTGCAGAAGAATTTTCCTAATAGTTTCAGGTCTAAATACAACATTGTGCATGTAAGAACCAATGTGTAGCAGTATACCTGTGGAGCTGTGCTATCGTCTTCCATCGTGGAATTGAATGCAAATTGTTAAGCAGAGAGATCTGCTTTTTCCTTTAACGATACTACAATGGACTATTGTCCTTATTAAGGTGGAAGGAAAATGTCAATTTTTTTGGAGCAGTTCAAAAGGTTATTGCTAATTCGGGTTTCAGTGGTATCGCACACTTCACAAAGACGAAGAAAGGTTTTTTCCTGAATTAAAATGTCGGGAAGATTTCTTATTTCCGAAACTTTTGTTTAAACACCCGAAATGAAGTAGGGAACCGTCACGCTGGTATCATATATGCATTTTGATTTACATTAAGGTATATTTGACTTTAATCTATAGCAATCTGTTTAACCGCTCATTAACTACTAGTAAATTAGTGTCGAAATTTTCAGATTTGATGCTGGCAGTTATTTACACAATCACGAGTAAAACACGTTTTAGCTGGCTTTAAATGATAGGGCTCAAAAACTGCGGGGCTCAATATGAGCTATGAAAATTTTCGACCCACATGCAGATGGTGTGAAATTTAGCTATCGAATAGGCATTGCTAAATCAGAATCATCGTTTTGCGTAATCTTCCGAATGGTTTCTTCAAGAACCGCCTTATGTCAATGTTATGAAGTTATCAAACCTAACATTGTTCATTTGCATTTTTGGATATGACAAATTATTTGTTTCTTTAACACTATAGGTAAAAGCAGTAATTTGGTATTGTATCCTTTGAATTAAAAATGCATTTGAGAGAGAATAAAAACTAGAAATAATTCGAGTTTGTAATAAAGGAAAGGCACCTAAAAGCAAATTTAATAACTTTCGCTGGAACATACTCTCGATGCAATTTAGTTGTATGTGCAAGTTCACCCTCTAGCGCAGCAGAACGTTTTTTATTGTTCGGTCGGGTTGAAAGCGTTTCGCATAAACATTTGATGGGATTATTTGAGGTTGAACTACTTACAAAATTGTCTCGAAGAAAAAAAACAATATAGGGTAGCATGCTTCCTGTTCGAGAACTACTAAGAACATTTATAGACTTTAAAAGTTATTACCAACTTTTTTGAATAATCTTGTTAGGCACGTTTTTCTTTTTTGAAACATGAACATGTACCTACTATAAAATAGCCCAAAATGTAACATGATAAAGCTGTCTAAAACGTAGGTTTTTCTGTCACATAAATATGTACATCTTGAAACATAATATTCCCCTTTCACTGTGAAAATCCTGGCAGGCCTTATCTGTGAGAAATGGTTTTTGACCGTACAGCCCAAGTTTATGCCTTGCGGCCGTTTTTCTCTACATATATATAAATATTTTTAATGCTGATGCCTAATAAAAATACTTCGGAGGTTGATGACTTGACTCTCAAATTGAAAGGGCTCCTTTCTATGATACATTCTCTTGTGTTTTGAAGTGAAGTCAGAAACCATTTTTGACTAAGCATCTAATATTTAATCGCAAACTTCCCGGTTTTCTTAAAACATTGAATTACCTACTGGACGTGGAATGATTACGATAATTTTGTTTCTGTAAGACATTTGTCATTTGATTATAACTGTAGCTCCATACGCAACATTAAAATCATTGATTGCATTTAAAATAATTAATGTATATATATTCTTTTTTTTTCAGATGACAATGGAACTGAACATTTCTCCCGGAACATGATACCATGCAACCTCCACAAACCGAAATACAACCGAGTCAAATTTAAATTATCCACGTCTTGCCTTACCACTTACCAAACCTAAGCAATAACCTATTAGACTTATATGTAAATATGTCTAAGCAACTAATCCTAATTATCGATTTGGATACTATAATTGCGACATTTAATAACGATCATCATTTTTATAACAGGCCCTATCCATACAGGCTATGATAATTTTTATTGAATATTTTGTCCCACATTTCCCTTCGAACCCAATAAAATGTTAAATTTTGAAAACAACACTCCTCTAAAAATAGTTTTATTAATATTGACAGCACTTTCAATACAAGTCAACACGCTTGAGAATAATAGAAGTGAACGGGACTCGTACAGGCCTATACAGGGCAAAGTATATTTCGGCATTGCAGTAGCGATATCAGGTCAAAGTTTCAGCAAGGCTTTTAACAAAACTTTAACGAATATTACGCAAAACCATTTGTACGGTAGTTTCAAGAAATTCAGTTACAATATAAGTTTGGAACCATTAGTGATCGAACTGCCCGAGAATGGAAGTTTTAGCAGTTTTTTGTTAGAGCATCTCTGCGATCTGTTCGAGGGCAAACATGTCGTTGGAGTGCTGGTCGTCGGATCTTCGCCGGCGGCTTTTACAGTCAGCCTAACGGCGCGTCATGCTGGCATACCCGTTTTATGGGCTCGGGGTCATAGCGAATTTTTGCCAGGATTTCGAAATATGGTAAGTACATTCGTAACTTTAGTTTAAAAAATATACAAAGTAGCGCAGAGATATGGCATGTTTTATGAATTTCCCAATTTTCAAAAGCGGTTGCAGACTTGACTCAAATTATTTTTCATTATTCATTTGAAGCTGCTCAGGTACTTAACTGCTATTGAAATGCTTAGGTACGTAAAAAAAATGCGTTTCCTCTGACCACCCTGTATTGAAAATTCAACAAATCGTAGTTTTTTAACATTTAACAACATCTATTTATTATCATCATTTGTTAATCGACTTCAGCCTTGTCGATCCGACTGATTAATAACTGTTTATTTGTATTTGTACCTGTTCTGGATAGCCAATAAAAATGAAATAGATATCCGGTCATATCGAATGTAATAAAATTCCCCTGTAAGTTTATTTATATCACAAGGCTAGCCATTAAATGTACAAGAAAAGATCCAAGTTGATAAATTGTATTCATATAGGGATTAAAGAATCCGTATTCTATCAAATTATTATTTAACCCTCGAATAGAATTAGGCTATTATTTTATTGAAGCGTTTTACAATAAAGACTATTTTTGCTTGAGAACCGCAGGGCAAAATGAATGCTGTGTCCATAAAGAGCAACGCATACATTCAAAAGTGTAAAAAACAAACAGGGCGAGTCGCTTACAAAAACATAGCTTTGGGTCACCAATACTTATTGGGCCACCTTGTATATTAGAACATAGTTCAAGAATGTAATACTCATGTTTATCTACAAGTTTCGTATTGACTCCACTATTACCGCTCGCTTAATAAATCACCCTGTATACATAAATATGACTATCACAGAAATTAATATTTTGCTGATAAAGTCAAAGAAAATAGATGCGTATCATATATCTAAAAATGATGCCATAACAAGGAACAAATTAAACGTGTTACTATGTGTGACTCTTCATGGACATAGCAGGGCCGGTAATTTATATCCTCTACAGTTATCGAATCGAAGAGATAGCCAACAGCGTATAAAAATTCAATTTGTAAATATGTAGTATAACCTTACTTGTGATAATCTACCACAATTCAACAACTGATATATCAAGTATAGCGTAAAAATATTAGTGAGTCCATTTTAGTTGGACTTCGGTTTAAGCAGTAATAGTTTCGCCAACAGGGAATATTGTGAGTTTGGCATTTACCTACAATAATTTAGATAAGGCTTGGTCCTAGGTTTACCGTCAGGAGTATGGCGTCAACCCTTTTGTGTCATTACCTTACAGTCTGTTAACCAATAATTGGATTTAAATTCAAGCAAGAACTCTTTTGAGCTTGCTACATAGGTGTGGTCCAATGCCAAAGTCTTTATCTCGTACTGTTATGTTATGTTGCACCTTTCTCGTCTGGGTTGCAGTCCTTTGGATCTCCAAATATTTTTTCAAAACTTGTATTTTCATAGGTACACCAACTAGTTGAAATAATGCAGCTTCTGCATTGGTTAAAAGCTCCCGTTGCAGCAGTATACAGGGTGGATTATCTTGCAGGTGGATTAGATGCTATCTCTACTAATCCACCTGCAAACTCGGAAATTTCCAATGCACGGGTTTCGTGATCAAGGTCTATAATGCAGGATTACCTAAAGCATATTCGAGACAAAGAATAAAAATATTTGTTTTAATATTCTGATGTTTGTTATTTTTATGAAAATGGTAAAAATGGCATTGTTTGGTATCATTTTCATATAATATTTATATCCAAAGAGGCCAATAATTTATTATAATAGTACAATATTAGCTCTTCTATGGAGCATGTTGATTATGATAAAGGAAAAAGAGATCATAGAACGATGGTTGAAAAAAAAAAGATTAACTGCTAAGGAGCTGGCGCTCTATTAATACGCGTACTCAAAAACCCTGAGTTAAGTTGGCTGTATAGCGAAAGCCTTTTGAATATTATCGACAGTAATTGTTGGTGATCAAGTGTTTATCTGTGGCCTCATTTAGTGAATCAAGAATAAAATCTGAAAAATGAGAAATTAAAAAAATCACAACTAACTGCACTTAATACTTAGGTTTATGTGCCTAACTTAGTTAACGTTGAAATGTTACACTAACTTGAACTAGAGAAACTTGCTAACGATTTGTTCAATTTGGGCACTAGCTGATGTCACACGTAACCTCACTTTCGACCCTCACCCATCAAAAGTGAGATTATGTGTGTGACGTCAGCTGGTGCCTAACTTAAGACTTAAAAAGCGATCTATCGCCGCAACGGTCTGATCAGTCTCAAAGTATTCCCCTTAAAATTTAAGAAACAAGAACTTCCAGGCTCAAAATCCAATTGGGTATATAATTGTCATCCTAGAAACTGAAAAGCCTAACCATACCATATTATTACATTCATAATTGCCACAATAAAGACCTTTATATTGTCATATAAAATATGACCTACTGAATAAATTTGATTACTATGGATGGATGTTTCACAATGAACTGCCTCAAATAACGCGAAGTTGAAACTTGTCTTTTAATATCATGTCGTTTCATTGCAAATTTTTATTGCAGTTAGTAAATTTAATGACTAATTCATGTACATATCTTCTTAACGTAAGGAATGAGAATTATTGTTATCAAATCAATTCAATAAAGATTTTAATTTACAAGTTTGTCTGGACACGCTTAAAGCTCAGGTGCGAGAATGATGAAAAATGGAAATCAAAGATACACTTTCCGCAAAAATCTCCAAGTTGCCACATCTGCTATCAATTCAATTAATTCTCGTTCAGTCAAACAAAAAAAAGGTAATAGTTAACCAATTTTCGAACTATAAATAGATTCAACTCCAAAACTACGCTACGAGGGATTAGACTGGGGTTGTATTCAGGTCAGGACATAAAATTTCCAATAAAATATCAAAAAGCTTCGAACAAAACAGGATGCTGGGGAGATGTTTACTAAAATCGTCGACTAGCCGGCTGGCCTAATTTCCTTGGCCTAGTTATCGGATATTTCGGGTGTGTGCCTAAAATGTCCCGTAAATATCTTATTTTTGTCATCAGTTCAAGATCGGACCCCTGCCGCTTCGAATTCATATAATAATTTTTAGGGATATGACGGACATTTTTTGAAGATACACAGAGATTTTGAAAAGTTTCATTTTGGAGAATGATTCTACCACATCAGCCTTATTATTCCATTACATATTTGTCTGTAAATTTGAAAATTAAAAACTTCTTCAACTGTTAAAAAAAACAGAACTTTTATGCCTTGTTAATATTATAGTTCCCATTTTAAACTTTAAATTAAATTCAGTAGGTATCTGATCTCATGCTTGAAAATACTTTGTCAATTTAAATATACCTACTTTCAACTTTTAAAGTGCATCAGTTCAATAAATCTCAATTTATTATGTTTCTTCAATGCATTTTCGCGAGTTATGAGAAACTACCAAGCGTTTTAGTTCCAATAATGCAAGATTGTTGAAACTGAAATTGTGTTATTCAAGTAAATTTTTATCGTTTATTGAAACTAGCATTTTATACTCTTACAAGTTTGAATAAGTATAATGTTTCACTCATGCTATTTTTTTTATGTCCAAAAATATTTAGATTATGGGTACCTAATTCCAGATTCCTGAAAAAAATCTATTGTCGGGAAAACGTCAACTTAAGTTGAACCATTTGTAACTTTTTTGAGATTTTTCTAAGCTAGATGCAAACAAACAGGTAGTAAAGAAAAGATTTATGTAGCAAAGTATTTATTATTAATTTCATGTGAACTCAAAAATTACAAATTCTAAGTGACTAATTATTATAAACGTACAAAATTAAGTGAACAAATGATAATTATGACAAAGTTAGTGATAAATAATGCTCCGATTATTAAATAACTAACATTTAAAAATTTCAGCAGTTTTTCTCAGATATTCCATTGATTTTCAAAACATTCTTTATTATTTGAAAAGAAATGACGTTTTTATTAAAATTTTACATAAAATCTGAAAAAAATTGCTGATTTCAAAAACTTCTAAATAATAAGTAATTTCATTAAATTACAAAATAAATGTACGTCGTTCAATGGCTTAACTTTAAGCAATTCTAAGTTGCCAGTTTTTTTTTCATTACTAAAATCACATCTGATCACAAAATTAAATGAAAATTTAAGCTAAAGCAAATATTGAAAAACTATATCTAATAAACTGGCAGTTTAGAATGGAACGGTATTTCTAATCTAAATAGTAAATCTAATCGAAATCTAAATAAGCCAAATGGCACCATCAATAGGTAACTGAACAGGTTGCTCAAAAACAAAACAGAAGCATTAATTCTAAGTACAAAAGAATAAGAAAATAATTAAGGAAATTTCAAAAAAAAAAAACAGAGAACCTGCTCACTTCTTAGCCGATTATTCATCATGATTGTTTCTGGCCTCCCAAGCATTTACCAATTTGAAGCTGAAATACAAGAAGAACCCATGCACCAGGAGGGTAAACATTATAAAATGATACCATATGATTCCAGCAGGATACCCCTGCAAAAAAATGTTTAATTAAAATTATTGTTAATCAGTGTGACACAATTAACTTACATTCCAGTATACAATGTGAAATGGTGCATCATAGGCAAACAGGTATGCCCAGGCATCAGAAAACCAAATGGTTCCACCCCATATCAGCGGAAAAATCCCCAATACCACCATGAAAATCATATAGTAGCGCAGACTTGCAATATCGCCTTTGTCACAGTCCTGTATAGCAAATGCAGTAACTAGAAGGCTGGCGATCCAGACCCATTCCCAGGCATCGGGCTGCGAAAAAGAAGTTGATTTTATTATGTTAAGGCATTTATTTCACTTTTGAATGAAGATATAAGGTCACTTATTCTGAAATAGCTAAACAAATAAAATGTAAGTATGTATGATTTCTAAAAAAAAACATTTGGGTGATATGAGTCTCATTTTACTAAATTTGCATTGAAATTTCAAGCCTGTGCTTATTGGAAAAAAAATGCATTAAAAGGAAATCTTGCACAAATAACTAAATTTAGTCTAAATTACCTCAGGAATTAAAAGTTCTTGAATCGCAGCGTTGACCTTCTCGACGTTGAATGCGGTCAGCTTAAACAACATCAGTAGGCCAAGGAGATAGTGGATGAGGGCACATTTCCTCAATCCAGCTTTGCTGATGGCGCTGAAATTCGAAATTATTAAAAATTATATTTATTCAAATACATCCGAAATTTAATCAGTATAGAATAATAAGGACTCCTCACAAAATTTCCATGGTTATACCACGTACCTTGGAGTAGTCCTGGCCAATCAGGAAAATAAAACAGGTTTTCAAAAGCAAAACTTGCTATTGACTGAGTCAATTGAATAAATATTTCAAAAAACACCGTTACAGTCCAAAAGCCATGGTTGTAAAACGTAAATTTGATCAAGGACAACAATTCCCTTGGATCAGACAAGCAAGTGTTGTAAATGTAAATAATAATAGAGACTTTTTCAAAACCAATATTTGGAAAAAATGCATGCCTGTTTATATACAGGGTGGGCCAGCGAAAACGAAACAAGGTCGATATCTCGTATTCATCGTTTATTGAAAAAAATCGCTCGGACCCGTCGATTTTTATTCGGAGGGGGAAATCTTTTGCGCATATTTTCAATGTTGTCACTTCAACCCTCTCGCGGGGGTAAGCTCCAACCCTTAAATCTTAAATGGCAGTAGGGGTCAAGCGATACCTCATTTCAAAGGTCATCGAATTCTCTTTTCAACGGTGCCTATTTTTTTTGATTTTACTGAGTTTTTTTTTTTTCAAAAAATTTTGAAGTTGAATTTTATTGAGTAAAAAAAAAAACTAGACTTCAACCTTGTGATTTCAAGTTGGATAGCACACTACTTCAAAAAAAAAACATAAAATCACTTCTTAAGAAAAAATTGTTATAACTACCAAATTGATAGTGCTCAAAATTACTAAAACAGTACTAGTTTCGTCTATTTTTAAATGCGTTTTCTCGAAAACCACTGCATAAAAATTCAAAAAAATTGGCACCGTTGAGAAGAGAATTCGATGACCTTTAAAATGAGGTATCGCTTGGCCCCTACTGCCATTTAAGATTTAAGGGTTGGAGCTTACCCCCGCGAGAGGGTTGAAGTGACAACATTGAAAATATGCGCAAAATATTTCCCCCTCCGAATAAAAATCGACGGGTCCGAGCGATTGTTAAGGGTAGTTTTTCATATTACGACGGGGGTTGTGTCAATTTCCATGGGGGTTGGAAATGGTGTTAAAATAGTAACCTATTAATTTTATGGCTAGACTGGAAGTCCAAGTTAAAAAAAGATACGAAAAGCTCAATATTCATGCATTTTTATTTGTTAAGGGTAGTTTTTCATATTTCGACGGAGTTTGAGTCAATGGGAATTTCCATGGGGGCTGGAAATGGTGTTAAAATAGTACCCTATCAATTTTATGGCTAGACGCGGAAGTCCAAGTATGAAAAAAATACGAAAATCTCAATATTTATGCATTTTTATTTGTTAAGGGTAGCTTTTCATATTTCGACGGTGTTTGAGTCAATGGGATTTTACATGGGGGTTGAAAATAGCGTTTAAATACTATTCTATAAATTTCATGGCTAGACTCGAAGTCCAACTACGAAAAAAATACGAAAATCTCAATATTTATGCATTCTTAGTTGTTAGGGGTAGTTTTTCATATTGCTACGAAATTTTTGTGAATGAAATTTTGCATGGGAGTTGGAAATGTTGTTATAATACTACCCTATTTATTTCATGGCTAAACTCGAAGTTCAAGTTAGAAAAAAATACGGAAATCTGAATATTTATGCGTTTTTACTTGTTAAGGGTAGTTTTGCATATTACTTCGAGGTTTGAGTCAATAGGATTATGCATGGGAGTCGGAAATAGTGTTAAAATAGTACCCTATTATTTTCATGGAAAAACTCGAAGTTCAACTTTGAAAAAAAAAACGAAAATCTGAATATTTATGTATTTTTATTTGTTAAAGGTAGTTCTTCATATTTTTACTGAGTTTGAGTCAATGGGATTTCATGGCTAGACTCGGTGTCTAAGCATAATTTATTAAATTTATTTTAAATTGAAAAAAAAAATGGTACGCCAATGGTCGTTCGGGTGTTTCCGTTAAAATGGCTGCCGCCAAGCCAAGTTTTGGCGGAAGTATCATGGTTGGGCAAACATGGACTATCGATGGGCAATCGAACTGTAATTTTAGATTGGCCATTTTCAAATTTGGTTTTCAATTTTGTCAAAATGAAACTATCAATTATCAATCATTCAGCTTGGCAAGATTCAAAATTTCATAACTGAACGATTTGACATGGAGCAAATAAGTTGGCGGCAAAAAGTGTAGGCATAAATTCAGCAAGGATTCCAGGATATTTCGCCCAAGCGAAATAATTACGGATTTTAGCAGAAATTATCAATAATGTTCTTATAACTTACATGGTGCGGTCAGCAGGATGGGCCGCAGGGCGGGGGCGTCTGATCACACGTCGGTTGGGCATTATTCCTTTGAAGCTGGGCAACAAATTATCAGAGTAAATTGCTTAGATTGCCTGGAAGCAATTGATTGGAAAGAATTAATAAAATTTAGGAATTAATTAGGAAGGGAACTTGTCACAAGACACAGAGCACGAGTAACGTAATGGTCGAAAACGGAAAACGGGAAAGAAAGGGAGGAGTGACAGGTGACATGTGACATGTGGTAGGAGTAATGGCGGTTGAAGAAATCGTGGAATTTTGCAATAATTTGCTGCTGCATGCAGTGTTTACAGTGAAATTGGTTTTCTGCCCGAATACTGGCCACATTGTAATTTGTAAAAAGCTCACTTTATTTATGGCAACGTGAGAAGTAATTATTTTGCTTATGGCAACGCTGTAAGAGGCTTACTTCGCTACTGGCAACGTTGTAAGAGGCTGACTTCGCTCATGGCAACGTTGTACGAGCCTTTTTTTTTGCGGTTGCGCAGCCCAAAATTTGATTTTTTTCTTTTGGAAAAACGGCAAGAAAGGTATGAAAATAATATAATATTTGTAGGTAAACAATTAAAAACTAATATTTTATTGAAAGAAAAATAGACTAAACATTATTTTCAAATTGAAATATTAGTTTATTGGTTTCTTCTTCAACATAAATTATTTTGCTTGTGATATTTATTTTAATCATTGTCACAAAATTTTTTGTTAAAAGAATGCCAGCCAATAGGTATTTTTTAAACTATTTCGTGTAGCTGCTTAGACTTATTTGCGAAAATGCTCCTTCTACATTGGCACTAGAGTAGAGTGCGATCAACACAATTATTGGTTTGGATATTCAATGTTTGTGGGACCACATTTTTTTTGTTGTGCAATGAAGACTGCAATTAGCAAATTCGCTTTTTGTGCTTTTGTTCCATAATTACCGTCCCTAAATTATTTTTGCTTAACATTGCTAACACAGTCTTCTAACCAGTAGAGCTCTAGGTACTTCTCAGTCTTTTCTGCATTTTTGTTGATTTTATACTCCTAGTGTTGCTCCATTTGTACCATGATCGGCAAGTTTCGCTCCATTACCTGAAATGAGCTACAGAGCTACCAAGAATCTCTCCTAGCCCCCCCCCCCCTCCTGACGAAGTTTTTATGTGCCCATATTTTATTTTCTGAGTTTTGCTCCATTTTGCTCCGTGATCTGCAAGTTCTACTCCATTACCTGGAATGACCTAGCTCTTCCAGTAAATTTTTTTATTTTTGAGTGACGCCGAGTATATTTATTTCGTAGCTCCGCTATAATCGAATTCTATTCAAAGAACCAGTGCAAAACAAAATATTTCTATCCTTGCTTGTTACATAGTAGTAGAAAGAAATACAAATACTTGCCCACTAAATGTATCAATAGAATTTCCTATTAAGGGGGTGTCACCCTAAAAAACGACTTAAGCTACTTAAATCAAGAAACAAAATCTAAGACCTCTAGTGAAAACTGCATTCCTAAATCCAAAATAGTCTCCGATAAAATTCCTTGTGAAGATAAATTATGCAGGAACTTGTGACGTCACAACCGCCGAAATTGCTGTCTTCTGTTCGTTCAGTGACACGTACCCTATACTTTGAGTGGTTGCGATTCGCTCTAGTGAGATAATTGTCTTTTTTTTTTAGAAAATTCTTGTTAATACTGTGCCTGATAGTCCAGTGTGACGTCACAATCACCTAGTTGTAACTTTGAACCGCCTTAACTCGAAAACGGACCATTGTAGCAAGATGCGGTTTAAATATTATTATTCTTGAATTTTTTTGCACTAAAACTTTCATTTTTGGGTCACACCCCCTTTAATCAAGGATAATACACACTACTATAAGGATTGCTTATCGGCCTCATTTTTGGTAATCGCCGCCATATTGGTGTGTCACCATTTCCGACGTCATAACTAAGTCGTCAGCTTTTTGCACCTCACTAGCGGTCGTAGTTTAGAATTTAAATTTATGAAGAAAATTATTATTTAATTTTGATTAACCCAATAGGCCAAGAGGAGGATGAAAACGAGATCTGAAAAAGAGTTGTTTTAGAATGTTAATTAATGTAGTAAAACCAAGTATGCATAAAGCAAAAGCCCGCGGTATCATAACCTGTGGTGCAAACAACCTACGACAAGGCGAGAAACGACATGCTGCTACGTCACAACTGGTTATTTAGCGTGGTGGGGGGCTTCAGATTTATTCCACACAGGCCTTATGTGCTACCCTATAGTGGTAGTGTGTATTATCCTTGAGCGTTACTGACATCGAAATTTGTCAGATTTTTCTAAATCCGTTTTGGAAGAGAAGAAAAACTCATCAGAATTGCCTGGAATTTGGGATATATACCTATTCTTTGATCAATTATCTACAATCCGATTATTTTAGTTTTTCTATATTTTAGTTTTTCTTTATTTTAGTTTTTCTATATTTTGCGTTTTTCTCAAAATGAAAAAGTGTCTACATATCTGGTTGCCTATTTTTCAAGATTCAGATATTTATGGATTATTTCTAAAAACTCGCAAAATATCGAAAAACTAGAATAATCGGATTGTAGGTAATCGATCAAAGAATATGAAATGTCTGTGCCAAATTTCATGTAATTATGTGAGGGTTTTTTGAATTGCAACTTCTTAGGTGGCGGTCTGATATTTGGACGACAATGGAGAGTGATTTGAAAAACGCGTCACTGGCAAATTTCGTTACTTGAGAGAGAAGAAAGATATAACGTAATGCGGAAAAAGGCAGCTATTGATTGACACAAACTAAGGATATTAAGCCCAAAGAGGATTGCCTGTTATTGTCAAGCGCCGATACCTTTGTGACATCTGACATCACTACAGATGCTCGCTTTTTTATAACGTAGAGGGATATAGAATGACAGCCAATGACAATGACAGCCGACGAACGATTGACACAAGACTTAAGATGTTTTTTCTCGACCCCAATAGTTCGAAATGCTTTTGAAATCTGTTTTGAACCTGTTTGAAAATGACGTCATTACTTTCATTCGAGAAAAAATGACGTTTTCAAACCAGAAGAATTTAACCATAGATAACCTAGGATTTTTGTTTGTTTTTTTTTTTCTGGTAACTAGCCAATGCCCAATAGCCTATTTTCTATTTTTCAATAAATGTAAGAGTGTTCTGTTCATAATTCTATAACCTCCTACAAAAAGACACAACACAAGTATAAACATAAACAAAAAACTGTTAACTTTCCTAAATTATTGCGCATGCGTTTGTTTTTGAACCGGCGAAATCACCTTTTAAAATATTTTTGTTATGACGTCATTAGTTCAACGCGAAAATGTGATGTTTTGAATTAGGTTCAACCTGAACCGAATTTTCGCGACGAACTACTTCCATGATTTCATGAACACAAACGCTTTCGCGAGAAACCATGACGTCATATTGAACATAGTTCGTCGGAAGCATGTACGCAGCTTCTAGCGAGCGTTCAACTCATGACGTCACAAGACGAACTATGGTTCGTCCTTGGATGAACTACATTCGCCGCGAAAATTCGGTTCTGGTTTAACCAATTTAAGCGAGAAAAAACACCTAAAAACTAAGGATTATAAACTATTATTAGGCGAGTTTTGGCGTTAACCGGGTTATGAAAAGTGGTTATAACGCGGTAACGAAGTGGTTCGGATATGGCCAGCGATATAACCAGTTAGTAACCAGACACCAAAACGATGTTCGTATATCAGGTATATCATAGGTAACTAAAACATCACAACTCAGCTGTTTCTTGTTTAAAATATATATATATTTTTTTACTCTTTAAAATGAATCGGAACAAAATTTATTTGATTATTTTTATTGCAAGAATATAATCTCGTGATTGCCACGTGAGGCCACATCTGTATTCAGAAGATCTTTTCCCAAAAATGTTAGAGATAGACTTTCACTTGAATACATTTCGAATTTTACTTCAAGTACGTCCGCCAATTCTCCAGTCGGCATGGCCTGCGAGTGACGTCACCAATATCAGCAGCTTTTAGTGGTGACGTCACCCGCAGGCCTCGATCCTCGACGGGATGCTTGCGATTCAGGTAGTGCTTGTGAGTTAATTTTTTCGTCGATTTTGAGTGAAGAAAAGGTGATTTCAACAAGATTATAACGTTTGGGAATTCGCAGGAATAAGCAGTCCTATTTGGTCAAGTGCTCTTGACTAAAAATCATTTGTCCATTCAAGAATGTAGAAAGATAGGTTAGGATGGAAAACCAAATTCATAAACCAAAGAAAAAGCTGCGACGTTGCCATTTTCGTAACCCCATTAAAATTCATGCAAAAACGTAGTTGGTTACGATTTTACGATTTCGTTACCAGTTCGTAACCTGGTAAATGCCAAAACTCACCTATAGTTAAGCGCCGATACTCTTGTGACGTCAGTACAGATGCGCGTTTTACTTCCAAAAGTCATTAACGCGCCGTCAAAAAGAATGCGGTTGAAAACCAATTGAAAAAAAAATTGTTCCTTATTTTCTTTCATGTGCTACGAGAAAAAGACTGAAATAATCTCAGTGCGTAGGAATCGTAGGGTAGCTTAACGCATTGGGTTGAATTCAAAATAAAAAATCATCATCATCATCATGATAGAAATATTTTGTTTTGCACTGGAGAAACTTGAAAATTCACTGGAAGGGGGGGGTGAGCTAGCAGAGATTCTTAGGAGCTCTGTAGCTCATTCCAGGGGTCCTTATTCTCGAAACAGGGGAGCAGCGTTCTCCTGAGAGAGTAGCTTCTGACTCCGTCGCCCATATTCACAAAGACAGAGCAATCGTACTCATGAGAACGCTGCTCCTTGATAATAGACATCAGGTAATGGAGCGAAACTCGCCGATCATGGAGCAAAGCAATGAGAGTAAAATGAGCATTTCAAAATATTGAATTTTTTAATGGGGGAACTAGCGTTAATTCAGCCCCTGCCCTACTTAATAGGCCACATATTATAGAACAAAAATTATAATAAGGATCAAAATTTAGCGGGGAGGGGCTAACTTAACTGACCACAGATTGCATACCTACGTGACAGTTTATCAGAAGATGAATAAACCGGCCCTAAACATAATAAATATGCCAATTTCTTTATTTATTTCAAATGCTGAGTCAGTTAAGAAAATTTGCCTTTCTTTACTCTGCAATTTACCAATTTTGGGGTGGATTCGAGGAGCCGTATCGATTTTCCATTTACTCTTTAAAATTAATTTTCAGAATCCCATCAATAAGGAAGGTACAGCCTCAGCTCCTAAAAATTAAATTATTTTATTTTTTTCATTTAGCCAGCGTTTGTACCCCAAATTTGAGGGTGGATTTAGGAAGGCCTATCTACCCTACGAATTTTATTTCGAGAATCCCAATAACTGCTTAAGCTCCTAAAAATACCACCCAACTCTATTGTACCCTCTAGGTGCCCTGAAAGTTTCAATTTCAGATTCCGCACGTCGGAATCGATTGCGAGCATATTCCTAATTTTGATTATCACACAAAGGGCACCAGTACTCAGCAGCTAACTTTGCGCCGTAAAGCAATTGAGGTCAGTTGAGATAAGGCCGGTGTAAATTTCCTGACTGATCGTTGAGAGTTATGACCAATGACTAACTAGCAAAGTAAAGTACTGAAAGAAAACGCAGGAAAATAGAAAAGTTGAGTTCGGAATGGGATTTTAGTGCAGTGCTAGTGCGGTGTTCGTGTAATGCAGTGTTGTATCACGTGATGAAGGTTTAATCGGCGGTGTAACACCAAATACACCATCACTTTGTAACGAGTGAACGGTGTCCCACCATGTTTACACCATTTAGACACCAAATCATTTCCAAGCGCAAATAAAGTGTACACGAAACTTACTCCTCCCAATTAACGAACGCCACAGTGACAATAGTGTAAAAAGTCGGATTACTATAAGTTGTATTCCTTTCACACGTGGGAGGAGCTCCGGAACAGCTCCAGGGCTTCACGCGCTTATTCCTTTCGAAAAGTGTTAGTTGCACCACGCATCTGTTTCCTGCAAATCGGGGGCGACTAAACACCGGAGCGAGTAGCTCGAGTGTTTCAAGCTCTTGAAAGGAATACAACTATAGCCGAAAATTGTTTACAAAAATTTTGAAATAAATTTGAATTGGTCTGGAATGGCACACTGAACAGTCGTCACTTCTGCGCATGTCTAAAGCATAAGTTGAGTTGGTAAGCGTAAATTTTTCCCGCTTAGAAAAATAGGCCATCAAATCTCTTTGTTCACCTGATTATTCAACGTGCGCATTCAACCACAAAAATAAAAACGGTATTTCTAGGTGCACAAATTTTTAAACAGGACTTCAACAAAAACTTTTGTGTTTTAGCTGAAAACGATTGAAAATATTTTCCTTGATCTTTTCTCAATAACCCCCCAGTTTTGACAATACATACTTGAATAACTTTAGAATTCATGGCAGTGATCATAATTATTATGATAAAGCTCAATGAAAAAAAAATATAGAGCATAGGTGATATGAAGCAAAAATCATAAAATAATACATGATGAAATGTGAAAAAACCATGTACCATTGGTCTTAAGTTTTATCATCAACGCAGAGCCCAGAATTATTGGTTCGCTATAAACATATAATATGTAATGTCATTGTCTTAAATTCGTCGTGTTAAACAAAATCGTGTTGGATTTTGAAAATAATGACAGCATAAAATAAACTTTCAAATTTTAATCGTCGACAACTTTAGAAAACAAACTTCCGTTTTTTTTAGTCTAACCCCAAAGTAGGTAGGTATCATGAATTTTAAATTTCATGCCATTATAGCAGGGTTCTTTGCAGGATTTGTGTCTGACCATCAGAACTTGTTCAGAACCCGCAGAACCTTGAAAACATGTGGCTACTGTAGGACCGTTTGCAAATCCTGATGGTACGTGCTTATCGCTTGGTTTTCGAAGCGTGACATTGGCAAACACAAAACAATATTTTAACGATTAAATATGGAACGATAAAAAGTTGAACCTTCTAAGAATTTATACCAAGTTAATTTCCTTTGCACAGTGCTTGAAAGTTGAAAAATAAAATTAAAATTTTAGTCTCGATTTTATAGTTTCTTCTGGTAAACGCCAGACCTAGTTTATTTAGAGATTGAATTATATCAGTGTGTCCAAGATAAGGATGGGATAGAATTAGGATTTGGCCAACAATCAGAGTTACAATGTTGGTTAGATTAGGAAAAAGTTGGGAAATTTGACTACCTTTTACATAATGTTTGTAGGATTGTGCTTTCTTTTTCCGATTTCGATTTTTCTTAAAAAGAGTAAGTTCTTCGATTTTGGCTTTTAATTATTTCTTTTTATTTTCTGATATCTGTCAAAATAGCGTCAGAAATGAATAAAAGCCAAAATCGAAAAACTTAATTTTTTTAAAGAAAAATCAAAATCGGAAAAAGAAAGCCCATTCCAAACTTTATGTAAAGGGTACTCTAATTACCCAACTTTTTCCTTATCTAACCAAAATTGTAACTCCAATTGTTGGCCAAATCTAATGCTATCCCATCATTTTTTTGGATACACTGTTATACAGGGTATTCCAAAAAAATTCCGCCAGAAGTTCATAGGGGACATTGAGGTGAAAAATGTTTGCATTGAGAAAATAATCCCTTTTGTCTGAAGAGTTATTTTTGTTTAGAAAAGTGTCGTTATCTTCTCGATTTTAATAGACGTTAATATCTACTTCATGTAACCCCAAAGGAAACCATCCAACGGGGTTGAATCAGGACTTCGCGCTGGCCACCTGATAAGTCCTTCTGTTCCGATCCAGCGCCCACGAAATTTTTTTTTTAGGTGATCCTGCCTATTACGGGCAAAATATGCAGGTGCACCGCAATTTTGGAATCACATTCCAGCTTGTATAGTCATAGGAAAATATGCATTGTTCCAGTAGCTTGCGGGAAGTAATCGTCGCAAAAAATATGAGTAAAGCAGTTGACTCACTCGCGATTAGTTGTGAAATAAATTGTCAGTAGACAAAAAAGTGTTTAGTGTTTGTTGAATTTCGAAGTGTTTTGATCAAAAATTACTCTGGAGTCCAAATAATAATAATAATAATAATAGTTTATTTTCAAAGAACAATAATGGTAAGTACATAACTTGAAATCTACAATCTACCTTAGAAAATAAACAAGTAACGCACAGAAACAATTTCAAGTTGTTTGTTAGTGGGGTGTCTGGTGTCTCTGCAAGTAAATAAAGCAATCGGTTATCGAAGATTAGTGAAACGCAAAACAACCAGAAAAAAACACTGATTTTCCAGATCACTGGCAACCAAACCCAAAAGGTAAGCCATTTTATTAAAATTATTAAATTTAAGTAATTTAATTTTTCAAAATACAGTCGACTTGCTCATGCTCGCCCATTTTTTGGTCCCTTAAAACTGCGTAAGTTTGGCACACCCTGCATGTATAACTTGCAAACTTTCTGGCAAGTTTCGATTCAAAAGATTCACCAAAACCGTCAGCAGCAATTTTTATTTAACTTCTAAATATTTTCTTACGGGGTGTCCCGAAATGGCAGCCCAGGGGCAGTTGGCCGATGGTTTCACATCCAAATTTGTTCATCTAAGATCGGTTCAACTCTGTGTCAAATAGCTAGGTTAGCTAATCCGCTGTATTTATATTAATTTATACTTTAGGATGAATTCACTATATGTATTATATTATATTGACATTACCTACAGTTCTACACCAAAAATGGTATACAAAATAATATAAACTCAAAAAATGAATAAACTTAGTCTGTAATTTGTTGACAAAAGAAAAACGAAATTTTCCTTTTTGGATTTTGACTAACAAGACCCCGCCATAGTTTTCCACATTTCAATACCTATACAGTTTATTATTTACGATTTAAGTGGGTATCACATTTGAAAGCTGCATGCAAATATGGCCCAAACTAAAATACCAGCAGTTTATGGCTTTCACCCGCCTTGCTGGTCAGTTGGCAGGATCCAAGAAAGGAAACAATCGCAAGAGGAAGATCGCCAACGACGCCTTGCTGAGAAACCAGCGGAATTTTGTACATATGAAGACAGGTGAGCGATTTCAATTAAATGGGAATGTTAATTAGCTTCAGTATTTGTAACTTTAGTTCATCTGAAGAAAAATCTGAGATTGCATTGAAGGAAGCCGTAAACACCTCCTACAATTTTGTCGATTACGTAAAGCATAGAGAAACTCAGACGTCGATATACAGCTCTGTATCAAAAGAATACGGTCATAGGCACATCTTGACTCATGGTGGATTGTTTGAGCACACGCAAATTGATTTGGGACATGATATGAAAAAAGTGTTGTGTTCTCAGTGGTTAAGTGATAGACTTATTCTTTTTGGAACTAAGTGTAATAAGGTCAGTATACCTATATTCTCATTTATTGGTCCATAATATGTACCCGAGTATAATTTTGTGAAATTTCTTACTGATAAAGATTTTTTCAGGGGGTTGAACAAGAAGTGTTCAGCTATATCATTAACCATTTCTTTGAATTTCTATTGTATTCATTTTAGCTAATGATCTATGATGTCCAAAATCATGAAATAAATCAAATTCCAAGTATTGTCAGTAGTGTTAGAAGGGAAATTGAAGATGACGAGCAAACTGGTGGTATTTATTCTGTCCAACTCAATCCGTCGAAAACTTTGTTGGCAACTGTGGCAGAAAATAATTCTGAAGTGGCCGTTTATAAAATTCCCACATTTGATCCGGTTTGTGTTGGCGAAAATGCTCATATAAATCGGGTAATTATTTTGGTTGAAGAATGTATTAGGTATTTGTGATAACAATGAGATGACATTTTATAGGTGGATGATATCTGTTGGCTAGATGATCAATTTTTAGTTTCCGGAGATACAGAATTAGCTCTGTGGAGAGTAACAGATGATATTTTAGATGCTGAAGATGAAGTGGCCGCACATAAAACTATATTACCGGTATCTTTGGAATATTTTCACAATTCAGAGAAAGTGAGCATACAGTTTTTGGGAAACAAAGTTTAGTTTCATCACAAATCCTTTCAGATTAGAGCAATAAAATTCAACAAATCTAACCGAGAGATAGCAACCTTGAACGAAAATCATGGTACCATTGTCATTTGGGATGCGGAAAAATTCCAGAAAAAAATGGCTCGGAAATTCTCGCATGGAAATAATACATGCATGACTTTGAACGAGAATGACAATATTTACGCTATTGGCAATCGAAATCTTTCCGCTTTATTAGATTGCCGAACCCTACAGGTAAAAATACATCTATAGATGTTTTATATCTTTTAAGATTTTTCCTGAAATTAATCCAAAGTAGGATTGCAAAATACCTATTAATAGTAAATTATACTAATTTATTCTATTGTTTAGATCATTAAAAAAATACCACCGATTGACTATTATGGTTTTCATTTGTTTCTTCGATCGGCCTCATTTACAGGCGACATTTTGACGTTAGGCTTGGATTTAGGCAAAATCCTATTTTTTGATTTAAAGGCTGGGAAATTCTTGGAAAGCAGCGTGATTCCGGATAGAACTATTAGATTAAAAGCTACTAAAGGATATGTGGTGAGTATGTTATCGACTAAATTCTCAAGATTCCAATCAACTAGTCTTTATTTTTTATGTAAAAGAAGGTTAATCTCTGTAAAAACCATTTTTGTATCTTTCAGTTCCCCGATGTAGATATTTTGCGGAACGATGAGCATTCTGAGGTAAAATATGGACCGGCAATCATGACACATTGCTATAATTCCAGTGGGACGCGGCTCTTTATAGCCGGAGGGCCTAATTTCCTTCCAAATTTTACTGGAAATTATGCAGGATTGTTCCAGTAAAAAATTATATTCATTTTATACCAGCTATAATTTTACTTAACTGCAGTTTAAGTAAGTAATTTGAACATAATATAGTTATGAATAAGCGATATACCGCGAGTCAACGACATCGCTTTCGGTCTGGCATTTTTTTATTTCTTTTCCGATCGAAATGAATTTTGGTGTAGAGTTTAGGTTTGGCAAATGTCATCTTTTGACATAGGTCACATACCTGACAACTTTTGGTTTTACTGAAAGTGACCGTAGCTTCATAGATCTAAATGGCTATACCTAGTATTTTTTAGTAGTTTTGAAATCTTGGGATCATTCTGTATATGGGAGAATCAAATTTGGAGCTGTTCGATGAAATTTGAAAATTTTCAAACCAAATTTGTTTTTGATTTGAGACTACCACGATTTGCCTCAAACTGTTTATTTTAGCGCACATAGCTGTAGACAAATGGAAATTCGTTGTTTTCACTTGTTGGAGATACACAATAAAAAATTATTTATTTATTTTCACCGTTTAGTAGGTATAAGGTACCTAATAGTTAATAGGTAAACGTTAGAACGGCGACATAAAATAACCTTTTTTAATAAAAGTTTTTTGCTATAAAAAACTCCAAATGCATAATCCGATTTCAATTTTTCAAACACCACATTATTGCTAATGAAATGCACTCTCCAATGCCTTTTTGTTCGAATTTTTTGCTTGAAAATTAAGCGAGCACGGACTTGTCTAATGTGCGGCAGCCCATTTATTCCCCTCATATTGCCCCAGCGGATTTTTTTTTTCGTTAATTACTCAATGACTTATTAGCCTGAACACGTCGCGCGGAATTTTTCAAAAAGTCAAAAAAAAAAAAAAATTATCGCAGAGCGCTGAAATTTGGTATGATGGCTTTATTTATTGTTTTTATGAATATACTGCAATTTTAATTGTTTCACATGACTGCTGCAACAATTAAAATTGCAGTATATTTATGAGAACAATAAATCAAGCCATCGTACCAAATTTCAGCGCTGTGCGACAATTTTTTTTTTTTTTGACTTTCTGAAAAATTCCGCGCGACGTGTTCAGGCCAATAAGTATTGAGTAATTAACGAAAAAAAAAATCCGCTGGGGCATTATGAGAGGAATAGATGGGCTGCCGATTGTCGAAAATTGTCACCAAATATTTGGCCCCGTTTAGAAATTACAGTGAATGCAAGAAAGGGGTAGTTTTCGATGCAATTTACAACTTCCTCGCACATTAGACAAGTACGTGCTCGCTTAATTTTCAAGCAAAAAATTCGAACAAAAAGGCATTGGAGAGTGCATTTCATTAGCAATAATGTGGTGTTTGAAAAATTGAAATCGGATTATGCATTTGGCCACTGCTGCATCAAATGCGCGGAAACCGCTGATTCGTTGATTCAGCGACCTTGAATAAAAACATGCTAGTATTCAAGACGCTGCAGAAAAAAAACTATAGAAGATAGAAAGGTGCTGTCGCTGAGTTTTTTATAGCAAAAAACTTCAGCTACAACATTTATTTGAAACTTTTTGCTATTGGACCATCGCTTTGAGCAGCGTTTTCCATAAACCGTAAATTACCCCTAAAAACCACCCCTAACTAAAAACCCTATGGAAGTACAAGGTCGCAAACTTAATAAGCACATGAAAATGAACCGATCCCCCCCAAAAAATGTTAACTTCTAATTATGTTGAGGTAGACCCTCTTTTCAGATCCCCGTTTCTTGGACTAAATAGAAAGTTTGGTAAACTAAAATGTTTTAATACAGTCCACTCCAAAGCAAGGTTTTCAAAGGGCCCACTATTTCTGAGGAAATTAGTGGCGAAATATCACTTATCAAATGTTTTCAGAGTTGGCAAAGTTGTATTTTATGTGGATAACTTAAAAAAATTAAATAAATCCACCCAACTTTCACCACTAAAATTGATAACTTGCTTCAAAATAAAGCTAGACTGATGTATTCATTCCAATGAGACTGATTTTTAATAATTAGCTTTCAATTTGAAAAGTTACAAAAAAATATGTCATGTGTGTGAATCGCATTTCAATACGTGAAAATATGACCCATTTTGAACAAAAAAAAGGTCTTTAGGTAATTGAATATTGGTCAATCAGTAATTTCGAATTTCGAAATTTATATTTAGAGAAATGTTTAAAATGGTTTAAAAAACTAACTCAAATTTTAAAAAAAAAATAATAAGTTTTGCAAGGAGTTCATTTTTGTTGTTTTGATTTGGGTTTATTTATTTTTGAATAATAAAAATAATCAAGTTATTAATTCCACTAATAATTAAACTTAAAACAAAAACTACTAGTAGATACTAGGGAGGTACTCACCTGAGTACAGACTTATCACTTTGTCTTCTGCGACTGCAAACTTGCAAACTTCAACATTCCTCCAATGTTGGTGGTATAGTCAAAGTTTACATGTGGTACCTATGGGGTTCTTTGGAATGTGCTATGTTGTCAGATGTTTCGGAACCAAATTTCTACCTAAATTGTTACGGTATTTTGTTACAATTACTATTGTTGCGTCAAAATGCTTAATTACTTACTCAATAATTTGTCAATAAATGATTAATTTGATTGAAATTTCAAAATACGTCAAAAAACCTCAAAAACTTGAAGGACTTTTTTTTTAAAAATTATTATTGAGCTTGCCCTATGTTGCATGCACTTTATTTATCCAAAACCGGTCATATTTTCATGTATTAAGGCGGCAACAGCACCCCGTGCAATTGCGCACAGGGGCCCATTTTCGTCAAATCGCTTTGAAAGTGTAAAAAAAAATGGCACAACCGAATTAGCTCAAATTTGGGATAAACATTCTTTGCTCGATTATCTAAAGATTTGTGTTTTTCTTTGTTCAAAAAAAGCAGGCTGTTTCTTTGACTGCCTATCTTTTGGAACAGGTCTTGCCATGAATCTTTAGATCATCGATGAAAGGATGTTTATTCCAAATTTGAGCCAATTCTGATGTGCCGTTTTATTTTTGCACCTACAAAGCGATTTTAAAAGTAAAAATCCTTTCCTGATAAAATGAAATAGGAAAACTATGTACAGGGTTATTGGTTATAAATGAAATGTCACCCCCCTCAATCTTTTTTATTTGACATTTTAGAAAAAAGTGTCACAAATAAAAAATTTATAATTGAAATTAAATTTTTCGAAAAACCCACTTTTGCATATACAGGGGGTTTCAGAAAAGCTGGTCGTGATCCAACTCTCTTATTTTAAATTGAATACCCTGTATATTATTCAATATTCAGATTCTACATCAAATTCTGGACAGATTTCATGTGATATACCCTATACCTAAGTTCAACTGTTTTGGAAATATTGACAGTTGAAAATTGCCTTTTTTTTCAAATTTGACAGGCTGTAAAACCTAAACGGTCAACTTTTGAGCAAAACCGATCTCACATTTTTTTCTAAGATTTTCACAAGTTATCATTTGACACCAACTTTGAATTTAACCGAAGATTAAATTTAATTGGAATTTTCAATCATGGATTAAATTCAAAGTTGATATCAAATATTAGTGGCAACTGATAGTTTATTAAAGTCTAAGACAAACATGTAAGATCGATTTTGCTCTAAAATTAACCGTTTAGGATTTACAGCCTGTCAAAGTTGCAAAAAAGTTAATTTTTAACTGTCAATATTTCCAAAACAGTTGAACTTAGGTATAGGATCACATGAAATCTGCTCAGAATTTTACGTAGAATCCGGATATCCAATAATATACAGGGTATTTCATTTGAAATATGAAATTTGGAGCGCAACCAGCTTTTCTGAAACACCCTGTATATGCGAAAGTGAGTTTTTCAAAAAAATTTATTTCAACCATAATTTTTTTATTTGGGACACTTTTTTCTAAAATGTCAAATGAAAAAGATAGAGGGGGGTGACATTTCTAACCAATAACCCTGTATATCAAGGTCAAATCTGCCACCAACCCGATCCGTAAAGGCACCAGACACCTGCGAGCATTGTGGTTGAGTCAAGCGCAAAATAATAATATTTCAAATCCTGCATCTCAGCGCCATCTATTAACATAAAATAAGATTTGAAAGTAATGTTGCCACCTTAAAGGGGGTGTGCGCCAAAAATTAAAGTTTTAGTGTAAAAAAATCTAAGAATAACTGTTCAAACCTCGTTATTCTACGATAAACCATCGCTGAGATATACCGGTTTAAAGTGTGGACGACGCTCTCGTGACGTCACGAAAACTTCGTCCAGCCGCGCTCCGCATTGTTAATTTGATTGTTTCCGGCACCAGTGAGTGGTTTTTGTTTAGATTATTGCAGGTAACACAGGAGAAACATATGTTAATTTAAATAACTCCACTTTCTCGTGCGTCGCTTGAGCTTTCGTGACGTCATAGGGTGAGATGCGGTACCTTCATAGAGCCATATCTACGGTATTATTTGTCATAGAGGGGTGCGGATTTCACTGTTATTCTTAGATTTTTTTTCTCTTTTTTTTGAGATGAAGTCGTTTTTTTGGCGCACACCCCCTTTAAGATATTTGTTTGATACAGCCTGACTTATTCTTACAATGTAATATAAAAAAAGATAAAAAAGCCGAGGCCTTCGTTCAAAACCTAAATATAGTTATTTCCCAAGTTAATAATTTTTACACTTAATCCTAACAGAAGCCCTATCCGCGGTTTCTTTAATAATATAATTTCTCCCTTATCAATAAGAGTGGAAGCAATAAGACAATTATATCTAATCATATAACTTTTATCAATTTTCAACAAGTGAACAGCAAACTAAGAAGTCATGGAGTCATCAATTTCGCCATTTTTCTTGTACACAGGGTGACACTTCAAAAACTTTACAAACAAAGCCTATATCTGAAGAAACAAAAAAAAAAATACATGAAAAATCGCTGGAAACAATTTTTGCATTAGAAAGAGGAAACCAATAATTAGCCAAATACATACTTAACATCAACTTCGTTTTCGCAGCCACATTCCTGAGAATGGGTTTGGATAAGCACTATAATAGTTCGCATATTTGCTATGCAGGCCTGTGAGAAAGGCAATATAATATTATTTGCACTGTGGTATTGAGGTATGTTCCGCTGATATGGGGTGGGGCAATGTGGTTTCCTGTTTTCTGGGCATATCTGTTTGCTGATGTAATATACACCAATTACTATTATACAGACCAGACCAACCTACTAGATACATAGGGAGTAATAAAACGAATTAGCTTGTACGTGGTCTCAGCGAAAAGAGGGCAAAGAACCGGAGTCGGAGTCGAGTATAGTTGAGCTGCCGAAGATGCACGAACTTTAATAAAATGCAAGAAAAATACAGTTGACTGATAGTATTGAAGCCTATGTGTCTAGTAGCCTGGTCCTGTCTGTGAACTGGAATGTAAGTTACTGTTCAACACTAATTATAATTAAACCCTTGTTTACAGAATAATCCTGCTGGAATCATATGGTTTCAGTTCATAATACGCTCTGTCCTGCAGCATGGTTTCTTCATAATATTTCAGTTTTCAATTTGCAAGTGATTGGGTGGAAAGGGGCACTCATGCTGAGTAAACGACTGAGAAGTGAGCAGTGTCTCTGTTTTCTTTCAAAACCTAATTATTTTATTATTGTTTGTACTTAGAATTAGTGTTTATATTTGTGTTTGAGCAACCTGTTCCTTAAAGGAGTCTTTAAGTTTTTCAGTTTTTCATATATTTATTTGTTTCGTTTAAAAATAGATTAGTGTTTACCTAATATTAGATATATTTCTTCAGTATTAGTTGTCTTTTAGTTTTTAAGCTTCCTATATATTTATTTGTTTCGTTTAAAAGTAGATTACTATTTATTATTAGATACATATTTCTACAATATTAGTTGTAGATGTGATGTTTGTGATAAAACAACAAAAACTGGCCACTTAGAATTGCTTAAAATGGAGCCATCGAACTGACGTACGCTTATTTTGTAACAATATAATGAATTACCTTATACCTACTTATCCAAATATCACTTCAATAGAGTGTTAAGAAGTTTTCGAGATCAGCATTTTTTCTAGAATGTATGTAGAACTTCAATGAAATGTCATTTGTTTTCAAATAATAGGGAATTTATTCAAGCCTTTTGGACATCATTCGGATATCTGACATTTTCAACTCAAAAGATATATTTTATAGTTATTTGATATTTAGATTATTATTTATTCTTTTAACCAAGTTTGTCATAATTTTATTTTGTTTACCTTATTTAATTTTATATGTTTATAATAATAAATTATTAACGAATTGATATACTAATCACTCAAAGTTTTTATAAAAAGAATACTAAATATTTTTGCTACATAAATCTTTTATTTACCTGTTTGTTACCATCTAGCTTAGACAAAGACAGAAAAGAAAAATCTCAAAAAGTTAAAAATGGTTCAACTTAATTTCGGATTTGCAAAAGTTGACTTTTTCCTGCCAATGGATTTTTTCAAAAAATCCCGCACCCGCAATCCAGAATTCTCCATAATCTGAGCACATTTTTAGTGGGAAATAGAAAGAGATAGATAGACAAAATCAGCTGAGCTGGAACTCTATAAGGGATAGAGATCGTTATCCCTATCGCTGACACTTGCTGTCTTCTTCTGTCTTGTCGAAATCAATAGAGAGGAGACGTCAATAGAGATAGAGAAAATATCTTTATTCGTTACAGAGTCCCAGCCCTGGTGACTCGAAATTGGAAAGGAGTTACCGAGTTAAGTATGTGAAGTTTTCTTTGACTAAATGTTGCAAGTGGATTATCTTATAATGGATTATTTTTACATCTTCTTGGATTTGTTGGAACAAAACATAATTGATTCCATGTTTATCAATCGTAATAAGACGAATTAGCTTAAATCTGGTTTTTAAGCGAATCGAGGCGGTGTTGCCGAAGCCGAATATAGCCAAGCTGCCGAAGATGCATGAATTTGAATAACATGCACGACTGATCAATGATCCACCGTGACGATCCTGCAGTGAAATGGGTATCAGTCAACTGGTCCCATTGAAGTTTATTTGTCTGTAGCCTGATTTTTCTGTCTGTATAGTCATCAAGTACCTATCATATCATTTAAAGACAAAAATGATAGGTATTTATTGATTGATTTGGTTTGTAGTATCACGAAAATACCAATAAAATTTAGACCAATATTTTTTGCACGTAGTAGTAGAAGATCCGAATAGGAAAGGATCTGCACCCATCTGTTTATTGGGCGAAAATTATTTTATATCAAAGTTAGTATATTAAAAAATATATCAGGTGTGGGTTGGCTAAAAAATTCCTGGAACAAATTTCATACTAATCGAAAGTATAGGGCCCAAAGAATATAGAAACGTTGGGGTGTCTATTTTTTTCCTGGCATAACTATTGGGTTGACAGGTGTGAATAGGTGAGTCGATACTAGTAATTTACACCCATCTGTTTAATGTATAAATCATACACCACTCTGTCGCATATTTCCATCCGCACCAAAATTTCGCTTTTCAAAGCTCGCCAACCGTCATTCAGGCCAGATTTTTCGCCGACAACCCTATATCATCGTGTTCGCAATAAAATTACTTTTTTTTGATGTAAGATTTATTCATTAAACAGATGGGTGTGAATTACTAGTATCGACTCACCTGTTCAAACCTGCCAACCCGATAGTTATGCCAGGAAAAAAATAGACAATCCAACGTTTTTATATTCTTTAGGCCCTATACTTTCGATTAGTATGCAATTTGTTCGTTAAACAAATGAGTGCAATGCCTTTAACAATTATAATTTTTGAATTATTTATTAGTAATAGAAATAGTCTGGCCAGGAATTTTTTAGCCAACCCACACCTGATATTTTTTTAACATACTAAATTTGATATAAAATAATTTTTATCCAATAAACAGATGGGTGCAAATCCTTTCCTATTCGGATCTTAGACTATAGGCTTTTTTTGAAGTTCTGGGAAATCAAGAAGTAAACGCTTTGGGCTATAGAGGGATGTATTACTGACAAGAGTTAATAAAATATACCGCTTTTTGCGCCTTGGGGATAGTTTTTCAAAAAATCTCATCAAAAACCATTTCTTACCTACCTGATAATTTCAGCGTAGGCACCCAATAAAATGACGTTATAGAATATTTTTGAAACCACTTAATGGGAACAACCTTCTGAATATGTTTGACTAGAATTCATGATTATACATGGTGGCACTTTCAAAAACCTACAATGGCTATATCGGCAAAAAAAATATATATACATACAGTGTGTCCACTTGATTTTACGAAAGAAAGTTATTCTTCATAAAAGTTTCTACTTCTTGAAAAAATAATATTAAACTATTAAAACTTGGAATAGCATGGCGAGGGTGGTCAGAAAATAGACAAATATACAGGGTGTTTCCTAAGTACGATTCGTAACTTCAGGATGTGATTCTTTACAATATTTTAAGAAAAAAATTTCCTATAAACATGTGTCCGGAAATGCGTAATTTCTGAGATACAGGGTGTCAAAGTTTTAAGAAAAAAATCGGTTTTTTTTTACTGCCATATTCTCCTTAAGAACATGCCGCGTCAGGCATAACTGCCCGACAGTGATGTTTTCATTCAGGCCACGTCGGACATACAGGGTGACAATTTGAAAAGTAGCAATCGGGAATATCTCTTAGACAAAAAATACTATCAGGAAGATCTCAAATACGTACCTATCCAGGGATTGGAGGGGGAACCAAAATGAAGCAATTTCACCCCGCCTCCCCTCTTAGGGAGTAGCTACCCTAACGTATTTTTTTCAAATAAGAACTTATACCTTGTGTTATTCATCGTTAGATAGCTCGTCGCTTTCCTTTTACAGTCTTATAACAAAATCTTAAATTGTACGATTAGTTTTCGAAATATCGGTGTTCAAAAGTAAGCACATTTTGAAAACTAGTAATTTGAGTAGGTAGTAGTAGTGCTCTACTTTCCTGAACTCTCGATCGTTTAGGGTTTTCGAAAAAATCGAGTTTGGAGTTCTGAACAAAATGTCGACCAAATTTCAACTTTGAAGCTCAATATCCCAGAAACTTCACGAGTTACAAAAACCAATTCAGGGCTTAATTATAGAGAATTTAATATTATTTTTAATGATGTATAATTGTAGGCAATTTTCTCAAATATCATTGAAGATATGAGCAATTATTCATGTCAAGCATGTCAAGATTCCAATAAATGTTTATTTGTTTATCTCAATATTATACCTAATTGATGAATCATCACTGAAGGTAATCTGTGACTGAAGTAAGAAAAAAAGGGACCAGGGTAATGTAAATAGGCTATTGTACCTTTCTTTTCTTATCTATTTTTATATTCGTCATTCGGCAGTAGACTATTGTGGAGGAATAAGCTATTAAAAAAATAATAATTACCCAAACTGCCCTTCAAATCAGAATTTTGGTAAGCTACTTCTAGTATTAGACTTTAAGCATTTGGCTGTAGATGTTTTCAATAACTTCCTCTCAACAATTGAAGTTGCGTTTAACTGATATCCAGGGTAGCAAATCATGGTTTGATTATTTCTTTTTAGTAATTGGTGTCCCCTGGGGAAGCCGTACGCCATAATAGGTTAGGATCTCATTTGTTACACGATAGCAGTGGGCAGTGGTATTCGGTAGTGCCCGAATACCGGCGAGAAATGGTTGAATTATGATTTGCTGTTGGGTGTCAGCTGCACAACGTGGTTTCAAGTGAATTCAACTTTGCCAGGTAAAATTGTTTTTGTGTTTTTCAGATAAAGAGTCAAGTGATCATGCTCTATATTGTAGCTGGAATAAAACGATCACGCCTCTAAAGAGGAATAAAAAACCTTTCAAAGGAGGTATCCTACGGGGTAGTTTTTCATTTTAGAAAAATCATTAGGCGGGCAAGCCTCCAAAACAGGAGGGGTAGGGGTTAGGCAATAAACACATTTGGTTTCTCCTATGTGTATTTGACACTTTTATGACAGAATTATTTTGTCTATGAGATAGGTGGTCAAAATTACTAGGTATTTTCAAAAATATGCTTATTTTTAAACACCGATATGTCAAAAACTAATCGTACGATTTAGGATTTTGCTATAAAGACTGTAAAAGGAAAGCAACGAGCTATCCAACGATTTGCAACACTAGGTAGGTTCGTATTTGAATAAAATAAGTTAGAGTCAAATCAAACAGTGTATTACACGTATGTGTGTTATAGAAAGACGTCAATGTTATTCTTGTGAATTGAATAATAATAAAAATAATATTGTTCTTTCGCTCTAAGAACACCTTCTTCTTGTAGGTTTAAGGTATAATAATTGCAGTATTATGCGAAGAAAAATATTGATTTCTTAGTTGTAAGCAAAAAAAAAATACAAAATCTCTTGAAGCATAACAGCTAGATGATAACCTACTAGAAAGTGCCACATTATGCTGCTCAAACTTGAGACTCTCCTCGTCCACAGTAACTTCAAGAAACTTAGCATAGGCAGTAGGATGACTAAAATAGACACATAAGAAAATATTGGATAATGGGCACTTGAAGTTCAACATATTGGTCTTAGATATGTTGAAGGATAGATTGTTGCTGTTGCACCAGGTTTTCATCAAATCCAAATCGACATTAATCATGCTTTCCAAGAATTCTTCTTTGTTCGCATTTCAAACAATGGACGTGTCGTCAGCGAAACGTCCAGCTAATACTTTCCCCGAATCTACGAGATGCTAGATCATTATAAGATCAAGAACAAAAGTGGCCCCCTTTTGGATAGAGCCCTGAGGCACACCGCAGTTGTTGATCATTTTATCCGAAAGCCCGCTCCTTTATGAAACTACCTGCTGACGATCACTTGAGTACGACTAAAACCAATTAAGAGTCACACCTCTAAAACCATACACTTCAAGCTTACGGAGCAACACAAAATGATCGACACAGTCACAAGTCACAAAACGCTGCTGAAAGGTGATTCTCATTTGTACTCAAATAGATATTTCTCATCTTCCATCGCATCAGATGTTCCTTTGCCACGCCAGAAGCCAAATTGATTATTGGAGAGAGACCTGTTCAGATTGAGGAATGAAAGAACTCTAATTTTGACCAATGTATTGTTCTTTGGTTGCCTGATTGCCTTTTCAGCCTCCTTTAATCTAATCAATTTTCTATCCAAATTTATGTGACTAATATAATTTCATGAGATGTTAAAATAATACGGTATGAGATGGTCCACGTGCAAAATTTCGTCAAAGTATCTCCAAATTATTTCTGGTACCTTGTTTTTCTTTTACAAAGAAAGCTTCATATCCTTAACTCTGGTGGAGCGGTTTATTTCAAAAACAGATATATTTTTCCTGCGTTGTGTAGGTATTGAAAAAAATCGTTACATCCAAAAATATATCAAAACTACTCTTGAAGTCACCAGCTATTGTGTTCTATGTCTTTCTATTTTCCACTCAAAATACAGGTCCTCGTTCAACTGGTCAAAAATGCTAGGGTATAGAGGAACCATACAGAAGTAATTTGAAATAGGGCACCGATGGTCGGAAGTGCGTCGTTTCCAAAATACAAAGTGTTGAAATTTGAACAACCACCTTTCATATCATCTGAAGAGCTAATGCTAGGCTGTTCAAATTTTCCCCATATACCCTAGCATTTTTAACCAGTTGGCCGGGAACACCCTGTATGCTGATTATGGGGAATTTCGGATTGCGGGTGAAGGATTTTGAAAAAAATTCCGTTGGTGGGAAAACGTTAACTTTTGCGGATCCGTAATTAAGTTAAACCATTTATGTAAGTTTTTTGTGTTTTCTTTTTCTGTTTTTGTCTACGCTAGATTCTAACAAAAACGTAGTAAAGAAAAGATTTACCTAGCAAAAATATTTATTATTTTTTTCATATAAACCCAAAAATTACAGATTCTGAGTGATTTGTATTTCAACTCATGATTATAAACATACAAAAGCAAATTAAACAAATTAAAATTCTGATAAAGTTAGTTTAAAGTTTAAAGGATAAATAGTTACAAAATAAACGTAAGTCATTTTCATTTTGCTTAATTTTGAGCAATTCTAAGTTGCCAGTTTTCATTTTATTACAAACAATATACATCTGATCATCAAACTAGATGAAAATTTGAACTACAACCAATATTGAAAAATATATCTAATATACTGGCAGCTAAGAATAGTACTTCTAATCTATTCTTAAGCGAAACAAATAAATATATGGAAAGCTAAAAATTAAATAGCACCTTTAAGGAACAGGTTGCAGGTTGCTTAAAAACAATACAGAAACATTAATTCTAAGTACAAACAATAAGAAAATAATTAAGAAAATTTCAAAAGATAGCACTGCTCACTTCTTGGCCGTTTACTCAGCCTCTTCTCACCCAATCATCTACCACTTGGGAACTGAAATATATGAAGAGACCATGTTGCAGGAGAGAAAAGTATTATAAAATGAAACCATATGATTCCAACAGGATAACTCTGCAAACAAAGGTTTAATTATAATAATTGTTGATCAGTTAGACTCAATTAACTTATCTTCCAGTAACTAATGAATGGTATAAATGGTGCATCATCAGCAAAGAGGTATGCCCAGACATCAGGTAACCACAGGGCGCCACCTGATAACAGCGGAACACACCCGATTACCACAATGCAAATTATATGGCATTTCAGACTTTCAATATTGCCTTTCTTACGCTGCATAGAAAGTATTGGAACTATTACACTGCTCATCCAGACCCATTCCCAGACATGTGGCTGCGAATAAAAGTTGATGTTAAATATGTATTTGAAAAAATATACTATGCATAATCTGAAAATAATGGTCTATTAACTCCTATATTGTTTTGTAACACTACACGGCCAAATGACCTTTCAAAAATCTTATTTTCAGTTGAATAATAAAGTGCTTATTTTGTACAATAAGAAACTTGATGAACATATCCTTATCATGTATAAATATTAACCAAATCAAATTTTATCATAAATAAAATGCTTTAGTCATTTATTTCAATTTTGAATAAAGACAAATTCGGTTATTTTGAAATGAACAAGTGAAACGTAATGAGTAGGTATGTGACATGTAACAAAAAAAAATTATAAAAAGGAAATTTGCAATAACTACTAAATGTACGTTTAATTACCTCCGGAATATCAAGTCGTTCAATCACCTCAAATGCGGCTAGCTTGAAAACCATGAGGAAGCCAAGGAAAAAGTGGAAGAGGATGCATTTCTTCAACCTGGATTTGTTAGGTGCGCTAAAATTCAAAATTAAAAGATAAATTTAATTTTTTTATGTTGATGATTTTCAATTTTAAATTTCTCAGAAAATTATCATTTAGAGAGCTTCATATTTGGCAAAGACCTTTTAAAATACATTGTTTCTCACGGAAATGATATGATGAAGATTCTTGAATAATTTTTTTTTTTTTATAGTGAAGTAGTAACAGAAATGAAATGGCTGAAGACAAAAATTTAATGTAAAACAATTTTGCATAATTTCATAACTGAATGGTTTGAGATAGACCAAATTAGTTTGCAACAAATAAGGCTGGGTATACATTTAGACAGGATTTTCAGCTCAAGCTAAATATTTATAGGAAAATGTAAGCTGAAAATTTCAAATGTTATTATTAATAAACTTACGGGGCAGAGCGGGCGTGGGCAGGATGGGTCGTATATCTGGTGGCCCAACGGCGGGGATGCGCGTTTTTTCTTCGTCGTGGAAACATACTGGTCTCGAGTTCAAGCCGGGCAAAAAATATCAGAATTATTATTCGCTCAAAGCAGTTTTCCTGGAAGCAGTTGACTGAAATTAGAAAAATTAGCAGGGCTCCTTGTCGAGGTGGCAACGAATTGAACTAAGGTCTGTTCTTACAACAGTCTCTGACAGTTTGCAAACTGTCAAAAAGCATCGCCCATACATGTATTCAATGCCGTCGTTGCAAGATAAATCGATAACTTAGCTGAGCGATTGTTTCTGATAGGTTGGAAACACTCAGAGACTGTTGTGGGAACAGACCTTTAATGTTTCTGACGTATGTCAAAAGTCAAAACCGGATTTCACTTACGCCACAAATTAAGTCGAGCTTGCGCAAGGAGAAGCGATTTCGAAACTACACGAGCTTGCAACCAGGAAAAATAATGTAATCGCCGCCATATTGGTGTGTCACCATTTCCGACGTCATAACTAAGTCGTCCGCTGTTTAAACAGCCTACGTCAATACGAGAAATAATATACTGCCTACGTCACAACTGGTGATTTGGCGAAGGGAAAGGGGGGGGATTATTTGTTCCACACAGGCCTTATGAGGATAGGCGATCATGTAGTAGCAGTGTCAGTCATCATTGAGGTGAGAGTGGGTATATGGTCACGTGGTCAGAAAAGTACATTTTATCTGGGTGTGTTTTCGAACGCACTGGTGTATAATTATAACCTAACATATAAACATAAAGGCCATCCCATACAAACCTGCATAATTGCATAGCATAGGCGCTCAAGGAATTCGACCAATCACAAGCCGAATAGGAGCAGCCATATTGCTTTTTGCATGTGATTTTCCATAAAAATGGAGCTGTGCTATGCGCGGTCAATCAAAATACGTCGCTGCGAACCACGTGATTTTTGAATTGAAAATTATATTTAATAATAATTATGTTTTTGTTATGAAAACTAAACAGACTTCACAGTGAAAAAATTAAAAAATCGACATTTGCAATCAAATAAACACAACGCAACAAACAAAAACAAACTCATCTCATAACCTACAACTCTACAACAAAATAAATGTTGACGTAGGTATGACAGGATTCCTTATTTGATTTGTCGAACGCTTGGTTTAGGTTTTGTCAGTTTTGTCCGTTTTTGCATAGAAGGTTATGCGCTATGTTATGCGTTATGCAAAGTTGTCTAGGATGATCTTAAACATTGCTGTAATAAAAAGGAATGAAATATTGGATAATTCTACAATTTTGGAGAAAAAAAAACTTGCTTCCCCTAGTTCTCCACATAATAATTAATTGTGAATTGCTCACATTTAACATATTTTTGTCAATAGTAGACATAATAGGTAGGTCAGATTCAACGGCACTGGCGAAAATATTGAAAAATCAATCAAATCGAATTTAAAATAACATTTTTCTAACCGTTCGTTTTCAAGTGGCATTTTCAATAACGTCATCACTTGACATACCGCTACTAACCGTTTTGTAACCCAGTTAGTTTGAACCGGAGCCACGTGAAAAGAGCTAATGTAGTAAAACCAAGTATGCATAAAGCAAAAGCCCGCGGAATCATAAACTGTGGTGCAAACAGCCTACGTCAAGGCGAGAAACGACATGCTGCTACATCACAATTGGTTATTTGGCGTGGTTGGGGGCTTCAGATTTGTTCTACAAAGGCTTATGAGGATAGGCTATTAACGGTTTATTTCGTTCTCCGGATGACGCTGGATACTCGTTCGAGGCTCCTTGAGCGTCGACAACCTAGTTCAAAAATTAGCTCCAAGAGCATAATTTATTCATAATTTGTAACGAACAAATTAGTCGTGTTACATTTTTACGGATAATCAATTTGATGTGCGTGCTCGTTTATAAGAGCCTCCAAATCATGTTCGGAGCATTGAACTGTGTTCCGAGTGACTTTATATTAGTTGTATTCCTTTCAAGAGCTTGAAACACTCGAGCTACTCGCTCCGGGGTTTAGTCGCCCCCCGATTTGCAGGGAACAGATGGGTGGTGCAACTAACACTTTTCGAAAGGAATGAGCGCGTGAAGCCCCGGAGCTGTTCCGGAGCTCCTCTTAGGTATGAAAGAAATACAACTATTGATGATTGAAGTAGACAGATTTGACATACGTTGTAAAGTATAGTGGCAGCCTAAAGCCTAGTACTCATAACTGCGAAATTCGCATTTTTTTGACATTGCGTTGACAATTTGACTGTTTATGCGTGTATCAAACGTCAAATTGTCGAAGCAATGTCAAAAAAATGCGAATTTCGCAGTTATGAGTAACTAGGCTTTAGACAAGGAAAGCTGGCAGCCTTCTATTATTCAAAAAATGGATAAATAAAGCAGCGATTTAGATGTGAAAGGAAACATTGCAGTCCCTCGAATATAAAATCTTGTATTCTATTCGGCATACAATTATAGTCAAACTTTGAGCTCAGCACAAAGAAAAACCTCACTTTGACTAATGACAATATAAAATAACTATTCTTGGAATCCACCAGGAACCAATAAAGGATACAACAGAGACCCATTATGTTGAGAAAGAACTATTCAATATCAAAAGTTTCATTGCAAATAATGAAACTCTCAGTTTACGCAAATATAAGCACATTGTCATATTTCAACTACGTTGAAGCCTAGACAATTAAGAAAATTCAATTATAAATTTTTCCAAGTGCTTTTCGCTGTTTGAAGCTGTTAGAAAGAATAATTTCGCTTTTTCTTCTAAGTACACTTGAAACGGGGTTCAAATCTTTGTGATTAACAAATGACGTAAACATTTTACGATTCCTTCTCCCACAAATTAAAAGCTGAAAGCATTCCGCGGCGGTGGCCCTGTTTATGCAGATCCCCTGGGCAGATTTAAATTGCATTTTATTGTGGCATCTGAATAATTTTTATTATGAGCTAGAATAAGTTACGACGTCGTAAAAGAGAGGAAATTGTCATGTAAAATGATATAAATTTTATCATTCTTGCTCGACATAGATTTGCATATAAATTGTAGCTTGTAATCGTATTAATATTCTACTCGGTTAAGATGTTAAAAATAAAATGTCTTTAATTGGAGTTTTTAGCGGAAAAGTGAATTATTTATCAGTGTCGGACTGGCCCACCGGGCAACCGGGCAAAATCCCGGTGGGCCAGGTGACGTCTTCGACAGGTGGGCCATTCGAATATTTATAAAAATAAATTGAAATTTGAAATATGCCACCGTCCTTATAAAAAATCAACTATCATTCAAGCCGAAGTCGCGTAGAAATCGCCCGCCACATATTAGTGAATTTGAATTCAACTGACGTACCCGTTGTTGATTTTCAGAAATACAGAGACAGGGTAGTAAATTTGTAAAAAAGCCACAGTCATGTTTGCAACGTCCTGTTTCTCCTCCACTTAGAATCTTCGCCCGAAGGGCGTTTGAAATACTTTACAACGGCCCCTGTCTTCTCCACTTCGAATCTTCGCCCGTAGGGCGTTTGAAACAGTGTACAACGGCCTCCATCTCCTCCACTTCGAAGCTTCATTTGTATGTAGATATAGATATAGAAAGAAAAATATTGATTCGCAAAAATGCTTTAATAACTCTTCGTTTTTCGCAAGTTATAATCACCCTATTTTTTCAGAAATCAGCAAAATCAGCAACGCTAGAATGACTGAAATAGTTTATCTGTTTGTTGATTACGATAACTTCACAAATTCACTCTTCTAAGATGATAATATCATTTAAAAATCTCGACCTCCGCCTCCCTCGCTATTATTATTTTTTATTTTTATACACCCTAGATGTACGAGAACAGAAAGGTAAAAAAGAGGTACCTACAGAAAAAAAGAGCGATAGCGAGAAAACGACAACTATAAGAAGCTGCAGCATCCAGCCAACAACTATAACTTCATTTTATTTTTATTTTTTAATACTAAAACAAATACGAATCCATTAACCGAGGGAAGTTTGTAGGATGCTTCTGCATGTCCTCCTACTTCTACAGAGATTCTAGAAACAGAAGAACTATCCTCGATTGCAAGAAATTACCCACTGTTACAAGCAGCATCAAGCAGTAGTACAGCAATCTGTCCTGCCTTCAATACCAGAAAATCAAAAAGGGGTTCAGGAAGTCTCAATGCCCGAATTGCCCGGACCATCACCGACTTCGTGGAGAAAAGAATATTATGTAGAACATTCCGAAGTACATTTAGCCTCTAGCCCCAATTCTGAGATACTATTAAATATCCTGTTGTTTTTTTATGTTACCTTTACTTAAACCATGGCTTGTTGGAAGACCAAATTCAATTTCTCCTAAATCTGCTCTCTCCATTTCTCAATTTTCTGTCTCAATTTTTGTCTATTATTATAACATCATTCCTCTACCATTCTAAAATTCAAAATTTTCTCTCCTCATTTTTGAATTCTACAGTTCATGTTTGTCTATTCCAGGCTCTTGAATTTCTTTTTTCTTCAAATTTCTCCAAATAGAGAAAATTCAGAAGAACCATTTTTCCCGTCAATATTATCTCAATTATTCTTGAATTTCCTCTTTCGATTCCTTAATTTTTATCCATTTCAAGCATTTAAACTTTTGTTTTCATAGAAATTTCTTTAGAAAGAAAAAATTCAAGAGCCAGTAATGGAAAAAGAATAATTTTATTCACCAATGTTTTCTCAACTGCTCCCTTTATTTCTCAATTTTCTGTCTATTCCAAGCTCTTGAATTTCTGTTTTTTTTTTTTTTTAATTTGAATATAGGAAATTCAAAAGCCAGTTATAGATAAACAATACCTAAATCATGGCCTGTTGAATGTCAGGTTTCATATCTCTTGGATTTTTTCAAAATTTATATAATTTACAGCACTCATTAGGTAATGATTGCTTCTTTATGATCATCTTCATTGAAAATTCCTATAGCAAAATGCCGAAATTTCTGAATCTCCTTGGATCTCCACAAATTTACTTAAAAATCTCCATAATATCTTTAATTGATATTCTGAAATCTATTCCTAGCATACAAAATTTCTTTAAAAAAATATTTCAAAATTTTCTGGATCTCTTCAGATATCTTTCCAATCTTCTTGGAACGCCCCAGTTAATATTTGTATGTCGTTGTGGAGCTTCTCCAGATATCTTCAGATATTCTTCCTTTGGAACATTATAAAAAATCTCCTAGATTTACTTGAATCTCTTGAGATTTCCTGAAATCTTTAATATCTTCGGATATCTCCAAATTTTCTGCTCTTGGTATATACATATCTTCAACAAGTATCCCAAAGTCTTTCCTAAATCTTCTCAGATATCTTCTCAAATGTCTTCTGAATCTCCTTGCATCCCCTCAAATTAACTTGAATTTCTGGGAATCTCCTTAATATTTTTGGATATCATAATATTTTTCTCTAGCATACAAAATCTCTTCGAAAAGTATTCCAAAATCTTCCAGAATCACCTCAGATATCTCTATTACCTTCTTGGAGCGTCTCAGGAATATTCGAATCTTGTTGGAGCTTCTCTTGATATCTTCGGATATTCTTTCTTTTGAACGCAATAAGGAATCTCCTAGGATATCCCATGAATATATCCAAATTTACTTGATTCTCTTAGAATTTCCTGAGATCTGTAATATCTTTGAATATCTCCAAATTTTCTCCTCTTGGGATACAAATATCTTTAACAACTATCCCAAAGTCTTCTCTGGATTTTTTCAGTTATCTTCTGAATTTCCTTAGATCTCCTTAAATTAAATTGGATTTCTGGGGATCTCCTTAATATCTCTGGTTACCCTGAAATTTTTTTCTGGCAAAATATCTTCAAAAAGTATTTCAAACTATTCCTGAATCAACTCAGTTATGGAGCTTAACTTCCCCTTAACACTCTCACCGCCAAAGATATTTTCAATTTTTTCCTCGTGGGCCACAATGATATTATGATGTATAATGACCAGATAAATTGTTCTGAATTGTTATTTTAGTTTTATTTTATCCCCTTCCCCCCTAACCCCATTTTTTCATAGTGTACATTAATGTGACACCTTTTTCATTTTACCTCTACCCCGTAAGTTGTATTCGTCCTATGCCGGTGCTCTGTATCCCGAAATAAAGCCACAGGTCAACAGAGTAAATCCCCCATATGAAATACACTTTTGACATACCAGCGTTTTAACCAAAACGTTGCTGGTGTACATTATTGTTACACGTGTACAGGGTGTCAAGTAATAAAGTAGGTACCACTACCTGTAACTTTTTTATATAGGATCAAAAATAAAAAAGTTAGAGGTGGTGGTACTTTATAATTTGACACCCATTGTACATTAATGTTACACGCTTGTCAGTACGGGGTTTATAGTAATTTATATACATTATAACATTATATACAACTACAAATTACATACTTCATCGGTAAATAACAACAAAACATAAGCAGGTATGTGGAGTAAATCTTAAGTACCTAGGTTCCTAGTTTTTTATGTCTACATACAACTAGGTAGGTACCAAATTCAACAAATGATTATCAAAATTGTTTTTATGTACGACCCACATTGTAAGAGCTTATTACGTAACTAATTTTAGCCTGTTTGAGTTAAGTAATAAGTTGTATTATCGTACTTAGTGATGTAATGAGCTCATTACGTAACTCAGTTTTATTGAAAAAGGGCACTTTTTAAAATTCATTTATTCGAAAAAATTATATAAGTATCTAATATATTGAGAAAAATTAAAACCATTCCGAATACATAATACAAAAATCTGGGTCGTATATAAAATGTTGTATATTCCACGTACGGTAACGCTCATTAGAGCACTCGTATGATTACCACTACTCGGTCTATGACCTCGTCTTGGCAATATTCCTCACTTGTTACTGTAATGAAGCTCATACCGTACTAGTAATATAAATAACTAGGTACCTATTATTGAATGAGGTTTGGGTTGGGTGGGCCACTTCACCATTTGCCCGGCGGGCCAAATGACCTCCAGTCCGACACTGATTATTATCGAAACATATTTTTTTTTTTTTTTTTTTTTTTTTTTTTTTTTTTACGGATATGCGCACTCGCAAGGACAATGTCCTATCACGCTCGAGAAGCGGCAAGTGCGCGGAAATGTCGGTGTATGTTGGTCTTGAAACGGTTCAGGTTGTAACCTGCAGGGAAAACCGTCGCAGGGAGTTTATTCCACAGCGATGCTGTTCTCCAGAGATATGAATTCTGATATAGTGAGGTTCTTGGTGCCTCTAGTTTGACAGTAAATTCATGGTTACCGTCTGTTTGACGCGTTCGCCTGGTAGGTGCTACTCTCGGTGGAATCATACGTGCCAACTCTTCAGAGCATTTTCCGTGATAGTACCTGTAGAAGAGAGATAAATCGCCCACAGATCTGCGATGTTCGAGACCATCCAAGTTACGAGTAAGTGCGGGGTCATTGATCAGCTTGATAGCTCGTTTTTGCACGGTATTCAAAAGCATTAAGGTATGTTTGGGTGCAGCACTCCATATATGTGAGCAGTACTCCATAGTTGGTCGAATCTGGGCTTTGTAGAGTGTCAGCAATTGGCTTGGTGTGTACAGATGTCTTGTACGAAATAGCACCCCCAGCTTTTGGGAGGCCCTTTTAGCAATATCTGCCACGTGACTGTGCCAAGACATGTTGGTCTCTGCAGTAACCCCCAAGATGTTCAACTGACTCTGTAATGTGACAGCACTTCCAGATAGCATGATGTTTGGCTCACCGGTGCTGGTCTTTTTTGAAAACAGAGCTGCTTGGGTTTTCTGCGCATTGAACTGTACAAGGTTTTTGTTACCCCAGTCCTCTATTATCTCCAGGTCGTTATTTATCTGCGATATTTGAGTTAGTCTAAGATGATGGAATTCACGTGCGGAAAGCCCTGTGGGTGGTATGAGTGAGGAGACTACATTACCATCGTCTGCAAAGCAATAAAGTGGATTTACTGTTTTATCTATGAGGTCATTTATGTAAATTAGGAAAAGAGTTGGCGAAAGGATTGCTCCCTGTGGCACGCCAGCATTTATTTGGTAAGAGTTGGAGTTCTGGCCATCCAGTGCAACATAAATGGATCTGTCCTTTAGGTAACTTTCAAACCAAGTGCAAAGTTTCGGCGATAATCCCATTGCTTTGAGCTTGTTGAGAAGATTTTCATGCCAAACTTTGTCGAATGCTTTAGATATATCTAAGGCAATTGTTCTTGTTTCACCCCGCAACTCAATCGCTTTTTGCCATAAGTGAGTGACGTATGTAAGTAAATCGCCAGTTGATCTATATTTTCGAAATCCGTATTGCTTATCGTTGATAATTTTGTACTTTTCCAAGTACTTGGTTAGGTGATTGTTCACAACTCTTTCCATTACTTTTGATATCACCGGAAGTAGAGCAATTGGTCTATAGTTTAACGGATCTGTCTTTTTTCCTTTCTTTGGAATGGGTTGTACTGCGGCAGACTTCCATGATGATGGATATACTCCTTGCCTGTAAGACAAATTGAATAATTTTGCGAAAGTTGGGGTGAGTTCGTTGGCGCAATTTTTGAGTACTATTGCGGGAATGCCATCCGGACCCATTGCTTTGTTTGTATCCAGCTTTTTTAGGGATTTTCGTATTTCTCTGTGACAAAAGGGTACCTCTGGCATACTATGGGAAACCCTTTCAATGAACGGTGGAGTTTTTCCGTTTGGCACTGTTAGGTTGGAGTTGGAGGAAAACATTTGGGCAAGCATATTGGCTTTTTCCTCTGATGTTGTGGCTAAGTGATTATTTTTATCTGTAAGTGGTGGTATGGATGACTTGGTGAAGTTAGATCCAACAGCTTTTGCAAGAGACCAAAAAGACCTAGAACTACTTGGACAATTCAGCAACCTGTTTTTTATTCTTTGATTGTATGTTTCTTTAGCGGAGTCAATAGTAATTTTGCAACTATTTCTGGCTTCTATAAATTCTGTGTGGTTTTGAGCGGTTTGTTGTCGTTTCCAAAGGTTATATGCTCTGTGTTTTTTCTGTACAGCCGTTTGACACTGGCTGTTGAACCAAGGTTTAGCATTAGCTCTACGTTTAGTTGTATGTGGGATATATGCGTCCATTCCAGATAAGATTACTTGTGTTATTTCATTACAGCAAATAGTGGGATCAGCTGTTTTAAAGCAAACCTCTTGCCATGGAAAATCCAGGTAATACTGTTTTAGGTCATTCCATTTTGCCGATTTATAGTGCCACATTTTACGAGGAAGTGGTTGTAGGCTTGGTGGGATGAGCATTTCGCACTTTGTTATTATAAGTTTATGATCGGACGAACCAAGTGGAGCATCTACTTGAATTGTGTACGAGTCAGGATTTGTGGTTAGGAACAAGTCTAAAAGCGCTGCAAATTCGCCCCTTTCTGAGATACGGGTAGGTTCATCGACAAGCTGCGTTAGACCACAACTTATGGCAAAAGCTTCTGCTTCTCTGCCTTCGTTATCTGTTTTGTTGTGGTGTTTCAGCCAGGGTATATTGTGGACGTTGAAATCGCCTAAAAAGACAATTTCCGCCTGTGGATAGTTTGACTGTATACTATCACAGCTTTCGGATAATGTCGCGAAAAAGTTTTGGTACTCGGTGTTAGATGGCGGTCGGTAGAGGCAGCAGATAAACTTGGTCGATGACTTTGAGGTGAATTTTAGCCATATGATATCAAGGTTCGCTGGTTCTAGCTTCTCCTCTCGATGACATGAAAGGTCATTTTTAATGTACACACAGATCCCAAAATTATGTCGAAATCGGTGGTGTAGGTCATAGCCGGGATAAAGATAGTTCACAATAGGTGTTGCAGAACTGATTTTAGTTTCAGTGAGAACAAGAATGTCAGGTCTTTGTTCTTCAAGATGTTGGTGAACTGAATTCATATTTGTACTTATTCCTCTTATATTGCTAAAATCAATTCTGAGTTGAGTTTTTGATCTTCTCTTTATATCTTTGCATGAAGGACCCCCAGGATCACCCGACGCCCGGAGATCCGAGTGGTCGGGTATTTTACCTCCGGAATATTTTGATCCTGGAGGCGCCATCATGCTATCTGTTACTCATTGTTGGAACCGGACTGCCAGCGCAGTAGCGGAACGTGGTGATACCACTTAGCGCTACTCAATTCTGGCATGGTGGTATCTCACCGGTCGACGCCCAATGAGTAAAAAGCGTCTACCACCTATATAACAAGCCAATTCTATTATTTCGAAATTCAATCAATATTTTGATTTGTGTCTCATTTTTGTTACCTTTAAAAGGTTTTATCTTGAAGCAGAAGCGGTCCATAATTTGAACTTTATTATGGTCGACACAGAAGTGTTATCCATTATGTTCCTAGAATCATAAAAATCTTTATGCATGGGGTAACTTGTTCGATTTTTTCTCGCTAGAGGCAGCAGCCTCAATCTATTATGTTCTTGTAATTAATTTTGAGCATAATTTATTCATGATTTGCACTAATTTGTTCGTTTTTATTTTTGCTCAATATTATTTCAAACATAGAAGTGGGACTAAATTTGGGACTATGTTTTTGAATTAAAAACAGGTGTTCCGGAATCTGTTTCGGATGTTTCACACGGTTCAAGTGTTCAAGAACTATTCAATGTTGATCCAATTGGTTCATACTCTATGAGTAGTTGGGACGATTTTCGAACTAAAAATTTTTGTGCTGACGTTAGGTAAATCTTATATAAATACTAATAATATTTATGTAAAATGTACATAAACTTACATATTATGTTCTGCATCAATGTGATGTAAATTTTATATCTTGGTACTCGAGCATGACATTATACGTTACATTCCTAACACTTAGGATATGAGTCTAGTTGTTGTACCTAGTGGCACTTCATTTAATTGGTTGTTGTTTTGTTAGAACAATTATTGCCGTTCAACCCAGTTTGGACAAGAAATATGCAACGCTGCAGTTTCCATAATTAAAATATTTCATAAATCTCGTAGAAATCGTTTTCACAAAATAGAGGTCATCATTAAAATAAGAAGAGGCTCAAATCGGGCGCTCCACACAAAATTGAAAATTAAATATGCAGTTACGTAGGGTCCCTTGTTGTACGAATTCCATGTGATCCGTGCTGAATTCGAATCCGCAGCTTAAGCTGTTTACATAAGCGAAATCGATATGATATGGAACGATTCTTTGCAATTTTGATTATGTAAGCTGCATTTTGACTTACAATGTCTTTTTATTGATTTTAGAAAGATTGGGCTACTCTCTGTATCTAAATTAACCATTTAGTAATTAAATCTGAAGAAATAAAAATTGCACTTGAATATTGCTCGTAATTTTCTGAAACGCTCCCGAAGACTCCCAATTTCGATGCTCTGCTTAAATAAGGGAAATTCCTGACCCACATTTTATCTGCAAAGATATACGGCGGTAATAAAACTAAATGTTAACGATCGTACGATTTGAAATCCCTGGGTGTTTTATTCGATTCATGTAATCTCAGTCAGAAGGTATGCGATTAGAATCGAATGCTTTACGCACTTGTGTAATTAAATTGGTGAATTATCTAGCCAAAGTTCCTCGTGCGTTTATTTGGCTCTCGAAGTTTATAATTAGAATACATTTAGTTGAAATTGTGTAGTGTTCGCTATAATCGCATAGTTTCCTGATATGACATCAATCCTGTAGTGTATCATGGCCAGAATTATTATACAAGCAATATGCTGCGAATCGCGTCAGCAACCTTAGGTGTTTTTAGTAAATAATAGCTATCGCAATCGTTATTGTAATAACCGCCATTACCGTTGTCACGAATCCATCCCGCAATTCCCGCAGACCGTCATTTACAGATTATCTGGTGCAAACATTTGCATGCAAATTGGGATCCAACAACGGGAACACCGAGAGGCGCGGATTCTGTTATTCTGAGTCAAATTTGAAAAAATATGTTGCGTGGAATGTTTCTTTTAATACACATTAACGAAACATGGGAAAATATCAGCCAAATGACAGACACAAAAGCTTGTTTCTCAACGAAGTTGGAATCTTATTTCCAAAGACATCGCAAAATTACCCATAAAGCTGACCATCCCAATGTTATTTTTTTTGCGCAGCTCTTCCCAAGTTATCAGACATCAGAAAATTTCATTCGCAAACCTGATATTGCTGAGATTTTTCTATGAAAGCCAATACCTTTGTTTACCCACTCAAAGGTTTTGAAATCGTATCTACTCAAAAGAGAAACAGGAGCTAACATAAATCACATCTGCCTCTGTAAAAAATAGTTTTCATATTTTTTGCTTGTAATATGTAGCACAAATTATAATTTGAATCTTCCTGTTTCAAGATTTGTTATGTAATGTTTAATTTTTATCTTCGTGAAGAAGCTTGGAGCTTAATCTTTTCACCTAATTCCATCCATCAATAATTGGATAGTTCAAATAACAATAACTACTCACTTGAAATTAACTATAAAGTGGGTCTCAACACGAACTCGGATTTTAAATCGCGCGCCATTTCTGTCTTTCAACAGTGTTTTATGCCTCATTCTCACTTGCGCGAAATTCGCTCTTTTTTGACATTGCTTCGACAATTTGACGTTATGGTTATGGTTATGGTTACACGTTCCGTAATGTCTGGTACCTGAAAAACCGGTCTATACGGAACGCGGTTGCTGAGAATGGTTATGTCAAACATGACACCGAGGTAACCGGAAATCGCAAAATCGCAATCGCTGATCGGTTTTTCGGAAACTGTCATTCTATCGCATTCGTTTCTACTTGAATAAACTCAACTATCAGTGTCAAAGTCACTTCTTCGTCTTCGATTGGAAAAGCGTTCCGAATAAAACAGAAATTTTCAGCAACCACTGTCAGCCGACGTTGTACCGATTGGGATTTCAAATTAAGGTTGTAGCGGTGGCGAATAGCTCAACTACTTTCTAGTACATTGATTCATAACCTCACTTTTATTTTTAACTTAATTTGCATATGATTTACATTAGCTTGAATGTTTGTCTTGTGTTTATGGGCTGTATGGCTCCTGATGCAGGCCAAAATTCAATATAATCCATTGCGCTTACCTGACCCGAAATGGTCATATCCATACAACAGCCTAAACGGATCTTTTTCTTAAAATTTTCCACTATAGGACATTACCAAAAGGGTCAAGGAAGATGTCCCTTATAATGTCTGTATTTGAATAACTTGTATGTGCAATAAATAAATAAATATTTCATAAATAACTCTTTATTTTTATTTATAAATAGGTAAATATTGAATTAACAAAGTCAAATAACTTGACCACAAACCTGCCTATAATACTGGTAATTAGAATTTAATAAAAACTTGACACTTTCTGCTGCTCGTCCATTTGTATGTTTGTCTCAAAAAAGTTTAATAATTGAATACAAGTATCACTACATTCATTACTTGAACCGCTCTCACTAGAATCTTGATTTCTTTTTCTTTTGGCAGGTCTTTCAGCACACATGGAATCTGTTTTTTAGCTGGGTTTATGGATCACTGTAGAATAGGGCAAATTCTGGGATGGTTCAGCTGTTTTTTTCAATATCCGACCTTTACCTGTACTCCCACCTGTAAATAATAAAAACAGTCAAAATTTTCAAACAAAACATTTCAAAAATAGATAATAGGTTCTTAATCAATGCCTAGGAGCAGTCCTAAAAGGAAGCTAGGACACAAAAATATCTATTATGTTTGTTTACCTTAACACAAACTTCTTGCTTGAAATGCAGAGAAATACACTTTCATGAATTTGATGACTGGTTTGCTAATACGAAGTTTTAAAATCCAGGCTTTTCTTTTTCATTCTAACTATTTTCCCATCTTCATTTCCAAATAAACCCGTAGGCCTGTTTCAAGGGGAAATATGTGGAAACCCAACCCTTTGTTAGCATCTTTTTTGGCCCAAAACTTGCACTGAGGAACACAACAGTAGTGATTTGAGATCATGATTGAATGTATCTGATATAATTTACACTTATTTATTCCCCAACACGCTTTAAAAATTCAAAAACACTTCAAAAATATTCACAAAAACTCAATGGTAAACAATACAATAACAAACGACAATGTACTACAAACTAGTTCCATAATTTGCCGCCAGATAGAGTATCGCTTATCTTGAAATTCCAATCGGTTAACCAGGTTTGGGAACGGAACCCACCCTTTATATGGCCGACTTGAAGCTTGACAGAAAGAAATGGCGCGCGTTTGAAAATTCAAGTTCTTGTCGAGACACCCTTTATAAAGTCTGGTCAGAGACAGTTTCCTATGCATAATTGCTTACCATAATGTTAGATCTTTAATATCTACTTTATAAACAAGTTATAAAGAAATTTAAATTAAATTCAATTATCGTTTTCAAGTCCTAAACTGCTGCAGGGCATAGAAAACTAGCTAAAAGTACTAAAACAATAATTTGCATATTTGCATTTTTACACAGTTTTTGTAATGGATTATATGACCCAAAGCTGCTTTGATGGAGTTTCTCTGTGAAACACGGAAAGATACATGCCCCAATAATTTTGGCACTAATCCAGCTACTACTTTATAGAGAACGATTATATCCCGACAGACTTTCCTATTCTCCAATATTTGAATGTCAAAAAATTAAATATTTTATTATAAATGACGTTTTCAAATGATATTATATTTTGTAAGAAACTTTTTTGGGACCCTCTTAGTTTACAGGATAACTGCTTAATATGGTAGGTACGGTAATAGTCTTACAAAAATGTAATTTAAAAACAGATTGATTCCAAGAATTAGATGCTCAAAAACTGACTGACTGACTAGTTGACTGAAACCCATTCTCCTGCAAGAACTTTACGTTGGATCATTGATTATCTCTGCATGCTATTAAGATTCGTGCATCTTCGGTAGCTCTGCTATACTCGGCTTCGGTAGCTGCTATACTCGGCTTCGGTAGCACCCGCCTCGATTCCCCTAAACCAGGTACAAGCTAATTCGTCTCATTACTATGTGTCTACCTAGTAGGTTGGTCCGGCCTTTGCATACCAAATAAGCTTCAAAACTTAAAATGGGAAAAAAAACTACTCCCATGTTTAACTTAGTCTAAAACATTTCCTGACCCACTCTATATACTAAAAAAACAGCAGGCTATTCTTTTTGTAAAATCTCTTTATTTTGCACTTACCTTCTCTAATTTATCAAAAGTGACAAATTCTGTTGCAGGCCCTTAACATTTTGTTTTCGTCCATCAAATCTGGATTTCTCGAAAAATAAATAGCGGAAGGACTCGCCTATTTGACGGACTCCGATATTCAACATTCAACAGATGAGCGATTTATTTAAAAAATTCATGTTTTAAGGAATTTATTGGCTATTCACCTACATTCATGTCTTTACTTCAACGAATCAATTCCCATAGGTATGTTTCTTCAATCAGAACAGAATAGGCACCTTTGGTAGGGCCTGAGAACATTTCTTTACCTGAAATTCAGAGTTTGAAACCATGTCACTGGAAAAACATCGTTAAAGCATGGATTTTGTTCCAATTCTAATCAACTAACTGTAAATTCTGTTCTACCAGAATGTGCGAGATCCGAGAATAATACATATTTAGGACACGCTTAGTTCAGGGTATGTATATGTAACATATACAGGGTGTATATTTTAATTGATACCACTATTGCTATATCCGAAATGGTAAGAGCTAAAAGGTCGGTTAAATTGGAAAAAAGTTGCCTTTTTTGATGCCCATTTAAGATTCTTTTACAGTGTTGCCAAATTCCTTTTAGTTTCTGAAATACAGGTTCATAACTAGGGTCTAATTGAGGTGAAATTTTGGTAAAAATCACTGATGATCACTTTTTAGATCCGAAACGTCGCCCAATCATACTCAAAAGGTATATCGTTGAAAAGGGGATAAAGGGTGCTTTCTGAAAATGACATAAAAGATTCAGGTCCGTATTTAAAAATATGAAGTTGATGATAGTAGCTCAATCACAAAACGTCGGATTCGAAATTTGAAGATGCCATGTTGTAGAGGGAAAAAAAAACTAAAACGTTTAAATTTGAATTGTGTTCCGAAAATTAATAGTGCTCGAAATAATTGATGAAATATTTTTACGCATTTCTTAGAAATCACCCCGTATTTCGTAAAGTAAAAGGAATTTGGCAACACTGTAAACAAGTCTTGAATGGGCATCAAAAAAGGCAACTTTTCTCTAATTTAACCGACTTTGTAGCTTTCACCGTTTCGGATATAGCAGTAGTGGTATCACTTAAAATATACACCCTGTATATGTTAAAAGCCATATTATGAAAATAGACCTTATGCATAATAAGGTCTAGGTCGTATCTACACGGCTTAGATGGCGTAAACCAAATAGAATGGTCTTTCACATACGGCCTAGACCGTCAACATTTGAACTATTGCGATTTAGACTGTATGTTCATTTACAGTGTTTCGGGAGATATTCACATTCATCCCACCTTTTGTCGTAATTTACAAAGTATTTTGAACCAAAATAGGCGCAGGCGTCCATCCGCTAATATTTGAGTGTTTTTATTGTTAAACGCGATAGATTTCAGAAATGGAATTACAAAAACAAAGGTAAATTCATATAGTCACAAGTAACATAACCTTAAAATCAACAAAATTAGGTTCTATGAACAACTGTATGAGCGAAGAAAAGGCGTTGCCGGCAACAATCGCGGCTTAACAAGAGATAAGTACCTACTATGCTCTTATTCAAGAAGCAAAAAATGCTAAGGTTGCTGAAAGAAAAACTCCAAGAATTCCTGAAACAATATGATGTCTTATCTGTTCAGGGTTTGGAAAAACTGATAGTTACTCTTAATAATGAGTCAGTTGATGTTATATATTACGTCCATGACGATGAATTGTTTAACATTCTTCAAGAGGTACACATATCAACAGGTAGGTATATGTTAAATAGTTTTGGCAAAATGCGGTAACTTGATAGTGTCACCCTTTTTTACCTGTAGGTCATGGAGGTAGAGATCGCATGATAAATAAAACAAGAGAAAAATACAATACTGAAATTTTATTGTTTATTAACCTCTGTGCATCATGTCAAATGAAGCATAAAAGAGAAAAGAAGGGGATTGTATCAAAACCGATGATTTTTAACGATTTCAATTCACGATGTCAAGTAGATTTATTAGATTATCAATTTCAAGCTGATGGTGAATACAAATTTGTGCTTGTATATCAGGATCACTTGACACAATTTGTTATTTTACGACCACTTGAAACTAAACGTGCAGAAGAAGTCGCTTACCACCTTGTGGATATTTTTACCATTTTTGGAGACCCTGTGGTGTTGCAATCTGACAATAGCCGCGAATTTTCCAGTAGGGTGATTGAAGAATTGAAAACTTTGTGGCCCGAATTAAAACTAGTACACGGAAAGCCAGGCCATAGCCAGAGTCAGGGCAGTGTCAATCTAGATGTGGAGAACATGCTAATTACCTGGATGTTGCAAAACAAAACAGAGCATTGGAGTGAAGGTCTAAGATTCGTACAATTCATGAAGAATACTTCCAGGCATTCTGGAATAAAAAGGTCTCCATATAAAGCCATGTTCGGGGACAAACCAAAAATTGGATTGAAAACTTTAAATATTCCGTTAGAAGCCATGGATGGTGTTACAACTGAAGAAGATATGGAAAATGTGGTTAAATCTTTTCGTATTGGCAGCGCGCAAACCGAGCAATTAGAATCGCAGCAGCCAGCCAGCCAGTGTTACAACTGAAGAAAATTTAGAAACAAATTTAGAAGAACTGATGACTGGATCAACTGTAAGAATTCTCGTTTCAGACGTCGATCCTGGCAGAGGTGATACCGATGAATCTATCCTTATCTAAAATAGCTCTCTGTCACTATTCAAGGTAACTACCTTATCAAATATCGAGTATCCCCTCGTTTTGTGGATCCATTGATAAAATTTGATGAGAATGAAAACGCAGGGTATTAGTCTTAGCCTATAAGTATTAGTAATTTTTTAACCACGTAAGTACCTAGAGGCTAATTTTTATTGTAGTAGTCTTGTTGTAAGTAGCCATTTCTTATAACATCAGCTTGTGAATTGTTTTAGTAGCCTCGCGATATTCAAATTCCAATACTTTGAGGTAAACCTGCAAATAAATCACAAAATGAGCTCATCTTGAACAATAATATTTACGTAGAGTTTCATGGGATGGAGGACTAGGAGACTAAAAGAAACTATCTAGTTTTCGGCAACATTTCGGACATTTATTTATTCTTTATCAAGCCTCAGACTGTTGTCTCTGGAGTCCATTCATGTTTTTTTGATGGCTTTCTTTATTTTTTTTTTAAATCGGTAATCAATAAATTATTTGTCTTGTATTCAATTGAGACCTGACATGACATAATAATAATAATTAGTTATTCAGAATTCTCTTGGATTGATTTTAGGATTTGTACTTTCTATAATTTCGTAAGGATTTTTTATTGCCTTTCAAGGTGTTTGATATCAACTCACTCAAGTATTAAAATTTATCTTAAAATTTGAGTAGGTAGCATTAATTCAGAGAGTTTTTTTTATATTTTAATTATTTCAAACATAACTTTGGGATTGTGATTTCATGTTAAATGAGTACCTACTACCTAATAGGTAAATTTTGTACTATACTGTTATTCTAGAGTAACAAATTGTTGTGTTTTTTTTTTAATAAGCTAGAATGTAGTTTATTTTACAAATTTCTGCAATTATTGCTCACAGATTTTTGAATTACACTTCGGAAAAAAAGAGAAACTTACCACAAAAAGCATTATTGTTTAATGTATCGGACAATGGACATATAAGTAGAAAACATTTCTGCCTGCCAATTTCAATAAAACATAAATTCGTCCAATGATTATGTGAAATTGTCATCACGCCCTGGCCAATAAGTCCCGGTTGAAAACCATGATATATCCTAAAGGATGAAATGTCAGCATTAATCTTGCACTCGACTAATCAAGATTACCAGCGAGCCGCCCCGTATCCAGCCAAGAACGGGAAGTTAGAAATATCTCTCTGTAAATTGCCTTGTTATTGTCTTTGTCCGTTTTCCCTGCACCATTAATTACTCCCCTTTAAGCCTTGGGTTGGTTTTAAGATGAAAATAACGCGATTTAAAAAAAACGGTCATTAATATACACTGATATTTTTATGAGGGAGTCATTTTCGTGACTGAGACAACGAAAATAATTAAACGATAAACTTTTTTTTAAAAAACTTGACTTGTACTTATGAATTTCTTATAAACTCAAAACAATATTTTTTTTTACTCCAACCCATTTATGACTGCCCGTGTCAACGCTCTATCCATTTCCAGCAAACGAAATCAACGCCCTATTTCCGTCTTATGAAATTCAATGAGTCAGCTTATATGACAACCTTTCGATACAAAAAAAGCCAGCAATATATGGAATAATGTATGACAGCCATATAGCTACGGTATATTTTTTTTTATTGCACACTTATACGTTGTTCTTACATGGTATTTCTGGATTACTTTCGTTATGGTAATTGTGTCTGTCGATATTTTATTCATAATGCATTATTCAGAATCCAAATACTTAGGTACTGGAGTATGTTCGATATTTTGTCAACATGAATGGAACTTAAAAAAACTTTTCAGGATTTGAAATCGACTCAGTATAATAAAGAAGAGGACATTACCTATAAAAATTAGCCGAAAGACATACATAAAAGAACAAAAAGACATTTGAGCTCAGCACAAAAAGACGCACTTCTTGGCCTAATAACAAATAAAATACTTACTATATTCATCCGTCATTTGAAGGGATGTAACTTCATGGAAAGCTAAATATATTTACTGTCCTGTTATCTAGAGATCATTTTTACCAATACAGGGTGTTTCAGAAATGGTGTTACAAACTTCAAGGGCAGATAGTATTCATGAAAATAATTAAAAAAGTGCCTATGGATATAGGTCCGGAAACGCTTTGTTTCCAAGATACAGGGTGATACGTTTTGCAAAAAAAAATAGTTTTTTATTATAGCCCAAAAGAGCTTTAGCCGATTTCAATGAAATTTTCACGGTTTATTTCAACCATTATTAAACATCTACTGGACTAATTAGATTTGATCCAGAATTCCCAGAGGCGTACCCAGCGACCAAGTCGGTTGTTTTTGTGCAGAAAAAAATATCATTCTGTAGTTTTTGTACGAGTTTTATTGATTATTCAGATAGACCCACTGAAAATACAACATTTTTGTCTCTTAAATTTTTCAATTATCTCGCTTCGTTTTCGGCACGTCTCTGAACTCAATAAGAAAAATTAAAAATGCTTGGGAATTGATTAAAAATTTATCGGAGTTTGTTGATTTATGAAAACAAAACAAAACAAAAAAAAACTTGAAATGGAATTTAGGTCCTTGTCACTCAATGAATGGGTGATGTACCTTACTTCCTATGAATTTTTATCTTTCCTTATGGAGTCCAGAGACGTGCCGAGGTATGGTATTGTAATTTTTCCGCGAAAACAAAACGAGATAATTGGAAAATTTAGGAGACAAAAATGTTGTATTTTTAGTGTGTTTATCTGAATAATCAATAAAACTCGTACAAAAACTACAGAGTGATATTTTTTTCTGCACAAAAACAACCGACTTGGGTCTTGGTCGCTGGGTACGCCCCTGGGAATTCTGGATCAAATCTAATTGGTCCAGTAGATGTCTAATAATGGTTGAAATAAACCGTGAAAATTCCATTGAAATCAGCATAAGCTCTTTTGGGCTATTAATAAAAAACTATTTTTTTTTTTTTGCAAAACGTATCACCCTGTATCTTGGAAACAAATCGTTTCCGGACCTATATCCATAGGAACTTTTTTAATTATTAATTCCATGAATACTATCTGCCCTTGAAGTTTGTAACACCATTTCTGAAACACCCTGTATATACTATACATTCACCTGAATAGAACAACCCTCAAAGTTCAATAATTTTAACCTTTCAGCTTTTATTCAATTTTATTTATATGATGCGAAATATCCTTATTTGATTTATTAGGGGATAATAAGTTTTGCTCTCACAATGTGCTCCAGAAACGGATCAGTTCCGGAGCGCCAGTTTAAATCAATATAGAAAAGGAGCATGTATAATGGAAAAAGTTTTATCCAATACAAGACACTTACCCAAGGGATATAGGCCGGGCATCTTATCGGATCGAACTTGGCTGTTTGTATTTACAACACTTCGGGTAATTCTATATTCGCCACTGGCATGACTGATTTTTCTGGAATGATGCTAATAATAGTAGTGATTCAATAAAGTTTTTGACATTAAATATGTTATATCGGGTTGATTTTCAGAAAAATCGCGATACTCTCATTATATCGGACTTGCGAACAAAAGGAAAAACGATTTTTTAAAAATAAAAACCACACGTTGGAAATATGAAGAGAGAAAATTTGGTATTTCTCTGCAATTTGTTGGACGTTTTGTGTGAAAGTCTGGCGTGATTTTTCTTATCGCAGATTTCGTTTTTCAGTTGATTGATTCTAGGTCGTGTAGTGGTAGTTTTTGTTTCCAAAACTTTCATAATATTATATTTGTTGTTGTTTCTTATTACTTGCTGATTTGATATGTTTTTTTTTGTTCTTACTCTTGTATCCTATAAGGGAAATATCCAAAATATTATACCTACCTGTCGTAATAAGGAACACGTCGAAACAGATCCTGCATTATTCTTTACTTCATTAGCACAGAATTACTTAATAAATTGCTGAAAGGAATAAACGAAACTCGGGGAGTTTAAACTTTATATTTGCTCGTTTTCCACACCACCTTCGAGGTACGAGCTGTTGGTGCATTTTTTTTTTCAAGTGGTTTCCCCATTAGGCCTAATCCATTTCGAAATTACAATGTACAGCCAAGACCGACCACTTTCCATAATTCAACACCCTCTTGTCAGCTTGGCGCCACTGCTACACTTACCGTAAATAGTATATTAGTGTAACAAAAGGGATCCAGGACAACTATGGCATTAAGCCTCCCCGGGGCTCCATGCCGAAAGATTTGGTCAAATCATCGATTGTGGATGATCCAGAAAGCTGCTAAGACTTCCTAAATGGGACGATCCAATTACTCACCTGAAAAAAAATATTTAAAAGGAAAAACTGAAAACAACTTGAGAATGCGTAGGTATCTATCAGCAGTCCAGAAGGCTATGTGATAATGATAAAAATTCAGTGTTGAGGTTCGAAAATTACCTCTTCAGATACACCAGCATCTGATCCATATAACCTCTGTTGATTTGAATTCTCTGTAAATACCAACCAAGGGTTCTCAGTCGTTGAAGGTGGACATTCGTTACGTATCCCGAGAGAGAGCCTGCTGATGAAATGGACCAAACATGTTGCTGGATTGAGGGGTGCAGATGATCCAGAAAAGTGCCTAGACTTCCCACCTAGCTAAATAAATCAATGACAAACCAGCTTGCAAGTGCCTAGAAAAAGAAGACATGGAAATAATTCGAGGAGGCATATCTTCAGCAGTGGTTCCAGGAGGCTGTGTGATGATGATGATAATACCAATCTAAAGACACATAAAAGATATACTTGCACTGTTCCTCTTCTGGAATAATCTAAGCAAGACCATTTGTGCTACCATATACAACCTGATCACTCGTCTCTTCATCTAGAAAACCCCATTAGACTGAATTCACTTGAAACCACATTGTGCAGCTGACACCCAACAGCAAATTAAAATTCAACCATTTTCCGCCGGCATTCGGTAGTGCCACCACTGCTACACTTAGTTTAAATAGTATAATCGTGTAACAGATGGGATCCAGGGCCAATTTTGGTGTTAGGCTTCCCCAGGGGGCAGGGGCCACCAATTCTGGTTCTGGTTCCTGTACCTGTGACACCTACAAAAAAAACAGAATGTTATGCCTCTGGAATGTAGATACAAGCATACATAGTTGTAAAAAAATAGTGTATATACCATAACCGTGAATTTTTTTAGCGTCCTCGATATTATCTTGCCTCAGCCGCAAGCGGCATCGGCGATAACTTCTCCCTACGTACGCTAAAAAGGCATTTCGCGGCCTTGGTATGAAAATAACTATTCAGTACCTAAACATTTAGTGTTGAAGTTAGCAAATCACCTTTTTAGATACACCAGCATCTGATCCATAAAAAACGCAATATAGAAACTTCTGTTGATTTGAATTCTCTGTAAATACGAACCAAGGGTTCTCAGTCATTGAAGGTGGACATTAGTGCCGTGTCTAGAGCGAGAGCCTGCTGAAGAAATGGGCCAAACATGCTGCTGAAATGAGGGGTGCGGATGGTCCAAAAAAGTGTCAAGACTTCCCACCTAGCTGAAAAGAATCAAATACAAACCAGATTGCAACTGCCTAAAAAAGGAAGACCTGGAAATAAATTGAGGAGGCTTATCTTCAGTAGTGAACCCACGAAGACTTCCTAGCTTATAATTTGAATTATCTGTAACCCAGAAGGCTGATGATGATACCAACCTAAACTGGACACAAGAAAATAGTTTACTTGCAATGTTTCTCTTCTGAAATAGTCTTCTTCGCATAAGACCATTTCTGCTATAATATCGAACCTGATCACTTGTCTTTTCATGTGGAAAACACGAAAACAATTTTGCCTGGAAAAGTTGAAGAGCATTCAGCTATTCTATTGAGGCCCCATTAGGCTGAATTCACTTGAAACTACATTGTGCAGCTGACACCCAACAGCAAATCATAATTCAACCATTTCTCGCCGGCATTCGGTAGTGCCACCACTGCTACACTTACCCTATATAGTATAATCGTATAACAAATGGGATCCAGGGCAACTATGGCATTAGGCTTCCCCAGGGGCCACCAATTATCAGAAAGAAATGATCAAATCATGAATTGTTGTTCTGGATATCAGTGAAATGCAACTTCAATTAGTAAAAAATTGTGATAATTTAAAGAGAGAGTTATTGAAAACATTTACAGCCAAATGCTCAAAGCCCAATACCTAACTTGTTCAACTAGAAGTAGCTTACCGACGTTCTGATTTTTGTACCTATTACCCCTAAAAAAAACAGAAAGTAAATTCCTTTGGAAAGTTTATAAGTGCATAAAAGGACTTTTCTAGGACCTGTGGCGTGCCTGAAGACCAGTTAGGATCATAGCTTATGATTAGCTGATAGATAAACGTTTTAGTACCGAAATTTTAGTATTGAACTAAGAAATTACCTTTTTAGACACAATATAAAACATCCGTTGATCTGAATTCTCTGTAAATACCAATCAAGAGTTCTTAGTGGTCATGTGTGCTGTATCCAGAACAAAAACCAGCTGACGAAATTGGCCGGACATGTTGTTAGATTGAGGGCGGATGGTCCAAAAACTTGCGAAGACTCCCTAGCTTATGAATTGAATCATGACAAACTGGATTTCCTAGAATAGAGAAGGGAGACCTGGAAACAATTTGAGGAGCTCTCTATATTTAGCAGTGGATCCAGGACGCTGTAATGATGATGATATCAACCTAAACTAGACACACAAAAAAACATTTCTGCGCTAATTCTCTAGAAACATAAAGCGAATATATATGCTAACATGGAAATCGCAATATATAGAACATGAAATACTTCAATACATAAATAATTCAAAACCCAATGATAAATAGCTTACCAATGTCATGATGGTCCTGTATTACACCTATTAAAACTTACTTATTATTGAATTCATCAATCAACCCTTTTATGTTGTAGATAGATTTCTAAGCTTCCTTCCCCATTTTACGTTATAGTTACTTGAAAATTCACTGATATCCGCAGTAAAAAAGCTGGTTACAACGTGTTGCGGTGATGTGTTTTTCTAAAAAATTATATGGGTGCAAATTATATAGCGGAGCATGATAAGCAGGAAAGTAAAATGAAAAGTCTTATTCAAACAAAAATATATTATGTCCTAAAATAGTTTTTTTATTTATTTACTAGGGTAGGTACTTTCACCCGAGATTGTTTGAAAGAGGTAGGATGTCTGATACCTTTTATGATGCCATCTGTTTCCCATTACCAGACAACCTATTAACTTTGGGAACTTTGCGTTTTACCCTACTATGGCTTCACCATCTGGGGTATCTAAATATGGTTGAGAGGTAGATTATCGGGTTTTAGCATCGCTCCCTGAACCCGCCTTGTGATAAATTATAATGTATATAAGTTTCAGAATCTGAATTCTTTGGTACTCTGATTTTACTAGGCAAGCATCATGATTGTAAACCGGAACTTGAACCCAGGACCATCGTTATGTGAAGCGGATACACTGTCCCTGATTAGTCAATATCTGATCGGTCAAATTGTTTTGAATTCAAAATCACAGCATACTTAGATGGATTTGATGCGGCCATGAGCTCATTCTAAAACCATTTTTGTTCTTTGATAATTGCAGCTCACAAAAGGAACAGACAAAAGGAGGTAAGAAAAACATACAGATCAAGGAAAAACAATCCTAAATTGACATCATGTGTCAAACATGAAAAATTTTCTTATGTTATGTTTATTCCTGTATAGCCCCACTATAATGATGGCGGCCTACATTTTAAATAGGCTTTTGAAGTTAATGATCTTCTATCTACTAGTGGTTTAGGTGAAATAACGTCACCTGATTCTTCTGGATCGCTGGGTGCCGGTAGTGAGAATGATATATTAGTAGATTTTATATGAAAACGTTCTACCTTTAATTAATGATTATTAAATCAAACTCCACCCAAAATTTCAAGTCCAGATTATTATAGATCGGTTTTCCCAAAGTTTTTACCATTTAAGTTGACTTAAATCAGTAGAGTTTTATAGCGCTTTCGACTTTTGCTTCAAACGTCAAAACTGCCCCGATTGATCAGAAAGCGATTCGAAACGCATTCACTTGTTCGAGCGTTGAACTCGGCAAGATTCACGTTTTCACGTTTCGTTCTAGTCGAAAACTCGCGCTCTTTCTTGCTCCGTCAAATTCGATGGATTAAATAAGAGTTTGATCAAAACAAAAAAATTACGTTCGGCTATTGATTTCAAATGGTGTGCTCTTGTTTGGATTATAATCGCTCTCACAGAGGTCTGTGACGTCACCGCCCAGACGAGAAACGCTCTGAGAGCCAGTAAAGCCTACCGCATCGATCTCATAGAGCGTAAAATTGCGTTTCGGGTGCGGAATATTGTGACACCAGCCTTTTTGGGGATCTTGAATAAGGTAAACTCGATTATGGTCAAAATGGTTTAGATGTTTTATAGAGTTGTGTTCTTTGATGTTACAAAGTGGGTATCTATGCGAAAACTGATTTTATTCAGTTTTACATTTATTACATAAAAATAGCTTAACTAACATAATGTTCGGAATTGTGCTGAGTCGCTGTCTTCATGGTTCGTCACGTGCCTCCGGTTTGGCTTAGGTCTATCCAGGATGTTATTTACTACTGGGTTCTTGTCACAATATCGCTTTTCGTTTTAGAAGTAATTTTTGCCGGTTCACATGAAGCGAGATTCCGGAAGCGCATTTTTAGTTATATTTAAGGGTATTTCACATTATACATTTTTCAGTGATTTTTATCAAATGTCGTACCATGCATCCCAAAGGTGACAGTAAAAATTGACAGAGGATAAATTAAAAATAAGTAGTTTAACTTTTTTGCGATATCGCAAAAAGTTGACTTTTCCCCGCTACAGGACAAATTTTAAAAATTCCCCGTCCGCCCCGCGATTTTCCGCTCCATGAGAACTAAAGCTTCTTATGTGGTAGCAGTTTCTGGTCACAGTGGCTAGTAGCTTGGGCTTGCTTGCTTCGTGCGCAATCCGACTTACACCGTACGCACTCTATAGTTGTTCGGATATGGCTTTTTTGTTGCAGCAGAGTGATTCCGTTTTCGCTCGGAGTGAGTAGCCAGGGGGTTACTGACACGTACGCTGTTCGAAATTGGGCAGCTACCATCGTTCAAGATCACACGTGGTACATCGTACATCGTACAAAATATTTCCAACTATATTTCAAAGTATTTTAGTATTAAGGTGATTTTAGAGCGACATAAAAAGGACTACGCTACTGTGAAATGGCATCTGTCTTTTTTTGACAATTAAATAGCCTCAAATAGGGCAGGGTTTATCGTTAGCTATCGATGCAATATTTTTTCAAAATCAAAAAATATCGACACCTTTGATATGATATTTCTGATTTTTTTATAGTTTCAGCTGGGGAGCGCGAAACTCGATCAATCACAAAATTATAGGACTCGATTATTTGATTGTTTTGTCATCAAGTTTCGTGCTCCCCCAGCAGTAGTTCTTGCATGTCCAGGCCCCCAATTCTTGAATTGTCTCGCATACGAAAATTGATATGATTTCGAATAATTCCCATTTAATTTACGTTGCTGTCATTTGAATTCGAATCAACTTACGTATGCGAGAATATTCAATAATTGGCCCCTGGTCTAATGAAGAACTGCTCGTCGAGCTCGTTACATCAGCACCAGGGCCTTCTTCTAGGCTACTAAGATGGTATACGGACCATCCGCTCAAGGACTCAATCCCTTACGATCCAAAGATGGCACAAGACTGCTTGAAGATAGTTCTTCCATTATCTCGTTAGAAAGAACACTTTTAGGAACTACTCAATAGAGAATCACCAATTAATAACGAAATCTTCAACGAAATTCAACAGAAACCAATACAATAAGAACTGAGCGAGGTTCCCAGATTAGAGGAGGTTGAAAAGGCAACTAAAGAACAAGATCGTTCCAACTGTCGGAGAGAGATACAGTGTGGCTTTAGGCCCAATCGAGGTACAACTGACATGATTTTCAGTGCAAGACAAATGCAAGAGAAATCCAGAGAACAAAATCGCCCTCTATACATGATCGTATACGTGTTTTGAAGAAGGTCAAAACAAATAGCATGGAAGCCCCCATCATTAAGCACCATTTTCGCTAGATAGATCACCTCGTCCGCGTGCGCGAAGCACGTCTTCCACGACAGATTATCTACAGTTAAGTGAAAGAAGGTAAATGAAATCAAGGAGGTCAACAAAAACGCTACAAAAATGTTCTTAAGGAGAGTATGGTAAAGTACTGCATCGATACCAGCACTGGGAGACAACGGCAATTGGTAGGCCCTCATGACGTCAAGTAGTCCACGACGGACCACACACTTTTGAAGAACAGCGACGCAGAGACGAGACCGAAACGATGGACCCTAGGAAGAAGCGAGAGCATGGAGGCTGGGTGTGCCAAGACTGTGGAAAGTGTGCGACTTCAGAAAGAAAAATAGTTTCAACCAATGAAATTCACTCTGACTGGTTTGTGATTTCTACAGAAACAGACCTATAGCCATCAGAAAATCGACGACAATAATAGAAGATAATCTTACTCGGTATCAAGTGATCGCCTATGATATTACGAATTAGGCGGCTTCGATTAACATTGAATTATTGTTTAACTGACTTAATGAAGGTAATTTCGCTTAATTTGATTGCCAATAATTAATCCCAGAAAATTTATGTCAACTTTCCTAGACTAATGTTACGTTTCGAACTTCAACCTTCCTACGTCTGCCGCTATACGAAGCTAATATTTTAATGAGAAGGTAATTTAACTTCCCCTGAAAACTATGTCGCTTCTCGAACTTTTAAGTGTTCCCTCGAAAACAGTAATTGAAAATGGGTCAAGTATGAGGCGCAATGGAAATTATCATAGTGTTCGCCTCATCGAGATAATTTGTAGCATGTGTGTTTGTTTTGGATTTAAGTTTTCCTGGAAAATTAATTTGTGAATATTAGTTTATTGTTTATTAAACTGGGTGGTTGCAAAGTGAATATCAACGTTGTAGCTTGGCATAAAAACTATACCATAATATTTTGGAATAAAAATAAAAAAAAGACCATTTTCTTTCCGTCGAGGATCTTGGTTAACTGTCCACCGGAGAATAAACTCATATCCTTTTAGTGCTCGTTCAAAAAAGCAATTTTGGGGTATTGGGGTTTACTCAATCCGTTTTTGACGTGGTTAAATTAAGCCAAAGGGAATTTGCTTTATGTAAAAATCTTTCATACAAACATTTGTTGGCATATATTGCTTTAGAATTATTCACATAAGTAACTGATTGAAACACAATTGACCTTTTTGCTATCAGAAATGTAAAGATGCATCACAGCTATAAGGGAAATATCTAAAATATTATACCTACCTGGCGTAATAGGGAACACGTCCAAACAGATCCTGCAGTATTCTTTACTTCATTAGCACAGAATTACTCAATAAAGTGGTTAAAGCAATAAACGAAACTCGGAGAGTTTGAAATTCCTTCGAGGTACGAGCTGTTGGTGCGTTTTTTTTTTCAAGTGGTTTCCCCATTAGACCTAATCCACTTTGAAATTACAATGTACAGCCAAGACAGACCACTTTCCATAATTCAACACCCTCTTGTCAGCTTGGATGGCGCCACTGCTACGCTTACCGTAAATAGTATATTAGTGTAACAAAAGGGATCCAGGACAACTATGGCATTAGGCCTCCCCGGGGCCCCATGCCGAAAGATTCGGTCAAATCTGGATTGTGGATGGTCCAGAAACTGCTAAGACTTCCTACATGTGATGATCCGATGACCTACCTGAAAAAAATATTCAAAAAGAAAAACTGGAAACAACTTGAGAAGGCGTATATATCAGCAGTCAATCCAGAAGGCTGCGTGATGATGATGATGATGATAAACACACAAGACTTGCACTGCTCCTCTTCTAGGATAATATTTAAACAACAACATTTCTGCTACAATATGGAGCATGATCACTCTCTCTTCATCTGGAAAAAATAAACAATTTCAGTACCTTAAAATTCAGTTTTGAGGTTAGAAAAATACTTTTTCAGATACACCATCGTCTGATCCATAAAACCTCTGTTGATTTGAATTCTCTGTAAATACCAACTAAGGGTTCTCAGTCATTGAAGGTGGACATTTGTACCGTATCCAGAGCGAGAGCCTGCTGATGAAATGGGCTAAACATGTTGCTGGATTGAGGGGTGCGGATGGACCAGAAAAGTGCCAAGACTTTCCACCTAGCTGAAAAGAATCAAAAACAAACCAGCTTGCAAGTGCGTAGAAAAAGAAGACATGGAAATAATTCGAGAAGGCATATCTTCAGCAGTAGTTCCAGGAGGCTGTGTGATTATGATGATACCAACCTAAATTAGACATATAAGACATACTTGCACTGTTCCTCTTCTAGAATAATCTTAACAAGACGATTTCTGCTACCATATACAACCTGATCACTCGTCTCTTCATCTAGAAAACCCCATTATGCTGCTACACTCACTTTAAATAGTAATAGTATAATGATGCAAAAAATAATGACATTCAGGGCCAATTATGGTTGTAGGCTTCCTCAGGGGCCACCAATTCTGATTCTGGTTCCTGTACCTGTCACACCTAAAAGAAAAAATACAATGTAATGCCTCTGGAATTTAGATACAAGCATGCATAGTTGTAAAAAAATATTTAATAATAATAATAATTATTATTATTTTTCTCTACGTACGCTAAAGAGACATTTCGCGGCATTAGTATACAAATAACTATTTATTTAGTACCTACCTAAACATTTAGTGTTGAAGTTAGCAAGTTACCTTTTTAGATACACCAGCGCCTGATCCATAAAATCTCTGTTAATTTAAATTCTCTGTAAATACCAATTGTTACCTAGCTGAGAAGAATCAAAGACAAACCAGATTATAAGTACCTAGAAAAGGAAGATCTCAAAATTGCTTGAGGAGGCCTATCTTCGGGAGTAGACTCAGAAGGCTGTGTGATGGTGCTGCAATAATCTTCTTCAATTCTTGATTTCCTCCATTTCTGCGACAATATAGAACCTGATCACTTGACTCTTCATCTGGAAAACACAAAAGCTCTAACTGCGATCATCGCAATAGTCGCTCCAAGCAAAACGTACCTTTAAATACCAATTAACTTTTTATTACCTAAAAATTTAGTGTTGAAGTTAGAAAATTACCTCTTCAGATACACCAGCGACTGATGCATAAAACCGCCATTGATTTGAATTCTCTGTAAATAACAACCAAGGGTTCTCAGTCATTCAAGGTGGACATTTGTGCGGTATCCAGAGCGAGAGACTGCTGACGAAATGGGTCAAACATGTTGCTAGATTACTGCTGCCAAGACTTCCTACCTAGAGTAAAAGAATCAAAGGGAAATTAGATTGCAAGTGCCTTTTCTAGGCACTCTAGACCTGGAAATAACTAGAGGAGGCTTATCTTCAGTAGTGGTTCCAGAAGGCTGTGTGATGATGATGATGATACCAACCTAAACTAGACACATAAAAAAACATACCTACTTGCACTCTTCTTCTACTGGAATGATCTAAACAAGACCATTTCTGCTACCATATAGAACCACTTGAATCTTCATCTGGAAAACACAAAAATAATTTTGCCTGGCAAAGTAGGCTGAATCCACTTGAAATCACATTGTACAGCCGATACCCAACAGCAAATCATAATTCAACCATTTCTCCCCGGCATTCGGTAGTGCCACCACTGCTACACTTACCCTATATAGTATAATCGTATAACACATGGGATCCAGGGCAACTATGGCATTAGGCTTCCCCAGGGGCCACCAATTACCAAAAAGAAATAATCAAAGGATGAATAATTGCGGTCCTGGATATCAGTGAAAAGCAACTTCAATTGTAAAAAAATGGTAATTATCTAAAGAGCGAGTTATTGAAAACATTTACAGCCAAATGCTCAAAGCCCAATATCAAACTTGCTCAACTAGAAGTAGCTTACCAAAGTTCTGATTTTTGTTCTGATATTGTTTTGAATTCAAAATGCATAGCATTGATGCTGCCATGAGGTCATTCTAAGACCATTTTTATTCTTTGATAATTTGAGCTCTCAAAAAGAACAGACAAACGGGTATGCTTAGTAAGAAAGTGCCATAGAGACATACAAATCAAGAAAAAACAATCCAAAATTAACATCATGTGTCGATCATGAAAAATTTTCCTGTATAGCCCCACCATAATGATGGCGGCCTACATTTTAAATAGGCTTTTAAAGTTAATGATCTACTATCTACTAGTGCTTTAGGTAAAATAACGTCATAGGTAGGAACCTGATTCTTCTGGATCGGTAGGTGCCGGCACTGGAAATGACATGTTGTTAGGTTTTACATGAAAGTTTTATAATTAATGATTATTAAATGAAACTTTACACAAAATTACAATTCCAGATTATTATAGGTTTTTACCAGGTATTTATTTATCATTTAAGTTGACTTAAATCAGTAGACATTTATAGCGCTTTCGACTTTTGCCTCAAAAGTCAAAAGAAAACCCGATTGATTAGAAAGCGATTCGAACCGCATTCACAAGTTCAGCTTAAAACGGAGCGTTGCTCTCAGCGAGTTTCACGTTTTCGACTAGAACGCTCTGAAATCTCGCACGTAGAGCTCTTTCTTGCTCCGTCAAATTCGATGGATCAAAGAGTTTGACCAAAACAAAAAAAAATACGTCCGATTATTGAATTCAAATGGTGTGCCCTTGCTTGGATTATAATCGATCCCTCGAGCGCTCTGGGAGCAATCCCAGTAAAGCCTAAAATGTTATTAGGCATATGTGGTGAGAGTTTCTGGCCTCAGTGGTTTCGGCTTGCTTGCTATGTGCGCAATCCGACTTACACCTTAGGTGTTCGGATATGGCTTTTTGGCTGCAGCAGAGTGATTCCGTTTCCGCTCGGTGTAAGAACCCCAGGGTTACCGACGCGTTTGCTGTTAGGAATTCGGCAGCTACCGTCGTTCAAGATCATATGTAAATAGTACATCGTCGTCGTGCAAAATATTTCCAACTTCAATATTTCAAAGTTTTTTAGTATAAGTGACTTTAGAGCGACATAAAAAGGAGTTCGTTACTGTGAAATGACATCTGTCTTTTTTTGACAATCAAATAGCCTTTAAATAGAGCAGGGTATATTGTTAGTTATCGATGCAATATTTTTTTAAATCAAAAAATATGACACCTTCGATACTATAATTCTGAATTTTTTATGATTTCAGCTGGGGAGCACGAAACTCGATCAATCGATGGAAATATGCAAATCGATGGAAATGTCACCCACAAAATTATAGGACTCGATTGTTTTGTGATCGAGTTTCGTGCTCCTCCAGCAGAGTTCTTGCATGTCCAGGTCTAATGAAGTACCTACTGCTTATCGAGCTCGTTAGATAATATTGCCCTACCCAGCCCAAACCTACATACATAAAACACCAATTTATTAACTCTCCTCAATATTTGCTTCACCCTTCACCCTATTTAATGAAAAGTTAAAAAAATCACAATCTAGTTCTAGACAACATTTATTATAATATTTATTACACAGAGAACACAGGAGAGAGTTTTATTATATTGGTACGCGGAGTTGACAAATAAAATACACAAGTTTGATGAGAAATTACACGAGGAACATTAAAATTGAACATATGAAGCAAATCAGAACAATCAATATGGTTATTTAGTATTTTATAAAGCATAACTAAAGTGTGGTGGTCCTGGCGATCCTCAAGTGAGATATAATTAAATCTGTTCAATAAGTGCTCATGAGCAAATATGGGTGATGATGATGTGTAATCCAATAAATGTTGATAAAAATAAGACTAATAATAAGTAATAATAATGATGATTAGCTGGAATCAGTCGATTTTATAATATTCACAAACGCTTGTATCATCATCTGCTAGCACATTTCGCAAAGATGGAACAATCGCCATTAGCCTATACTTATACTCATATGGTGCCCTTTTAACAATAGGATTGCCCGCCACATTCAGATACTTCAATTCTTTATTTGCTGAGAGATTGACCATTGAGCTCCATTCTGCTAATTCGTTATGGTTCACCTATAAACACAAAGTAATAATATCCCTGGGCCTAAGACATTAATTATGCACGAGATAATTTCATGACAATCGAAAGCACCTTGCTTCGGCGTCAGGGGGGGTTTATTTGAAATGTGCAATTCAAATTCGTCTCAGAAGGTCGCCATTTTTGCCGGTATTTCACTGGATCGGAGTCTTTGAAAGTTTGCAACCTGTCAGAAACAATCGCTCAGCTAAGTAACCGATTTATCTTGGAACGTCGGCATGAAAAACATGTATGAGCGATGCTTACTGTCAGAGACTCTTGTGACTGGTGAGAACAGACCTGTAGTGAAATGAATTTGAATTGCACATTTCAAATAACCCCCCCTCCCAGGCAGTCAACAACAAACATGCTTGGGAAATTTGACGTTAAATTATGAGGCATTTTTCATTGTTAGAGGGATATTCCTTCCGTTTGATTATATAAACATTGGTGTCATAGTGATTGAAAACATCTCTGAAATTATCAGTTAAATCTTGAAAATGATTGGGTGATTTGTATCACATGACAAAAAATAACCAAATTTTAATTATCTTACCTCAAGACGTTTTAAAATCTGCATATGTTCTATATTTTTAATAAGACTAATTTGATTTAGTCCCAAAAAGAAATTCTCCAATTTTTTAAGCCTTGTTAAGTTTTCTATTTCACTGATCTTATTCCTACGAAGGTCTAGGTATGTTAGGTTCTCTAGCTTGTCCAGATTTTCTATTTTGGATATTTTATTGGAGTTCAAGCATAGGCAATTTAAACCGATTAAATTGTCTAAATTTTTAATTTCAGTGATTTCATTGAAGCCCAATAATAAGGATTTTAGATAGGTAAGGCTGTTCAAATTTTTGATTTCCTAAAAATGACATCCTCATTCTCTTGTTAATACAATAATTCTCATTAGCTGCTTACCGTCAATTTGTTTTCTCTAAGATCAAGAAATGTTAAATTATTTAAATGGTCCAAATTTTGTATTTCAGTAATTTGATTAATTTGCAATTTTAAATGTTCCAAATTCAATAAACTTTCGAGTCCTTCAATTTTACGAATTTGGTTACAAGATAATTCTAAAACTCTATGGGAAAATTAATTTTTATTGGAAAACATTGGTTGGGTATAATGCTTACTCCAAATTCACAAGAGCTTCCAATCCTTCAATTTTTTTGATCTGATTGTCATAAAGCTCCAGCGTTGTTAACCTAGTCAAGGTATCCAGATTTTCAATTTTTCTGATCATATTAAAACTCAATTTAAGCGTTTCGATTTCGCGTAGGTGCGCTAAACCTTCAAGTTTGCGCACACTGCGATAAGCAAATGCTTTTCCACCAAATTCTCTCACTAGCGATAAATCACAGGGCAATGGTTCTTTTCCGGCATCAGAGAGCCCTGAAACTTCAATAAAATATAATTCTGATCATAGTAGTAGATGAAAGTCTGGACCCATGGTTGATTAATCTATACAATCGCCCGCAGTGAATAGACTTCACCATTCCGCGCGCATTATTAATATAAGAGTAGCTATTGGTTTTTCAAAAATAGGCGTAGGCAAAGCCGTGATCAACATCCAACAGCTAGTAATTAATGAGTCTAATGGTAATACAGACATATAGCATTACCTAAGATAAAAAATTAGCGGTGTGAACTTAGCTGGCAATTGCTGCCAAAGTGTCGAAGATATAGCCGAATCACCATCATGAGACGGCTCCTACATTTTAATTTTTACCTGAAATTTATTTTTAAAACCAAGAAATATGACAAGCGGGAAAGTAAAATATGAAGTCCTATTTAATTTCTACGAAAACAAAATATAACCTACAATAGTTTTTTTATTTTATTTACAAGTGTAGGTAGGTACGTTTTACCCTATTATGGCTGCACCATCTGGGATATCTAGAAATCTAAATATGGTTGAGAGGTAGAATTATAGGTATTGGTTGTACCTCTAGGTTGCACAAAAATCATCAAGCAACAAAAGTTTTGCAGTTTTAGCTCGACTAAAAATGAAATGCCCTATATTTGATTCTTATATTCTTGAAAAGCACAATTTTCCGATTCCAAAAATACATAGTTTGTCTATTATTTGGTGTCAAAAAATCTTACCTCAAATCTTACTTGCAGCTGTCACCTTGACAGGTAGAATGATTCAGAAAATCATTCAGTAGGATAGTATTTTTACAATTTTTATAGCCAAAAATATTGGAGACGGCTCAACCAAATAATAAACAAATTATATATTTTTGGAATCGAAAAATTGTGCTCTTCAAGTATATAGAACTACAGTGGCTAAATAAACCTTTACAAACAGTGGCCACAATAGAGGTCCCGCTGCCATTTTGTGCTCACCCTTCGGTAAATTTGAATATGAATTAATAGGATCAAATCATACGTTCTTTTCAATTTTTCACGATGAATGTCCAATCAAATCCTATATAGAGCACAAAATGGCGACGATTTCCATATGAATATATAGGCTTTTAAAGAACCAATCAAAAATAAGACAGCAATTGTCGCCACTGTGGATTAATAGAGTCACTGTATATAGAATCAAAGTCCATTTAAATTCAGTCAAATTGTTTTAAACCAATTCGAAATTCCCCGCATAGATGGATTTGGTGCTGCCATTAGCTCCTTCTACCACAATTTGTTATTAGATAGTTTTATTCACAAAAGCAAAAGACAAAAGGGTATACCTAGTGAGCAAGGGCCAGACAAACATTCCAAGAAATCAAAAGAAAATATTCCAAAATTAACAAGACACATGGAAAAAAATTCTTACATAGAATATATGTATGTATAGAACCACCATTGTTATAATGGCTTAAATTTTAAATGTCCTTTTGAATGATCTACTAGTGGTTTAAATAAAATAACGTCATACCTGATTCTTCTGGATCATTGGGTGCCCGTAGTGGTGAATAAGACATGTTAGAAGGTTTTATATGAAAACGTTTTATGAATTAATGATTATTAAATCAAACTCCGCCCAAAAACACAATTCCAGATTATTACAGATCGTCTTTCAACAAGTTTGTGAGTTGAGTTCAATCAAATGAGTAATAGTATGACGAAGTTCTTATGTGGTGGGAGTTATGGCCTCGACTAACCGTACGCACTCTGTTCGGATATGGCTTTTCTGTTTGGCTACAGCAGAGTGATTCCGTTTTCGCTCCGAGCGAGCAGCCAGGGTACGACTGCGACTCTGGTACACTCGCTATAGAACTTGCTGTCTTTTACTCTCACATGTAAATCAATGGAGAGAGGAAGCCAATAGAGATAGGGATATTGATCGCTATTCGTAACAGAGGCCCCAGAGTAGAGCTTATCGATATTCATAGCTATTATTATTATAAGGTATTATTAATACGAAATATTATCAAAACGTCCACTTGTTTTTCGTATCGATATTGATATAAGAAAATATCGATGCGATATTTTTGATTTTTTCGAAATTCGCTTAAGGCCGTTTTACAGCTTGCAAGAAAACTTGAATGCAATTTTTTGCATGCAAAAAAATTGCATTCAAGATTTCTTGCATTTCGTTTTACACCTTGCAATTTGAGTTGTTTCCTTCTATAACCTTAACCATACTTTTTTGTTTTTAATTTTATGTTGTCGATGTTCACATTTTACAAACATGAAAAAACTTATTATAAGTCGATATAAAAAAAAGAAAGCAATAGCAACCACTCTAAGCATCATAATTGCTAAAAATTCCCCAGCTTGCGCGAAAACTTTTAAGAAAAATGGCACCAAACCGATTGCATGCAATGCCATTCAAGTTTCAAGAATCTCGCAGAAAACAACCAGCTGACTCACTTCTGCGCATGCCCTCGTTCAAGTTTCTTGCATATTGCAGATAGAATTGCAAGCTGTAAAACTGCCTTCAATGATGTCAATAATGACAGTAATGACATGAGCTCTGACATTGACCAAAAACATTGACATTTGCGCTTAACGAATGTTCGATGATGGTTTTAATAGTTGTATTCCTTTCACACCTAGGAGGAGCTCCGGAACAGCTTTGGGGCGTTACGCGCTTATTCCTTTCGAAAAATGTTTGTTGCACCTGAAGTGCTCAAGTCCGAACTAAACCATTTAAATGCACGTAAGCCAGCGCATCTGTTCCTTCCAAATCGGGGTCGACTAACACCGGAGCGAGTAGCTCTAGTGTTCTAAAATCTTGAAAGGAATAGGTACAACTAATTTTGCAAGATTCTCATCGATACATATCGATATGACAAATTCGAATCAATAATCATCGGGAGCTTATCGATGTTTATATCCATATACCGTATCGATAAGCCATCCTTCAGTTTTGCCACGTTTTGCCTTTGTGTTGATATTATAAAAGAGAAATGATTATTTTCCACACAAAATATAGGAAAATGGAAATTGATTTTCATATAATTTGTTCGTTAGGTTTCATTTTATTAAGTACTGAACCTCTGTTTAATCGGAGTAGGTATATTTATAAAAATTCAGTAAAATTATCATGGCTTTATTTTGGTGTATTTGTAGTATGTACATTTTCCTCATCACGAGAAATCGACAAAGAATTTGCATAAAAGAATTGATTGATGAAGAAGCATTTTTGTCCCGCAAGACGAATGCCGAGAGATATGGTAACAAAAAACCCACTCTTCTTCTTAATTTTTTACACACATAATTGATCTGATCACCAAAAAGTACGCTGAGTATCTAAGCTCACTCCACAAACAGTAACAAATTTTATTGAACAAATTGACTTTATAAAACTTTACTCATCGAAATGTACACAACAAATATCGTATTTAAATTAAACTCAAACCTATTACTACGCGCTAGTTATATTCGACATCGCACTCCGGATCTATCTAGAAAAATATTTATATCGAATAGGATAGAATTCCGAGAAAAGACGCGCTCCCAGACGTAAACAACTAAATTCGTCGATCTTTTACTTGCGGCAAGACACGTCTGTGTCTTGAAAATTCCATATGCGTGTGGATAACCCAACATAGAGTTGCATTTAGCCTCCTAAAAGCTACGTAGCTTTTTTCTTCAGTAAGTTTACGCAACGCTACTATCTCAGAAAAATCCTCTAACAAATCATCTGTAGTATGTACAAAGTCCACGAAAACTTCTGAGTTCCAGTATCCACTTTTAAACTCAAAAGTAAAAAACCAATTTGATTCTTTCTTTAGTACTGAAGAGGAGTGCCGAGATGTTTAGTATGTCGTTATGGTTGATTTATTTCCTTTCTTTTCTTGTTGTTCTCTAGCTTTATATTTCGACAGGGGATAAGAATCGCTAAAAATTTCAGCTTTCTATCTCTTATAGAAAAAAAGTTATGACCTTTCAAAGTTTTCCAAAATCTGAATCATAAGGTAGCTTCTTACTAAAACGATGAAATTTCAATTTTTTTTGTTGTTGAAATTTTGTGTCCTAATTGTCCTTTGGGATCCCCCAAATTCCATACACTAAATTATTCTTAGATTTGGAGCCAGATTCTATGAAAAAAGGCACTCAGAAAAATTGAAAAATTGATATCTCACCCCAAATTGTTCAACACAATTTTATTTCTGGAACTAGAAGTCCAAATAAGCTGAAATTTACAGGGATTGTAGTCCCCTACTGGAATAAGAATTGCTGGAAATTTCAGCTTTCTATCTTTAATAGAAAAAAAGTTATGATCTTTCAAAGTTTTCCAAATTCCAAATCATAAGGCCTACTAAAACGATGAAATATCAAAATCTTTTTTGTTAAGATTTTGTGTCCTAATGGTACTTTGGGATTCCCCAAACTCCATAAACGAAATTATTCTGAGATTTGGAGCCAGGTTCTATAAAAAAAGGTACTCAGAAAAATTGAAAAATTGATTAATCTCCCCAAATTGCTTAACGCGATTTTATTTCTGAAACTATAAGTCCAAATGAGCTGACATTTTCAGGGTGTGTAGTCCTCTACTGGAATAGGAATCGCTGGAAATTTCAGCTTTCTATCTTCAATAGAAAAGAAGTTATGAATTTTCAAAGTTTTCCAAAATCTAAATCATAAGGTAGCTAACTTCTTACTAAAACGATGAAATTTCAATTTTTTTTTGTTGAGATTTTGTCTCCTAAAGGACATTTGGGATTCCCCAAACTCCATATACTAAATTATTCTAAGATTTGAAGCGAAAATCTATGAAAAAAGGCACAGAAAAATTCAAAAATTGATAAATCATCCCAAATTGCTTAACACGATTTTATTTCTTATAACTATAGTCCAAATGAGCTGAAATTTTCAGGGATTGTACATACTGTCGAATGCCAAGCCATGGTGACTTATTATGTCCATACCTCCACCATAGTCACTGTATGCAGAATAACTTTCCTTGGAAGTGGCTTCAAATTGAACTTTTTGGCATAGTGGAACTGCTCACAGTCTTTCCTAGCATCTTGATAGATATGATTCTAGATTCTAGGAGCTTCACTTCAGTTTACTAGCCAACACACCCTTCTCTGTGTTGACTAATTGTGTTTTTATTTGACGGCTAAGAGTTAGCAGAAGCAGAACGAGATCTTAGCCGTATTCTACAGGCAATTAGGCATTCCAACGACCTGTCAAAACTATTCCAAAATGGCGACCGGGGCGGAAGTTGCTTATTCCGTATATGACAGTACAGAATTTGAAGCTTTTTAAAGTGCATTGTGTGGTTGTTTTGTGACTAAACTCTATTTATTTTTTTATTTTATTGACTTCATAAGGCTTTTTTCTAATTAAAAATGCCACAAAGGTGTCTTGTAGTTTATTTTAGAAGGCGTTCAACAAGGATGATGTCAGGTTGTTTTTAGTGCCCAACCTTTCAAATTTTTCCAATTGAAACGTAGAAATTATTCAGTACCACTGTTCCTGCATCTAAAATAAAGCCATACTGGAAATACTTATAAGAATCTGAGCTTTTGTAGGCCTTCATTTGCTCATTGCTGCAAAAACTAGTAGACCCTGAGATAGGGCCTGTTTAGTGGAGTAATTTTTTTTTTGTCTGGCATTTTGAGGGATGAATGTGGCTAGTTAGCTGATGAGAAGAATATAGGTGGTTTTAATGCCTCTGCAAATTTTCGAACGGGAGGCAGGCATTAAAATCACTCATATTCTCATCAGCTTAGTAGCCACATTCAGTCCTCAAAATGCCAGACAAAAAAAAATGACTCCACTAAACAGCCCCTATCTCACAGTCTATAGGTCAAAATGTAAACAAATGTCAAATAGACATTTTTTCAAACTTATCGTTCGCCCACATCCCGATTTTCCTGCATTTAAGTCTTTAAGTATTCACTCTGCATTTCGAAAAGTATATTATAATAAAGTAAACTGTAATTAGCTTGAAAATATTCCAAATTAATTCAAGATAAACAAACAAACGTCAAATTTGCCACAGTCGCCATATTGAAACATCACGTGGTTTGGAGAGCCTAATTGCCGCAATTAATTCAGCATGACATATGCATTACATTTAAGTTAAGTTTTATTTTATTGTCACTTGGTAAAGTGGTTATGGAAATTTCTACCTTAAATTTGTGTTTACTGGGAAATTTTTCACCAACTGATGTTGTCATCTCCAAATCTGTATCGGCAGCTGAATCACGACTCTCGCAATTCGAGCGAAGCTTAATGATGAAAGCTTTAAGGTCCGTGACCGTCATTGAATGGCGAGGTTGAATTAGGATCGAATCCTGCAAATAAATTTTTCATTTACTTTACTTGCTTGTAGGAATCAGGAAGGCTCGCAAAGTGTTGAGTTTAAATAAAAATTTCCTTGGAAAAAATTCTCGAAATTATCTTATTTCGTCGCTTCTTCTATAGTTCAATTAGGTTGTGCAATTTAATCATCGCCTTGTCTGGTTAGCGTCAGCAGAAACGCGTTCCGACTCAAGTAGCGCTTAGATTAAAATGCTTGTCAGTCGAGAAACGTATTACGCTAACTTTGCTTTTTTTTGCACTAATTTGGCTTACAAATGAAATGAGATTTTTTTATACAAAAATTTGCTGAAATTTCAAATAAACTTCAAGCGGAGTGGTTAATATAACTATATTTTTAATTGAAAATAATTTTTTTCCCTTTAGGCAAGTTATGTTTCCGGTTCACATATTAATTTATTTTGACATTTTCATTAGGCCGGGCCTCACCGAAATTTTAATTAGTTCCTTTTCAACATTTTATAGCTTATTATAGTTACGTCTATAATAATTATTACTGTCCTACACGGTGACCCTTCTATATATATCTACAGCAAATATGAAAAGCCTTTGGAAAATTGTAATGTTAGTTAAAACATTTCATTATTACAAACCCATTTTCTGAAATTTGTAAATATAAGTTGGGACTCTATTTTTAGTAATGTTTTGAAAGGGCAGTGAAAATGCATTGTTCTAATAAAAGGAAAAATGTAGGTACATATTCCAGAAAGAATAATTCAGTTAGCAGTTGCAGCCACGTTGGAGTTATTACTCGAAAGTCAGACAGCAAGTTTTAAAAACTCCATAAACTGGTACAAACACCAGGAAGTAGTAGTTTTATAACAAGAGAGGTAGAAACTTGAATTTTTTTAACCATTCTTGTGCAGGGTAATTTATTTTATTCAAAAAGCTTATAACGGTTTTCTCACCTCAGAAAAGGTTACAAGTGTGTTCACAGTAGTGGCAGTAGGCAGATCAGCATTGACTTAAAAACTGTTATTTATTTATTTAATTAAAACAATACTCTACGGGTAAAACCCAATTACAGAGTAGGAACAATCTGACTTATGTATTAAAATTTAAATAATAGTCCTACATATCAATAACATTTTGCAATACAACGCTTCTATAAAATGAGATTTTATGTCTTCAATTTACAAAGAAATAACATGTCAATATCTGGTCCTACAGAGTTTGTCGCTGTAAGCATGGTGTATAACGGAGAGTTACCAATAGTAACTGTTCGAGAGGCATTTATGTAAAACAAATCTAATACTCTGGAATTATCTATTACAAATTTTGTTAGTTAAAATAACACTATTGCATGATCGTCTCGATCTAAAACAAAAATAATTATGTGGAAGATCAGAATTTGGTATTCCTATAGGTGGGTATTTCTATAGGGCCTTCGGATCGTACAAAGGCCATATACAGTATGTTTATAGTAGACACATTCTCAAATTCGCGACTACATCGAACTATGAATCCATATGTCTTGTAAGCCGAATTAACAGTTCGATCAATGTGACAGTTAAACGTCAGTTCCTTATCAACTGTCATCCCGAGGTCTGCGAATGTTTCTGGTCGATTAGGGTGGTGCCACCAAGAAAATAATAAAATATAAATGGATTAAGCCAAAGGTTGCATTTAATGGAGATTAAGGGCAAGTTATTCTTTCGACATCATTCCTCAAGATTGTGCAGATTCTTTGAAGGGATTTTACAGTCATTTATGTCTTGCACATAAAGCATATAATAAAAAACTTACATTAATAACATTTGATATGTCATTCATTAAAACATTGAACAACAAAGGTTCCAAGTTGGGCAACAGACGTTACAACAAACTCTGCAAACTTGAACCCATTGACGTAAACATACTGAGTTCGACCCTCCAAATAGGATCTAAAAAGGCTAATGAGTCCTCTAGATAAACCAAAGGCACTGTTTATTAAGCAATAAGCCATGGTCGATTCTGTCGAATGCTTTTGAAAAATCGGCATAAATGACGTAAGTTTGGAGCCTGTTGTCAATATCCTCCGATTTATGTGTTGCGTTATGGCGACCAAGTTAGTGACTGTTGGGCGCTGCTTCATAAATCCGTGCTGATGTATGGTTATCCCATCCTTAACATGTTGATATACAGCTTGTTCCAAAAGTATTTCAAAGACTTTAGCGAAGTTCCAAATGATGGAGATTGTTCTGCATCGGTCGGCCAATAATTGCAGGTTGAGATCTATCCTTAAGCACATCCGAGTATTTAGGTCGCCCCTGAGTGACTGAAGCAGAAGGAGGCGTCCTCCAAAACATCTGATTTATTTAAATTCATCTCAAATTTGATTGCCTAGATTTTATGTGTCTCCAGCATATTTTGCAGTGTCAGCTGATTAAGCAGTCTTTCACGCAACTTGGACATTTCCAAGATAACCCTGGTATATTTTGCAGCAAATCTACGATGTTTTCATTTTTTGCAATGCAGGTACGGTATTCTTTTTTGAAATAAAAATGCCAAGGAAGTCATGACACGATGTTAACTGTGCGTGTGTAGACGCAATGCAAAATTGCTAATGAAAAACTTCAAATAATAAGGCATTTTAAATTAGATTTGATTTGGAAACAACTTATTATTCACTGCTTCAACTTTATATAAATGCTTTGCTAAGAATAGAGAAATAGCCTAACACTAAATTTTAAAATACATGATAAAATATGTGGCATCCTTCACATAGAATATGAATACATCTGTATATATATTCAAACCACCCCAAGCAAAGCAGACAGCATGTAAAGATTTATATTAAACTATTCAAAAACTCTCTCAGTCGCTCGCTGTATTTTTATATCCGCAATATTTTTTGCTCCGCAAACTGCCTCGGTTGCTGAAAAAAAAAATAATAATTTTAGGCTATATACTTATCTACAGAGTTTAAATAACGAAACCATTAGGGCCCGGAAAATTTTTATTACGTCACCGGTCGTTGTGGGAATTTGATGCTCACAGGGTGCGAGACATTATAAAATAAAATGCGAGACGCAGGATAGAACGCAGCTCTAAATGTGTCATGTTGTTTGAGGCAGTTGTTGAATATATTTTCAGCAAAATATTGAAAATAAATTCAATTTCCACTGAAAGATTCTACTAGCTAAGAGAAATATCTGTAAGAAATTGCTACGATTTATCAATTTTTACAGGATATTTCCGTTCCCTCAGCACTTTCTTAGTCGTATAAAATATTCGGCACGACGTGCTACATATGTCACGCCACTTCGCGTGCTGGAAACGAGCTCAATTTTTCTAGCAAGATACAACCGTCAAGTCGAAGATTACAGTCTAGATGTGTTTTAACTTATTATCTTCGCTCCATATAAATGGAGCACATTCTCAGCACATGGGTTTTCAAGTTTCGAATTCAGACGGAATGATTGAGACATCGAAGTTCGATATCTTTACTTCTTCAGATCAACATGCTTTTATGGATCTGGCAATTACCCTACTGGACTTGTTGATGAGCTGATATCGACTGCACTGTAAGTTATGTCGAATAAAATGTAGGAATAGAATTTATCATTTGATTACGCAATGAAATATTGCGAACCAGTGCAACAGTCATTTAACACTCGCTCCAAAGTGTCGGTTCGAACCGCACTGGAGCTATTTTTCATTGAAAAAAAACAATTGTTCCGGCTTATATATAATCCGAATCATTTATTATAGTCTCGAGACTGGTGAATGGATTTACTCCAAATTACTGCACCTTGTCGAGGGTAACTTGCCGTCAGGAGTGGAAATCATGTACAGACTTGATGGCGGCTTATTCAACCTAAACAGATTGAGAGTTCATCCAATTTAAGAATGGTACACGCACGTGTTCAAAGTTGCACGAGGCTCTGATCTCGAAGCAAGCAATTCCGGTGGGCAAACTATGTTTCAATAATTTTTATTTGGTTTTGAAATAAATCTGATTTAGGTACCCTACTGAATGACTCAACTACTCGCCGTTTTTATGGCAACATGATAAACATACCAATGCATAACTTGCGGCGAAGCCCGTGCTTGTGCCATTCTAAAGTTGGGTGGACTCTACGAGCCAAGACGAAAGTATCGACGACATCGATAAGTGGAACATCAATATGCGGATGAGAACGTCGTGATGGCCAATACAGAGGAAGATCTTCAGGCAACTATCAATGCATTCGACAAGGCATAGAAAAGAATCGACGCAAAGGTAAACTTTAACAAGAGGCAGAACATTAGTCTTTTGGACGAGGCCAAAGCAACTAGCATGGAAGCCCTCATCATAAAGCACCAACTTCGCTGAACAGGTCTTTTCGTCCGTATGCCCGAAAAACGTCTTCCACTACAGATTCTCTGCAGTCAACTGCAACACGGAAAACGAAATCAAAGAGATCGACAAGAACGCTACAAACATGTTCAATGTTCATAAGGTGAATATGGCAAAGTGCCGCATCGATGCCACCAACTAAGAGACGACGGCAAAGGATAGGCCCCTCATGGCGTCGAGTAGTCCACGACGGACCACAAACTTTTGAAGAACAGCAATGGAGGCACGAGACTGAAAAGAGCCGCAGGATGAAACAGAGAGAACAGAGGAAGAGACAATGCTGCCAGAGGCTGTTGAAGAGTGTGCGGCTCCATAATTGGTTTTTATAGCCATCGGAAACGCACAATCGACGATAATAAGAATAGAATAGCGGATAATCATATCGAGTGATCAGCTATGATCATGGAGGGGGTGATGACTCCTAATTATTGATTAGATTACACTATTTATTGTGGCGCCATCTATTATTGAGCTCAAAAAGTATTGTCGCCATCCATCTGTGATACAGTGACGCTAGAATTTGACATTATTCAACAACGCCACGTGGAAAAATATATCGTAACGGATTTTTGTATCGCTAGCTCGTGTGTCACAGCCTTGAAATTTTACTCCAAGTGCCCGTTAAGAATTTTCACGTATTCAAAGATATAGACCTGTAATAGTTTATATCTTTCCTATTGTGTGAATCTTCTTTAAACCTGTTTCTCTAAGTTGACGTGCTTTCGCTTATGTTGCACTGACAAGAGCTAACAAGCTCGAAACGAGTCTGCAATTAGCGCCAGTACCCAATGATTGAGAATTCGTTGTCGTATTAAGCAAAGCCACCACGTATTGCGCAAATCTGATCATGTCTCATCTGTTGGAGCTTTGGTTGAACGCTTGTGTTTTTCCAAAGATATTTTCCAGCAACTTTCTTTAACAACAACTATTTGAACCAATCAAATGGAAGACTTCAACATCTTATAGGATAATGAACTTTGGAATATTTAAGTAGTTCTCAGTTGTACCAAAGCTGTCTACAATGTTTATTAAATTTACAATCCGTTTTTAGTCAGTGTTTTTCTGGTATAAATAGGAGTCCAAGGCCCCATGAATCAAGACCTATATGATCCAAAACTTATTAGTTAATTTACAGTCAAACTAAAAACTTTTTGGCAACCGGGACAATAGATAGGTACGTCACGCCGCACACATATACATAAATAGTAATCTTAGCAACATTTAAAAACCACTGTTCCAAGAACAATATATGTTCATAATAAAAAACTTGGCTAAATGCCGGCTTGTGAAGTATATTTGCTGTTACTATCTTTTTAAATAAGTCATAATTTATTTTGTCCTGATGTACCTCTGTACCTGATGTACTCTCAGTGAAAAATTCAATGGTTCGTTTTTTTTTTTCAGGAGGGTAGTCCGCTGGAAATCCATCTCGCTCCTACCGGAAGAGAGCTGGTCCAGGCTTTACGCGGTTTACTGTTGCAAGCTCACTGGCACACTTTCACCGTCCTTGCGGATCCAGCGTCGGCCACATCGTTGCGGAGTCCCGAATTGTGGCAGGTCTTACAAACGGCCCCTCTACATCCTACCCTGGTATCGCTTCCGAGCCCTTTGAGAGCACAGAGTTTATTTAGGTAAGGCAAAAGTATCAAATTATAAAATTCAATCAATTTTTTTCGTCTACATTTACTATGAATGATACGTTCATAACAATAAGATATCCCGAGTGAAATTGGTAAAGAGTTTTAAAATTTATTTTTACCTAAAACAACGGGTGGAAAATAAAAAATCGCTCAGGTTTGTGGCAGCAAAAGGGAAGAGTTTTCTGAGATAATATTTTAAATTCTATAACTTTCTAACATATTATATTATGTGTTATTTATCTAGCCTAAACCAGATGAGGCTTCTGGACGAATTAAAATGTGATTTAATTTTTGTGTTAAATTAAAAAGAAGAAATTATCGCTCTCCTTTATCTGCATCAGCAAGATGCGAGGCAACACTATCAAAATTGTTTTTTGGTCTAATTAGTAATTGTTGTCGTGTAGTCAGCGAATAAGCCGGAGAATAATGGGAAAATGTAAAGGACCCAACTGTGCTTATTCGACCTAAATAAAGTGACTGACTAGCTTACCTAAATAAACTGACTAGAAAAGGAAATAATTTATTATGGCTAATGGCCCTTAGGCTGGACGTTTTAAAAAGATTCAATAGAATTTGTATTTTATCGTGCACAAACTTCCGATTGTTTGAAATTCAATATCGAACAGAATCCAAAACTACCAAAGTTTAAGAAATAGCTCTGTCATATGAAGTTGAAGTCGATGATGTACTTATAGTAAAACTGCAGTCTCGGACTTCCATTGTCTGTCATTCTTGAGACGCTACGATAACTGCTCTTATAAGTGTAGAGAATAGGAGAGTTACGATATCTAAATTGAAATAACTTTCCGGAAATAAGATGGCTGTTCAAATTTGAATTTTTAGGGCTGACATCCCTATACCCAATATAGCCGACTTGACGTTTGACAGACAGAAATGGCACGCGATTTAAAATTCAAGCTCTTGTTGAGACACCTTTTATCAGAGCTAGAGAAAGCAAGTACACATTTAAATTTTCCAAAAAAAAAATGATATAATTTTGTATTCCATTAAATTTCAAGATTAGATTATTTAGATATACAGTGACCGCCAAAAAGTTTGCAACAAATGGGAAAATATTTTATTAGTAAGATATCAAAGAGAATGTTACGTGGGATCGATTCAGCATACACAGATGTCATGTGACCACAGTTATGGCGGGAAATTTAAAAAGTTCGCCTTAAATATGTAAAAAGTGGGGTTAGATGACCAGAAATCGAAAAATTGTAGAGAGAAAAGTGGTTCAGAATTCGGTTTTACGTCTATGTGTCAATTTTTAAAAAGGTATAAGGATTTTTAATAAATATCAATTTTTTGGCCTGTTTTCTGGTAATTTGAAAAATATCAAAAACTTTTCGCTTGGTTCACATAATTCAAAGTGAAACTAACCAAAAAAAAAATCCAGTGCAGTCATTCTGCTTAATTGTCCCGCGGAAAATTGTAAAAACCCAAAAATTCATTTTCAGACCACTCTGATCTTGTTGCAATGACCTACAGAAAGCAAAAATTTGAAATAACAAATTTGGAATTATCATAAAATCTTTCTAAATGATCCAATACCTCTTTTCTAAATTCAATCAAACCAATATTTTTCCGAAAAGTTTTTAATATTCTCCAAATTACCAGAAAACAGACCAAAAAATTGATATTTATTAAAAATCATTGTACCTTTTCATAAATTGACACATAGACGTAAAATCGAATTCTGAACCACTTTTCTCTCTAATATTTTTCGATTTTTGGTCATCTAACCCCACTTTCTACGTATTTGAGGCGAACTTTTTAAATTTCCTGCCATAACTGTGGTCACATGACATCTGTCACAATGCTTTTTTTTGTTGATAGGTATGCTGAATTGATCCCATGTAACATTCTTTTTGATATTTTAATAATAAAATATTTTCCCATTTGTTGCAAACTTTTTGGCGGTCACTGTATATCAACCAACTACTTTCATTATTCTCTTGCAAAAACTTCATGCAGATTTTGCATAGTTGCTAAGCCAAGTTCATTGACATCATTGTATTTTCTGGAGTTCAAATTAATATCGATCCAGCACTCTTTTTGTGAGAGACGAAGCCGCAATGGCATTTGCCTGATTAAAGCTTGCAGCTTGGATAAACTACTCGATGCAAGATTTTCACGGAATAAACTTTTGCTGACGCTCAAGGAACTAATTTAACTGGAGCGGATTGATCTGATTCTAATTCCATTACTTATATGGATATTTGATTTTTAAAATGTGTTAACTTTCACCAATTAGGGTTGTTTTTATCTACGGTAGTTTCGTATACAGGGTGTCCCAGGGAAACAGTCCACCCCGATTTATTGGATTTGGGATGAAAATCTGGAAAAACGCTCGGACACGTCGATTTTTGATTTGAGGGAAAACTCTGTATGTATGTATGCATCCTTATTCTTATGAGGTTGTTGCAATTTGTAAATCTTTATAGTAGAGGCTTTTCGCTTCTTGTCATAGAGAGCCAGCCCTGATTACCTTTACATCGAAGTAATAAAGTGAAGCGAAACATGGTTTCACATATTGTCAAAATTTTCCTGCACATTATGAAATATGACACAATGTCAAGACTCGTGAAAATACCTCTTTCAATTTGCAAAGTGATTTAGTTTTTATAACTCCCTTCGGTCGATACAAAATTGCGCGTCTTTAAGCGACAGTATCCTTTTGGGGCGGCCGTTTTCGTTTTACCAGCCATATATTTGAAAGTTAACACGTTGGGCGCCTCACGCTTCCAATAAATATTTATTTGAATGTCAAGTCAATATTTTATCCACTTTATCTCGTTGAAAATATTTTATGGGGAAAAAATAAAAGAACGCAAATAAAGCCTCGGGACGATACGAAGCATAAATAGAAAATTTTATAGCTTTATTACAAACGAATAAACGTGAAATCTGCAGTTTTGATCGAGATTATATTTGAGATATTTTTCTTCTTTGCTTAGTCCATTTAACATAATTGAACCTATGATTGTTACTTAAATAAATTCATCGGAAAACAGAGTTTGCAAAAGGGCCAATGACGTAAATATTTGTTCCGTGGCATCATTTCACGACGTTTTTAGAAATCTAATTAGGTAGGTAACTAGGAATGTTTGAATTTAAAATTGATTCACCCACAGAATTTTCATAGTATATCACTATTTTTTCAATACATTGTCACAAATTCCGGGTTCACGTACTTGAATTGTATCAACTGTTTATCCAATTCCAGTTGATACGGTCCCAATATACAAGTAGGTAGGCTGGCTGCCAACTTACTTTGTTCAAGTGCACTTGCATGAGAGCTTGGACCAAGTAAGTTGGCAGCCAACCTACTTATTTAGATGTTAGGACCGTACCAACTGATATGAATTTGAGCCCGGTTGACACGGCCCAAGTACACTTGGATGAGAACTTGGACCAAGTAAGTTGGCACCCAGTTTACTTACTTGGATGTATCGTCCAAGTGAGGCGCGCGCATCTTCTTGGTTTCACTGACCCACGTGAACGCCCTATTTATAGTCATCGTATTCCGGATTTATCTAGAAGTACAATATAATTCCTCGAATAAGCGCGCTAGACGTAAACAACTATATATTGTACTTGCTCAAATAATTTATTTTATTCTGCTATTTCGCCTTAAATATTCTTTCAAATCATTAGTTCATTTTATCATGCCATATAATAGATCAGTAGCCTAAGTTACATAAAAGCTGTAATGTCTTTCCACCAATACAATTTTCTCTTTTCGTTAGTCTCATCATCCTCGCTTTTTAAATCTTCATTCAATAGAGAGTAATTTTTTAATCTCATCGTAAAAATGTCTCAATTCTCCAAGATTTACATTGACCTCCTCTGGAGTATTCTAAACTTCTTTAAATTTAATTGTATTTGGTAAGAGCATTTATTATTAATAGCTGCAGTTCTTCGGGTTTCATTTAAATATCCGCGTCGTTACTTTCTATTCTTATATTTCAAATATAAATTTAGTTATTCAGACGACAAAATGTTAATTTAACTGTATTGACTAGACATAAAACATCAAAAGTAAAAGAGCGAGTGCTAAAATCTTTCCCTGAACGAAAAAGTTTTGATTTCATAAATTATATAATTATTTGCTAATGCCGCTAATAGATGTAGTGAAGTAACTGAAGACAGATAGGAAAGCAACAAGAAAGGGGATCTCAGGTGATTTGTTGCCGAAAAGCGGGACGAGAACGATGTTTTTTCCACGAGTAGGTCCTGAACGGCGCAGAGGGCCATCAATTAGAATTCCGCTGGCGGCATTAGTAGAGGGGAAGCCTTTATCTCATATGAATCATGAAAGTCAACGTAAAGGGTATAAGAAGTACGTCAATATGACTAATTCGGAGCAATTATTTTAAAATGAATAGGTAGCTTAAATATCTTTTACCAATTTGAAATCTTGTTTCTCTGAGTTGGTATGCTTTCACTTATATTGCACTCACGAGAAATAATAAGCTCGAAACCGGTATGCAATTAGCGCCAGTACTCAATAATTGAGAATTCGGGTTTCTCCATTGTCTTGTCAATCAAAACCCCATGTATTGTGTAATCTGGCAGAGACCAAAATCAATACAAACTCATCGTATGAGTTGTTAGCAGTGTGTTTGGAGCTTCTGTTTTTCCGAAAATAAAACTTCAACTTTTTTGTTTAAATTCTTCCTCACTTTCACGAGCTCGAATTTTTGTGTTTAAATAGCAGATGACAGAACGTAAGAACAGTATTTCTGTATTATAATCAGCGTTCTGGATTGTCGTTGATCGATTGATTTGAAAGGAGAGCCTTCACAGGCAGCACATAGACGCACATGTGGTCCATTGTGCTATCCCCCTCTTGGTGCAGCCCTTTCTCATCTTAGAAGTCCGCAACTGTTAAAGGGGGTGTGATCCTAAAAAACAACTTGAGCTACTTAAATTAAGGAAAAAAATCTAAGATCTCCCGTGAAAACCGCAGTCCTATATTCGAAATAATTTTCGAGAAAATTCCTTGTGAAGATAAATTATACAGGAACTTGTTACGTCACAACCGCCGAAATCGCAGTCTTCTGTTCGTTCAGTCATCAGTGAAACATATCCTATACTTGAGTGGTTGCAATTCGTTCTAGTGAGATAATTGTCTTTTGTTTTGGAAATTTTTTACACGTGTTAATACTGTGTCTGATACTTCAGTGTGACGTCACAAACACCTAGTTGTAACTTTAAACCGCCCTAACTCGAAAACGGACCATCGTAGCAAGATGCGGTTTAAATAATTATTCTTAGATTTTTTTGCACTCAAATTTTCATTTTTGGGTCACCACACCCCCTTTAAGAAAGGTGCAGACCCGCTTAGGCCGAACATGCTTTATTTTATCAGGTTCCAGGAAACTGTACCCGAGGTATCGTAGTCTGCGACTGACGATGTCGTCACATTCGCAGACTATAGGCTTGGTAGTTTCATCTACTTCGCTGCAGAACCTACATTCCGTCTCATGGCTGAGTCCGATTTTGTGTATATGGTACCTGACCACCCAGTGTCTCGTCAGGACTCCTGTGATGGCGCTTAGTTGGCTCCTGTTTAGTTTTAGGAGGCTTTTTGCCTCTTCACAGTTCGACGGACCTTGTATAAAGATCCTTGACTGTCTGAGGACTCTTTGATTTAGTGGACTATGTGAGGTTGTAAGCCCCAGGTGCATCCGATGGATCTTCTACAGGCCCAAAAGCTAGCAGTGGCTCTCTGGACGACCCTGTTGACGTGATCTTTCCAGGTTAGCCTGGAGTCAATGATGACTCCTAGATATTTGACCATACCGGATAGAACAAGTCTCGATCCAAAGAGCGTGATCCCTTCCAGGTCCACGTTTCTTCGCTTTGTAAATGGTACTACCACTACTACCTCGGTCTTGTCCGGATTTACCGGAAGCCCGTGATTTTCACACCATCTTTCTACCATGTTAAGAACTCTTTGCATGATCCCTTTAATGGTAATGGATATCCGACCAGCCACAACGATGACAAGATCGTTTGCGTAGCTTTGAGAGTACATACCTTTTCCATTCAGAGTGCAGAGCAGCCCATCCAGTACCAGGCACCACAGCAGAGGCGTACACCCCCCATGCGGGCAGCCGCTAGCTACGGTTGAGCTTATCTTCGCACTACCAATCGAGCTTGTAATGATTCTGCTTTCCAACATGACACAGATCCATTTGACAATGGTGTTCTCTATGCCAAAGCTTTCTGCAGCATTTTTTCTAGAGTCGAATGAGGTGTGTGAGCCTTACCACAAGACTGTGGAGAGCCGTCTCAGTTGACATGGCAGTCCTATAGGCGTGTTGATTAGGGTGCATGGGCATTGTTTTCAATGCCCCTTCCCTGATGAATATGTCCATCAGCGTTTTTAGAAGAAACGAGGATAGACTGATGGGTCTGTAATCCTTAGCCGATTCGTAATTATAGCGTCCAGGCTTGAAGATAAATATCACTTGGACCTTACGCCAGGAATGTGGCACTTGATCATCTGCGAGGCAGGCCCAAAAGAGGCGTATTAAGTGCGGAGTCAGTAATTCCAGCTCTTGATGATGAAGTCATCGCCGGACCTCCTGGTTTCACCCCAGAAGCCCTGGGCTTCTTCACCTGCGCCAAATCCCCCTTCGATCTAGGGATGCTGCCCTCAGATCTGAGAAGTTTTGTCCCGGTTCCTTGGGTCCCTCCTGTAACGAGTTGGTAGTTGAGTCTTCGCCAGAGCCCTGGCTCATGGACTGTCCTCAAGCCTAAGCCTCTTCGCTTTGGCCTTTGCCGCACTGGACCTGTTCTTGTTTTTAGAAGATTGGGTGCCAGTGTCACCAGTCCCTTTAGTGCGATTTTGAAGCTCTCTTTTAAAGAGCCCCCCACATTGGAGCCTTCTTCAGAGCCCGGTTTTGAGGTATTTGTATTTGAAAATTCCATATAAATCCCACGAGTAGTCCGGACCTAAAGGTCCGCCCACACAGCGCCGGTTTGTGTGAGTAAGGCTAGATACTCTGGAAGGTCGCCTGGTATCCATAGGCATCGTTCAAGACACGTCACCCTGTGCCATACAGTTCTTCAGCACGGTAGCTAACACCCACCTTGAGTTTGGAGATTTTTTGTTCGAGCTTTACTGCTCTAGATCCGCCACCTTTAGTTAAAACAGGGTCACCTCGTGAATGGTAGTGGTAAAGCCACTCGTGGACGGTCTTGGGAATACCCCTGGGTCCCGATTCTCGTCTCAGAGTAGAGCTCCCCTATAGAATGAATGTTTTGTCCTTGTCAACGTAATCGAAAAATAAACGAGAATGAGAGAAACGGAAAATTTGTTCTCTCGGGGAGCTCTATTCCCTGAGACGAGAATCGGGCCCCAGGTAGGATGCAGGTTCTGGAGGCCGTAGCTAAATGCAAGTCCTACATCCTCAACTTAACCCCTTTGGATTGTCGTAATTAGGGTTTGTTTTTTGATTTTTTTTTTAAAGCAAAATAGGGAGAACGTAAATTGTCAATAATTGGATACTGTGCTAATTACAGACTGTTATCCAGCTTCAGTTCAACACAAGCAAAAGCATACCTACTATAGGTTCACAGGAGATGTGCACGATAGGAATGAGTCTATACTATGTGCCTTCATATATCTCTCCTATGTCCTACAAAGTAAAACCAAGAAAGGTACCAATTGGGTGTGAAAAAATTCGAATTTCAAAATTTTGTTTAAAATCAATGGTGGAATATAAAACTGAAGAGGTTTCTCTGAAAAACAGAAGTGCCCAAACTGCTAATAACTACGATAAAAAATTTGATTTTCGGAAAATATGTCACGACAACCTGATGGAGTTTGTTAGGGAGTGAGTTTATTATAGATAGGTAGAAGGATATTTGTCTCGATGTCGAAGAGCAGCGTAGCTTGTACATTGTTCCATTAGTCATTTTACGTTCCTCTAGGCAATCACTTATCAATGTCAGAATCGCGCTTTTGTGAATCCAGCGTAGATTACTACGGGTTTATAATAGTTGCATTTCTTGGATAGTCCCTCTGTCATAGTTTCATGCTAACCTGACACAATATATTTCTCGCCTAATACGTGAAGCTATTTCAGATGTAATATCAAGTACTACTTAGTCTGTCATCAGCTTCAAGCTATTACCTATTGTTTTATTTACCAAATTCCATGATCCATGCAACTCTACGATGCTGAACAGAGTAACGACTGGTATTATACTGAATGCCATAGGGCTTCTATTTCCTGCCATGGCGCCATGTACATTATACGCAACTTAATTTGAAACTATTGGAGGAGGCATGGCGCTGCATAAAAGTAATCCATTTAATTTCAGCTATGTCACGTGGTTCCTACCTGGCGTAATCTAGACATACGTTGCAAATCCATTTAAAGTGGGAAACAAATTACGCTTGTCTTTATATGTGACAACTAATTATATAGATTATCCGATGGAAGGCTGCACAGGATAAAGTTATCAAGGCACTGATTAAATCCAATTTCCCAACTTTAATTTAATGTATATCGATTAAATTATAGTTTGCGCTTTGGTCTCGAGGCGCCAGAAAACTTTTCTCATTTTTCGCCATCGCTTAAAATGGACGTATTATTGTCTTTTTCAGTAAACTTGGTTGGTACTATTATTTCCGGGAAAACTGAAAAGTCCCAATATCGATCTTCAGAAGATCATTGCTTACAATAACCTAAATCCTAGAGAATTGGCTACAATATTTGATAATGTTGCTTTTTCTTCCGATTGGGAACTTGGAACTCGAAAGGCCCCCAAAGTTTTAAAAGTGTGCTGCAAATAAAATATTTTATCGTTAATCCTCATTCCTTATAGGGCGAAGTAAAAAGTTATCTTTTCGTTATGCCTTGAACTTTTCTTGAAGTCTTTGCCGATAAGTCGAGGGATTAAAAAGAAATCGAAATTTTATGGGGCCATTATTTATTGTCGACGACATGTCTCGAAAAAATCTTAGAAATTAAGCGCGTTGAATGTGATTTGGATAACACCAAATTGTTGGGGCAGATAAACCGCCTGAGATAGCGAAGAATAAAATTCGACACGTGTGTAAACGAAATATTTTTCAGTCTTATTTGAGATTGCACCAACTATGAGTTTGTATTGTTTCTAGAGTCATGACCAGATTACACAATAGCGTGTGGTTACATCTCTTCGAAGTCCTAATACAAAGCAAAACCAAGAAATGGCTTGTTTGCGTAAAATCTACTTGACAAATGGAGCCACACTCTATAATAGGTTTATACATATCTTATCGTTAAAATCGCCTGTAAACCTGCTTTTCTGAGTTGGTGTGCTTTCGATAATTCTATTGCACTGCTGATAGCTAATAAGCTCGAAGCCGGTATGCAATTAGTGCCAGTACCCAATTATTGAGAATTCGAATTTCTCCATTTCAATAGCACATGAATTGTGTAATCTAGCCGTGACCAATGTTTGGTTTTAAACTGTAAGTAATATAGTTCAAAAAGTTTGTACAAAACAATAATTGTTTATTCGTAGTAGCAACTGTTAATGACAGTTTAACATTCAGAAACTTTTTGGTTTAACTTTTAATTAGCAGTTCTATCTGCTCTGTGTATGCAACTTCAAACAGTATGAAACACCGTTTATAACAAAAATGAAAAAATAAAAAAGTAAAGTTTAGTTACAATATTTATCAATTGGAACAAAGTCAAGTACACAATTTGAAGTGGCGTGCTATACCATACCTAAAGGCAATTTTACTTTTAACCAACCAAAAATTAACTAGATAGATACTAGAATAATAATGTGCTGTATTCATATACCTATGTAAAGGCTTGTAGCTACATTTTACAAATTTTCTTGAAATAAAACATATCTTACATAATGTAATTTATATTTTAGAAGACTAGCGGATATATCCAGGTCAACTAGGGGCGTTGTAGTATTGTGCAGCGACGTCAAAAGCGCGATTCACATCTTGGACGACGCCAAACGTCTTAACATGATGGACGGTCACTTTGTGTGGATATGGATTGACACCGCCAGTTCCATTAACATCAGGAACTCGACCGAGGAGGAATTAATCGATCGTTCGAAACGTAGCTCGTATCCGGAATATTCTCTGAACGCGGACGATGAAACCGCGTTCGGATATCGCGAAAAACGAAGTGCTTTTTTACATCGTGATATTAATGACATGCATATAAATTATTTATTAAGGAACGATAATATTCTCTTGTTAAGTCGTAATAATATTCCAAGCGTAGCAAGTTCTAAAATAAATCGCAAGACGCAGGCGCAGCTACAAGCGCAGTCTCGTATTAGTTCTAGTAGTTTTAGAAGTGAAAGAAGTAAGAGTGAATTACCCGCCGGGTTACTTAGTCTTAAGCCTTTACCGATTAAGGTCGACAGACATTTGGTCAAAGGAGCGGTGAGACTGTTGATGACCACGCTGAAAACCGTTATCGATCGGTCTCCGGCGTGGGTGGTGCAGAATATTGTATCGAACAAATTTATAACTAGCTGCTGGGAGGATCTACAGAGAGATAGCAGCTTTTCATCAGATTTTGCAAGGTAAGTTTACCAATACAATTCTATTTCTTGAATAATATCGCGAGCAATAATGCATTTAGAAGCAGCGGCTATATTGATTATCACTTTTACATCAAACCCTTCACGTAAAGTACTAGCAGCTACAAACTACAAGAGTACTGCAATTGTTTACACTTACTATGTCACCATCAAGTTGATGGCCCCACAGTAGATGTAGATAGTTCGTTCTGCATCCTGGGGTAGTGGTGCGCATGTGGGAACCCTGTCATTCTGTCATGTCGTATATCATGCCTTTTCAGATTTATTACCCATGGTTTATGGAACTCTTTTGAAAAACTAACTTACATCCAATTTATTATTCTCAAATCCTCAAACTAATTATGTATAAAATTATGCAAAAATCCTTCCTCACACGTCAATGCAACTGAATATTTTATGACTTGGCAATTATCTTTTGTGCAGATGACTTAACTTTATGTGGTGCAAACCCCTTTTTTGGAGCGTTTAATTTACGGCTCGCGTATATTTAACGAGTTATCATCTGCTCGAAAAATTCTGCGGTGTAATAAATCTCGTTTAACGACAATTTTATCACTGAGCTGAGAAGAAAGTAATTATTGCTAATTGGTAGGAACTTTCGATTAAATTTTTATATTTTATGTTTTAATCAAACCTAAGTGGATGATTATTATCAATATTATAAGCCAACTGCAATGCTCCGCCAATTTTTTACTGCAGCTCTTCAACACCTTTCTGGTTATGATCCACACCGAACCGCTGCAGCATGAATGGACACTGTACGTGAATTAGTTCTAAGGACTTGTCCCTTGATTATTTTTATCGATGATATTGAGAGGCCATTAACAACTTTCCTTTTGAAATGGGTCGGCGGGTATTTGAAAATTCAAGGGCAGTCTTGAAAGAGTGTTAAAAACTTAAATCTACTCTGAGTCACCCAGTATAATGTTACAAGCTTAATTTATTTTGTGAAACGATTGTGTGAAACAATAAAACACATCTGCGATAGCTCGTGGTGAGATGGCTATTATCGATTTAGTTTGGGGAAATAATGCTTCCAGCTTATAGCTAAAACATTTATTAGTTTGTATCAGGTTTTCTTTCTAATAGTTGTTCTGGACGTGTAATTTCAAATAAAACTCTAGTAAAAAGGGTTTAAAATATTTCGAAGCGAGTATTCAGTAAGTAAAGCTACCTGCTACCGATTCTTTATCCTTACATAATCCTATTTGCCGGGGAAGCTATAATCGAGCGTAAAACGCTCATTGTAATTCTACCAATGTATTAAGCGCACAGGCCAAATCACGTTAATTTGTAGTAGGAACTACGGCATGCTTAACAATTTACCGAAATAGGGTTAAAACACAATTCCTTTAAGTTCGTCCATTTTTTTTTCTGGCAATATACACGTTTGAAAAAAAATCAACAATTCATCAGGTACCTCTCTGCAGAGCGGAGTTTCATCGTAAGTATAGGGAGGAGAGAAAGGGTCCAAACGCCTGGAAAATTTAATTTACAGTGTGTTGAATTTTCGTGGCATGCAGACGTTTCAATTGAAATTAATGAAAAATTTTCTTGCCTCGACTAGGATTTGAACTCAGGACCCTCGCATATCCAGAGGAACGCTCTACAAAGACCATTTCTACCTTGTCGGCCAAGTCTTCAATTTTTTAGTTGTGAAGACAATCGGCAACCTTCGGCGGTTATCGTTTATATGGGAGGAAGTTAGAAGGTATAAGGGGAACACATTCGCATTTAGTGGCTGTTTGGAATCCAAAATCCCTTCAACCACGGATGCGTCGTCGACATATTAGCGACATAAGCAGGCATGCATGGTCCTGGGTTCGAATACTAGTCGAGGCAAGAAAATTTTTCATCAATTTTAATTGAAACGTCTGCATGGCACAAAAATCCGACAAACTGTAAATTATATAACAGACGATAAAACTTGTAAAAATATATTTATTTATTGAACTCATAGACAAAAATTTCAGAAAAGAAAAACGAGCCAGAATACAATAATCGACAAATAAAAAAACAGCTGCTTCAAGTATCGATTTGGAATCTCTTCCGCTATTGATGCATTTTCCTCGAATACAAATCTTGTTTAGGATTTTCAAATATCGTGGGATATCGTAAAAGAGATTTTTTAACTTAAGATGTACTTCGAACGCTTACTTGTGGCACCTAATTTCCTGTTTCACAACTGCGTCTCTAGTTTTCCTCCACCTAAGTGAAATTGCAATCATTATTAGCCTAGGAAATATACTTCGCTCTATTCCGTTGGCGAAACTTTGTCTTCCAGCCAATAGAACATAAATCCAAGCTACTAGTTGGATGCGGAACAAATTCTAACGTTATCTACGGAATATATTGCCGATTTTAATCGAAGTTGCTTGCGCCGATGTAACGCAGAGGAATAAATTGCGGAAGCTGCCACTAAGGTGTTATTTAAATATTCTCTGGTGAAGTAACTAATTGTACTTTTTGTTTATCAATCTATAATTAGATTTTTATGTGTGTATTATCTGCCAAATAATGTTACTTTCTTTGGAAAACCTCTGAAGTGGAAGTTGAAGACTCTGCATCCCTTAATAAAGACTAAGCAGTGGATGAGCTATTATTGTCAGAACAGTTGATGAAAAAAATATTTATTACATGAGAAGCTGGTCATCATCATCATCATAGGCGATCACTCGATACCGAGTATGATTATCTCCTATTACCATTCTCAAAAAGAGAGAGATTGTCATATTCTCAGACAGTCCAGCAGCCATCTGAGCTCACCAATAATTAGGTCCAGAATGGTTTGGGAATGCTTGGACAAGTTAAACAAACTGGGCAAAAATAACAAACTATCGGTCCAGTGGATACCGAGACACGCAGGAATTGCAGATAATGAGAAGGCGGACCAATTGGATCCCCTCACCAAGGGAGATCGACCTTATATCACTGAGTAAAAACAATCTTCGCATTCTCATTGGAATGCTAACAGGCCATTCTGGCTAAGAGGGCACCTTGAGAGAATTAGAATCGAAAACGAAGACACAGCTTTGCATATGCATTTGAATTTATAATGCACTCTAAGGTCTTCTGAATCTCCAACAACATTCAATTATTGTGTTGCCTTAAAGGTTTCAGTTGCCTGAATAAATACATAATCTCTAAGGTCTTTGTTGCGATTTTTATTTATGTAAAAATAATCAGCTTATCATTATTTAATTTGGTTTTATATTCAATAGTTTGTCCTAATAAAGCTATAAACATGAGGTAATAAATACATCGATAAATAGATGTATAATAATAAACTTCCGAATTCTCGCTGTTTCGAAAATGAATTTATAACTTTTCCCCATTCTGCCTCAAAGAAATATGCTTAAAGTAACCTGAACGAAAACTCCGGAATTCCTAAACAAGGATTTTAATTGCTTTCTCCTGTAAATAGCTGTTATTAAGGGTTTTATTTAAACAGTGGCTTAATTTAAATTGGCATTCGAAGTTTATTTTAAATAAACATAATATTATTATTGCGAAAGGAAATATGTTAGCAATGATCAAAACTCACCTACTCCTTTTGAGGTTCAAGTCTTAGACCTAAATAATCCAGGATACTAGAATATTACTTATATGCCAATATAAATATTGTGATAGACTTATTACTCACTTTGCTTATGGACAAAATCGAAGACAAAACAATTATTCTTAGGGCTTAAGAAGAATAATAACACCTCTGTTGGGCAGAAAATTGTAGAACTATTTTAGAATTATAATGCTCAAAAAATCGAAAAGACTCTGTCAAGAATGAACATAGCATAACATTAGAGTAACCGTATGTCCAGAAATAGACTTAAGGGGCTGGATAATGATGAATGATGATACTAGTTTGGATTTCATTCGAATGTGAGGCTGATCGATATAAAATAGATGAATACTAAATGGATTTTCATTATTCTTAAACTTAAATGTACACATCCCTCAGGCAGACATCCTGACGTCTTCTCTCAACAAAAGGAATGAAATAACAACAAACAACGTCTATAAAGCTTTTTAAATTATATCTTTCTGTTCTCCACTCTACTTTGAATACATTGTAGTATATGCTTTCATGTAATTGTCCATTGTACTGAAGAACACAGGTTAGGAATGAAATAAGAAATTCTTTTTCAAATTTAAGCTTCAAGGAGGTCTTTTACGAGAGCTCAAAAAACATTATCAATAGTGAAACATAGAAAGCAAAAGTGAACTTAACCTATAGATAACAAAAGTGGCTATAACTGTAACCAAGAACAGATGAATTCTATTGCCATTAAACATTTACGTCACATAAAATGAGGCTGCTGTCCATTTTGTTTCGGTTTACGACTCTTAGATCCCTGCAGAACGCGTTTATCGCTGCAGTGCTTTTGTTTTCTCGAATTCTGTTATCTGGCGGAAATTTAAATAAGGAGCTTTTACGGGATTTGAGTTGGGATGATGGGATTTCACTGGTGGCTGTTTTTATGGCTTCACGCTATTAAAGCATCAGCTGAACTTAAGTTGGAGACCGACGCGCCGTAATTTGTTTCATATGCTTTATAGTGTTCGTATAAATCAAATACTTGCACAATACATGCCTAATTCGCATATGAAATAATTATTAGATAGTTAAAACTTTATCCTTGCTGATCTCATTCCTCTCAAACACTTTATTGGATATGAAACAATGCTTTATAAATCCGTCTGTTTGGTCAAGTAGACGTCGTAAAACATGAACAAACAAGTAAAGAAAAGAGAGCAAACAAGCCGTAAATTAAGGGATGATTTCGTTTGCTAAAGAAAAGCATTTGAACAATAAAAATGTTTTGCTTGAAGGCGAAAAAAAATACTGGATAGATAAACTTGAAAAGAAAATTCTCTTTATTTATTTTTGATATTGTCAACACACGCGCCTACTTGGGATAATAACACACTGTACATGAATTGAACAATGAGGAATGTTAATTATGATGAGACAGGCAAGAAAAGGCAGACTTGAACCAGCGCCGGTACCTCTAGTTATGAAAGCTCTTCTGGAGTCAAGTCGCCGCCCCAGTGCCTGTAACTCCAGTTGAAAAAGCCTCTCTATATTATTTTTAATACCCATTTAGAATAACCCCATCCTTATTTATCAACCATGAATCGGATGAAACAAAAAATTACCCAGAAGAACGAACGTCGATTGCTAATACATCAATGTTGTCAATTTCATATACAAATAGGAAATTCCTAACCTAATTGTATTTGTGTGTTCAAGAAGCTACATACGTCATGTCACCAGAACGACTGGTACTTCTAGATAGGCATTAAACATTTTATAGCTATCTTCAGCCTTCATCTTCAGCGTCGGTACCTCTAGTTGGAAAAACTCCTCTGGTCACAAATCTTCGATAATAAGAACATAATCCTAGAAAACTCCTTAGCATCTATCTTTCCTTCCATAACTTGTATGCCACTTTCAGATACCACGTGACCTAAGAATTCCACTTTTTTTGGAAATAGAAAACACTTATTGTGTGTAGCGAATTTACCGACAGTCCCCCAAGCAGCGTTGACGTGTGGCCCCCTTAGGGACCCTAGCATCAAAAGGGTCATATTTTGGCAAATATTTATTTACTATTTATCTACTTTCTATATTACTTGAGCGAGTTTCTCTTCATCAAGCCCCAAAGCTACAACCCACATGTCACCCCTGTAAAACAGGCAACTTTGTAAATAACCAATAACTTAACTCATGAAGGTGTGATACACCTGTGTGTACAGACTTAAGATATGTTGAGAAGTTGTAATATATACTATTTAAGATGTCGATAATGTATAACTGGATATTATTCAAATATAATATTTTAAAATACTTCAAACTTTTTTTCAAAAAACATATGCTACACTTATGTAAATGCGGCCATGCTATATTATGTTAACGATATAGCCAGCTCTTGTTAGTGTCAAACTTTGATATTTGAAAACTAAATTAGAAATTCACGTAGGTTTATTACAGTTATGCATAACTTTAAAGTTCTTTACGACGCAGAGAACAACGGCAACTTTGCTTATTTCGGTGCGAACAGCTTTTGACCAGAAGTGACATGAATAAAAATGGTTTAAAAATTTGTCTAGAAGCCTACTTAGTAAAATAATACTCTGTTTATGAACTTAGATATTGATTATTTACACATTACAATAAAACAATCTCAAATAATAGAATTTAGAATAAACCAATAAGAAATAAATACTAACCTTGCCTAAAACCTCAAGTTTTGAAAGCACAAATTCAGTTCATGTTTAGGTTGTGATAAACAGATCAATAATGAGAGCTTGTTATTGGAACAGGATGTTCCAGATCGAATAGTCCTAAAAGGATTCAAGACGAAAAGCTCTTTAGATCTTATTTAAACATCGCTTCGATTTTGGACGAGCGAGCTTTTCTTGCCTAAGTCTTTGCCATTTGAAATTAACACCAACGTTCTGCTTGCTACATGTATAGCAAAACTTTTGAGAGTTAAATAATTAAACTATTAATACAATTTCAAACACTTAGTTGGTTTTTGTTTGGCACCTTATAATTGAATTACTTCAACAACAAAAAAACACACTATTGAAACCTAAAACCCAATATGGTAATTACGTCTGGCAGTTTACTTAAACTATAAAATTTGTTCTAGTACTCCGAAAACATTCATAAACTTTAAAGTTAATTGAACTCCAGCAGCGAGTTGTCATGTGCATGGGATGAAAGCAGCAATTACATATTTGCCTTTAGTCTAAGCAGCAATTCATAGAGCCTAAATTTATTCAATGGTCCCGGGACTTTATACGACTTTAAGTGGTCGGTTTGTCGTCTTAATATTAACCACGGATAAAGCTATAGAATCTTCGGCTTAAAGGAAAATTGAATTCATTTGAGGGTTTCATGGTTCTGGAGTGAAACCTCTATTAGTATGCGGTTATCGGAAATGTGGTCGGAAAATTCAAATAATAACCTCAAGAGATAATTATTGACTTACTGATATAAGGCTTGGTCACATTTTTAAATGGCATCGATATAATTATTCCTTTCATGTTAGTAGTAGTACAACTGGCAGGGTTCTGCCCCAATTTTGGGGTATGTTCAGTTTCTGTCCTGCAAGAGCTGTTATATACGGAAGGTTCTACTGTCAAAAGTATCATCAGAATGACCCGTTTGAAAACCAAAGTATTAGAGGTCTCTGCCACGACCTCTAAGACTCCGACCGATGTTGCCAAATCTATCTCAGAACACAAGAGAATAGGTGTAATGGGTTGGGGAAGCTTTGTTTAGAGAAAACACTAATACGACTACATTTTGACAAAGTTTGCCTGGTATATTGATTTTATACTGGAAACCATAACTGGCCTTCAGAGTCCTTTTGATGCAATACAATGGGCAAGAATTTAAAATTTCATAAGAAGCATAATAAGAAACTCTATTTCCTGAAAAAATATCAAAGTATTGCCCTTGGAGACCAACAGCAGAATTTACAAAACAGTACACAGAAGATATTGCACCTGTTTCTAAAAATTAAAAAAAAAAAAAAACATTGAGAGGGACGAAAGACACTAAATCCTACGGTCCAAGCTGAATCCGATTAGTGAAACCTAATTTAGGTGTCAGCCTTAACATGGTAACGTGACAACCCAGTCCAGATCAACTTATCGATCTTCAGATATTTATAGGTTACGTATACTAATCATGGATACGGAGTAATGATCAAGATGGAGAAAGCGCAAGTCTATAGTCATCAAGAATGGTGTAAAATTGGAGAGGCCTCTACCCAGAAACAAATCGTTTAAGATGATGAAAATGATCATCTTGCTAATGATGATGCCAGGTCGTTTCGAAGCTTGTGTTAGTTTATATCAAAATGTTAAACTTAAATCTAAAGTTTTCCTGTTAAAAGCGTGTAAAGACCGCTATAAAATATTTATGAATGTGTCTCAGCTTAAGGTTAATGTTTGTTTTATGACCTCGGAGACATTGCAAATACGAAATGTCTTTGTTTTATGCATTACAGAGGCGTTTTATGATATAAATAAAAGAAATATGGGTTTTACAATATTAGGATTACTGAGGGTAATCATTAATACCTTGCCTCGATGATTATATTCAATTGAATCATTCATTTTATTTTCTGATTCGGAAAAGCTTCAATAGTTGAATATATAAAAATAAAAGCTCTTAGGTATTTAGTGTTAAGGACAGAAATTGTCTTTGTTGTATCAGGTTACGCGAAACCTGATGATAAACCCAATTACCACACAAACGTGCTCCTCGTTACAATGACATTTTCGCATTTTCTTTATCTCGCTGTGGATTTTCTTTCGTATCAAATATCTGCGGTAAACTTTCCTTTCGATAATTGTTATTGTTACTAAGGAACTTATATGTGGAAGCGAAACTTTACACTTATTTTAAGTGTCTGGAGGCGAAATGGGCTTCGTATGTCCCTAGAGATGGATTCGACGTTTTGATGGTGTGCTTTTGTCTCTTTGTCTTTCAGCCAGAGTATTTCGTTGTTGGGTCAATTTGGAATAGACAAAATATTGACTTGGCTATATTTGTGCTCGTTTATAATTATACAGTAAGGGGCAAGCTACTAGGTATATAGGATCCAACTTGACGAATTTAGGACCGTCCACAGCCGTTTGAACACTTGTCGCTGTCGTTCGTTCAACGACTTTGACGTTTGTTGACTTCAGTACGATTAGATGGATTCATTGGATGGATTAGATACAGACTTAAGCCCGGTCCAGACGCTACGGTTCAGCTTACTGATCACAACGTTTTGCCTGCAACGTGTTGAAATTTGAAGACAAAACGTTGTGCAAAACGTAGCGTCTGCACCGCACCGTTCTTTTAGATGTTTCGTCGAGCTTTACTTATTTATAATTAAGTTTACGCGTGTAGATTGCTAAGCGTTGGTTATCAATAGACACTAGACATTTTAAAAGCAAACCCTAAATTTTTTTACGTATCTGTATCCGCATCCGTAAACGCATCGACTTATGTTGACCGCCTAAAAGTCCTTTCAAACATAGCCATACATTACATAAACGATGGTATCCTTGGATGAAAGGTTTTCTTACCACGAAAAGTGTTGTATTGATTTTGTAGCTGTGTTTGTAGGTTTTCTTTTTATCTAAGTATTGTGTTTACTGTTGTGAAAATTATTTTAATGATAACTGACAGGGAGATCTCTCAATAGTGTCAAATGATTGATATACCTTTTCAAATACAGATACGAGGCTAGGCCCGGACAACGCAATGCAACACCGTATCCATTCTGCGCATGCGCAGATCGATGCGGATACGGATACGTTTGAAATTCAAGACCTTCTTAAAATGTCTACTTACTTATCCTGAATTTTAAATGTATCCGTATCCACATCAATCTGCGCACGCGCAGAATAGATATGGTGGTTCCGTTGCATTTCGTTGTCCACATCGTTTTGGGTCTAGTCTCATATCCGAAAACGTATCTCAGCCATTCGACACTATTGAGGGATCCTCCTGTCAGTTTCACTAAAAGATCTTTGACAACATAAACACAGTACTTACAGATAATAAGAAAACCTACAAACACAGTTAAAAACTCAACACTTACACTTTTTGAGGTTGGAAAATGTTTCATAATTTTCGAATTATTTTTGTGTTTCTTGTAGGTACTTTGTATTTGTCATTGTGTCTTCAGCCTTAGGGTTTTTTTGAGTGACAGGTCTTTTTACGTTTCCCTGGTTGTCGTCAGTTAGTTAAGGGTCATTTACATCCACTTAACTTATATTAACTTAAGGTACGGAAAATTATAATTAACGTACAAAACTGAGGTCTGTATTTACAGTGAAGTTAATTATCCTACGTGACGTATGCGCACTTATAACCTGAACTGTCAAGTCAAATTATATGCACAGAAACAGAAATTAACGCACGGATTTTCCTAAGTTGAAGTTGACCTAACTTTTCCGTGTGTCACGTTAATTTTTTTAATTTTTAAGTGAATGTAAATGACCCTTTAGGGCTAAATATATTTGTCATTTTGCGACATGCGGACGCCTGCAAATTCTTCAGGTTACATTCTATATACCTAGTAGCCTGCCCCTTACTGTATAATAATTATAAGTAGCTATAATTTGCATTTGCGATTACCATTCTTCACAAATTTGTGCAAAAACTAATAAACAACGCTCCGAGAAACCCAACATGAACAGACGCAAGTGGAAATAAATAATGCATGTCACGTAATGAATATTTATTTGAAGCCGGACGCTTATGAAATATGTTCTGATATATGCAGCTACTGGAATAATTATCGCTAAAGAGATAAGCTTTAGGATATACGCCGTCTAAGTGCTCTAGTATGCGGTAATTAAAATTATATCCATACAGTTAGACTTGTCGGACATAAAACTGTCTGGAAATGACCAGAAAGTCTGTAGAATATCGCATAGGCTTTATTTGACTCAGACAGGTGAATCCACGGTAGACCCCGAACCGACTTGATAGAATGTTTGGCACCGAATGACCCTCTCGGAGATTTTTAGTGAGAGATGGCGTTCGAATACGCCAAGAGTGTGTACCATACTCGAATAAAAATTTAGTCTCGAACTTCGTACTTTCTAGAATGTATATATAGATATTTGGATATCTAGACTTTTTAGTAGATATAACTTCAATCCTATGTACAGTGAGAATCATTGCAACTGGAACACACTATATAAACATCCCCCGTAATGTGTCCAAATTTGACTTGTTTGACACACAGGTAATGTAAAAATCTTGTCAAATTGATAAACCAGTGGTGCAAATAATAGTTTTATTAAACTTGTTAAGGAAAAAAAAATATTTGTACACCGCTGCACTAAATAGATTTATTGGTTAGAATTTTGACTTAATACATGGGATGTTAAAAGAGTATAGTATGTGCCAATTGCAATGATTCTCACTGTACATTTCAAGAAAACAAATTATTTGAGCTACGCGTTAACGTTTTTGTGAAACAAAAAAATAGTAATTCCTGAACAAAGCCACCTAAAAGAGTGGCCCCTTTTGTAAGTGATCTTGTGTTGCTTTGTGAATTTTAAACGAGCGCAAACAAACCGGGCGTCAAACTAAGTTGAAAGAGTTAAATGGGAGTGGAGTCTATATGTAACATAATAGGAAGCTCAAAAAGTTATTAAAACATTTTGCATGCACATATTTTAATAACTTCATCTTGTAACAATCCTAATTGAAATGGGCCATTGTCAATTAAAACCTAAATGCCCAAGCTAAAATATTATAATGTATGTAGTTTAGTAGATAATAATACTTCACGTTGTTTACTGTTTGCTATAATTCCTTGCTCGGCAACCCATACATAATCACTTTAATGAATCAGTGGAGTGTACTAATAAAGTAGTTAGTTTAGCAATGAAAGGGTCCATAATGCGAAAGGACTAACAATATAAAAGCAGGCGAGCGATTCAATTTCTAAGATAGTTACTGAAGTGTGAAGCGACCTAATTACTTTGAAATTTAGTTGTTTTGGAACTGGAACTACGTTACACATTTATATTTTGTAAAAGTTAGCGTGTTGCCTATAGTGAGAACTAATTTATTATTTGCAGATTCCTATATTCAATTATCTTGTAAAAATCGTGCTACTAACACCAGCCACGTAAACGAAAATAAATTATGCAGTACGCCTAATGAATATTTATTTACCGTGAGGGCTAATTTTCCTTGGAGAGTAAGTCGAGATAGGGAGAATTTTAAGTGCAATAACTACTATCTCGGGATTTGGTCATTAGGCGCAAGAGTGTGTACCTAGTATGAAAATAAATGTTTTTTGTTTGAGTGTATGGTGTATCTTGGTGCCTGCCGCGGAATACGGAATAATAATTACACTGTTTGTAAAAAAAGTTCAGTGAGAATCACTTTTATGGGTGAGGATGGTTCACGAGATGTCATCATATAGTAACCAATGATGTGCGTGTGAACTATTTGAAGTATTTTACATGTAACCAACTGTGATTTTCTATGTGAACAATGTAGACAATGTGAACTATATCAAAAAAAACGCATTTTATCTATGGATAGCGCGAAGTGAGTAAGTCAGTTTAAATACGATCACTTAATACCGAGTATGATTATCTTCTATTTTATTCTTATTGTCCTGCATTTTCTGATAAACCAATTCTGGAGCCTCACACTCTTCCACAGTCTCTGTTCTCTTGCTCCTTCCTGCGGTCCCTCTTTTCGGTCTCGTGTCTGCGTCGTTGTTCTTCAAAAGTTTGTGGTCCGTCGTGGACTACTCGACGCCATGAGGGCCTATCAATTGCCGTCGTCTCCTAGTTGCTGGTATCGATGCGGTACTCTATCAGATTTTTCCTAAGAATATCTTTCTAGCGTTTTTATTGACATCCTTAAAATCATGTCAGCTGTATAGTATTTTTAATCCCAATTGAAACACTAAAAAAACATTAGTCACATAGTTTTTACTTCTTCAAATGGTAATAATTAATATATCAAACACACAGCTAAAGAATACGTGGAATAAAACAGCAAATAGTATACATATAAATTGGGACGACACTAGTTATAGAAATCGCGTAGTCTAGTCAGCCAGGCACCTGCATCCTTCCCAGGGAGACGTGAAGAGCCCACTCCAATAATTCAACCTATAGGCATGGGCCGACTTAAATTATTATTTTGGGGTACTGTAGCGATATTTCCTCGCTGCTTATATTTTGTACAGGGAAACTTACAATAGATTTTCTATGAAATTAATAGAAGAGAGCGACGTGATGTTGAAATATCCTCCTATAATGCAGTGTTTCAAGTCAGAATAAAAATACTATACCTCGATCGGGTCTAAAGCCTCACTGTGCTTCTGGGAGGTTCTGTTCTGCCGAACTTCCTCTGTAACTATTGTCTGACATCCGTGACTTAAAACTGGATTTTAATCAGGCCTTTCCCTTACTTTTTGAAGTGAAACTTCTTGGACGGCGGTCTGATATTTGGACGAGAATGGAGAGTGATTTAAAAGACGCGTCACGTTAAAGCCCTTTTCGTTACACGAGAAAGAAGAAAGATATAACGTAGAGAGACGGAGAAAGACAGCCAATGACAATGACAGCCGACGACCGATTGATACAAACTAAGGATTATAAGCAAAGAGGAATGCCTATTATTGTCAAGCGCCGATACTCTTGTGACGTCACTATAGGTGCCCGTCTCCCTTTTGTGTGGTCCTTCGTCTTTACCTCGACTTATATGCTAAGTCTAAAAGTTATATGAGGGGAATGGTTTTCAAGAAGTTTCACTTCTTGACACGTGTACGATGCTGCACATGATATTTTTTAGATGAACCTTTTGAAGTGAAACTTTTCAGGCGGCGGTCTGATATTTGGACGAGAATGGAGAGTGATTTGAAAAACGCATCACGTAACGTCACGTTGTGGCAAATTTTGTTAGACGAAAAAGAAGAAAAATATATTGAAGAGAGAAGGAGAAGGAGAAGGACAGCCAATGACAATGACAGCCGACAAGCGATGGATACAAACCAAGGATTATAAGCAAAGAGGATTGCCTATTATTGTTAAGCGCCGATACCCTTGTGACGTCACTAGAGATGGTCGTCTCGATTTTGTGTGGTCCTCCGTCTTTACCCCGATTCAAACCGCTAAGTCTAGAAGTTGTTTAAGGGGGGATAGTTTTGTATGTGAAACTTTTTAGGCGGCGGTCTGATATTTAGACGAGAATGGAGAGTGATTTGAACGGCGCGTCCCGTTTAGGCCCATTTTGTTACACGAGAGAGAAAGAAATATATAATGTAGGGAGAAAAAGAAAAAGAGAGCTGCATCTAAAACACAGGTTGTCGTTGTAAGGCAGAGAGATATAACGTAGAGAGCACGAAAAAAAGAGCTATAGCTTGTATATATTTAATACACAGTTACAGTTTCGGCTATCCGCGTGTCCCTTTTGTTTGGTCCCTCGACTCCCTCGTCTTGAACCCTCACTCGTGCGCTAAGTCCAATTACTCGAAAGGGGAAGAGTTTAGAAAGAATTGTAAAAGCAAGAGAGAGAGAGAGAGAGACACGAAGCCACGTATTCACTGAATACTGGGCAGTGGAAGAGAATAGAGACTATGACGCGCATACGCGCAGTACAACTCTGATGCCACGAGAGTGGAGCAAGAGAGAGCGACGCAACGTATACACTCAATACGTTCACTTCTACCACGTTTACGGCGCTGCACATGATTTTATTTTTTTTTGGCTTTTATCAATAGTGAATCTATAACAGCGTTCTGGGGAACTCCCCAATCGACAAACTGATCCAAGAAATTCTCCAAGCAAAGTAAGAATTGTTAATCCTGCCCTCTTCTAACTTATTAGGAAATCATTTTAATTGGGTATTTAGAAATTCTCGTGTAATGAAGAGTCGTCCTAAATTTGAATAATTAATTTAAACTTTGGCAATATTGAGTTTAATTCGATTTAGTTCATACAGAAAGCACTTCTATAATTATTCAAAATGGCTTCTATACGGTTTTAGGGTTTTTGCGCAATATATTTTACTCATTTTAGTAGATAGATTAAAATTGTATTACTTATATTAAAAATGCTCATCATCAGGAGGAATTACATATTTTGAAAAAAGCACAAAAGGATAATGTTCAGGATCCAAGCGAAGAGAAATTAATTAATTAATAGTAGGAAAAATAGAACAGTAAGTGGGTCATGCTGTACCACTAATAAACCTGCTCAGTTGCTTTAACGAGATAGCCATTGTAATGGAATTTAGTCAGTTAACTTAGAGTTTACGACCAAATAAATGAGACCTAAAATATTTACAACTTTACACAAACTGTTTTTCGTCTGCCGATGTGAGCTACTGTAAATACTTTTATGTTTGAGTTGAAATAGTTTTTTTTTTGTTGGGAATATCACTGATACATACGAGGGACATGATATTTACATATATATTTTTGTTGGCCAAATTCATTTTATTATTCGCATGAAATATTTAGCAATATAAAAAGTTTATCGTAGAAAATCCCTTTTTGAGATTGAGGTTAAATCCACCCTAAACTTATCAATTTGCTTTAATTAAACTTTAGTGATGACTTTCACTTGAAAAATTGCAAAATAGGATTCCTCCGCACCCGAGTAGTTTGGTTTTTGGAAAAAAATAAAAAAATACTGGTTGCAAATAAGGGTTTTCATAAATTGTGTTTATGGCAAAAAAGTCATAAGTAACTAAATATTTTCACCCCTACGAATATTCAAGCATATCTCCCTTTTCTTTATTTTATTTAACTTCAAATCAAAAACGTTCATAAAAGTATTTCAGAACAAAACTTTCTCTTGAATGCTAATAATTTCCACTCATGACAATTACGATATTCCTTGAGCTTCCTATTCCTGCGGTTTATTGTATGTATTATTCTCGTCTTTGTGTAGGTTCTCTGTATTCACAGATTAAGATATTTTAACTTTATTCTTTGTCCAACTTCTCAATAATCAATGCGATTACTAATATCCATATATAGGAATGATTTGCTTCTGGCTTAAAAAGATTTTAAAAAGGTTAGAATAATTATCAGGCTGCTCCAAATAAAATAAAGTTGGATTACCTTGGATGGCTACAAACCAAGGTAGAATAGATTTGAACTTATTTTTATTTCAGCTCGCGCATATTCAGCATAATTCCTGAGGCAATTTACCTGAATGGTATTGTCGTTCTACCGCTATTTCCGATTCCGTTTTGGCTGCTTTTGTGTTTCTTGTCAGACATGATTGCCTACATATGCAATCATCGATATAAGTGTTCGTGAAATTGCTTGTTCTGGTGCAATTATACACGCGAGACCTCGTAATTACTGATTAGGTACCTACTTCACTCTGCTGAATAATAGTTGGCCTGGCGGAAATTTCGATCAGCCAGCATTTATCGCTGTAAAATTAAACAAGTGTTCTTATTTCATGAGCTTAAATTTATTCGGCAACAAAACACAATTTCTGAATATCTTATGGTTTTTTGCAAAGAACAAATAATTGTTAAACTTAATGTGGAGACAAGCAGAAATTAAATTAATTACTTTCACATCGGGCCAAACTAAGGAACCACTTTCAAAACAGAATTACAGCTAGGCAATCATTACTCCCATCTGTCATCCAGTAATTAGGTAATTTATGAGTTTTATCAGTTATTAGGAAACTTGCTGATTTACTGCTTCCGAGATTACTAAACTTTATTAATTAGTTTATACTTGGGTTTTGTTTTCGAAGGATTTCTAATCAACTAAGCACAATATTATTTTTTTTTTACAATGGTACTTAACACGGAACTAAATTATCCATTGCGACTAGTAATTTCCTACTTCCTTTCGATAATATTTGAATTCAAAAAGCAAAAACCTATTAACATATAGAACTACAATGAAATAAATGAATAAACAACTATCTTTTCTGTGCCCAGATTTTGTTACCTTGAGTGCTGCCTTCTACTAGAAGTTTTTTTGGTTCAGGTTTGCAAGTTTGGTTAATTGATCTAGGAAGGTTTGATTCAGTACGGCAGGGCCCGCTGTTATTGATTAGAATCTTAGGAAAAGGAGTTAGTACCATCATCATCTCTGTTTGCAAATCCAATCAATAATCTGAGGTTATGATAATAATTGTTGTTTACTCTTTGATTTTTCATTTCCATCATGTCATTGAACAGCTGTTTTGTCTAGGCGTTTTCTTTAGACATGTTCTACTTTTTGATATATGTTCTATAGGCATTTTTCAATATTCACCAGTCATTTTTATACAACCAAACTTTCAGTTCGTATTCTTGGAGTGAAATTGAACACGCTTTTTTCTATAATTTTCTTCAATGTCAAAATTAGAAGTTTGACAAGTGGAAGCCTTCTTCCGAAAACTAAAGGAAGAATCAGCCCTTTTTGATTTTGAGACTTGATACCGAAAGGTTGGTCTCGGCCTATTTGATTTTGGGCGAGACTTTTTGGAATTTTGTGCCAGGGAACTCAAGGTTTAGACTAATTTCTTATTGATAATTGTCCGGAGTCGTCCCTTGGTCATTTTGGATTTTGTTTCGGTAAGTTTTTGAGATTTTCTTCAGGATTATTAACCTACAACACGTGTTTCGTTTCTTCAATAGGACTGTTCCGAGCAGCTTTTGGAAGTTTAAGACTTCACCTTTGGTCTAGAGTATCCCTCAATTTGAGATAAGATTATTTCTAATATTTGGGACTCGATTTGTTTTTTATACGAACATCGTTATAGGGTCCTACTCCTAGTCCTAGTGCTAGGCTGTTAGACAGTCTTAGGCTATAGTTGGACAGCTCCTAGAAAGAGATTCTAGACTAAATCTAGATTGCTCTTAGTTGGCTTTGGTAGCCTCCCTTCAGCAACCCTCTTGGTACCGCTCTGCTAGAACCACATTGAGTTCTACGTAAAACAGATACCACGTGGATAGGACTCATGACTCACTTATCATACCATTGTCTATCTACAGTGAGACCAAACATGTAGCTAACCTCACTCTTGGAACTTCTGGACTTACACATTACATGTGAAGATAACACACACTTGTATCACATGTAAGTTACACCTTTTACTATATAGGCAAATCCTATGTAAATCACTGGATACTGAATTAGGTTCGGTAAGTGCCCCTTGAATAAAATTCTAGAATTTTACCCTGAGGTTGCCCTAACAATAACTTTCATCTTTCTGTGTTTAATTGCCTGTTGGTATAGTGTAACCCATACTGTATTTGTCTTATCACTCACAAGTGTAAATACCAAAAGGTTTTTAGTCATGTTCACTTAAAATTCATATTTATATATGCGTTATTTATATTAATTTTTTTATAATCAAATTTTTATAAATTGGTACAAGCCATAATGATGTCCTGGCTATCCCTATTCATTATTGTTATTATTTTTTAATAAAGAAGCCAGATACATTATTGTACCTAATTAGTTGTTTTATTGATAAGCTCTCCAATTGCACAGGTTTTGTTTAAACATCATTAGGTTATCTTCCTAGTTAAGTCACAATTAACTTGGTGGCGCCCAAAGGTAAGATGTATACAAGGAACCCATAGATCCATGGCCTCCGAACTGAAGCTGACTAGCCGTAGCAGTATAATTAGGCAATTGCCAAAATAAGTACGTTATAATTTGAGCTTTGAGTGTTGGTGTATGTTATCTTACAATAATCGAATTGCTCCGGAAAATTACCTTTACAGCCACTTTCTTGACATGTGACGATTTTTATCTCCAGGAGAGCGGCCTAACGTGAACATCGCATTGATTAAATTGGAGAAAACTTGCCCTGTATCGCGATGCATTTTTCAGGTTAGTGTGAGACACGGCATCCAAGCTCAGAGCTTTCTTGATATTTACGTGAGCCATAATATTCTTTATCCCGACAGCAATTGTCTGAAATTGAAGACCCCATATGCCCTGTCAACTACCTCTTTTCTACCACCATTGTTGATAGAGTTGAATGAGATGGATAATAACTCTTTTAGGCCGAGATGTCATCCGTGGAGAATTCAGCTGCTTGGTTTAGAAAGCTACTGTTGTAGCGATCTTACAGCTAACTTCTACGTGATTTGTGAGCCGATTTGCTTGTATGTATGTATGTATGTGTTGGAGGTGTCAGTTGCACTGCGTCCAAGGTTGATCTATTGTACCTCTCCTTCTGCTGCTAAGTTCGGGTTTCCTGCTTAAAGTAGCCTCTCTAGTCCTAGGTCCTTTAGGAATTTTAGGATCTCTAGCGGTTCCAGGGCTGGAATGTCTTCCAGCTGTATAAGAGGACTTCCCAAGTTCTTCATTCTTGAGCGGCTTACGGCATCGCAGTTCAGTAGAAGATGGTGAGGTGTTTCTTCACCGTCTTCACAGAATCTGCAAGTGTTACCTTCTTCCAACCCCAGATTATGTAGGTTCTTATTCAGTCTGCAATGTCCCGAGAGAAACCCGGTTAAAGTTTTGAAACTTTTCTTGCTAAGGTTGACCAGCAGTTTAGATCTTTTTTGGTTGTAGCTACCCAGTAGATCTTTGGCCTGTCGTAGTCCTGGTTGGTCTAGCCATTGTTTGTTCCTTAGCCGGTTCTCTTCCTTTTTGAGGATTTCTTGCAGGTGCGCATTTCCGACGCCGTAGAATGGTTCTGGCCCAGTGAAGGGAGTGGCCGCTCCCGTTTTTGCAAGTTCGTCTGCGCATTCATTGCCCTCGACTCCTATGTGTCCAGGAACCCAGAGTAGGGTTACTTTGTTTTCCTTCCCCAGCTCATTGAGTTTCTGTAGACATTCCCATACTATCTTAGAATTGATTACCGGCGAGCTCAATGCTTTGATAGCTGCTTGACTGTCAGACATTATTACAATTTCTCGTTTTCGGTACCTTCTGTTCAGGTTGAACTGCACGCATTTTCCGATCGCATGAAATTCGGCTTGGAATATGCTTGGTGATTTGCCCATTGGCTCCGAGTATCTGGTTCGTGGCCCGAATACTCCCCTCAGCAATTTTGGAGCCGTCTGTGAACCATTTCATCGTGTTTGCTTTAAGGGACTGGATACATTCTATGATCCATCTGTTCTTTGTACTTAGTTCGATGGAAAAGTTTTTCTCGAAACTGAATTTATCAACAATCGCGTCTTTTGATAAGTCCATGAGGTGTGCACAGTTTGGGAGAGCGAAAGCTCTGCCAAAGTGGGTTTTCCCTTGTAGACTTATCTTCGCCAGTCTTAGACATGATTCACTGGCAACCCGCTTCACTATTGTGTGAAGTGGTGTTAGGTCTAGTATGACTTCCATTGCCGCGGTTGGGCATGTTCTCATTGCAGGTGACTATTCCGCCATGGGCAACCTTTTTTGTTTACTTGTTCATTCACAGGACAATTGGATTCGTAAGCCTCCATGATTGCTCCGTTAAGGATTTAAAGGGTTTCTTCTACTTCACTTGTGTTCCTGCAGCTAACCTTATTTTGTTTGAGGTTGCGTTGCAGTTTGCTTGTGTATTCTTCCCAGTTTGTGTTTCTGGGGTTTCTATACGAGACAGTTCGTTCCTGCACTCCTTTTACTTCAAATATTATGATTCTATGATCAGAGAGAGAGGGTTCATTCGAGACTTTCCAATTCCTGATCATTTGGTCAATATTTGGACTACAAAGTGTTATGTCTAACACCTCCTGTCTGACCCTAGTAACAAATGTTGGTGTATTCCCTACATTAAGTATATTTAGGTTTGTTTGAAAGATAAATTCTAAGTTGCTCACCTCTTAGGTTTGTGTCGGTACTTCCCCAGATGGTGTTGTAGGCGTTGGCGTCACAGCCAATTAGGAGCGGTAGTTTGCTCCTGTTGCAGTACTCGACTAGTCTCTGTACTTCTTCTGGTGGTGCTTGCCCATCTTCAGCGAAGTAGCCTGATGCCAGTTCTAGGTCGCGGTGTGGTGGGTCGGTGGTAAGTTTAACCCGAACCGTAACCAAGTCCCGCGACGTAAATTCTAAAAGATATAAATGATTAATATTTTCATTCAGAAGAATGCATGCTCTAGGGTCGTTACACCGACTGTCCCAGATTATTTTTGCCCCTTTACTTGACAGGCCTTTGATCTGCCCCTTGTGTATCCAAGGTTCTTGGATTAGTACGGCTCCCAAGTGTGCCGACGTGCACAACCGCGCTATGGTAGTAGATGCTCCCTTAGCGTGATGCGCGGATTTGCTTAGTTTTTGATGGTTAATCTGAGGGTCTCAAACAAAAATTGGGGGAAATTTCATTGTTCGTAACTACACACTTTTCAGACTGGGGTTCCTGTAGTCGATGATTACTGGGAGATGAATATTAGTTAGCTCGCTTAAGAAGGTTCAGAGATTCGATCCATGTTTCCAACCCCAAAAATATCCAGGTCAGGATGCCGAGTTTGTTTTGGTTGGCTCTTTAACGCCTTTCCTAGCTTTACATTAAAATTGACAATCCTTCGAAGAACAAAGAATAAAAAAGTTACTTGTGACTGAATGTTAATGTGAATCTATACATTATATAGAAATGAAATAAATGTCTTTACTGGCAAAATAATTATTATAATGCAATCCTAAATAATCCAAGAAGTCTAACATGTTTTTTAAAACATAATGTGAGATATATCGTCTGAAAGCAGAGAAATACATGAACAAGAGTCAGTTTATGAAAGGATTTGAATATCCGCGATCCTATGTCAGTTCAAACATTCGTAGCAATAAACCACGCCTAAAAATGATTTTTCAGTTGTTCTTCTTATTTTTCTTATAAACAGTTCCCATATAGGTACCTACCTAGGTTTCTTGAAATTGAAATTCAACGTTAGTTGAATTCTCTCGCAGCGCACTGTGCACTCTTACACTATTCAAATATTTTCATAACTGTGTCAGAAAGTCCCTTTGAAAGTGTTTATTCAAGATAGGGGTGAGGACATATTTATCAATTCAGAACCACATCCTTTTTGTAATTTTATAACCAAAGTCTTGAAAGAATGTGAATATTCTCAGTCTAATTTGACTCGGATTGATAAATAAATAAAATTGAAAAGTTAATTATTATTTCTGTACTGGAATAGAATACGTAAACACTGCGCTGCCAATCTAAAACAAAGAAAATAGTCTAGGAAAATTGTCGATTTTCAAAAAAAAAAATCCTACCCAAAAGAACTTTTCAGGGATGATAGGGGGAGGGTGGGTGATCATAAAACCGAAAATATCAAACATTCACCCCTCTGGCGTTTTGCGCTATAGGGATTGAAAGTGCGCCATTGGCGATTACTTGGTACCTATTGATTTTACAAAAAAATGTTTCAAATAAAAGATGTGCAACATTATTTGATCTACAATGTTTATCTAAAGACTTTCTTGATTAAGGGCCGTCTGTGGTCATAAGGGCCGTTTGAAATTTTATATTGAACAACATTTTTGCTTTATGAAGTTTTTACTCACCCCCTGCCGTTTTTCAATAGGGGTAGTTTAAAGTTTTTAATTTTTTTACAAAAAAAATTTCTCAATAAAAGTTTTATAAGATGACATTTCCTACAATTTTTCCTTATCAACTTTTTTTGTAACTCGCCCCCATTCAGCGGGGGGACACTTCCCTCGGGGAAATTTTAGTTTTTAGGGGTATATATTATTTTTTTTTTCTTTTCTCGCCTTTAGGGCATATAAAAAGTTGCAATTAACAATGTATTAAAAGGATTTTTTTTCACCACCTTTTTGTTTTTAAGGGTAGTTCTCCTATTTTCAACTTTACAAAAAAAAATTATAAAGAAAACTTGTTCATTTTATTATTTTGAGCAACTTTTTTCTATAACTTTTTTTTGTAAAGTTGAAAATAGGCGAACTACCCCTAAAAACAAAAAGGTGGTGGAAAAAAAATCCTTTTAATACAATGTTGATTGCACCTTTTTATATGTACTAAAGGCGAGAAAAGAAAAAAAAAATTAATATATACCCCTAAAAACTAAAATTTCCCTAAGGGAAGTGTCCCCCCGCTGAATGGGGGTGAGTTACAAAAAAAGTTGATTGGGAAAAATTGTAGGAAATGTAATCTTATAAAACTTTTATAGGGAATTTTTTTTTGTGGAAAAATAAATAAACTTTAAACTACCCCTATTGAAAAACGGCAGGGGGTGAGTAAAAACTTCATAAAGCAAAAATGTTTTATGTGTTATAGAAAAATTTTTCACGTTGGTTAAAATTTTTCATTTTCATTATAAAATTTCAAACGGCCCTTATGACCACAGACGGCCCTTAATCAAAAAAGTCTTTAGATAAACATTGTAGATCAAATAATGTTGCACATCTTTTATTTGAATATTTTTTTTGTAAAATCAATAGGTACCAAGTAATCGCCAATGGCGCACTTTCAACCCCTATAGCGCAAAACGCCAGAGGGGTGAATGTTTGATATTTTCGGTTTTATGATCACCCACCCGCCCCCTATCATCCCTGAAAAGTTCATTTGGGTAGGAATTTTTTTTTGCAATGCATGTATTTTTCGACTATTTTCCTAGACTAAAATATATCTAACTTTTAACTAGCTAATTGATAGAAAGCAATTAAGACCCTTTATAGTAAATTAATTGTTTTTATTGCCATATAATTTAATTTAATTTATCGATAAAACAACATATTGATATACGCTCGTACTTTTCAATTAATTAATCAATGTTCATTCTATTTTGTAGCTAGCTAATTGTTTGTTCAATATAAAGCTATAGTTACTGTTGGAAAGATAGTTCGAATAATGAAAGTCATTCATCTTGCGTTAAATCCAATACTGTTTTCTGTAACTAGGATTAGAAGAATGTTGACCTGTAAGATAATTTTTGTTTTACTTTTCTTTAAACGTTGGGATATAAATCGCTTGATTATTGTAAATTATTTGAGCCTGAGAATGGAAATCGAGAGATAACAACGTCCAACATCATATTAAACTGTAACAAAGAACGTATGAGATCAGCCATGGACTCCAACATCTTACCTTACTTGAAGTCTGTCAAAATTCGAATATCGTTGTTCACATTCAAAATGGTCGCGGATACAAGACAAAGAAAGTTCTCATCCCATGAGCATTACATGTTTCTGAATATATCTCGTAAGCCATTGCCAAAGCAACTTTGTCATGAAAAAATACAAAGAGATTAATATTTTAAATATTACTATTTGTTTAATTAATTCTTCTATCCACTCTATGACAAAAATATTGTCCGAATTTGGAAAACAAATCATTGTGAGATGCCAATCATATCTTGCTGAGTGCATACTTTTAAACGTAGCAAATAACCTTATCCAAAAAGTGAGGCTGCAGTTCTAATGAGAAAATGGTTTACTTTTTTTTTGTTTCCTCACCTTTGACTGAATGTAATTATTGTTTTTTCATTAAATAAGGAAAGCCGTGACATTTGATGCCTCTGCTTTGAAATGCACAAAAGTTCAGGTTTTATCTATTTTTCCTTTTTTTGTCGTCTTTAATTGTAAACTTATCTATCTTTTACATTACCGTATCTACCTTCTGATTACTGTTTCTACTTTTCTAATAATCCAAAGTAGGTTATAAACTTAAATAAAAATATTCCCAACTGGTTTACAAATATTATTATTGTTCACAATTTAACCTTGGCTTTGCAAATTTTTCTATACCTATAATTCGCTTTTGAAAAGGTTTGACGTCTGCAATTTACTCTTGCGAAAAAACGCTTAGGTTTATTTTGCGTCCGCTGAAAACACGAACGAAAAGTAGTAGTTGCATAAAAGAGTCGGAGACTACAAGTGATAAGAGCTGTGGCAACTCCTCCCATGTCCCCCTTAGTTTGTTTCTCCTCGAAATCGAATATCTTTGTCGGTAGCGGGTAAGTAAGAGGCACCATAAGACGATAGATGTCTGAAATATGTTTAACATTAAAAGCAGAAAATTGGCTCAAACAACGTTTTTGTGTATATATTATTGCTCACCATTTTTTCTCCTTTCAAATTATTTCCAGAGTTAAATTTGATTTTTTTCATTTTATTCTCGAAATTAAATAAATCAACCGCACGTGGGTCAAAATCAGTGGCTCATCCGGCTTCAGGCGTAAACTATCGTGACAGCTGCTGCCGGAAAAGACCTTCTACTTTAAGGTTATTGGATTCGCCATATCAAATATATTTTACCGCAAGTCAGAAAATTTAATTTATTAGAAGAGCAGTCAAACTCTGTTATTTCCTATGACGTGGTGCAGCTAGCCCACTTGTTAATGATAATAAAGACGCGAGGTTGAGGTGAAATTAATGGCAAAATGGAGGCGGAAATAACCATAGGGTTTGCTGTGTGTGTTACCTAAAACGGATGTTTCCGTTTTATACCGTTGCGTTTGGTAGAGAATAATGGTGTTATTGTTGGGATTTTCCCGTTTCTATCTCGAATTTCTGAAATAGAGTTTCTTCATTATAAAACAAATGCAAGAAAATTAAACTTATCTCCACCTGTTGGAAAAGTATGGCAAAATAACGATCTTGCTTCAATTCATCTCATTTCCATGAACAAGTTTAAATACGAGAGAAGGAATAAAACGATTTTGTTAGATGTTTCGATCAGCAAAAATATAATGAGATGACGGCGCGTCCAATACCCTTAAGACCGATCGAGTTTTTAATATTGCGAAGCCAGGATACTCTTCTGCAGCCGATCCATCTTTTTTTAAATGATGAGAAAAGTATACTTTGATCCTCTGATTACATGAACTATAATTTTAGTCTTTCATCTCCTCATCCGTCATTTTCAGTGCTTCCTCATGATTATTCTTTATCGTCTAAGAGATTATAGGAAACTGTCAGTAGCATTAGAAATTGGAAAATGCCTCTGAAATTTCAATTACCTACCTATTTTCTATTTAAATTTTTCCAATTTTTCAAAGTCGACAAAAAGTCTCGAAATGCATCCATTTAAAAAATATCAATATTAAATAGGACTACGAAGCCAAAATTAAAAATCTACATATTGACCTGCTTGTAGATTTCTCAATCATTTTGATTACCAATCTTTTCGTACTCTATTTCCAAATTTACTTGTAATTTTGTTCATATTAATTTCCGGAAAATTTATTAAGCGCTATATTTGATTCTGCGATATTATCGTAAGCATTTATTAAACCCGTGATCGTGCTCGTAGTTAACACCAAAAAGCAAACATAACTAACTTCGATTTGAGAATATCGCCAAGCTCCTACTTTTATATTGGAGCAAAGGCTTTCCCTTATCCTTTAAAACCTTTTTATCCTTCTTCTTACCATGTTTCTCAGTTAAATAACTTTTATGGAAAGAACTCGCATCTAACGTTAAATTTATATAGCTTTCCATTACTTTATTCAATTTTTCTCAACGAGTCGAAATGTTGGAAATTGTTACCCAAATATTAACTTCTACAATAACAGTAAATAGTAATGGGAAATAAAAAGGAACCAGATTCCATATAAAATCAAATATGCAAACTACAGGAATCACAATCTCAGCCCACATATAAATATCCATACCGCAGCAACTAAAAATACGGATACTATAAGAAATATTGTTTGTTCCTTTGAAAGTTTTTGCCATGAAGAACGGTTGAAAGACCTATAACCGTGCTGATCATATCGCTAATATACACTTAAACAATCCCAATGACCAGCGTGATACCCTCTGAATAAAGCCTATTATCTCAAATCAAGTCAATCTTCGTTCCTTACAGACACTTATTATTGATTTGATGATCTTGTACCGCATCTCTTGTTATTGTTGAGCCTGGTTGCCTTTTATCAACATCGCCAGATTCGTGATACCTTGCTTTTGCTTTATGTCTCAGTCACACAATCACTTCCGTCATATCCACTTATGTTATGTTAGGTCAATTGAAGTCAATATTGCAATATTATAAGATACGTAAGGGATTAAATGTGAAATAGTTACTGGTAATAGTCGGAACAAAAAGTAGCCTTTTAATAAAATGAAAAAAATTAAAGGCATAACCACATTGAAGAGGGTGAAAAAAATTTCCTAGCTATCAAACAAAAATTTATTTTCTTGTTTACCATGAAATTTGAAATAGAAATACTTCTTTTTCCACTGACTATTGAAAAGGCCATAAAATATAGTATTTTAATGGCAAGTGAATGCAAGTTTCTTGAAAGTTCTAATTAGTGATTCGGGATTTGTGTTGTGCGCTTTGGCTATGTGACAGCTTTTGAAACACAAATTCGAAAGTTCTTGATTAAAGACGCCAAAAAAGTCGCCGAGTCTGAACTCCGAATTTACAGAGGGATTCAATAATAATATATTGGAGAGATTGTTCGACATTATTAATTTTATTATGAAGTTGGTAGATAATATGTTTCGACATATTTTTTACTGACACGTAATGTTTTGGACTGTATTTCTTGTTAGTTGATCTTGAAATAATGGACTAGCAGATAGTGATGATAAATACTTGGTTTATTGACATTTACTATTTGATTTTAAATGAAAAAAATGATTTTTTATAAAAACTGCTTGTTTCTTGTACGGCGGTGCTGCTTCTCTCTTCTCTGCCGTCCAGCTGACTTGTCCAGCTGTGTATTTTTTTCTCTCTCCTTCGTGCTTTAAGCCGGGCTCACAAGTCACAGCACAACGCTGCCAAACTTCGATACGGAACATTGATGACGTAGGAATAAACACAAAAAGGTTTGAGTGGCCGAAACACGTAATTTCCATGACATGTAACTGTCCCGACAAAATGTCACTTAAGTCAGACTTGCTATAAAACCGTACAACGTTTCCACTCAGGTTCGCTTACTCGGTAAATTCGCTTAAGCTCAGTATATACATTCTGATCGGGTATTGGCAAGAAAAAAAAAAAACGAAAAATTAGTGCGTATCCGTAGAACCGACAAAGGAAATTATTACGTTGCGTTTAGAATGCGTACTACTACCACTTATTCCAATCATTGCTGGTCTTAAGGCTTCAGGAGCATTATCTGGAAGAGCGGCCGCTGTTGCAAGGCAGTCGTTGATCAAATTTGTATACGACCGTGTGCCTTGGATACGCTGGCCGAAGCCATTAAGACCTCGTGATCGTCTGGTGCGTTTCCAGCTGTAGTTGTTTTGCTTCTACATAAGGGCGATGCCACAAATGAACCATCAAACTTTCGCCCTATCTCTCTCTTATCTTGTCTAAGGTCATAGAAAAGTTGGTGAAGGTTCGGCCTTGCAGTTTTTCGCGAGCTCGTGAGATCCTTTCTCCAGACACTTTGGCTTCCGGGACTCGATGGAAACCCATGACGCTGTTTTTATTTTCCTAAATACAGTATATTTTAACATACATCAGAGGCAGGCAACGGCAGCGGTGTTTTGTGATCTATTCAACGCGTTCGATTGTGTGGATCATGGAATACTGATCGGCTTCTGGAGAACAGTCTTCAAGTATGCTGATTGGTTGTGGAGTGTCTCAGGGGTCTGTTTTGGGGCCACTTCTTTTCCTTCTGTAGTCAATAGTTTGGCATAGTCCTATGTCTTGGAGCGTGCTATTTCCCACGACTTGCAATTGATAAAGCCATGGTGTGACGCTAACAAACTTGTTTTTAATGTTGACAAGACCAGTGCTTGGCTTTAGGTGCAACCTGGATGGCCTGGTATTGGGCAGTTCCCTGGTCAAGGTAAGTTCGACTAAGTTTCTGGGCATTCGAGTAGATAGGGACTTTCGTTTCGAAGACCACATCTTGAGGTTGAGCAGAAGGCTTTCATCGGGATGTTCTTCTGCGAGGGCCGTGAGAGGCGAGTTGGGACCTGATATAGCGCGAACGGTCTACTTTGCCTTATTTGAGTCGCACCTCCGATATGTAATACCATTCTGGAGCCTCAGTCGGAAGTAGGTACCTCCTGAATGTGCTATTTGTCTTGCAGAAATAGGCTGTATGTTTTATCGCAGACATCGAGATGAGGGACCCATGCAGGCCCTATTTCGTTCCACTGAAAATTCTAACGCTGACCTCCCTTTTTGTGCTCGTAACCGCGACAATTCCTACTCGTCAGCTGACTAAGCACTCTTTGATTTTTGGGAGTACTTGCTCACCCATCTCCGGAACACATCGTCTATAAAAGTGTTGGGCGATTTTTGAAGCATTCACTGATTAGTACCTTAGGCCTATCATGATCTTGGTGAGTTTTACGCGAATGCATTGAGACTTGCCTGTCCAACTTGACTGTTTTCCCACACGTTTTTGCTAAGCGTTCATGTCATTATAATTCTTGTTTCAATGCATATTTCACAATTGTTTTGACTAAACTGACATTTGTTCATATTTTTGTCTATTTTTTGTGTTCATTTTGTTAAATTTTGTAGGAATTTCCTAAATCTAGGTTCATAGGTATAATTTTTATAATTGTTTAGATTTACGTTAAAATGCTTTGTCAACAAAAATTTAGTTAATATTTTGACAATAAAGCACATTTTGATTTGATATGAGGCTAGGTTACCAAATAAATAAATGGATAGTACACAATTAATAAACAAAAAAACGTAGTCCAAATGTTTTCCAATAAAATAAGGTCGGTTTCGAGCTCTGCACTCCGTAGTTAGAATTTCTAATAATTCTTTATTACACAAGTTTGTAATAGCAGTCTGAAAATTCCGAGGGAAAATAATCCCGGTGAAAAGAAGCACACAATTGGAGTTCAAGCGGGTGAATTCTTTCAGGTGCGGTCTTGATATTCAATCGCGTTCAGAAATACCGAATCCGGTAAAAAAAATACAATATATTTTTCTGCCATACAAAGGAGAATTAAAAATTCGCAAACATTATCGAAAGGATACGGTATAACCCCAATTTCATTGGAAGTAAAGAAATAAGAAACCGCGAAGGAGAGAGAATAAATTATTGGTGAACTAATTAATTAGCAAAGAGCACCTACCAGCGAAATCCATAAATTCAATCAAATTCCCCTAATCCCTTTGGTATCGAAGAATGGATCAAGTGCTTATCAATAAATTAGTCTGAAAACATCGTCGATTTGTGTATTTTAACAAAAAGGAGCAAAAATTAACACTTTTCACAAAAGCTGTAGAGAAGTGAGCCCGAATAAAAACGTAACGATTGAAAAATTACAATCTTGTCCACATTTTGCAAAATCTAAAAATCTATCGTTTGGCGCCGTTTTATCATGTTATTTATTTATTTATTCACAATTCATCTACAAGGCATTATTCAATACATTGGTATAATACAAAAAACCTTTCATACGATACCGATAGATGCCACTTCGTTTTCTAAGCACTCTTGTCTTATAATATATGTACAGACAGGACCAGGCTACTAGACACATAGGCTTCAATGGGACCAGTTGACTGATACTCATATTACCCATTTCACTGCATGTTATTGAAATTCGTTAATCTCCGACAGCTCCGCTATACACCGCCTCGATTCGCTGAGACCGGGTACAAGCTAATTCGTCTATTTACTCCCTATGTGTCTAGTAGGTTGGTCCGGTGTGTATGTTATTTAAAGTTATTGTGAAGAAGTTAATTATTATTCTTGTACTGGAACAAAATTGCTAAATACGTGAACACTGCGCTGCCAATCTAAAACAGAAAAAATTGAATTACAAATTAATTTATATTTGAACAACTAAACATACAAAAATAATAACTCATTTAATTACCGAATATTGTATTATAATCGAGTTGCAACCGATGCAATTATTATAAAGCAATAAAATTATTTGCAGTAGAATGAGTGAAATGATTTCAAATAAATTTATTATCCCAACGAACTATTAATAGGATGCGCGTAATATTTGATTGAATTTGAAAATGTCTATGATTTCATTAATATTTAGTTTAGATTTTAGAATCTTAATTTAATATAAAGATAAACTTACTGTAGGGAAAAGGCTTCGATTTATAAATGTCAGTCCTTTCGCGTTATATCTAATACCATTTTCTGTAACCAGGAGTAAAAGTCTGTTTACCTGAAATAAACAATTTCTATTCATGTAAATGATATCAACTAAAAACTGATTGCTTATATTTACCTGCTTATGGGCTTCTTCGGGCAAATCAAGACAAATCATTTTGATTGTCAACCTTTTAGTCTCCATTCCCTGGAATAATTCAGAAAAGTAATTATTTTCTAATTTATTTGTAATTTTTTTTTACCAGTGTTTGACCAGCATAACAAGGCTCCACAATGAGTACCAGCCTAAAAATATGACAGACCATCCAAAATGTTTGTGTGAAAATAAACTTGTTTTCTTTAGCATTTAATATTTGCTGGTATAGTATGTATGGAGTGATTACAAAACAAACGATGATATTTAGTAAAATCATCTAAAATATAGGAAAATGTCAAGAATCTTTTTAGGAAGATATAATATTTATGCACCTACTGTCATGGGAATTCCAAATAATTTATTGAGTGCGATATTTGCTTCTGCAATGTTATCGTAAACATTTATAAAACTTTTAACGATGCTTGAAGTCAACACTAGAAAGCAATATTTAACTTTGCCTTAAAAATATTACCGGAATTCTACCTTTGTACTGAAGCAGAGACTTTCCTTTATCATTTGAAACTTTTATTTTTTCTTTCTTCTTAACATAAAGCTCATTTAAATAACTATTATGAAATATTTCCGGATTCACTGTCAAGTTAATATAGCTTTCCATGACTTTATTTAATTTTTCCAAACGACTAGAAATGTTTGAGATCGTAACCCAACAATTAACTTCCAGAATAACAGCAAATAGGTACATAAAATAAAACGGAACTAGCTTCCAAGTGAAGTCAAATATCCCGACTAAAGGAATGACGATTTTAGCCCACATGTAAATATCCATACCAAGGCAAGTAAATGCAATTAAAAATACAAATGGTATAAGCAGTAATGTTTGTTTCATTGGTCCATTAGGTCCCATAATATCATCTGCCTAAAACAAATTTTGGATTGTTTTTTTTTTTTTGCTATGATGAAAGATTAAGGCCTATTCTCACTATGATGCCAAGTATTTGCTCAAAATCTTATTTGACTGGTTCTGTTCGAGGTATGGATTCTGAACCAATCCATGCGCAATTTGAATTATCACATTCGTGACACACCGATTTCCGAAATTACAGTTTGAATTACTTATTCGCGGACAGCCATATTCCAATCAAGATTAATCAACCAGACAGCAAATACCAGCTAACACTTTCTATATTATTGTCAATAGATTGTTAAATTTAATGCCGAGAAAAGCCAAACGTATATAGGGCAAGTCAACCGTTCTAACCTTCGAACGTCAAGTAAACGTCTGCAACAGCGAACATCGACAAACCAAACACGAAGAGATTGCCAGCACTGGAAAATTCCTGTTGAAGCAGAAATCGACGAAATGTCCAAGATGGGAACCCGTTGGCGTTACTTAGACCTCAACATGGAGTCCCAAATACCCCCTGAAAAGAGGCATATCTAGTCGTGAAATTAAGCTGGTACAGACCTGGAGAAGCTACAGGCCAATCAGTTTCATCTGCGGCAGGGGCAAGCTGCCGGAGAGCATAATTAGAAAGAACATTCAAAACCCAGCAATAAAACTTGGAATAATCCCAAACTCCAAACGAATACATGGGCCAGCCAACAGAAAGTAGATTGAATAGACGGCAACCGTATAACTCGACTATTACTTACGGATCTCCAGCATGGGTCCCACAACCACGGAAATCAATCTTTAACCACTTACGTCTCTCAAGAAAATGCTGATAAACTACATAGGCGCACCTTGATTTGTCAGAATACTAGCAGTAAAAAAGATACGTATTTACCATAGTTCTTACAGAACCAACAAGGATACGACAGGCAAGTAATTCCGAAAAGCAGAAAATTCAGCAAACCAATTGATAGTCGGAAGACACGCCTCTGCTCCTCTAGGAGCAACCGCAAGGAATCTACAACCCACGGGTGCCAAAAATAGATTAATAAGAACCTACATAGGCGCACCTTAGGTTCTCAAAATAATAGCATAAGAAAAAATACGAATGTTCCATATTTCTCACAGAACCAATAAGGACACGACAGCCAAGTAATTTCGAATAGCAGAAAATTCAACAAACCAACTGATAGTCCCCTGCACCTCCTGGAAAAACCCCATGGAATCTTCTACAACTCAAGAGTTTAATAATAGATTGATAGGAAGCTACATAGGCGCACCTTGATTCGTCTCGTGTTGGCGAAAAGTTAAGATCAAAGGTCAACCGACATTATATACATGACCGGAAGTTTTTTTATTTACATAGGATTTCATTGTTTTTTAATTTTTCTGGCACGCGTTCCAACCAGGCATGTGCTTCTGCATAGAATTTGTTAGCTAGTTGTCATGCATGAGACAATATTTTCAAAGAATATTCGGCCAGGTTTTATAATGAGTTTTTCTTTTAACGTCAAAAGTTTGTTTTTTTTTTTTCATAAAGTTTGACTAAACTCGTACGTGACAAAAATGAACTATGATTTTTCATTTATACTGATTTGTTCCACAAATCACGTATAAGGTGGCAAATTGGAAAAAAGCTACAAAAATGCTACGGTTTCGATTTTTATATTTGGCACAATATAACTTTATAACATTCAGCCCGGCAAATAAATGAAGAAAATTGGTTTGTAGTTCAAAGCATGCCTGCCAAACTCATAGTATAAACACTGAAGAAAATCGTTTGCAGATTCCATGTGGAGCTTTGCAGCTTTCTCACCCGGCTAGTGAGAATAGGCTCTTCTTGTAACTTACGGTTTTTAAATGATATAAATATTTCCAAAATTCTTTGAACAGCAACGATATAGAACTTTGGCCAATTACCCACGTTAATAAAAGTGTTATGTTCTCACTTAAAGTGACAATAAGTGAAGCAAAGCCCTTTAAACGAATGTTGTACACTTCCTCAATACTGTAGGATAATAACAAACCGGTTAACGTTAAGATGGCTACAATAAAAGTTTTACTGAAGAGCTTTGTTGAGAGAATAAAAGGAGGAAATTAAAACTCTTACCAAACGTAAACACAAAAATATTTCCAATAATAACTTTCATCCACGACCATTCCAACTTATACGACTCACCCTTAGATGTTACCGAAACAGGAAACAAACCGACAATTCTATTTATAAACAAGACATGTTTAAAATTATCGTAAATTTTTTTCGAAACCACCATTCCGTAGTCCCTTTTGATATCTGCCGGTGCAGTTTTCATGAGAGCCTTTATGGCTTCAATTATCGAAGCAAAATAACTGAATATTATTATTTTCATTTGAATTAATTTTTGTCGCTTACTGGGAACTGCAAATGTTATTTTAATGTAATCGCGTTAATGGGAATGTCTCGTATAAACTCTTTGAAGATTTTTTTTCGTAACGTAATTGTATTGTCAAGCTGACATTTATCTAATGCGAAATTAATTAGAAGTGCATTAACGGTGTAATATATCACAATATTAGTTTGATGTGCTGGTTTTTTTTTTTTTCAAATAATATAGAAAACATGTATTTCAAAGTATGGTCATACATCAATAATTTTATATTTTATCTTAAACCTTTTGTGTAGCAATTGTTAGATAAACTGATATTCATATCAGTGAAATAAAAATTAATAAATTAAACTTTGATTATTAGCCTATACTTTGCTAATTTATATCGCAGCTATGGATGACTGAATGTGTTATTAATATTTTTTATTTCTATGAGTTCACACGCTCTGTTTTCCACGCTGTGTTCGATATAATAAATATATTGAATATCGATAATTAACAAGTTCTTTTATTTCTTAGTCCATTTCCCAACAGGTTATGGGACCAGTGTACGTGTATTCATTGCGGTTGTGAAAACCGGGAGTGTTTAATGTGACAATGGAAAATTTGAAACTAAAAAGAAACAAAAGGCTTCATGCTAACAGAGCTTGAACTTAGATAAGAACATCAGGGCTCAACAATTTAGAAATAATTATCGTTGAGGATATTTTAAAATCGATTTTAAAAGACGCAATTTCGAAAAAAAAATCAAGTCTCTGAAACACAATAAAAAAAGTGAAACAAAACAATTCCATCAATATAAAAAAAAAAAAAAATAGAACCCTTATAACAGCAACCAAAAAGGCACAATTAGTATTCCCAGTAATATGGGCATACAGGAAAGTCTTTAGTATGGGCTGGACTGTCCAGAGAGGTTCCTTACAATTTGCTGTCTGTAAGAAAAATGCAAAGGGCTAGTATGACTATTGCTAAAAAAAAAAAAATGAATGAATATGAAGTGTGGGATGTGGTTAGTCATAAGTTTGTTGTAGTCAAGGATATTATTGTAGATATGACAAATTTGTTTTTGTCCTCCAAGCCTTTTAATCTGCATAAAGCTGATTCCTCTGACTATTTGTCAAGATCAGTAGTTAATAATAAGCTTGAAAAAGTGAATGTAGAACACTTTGGATTATAAAGCTGATTCCTCTGACTATTTGTCAAGAACAGTAGTTAATCATAAGCTTGAAAAAGTAAATGCAGAACACTTATGGTCATAAAGCTGATTCCTCTGACTATTTGTCAAGATCAGTAATTACTAACAAGCTTGAAAAAGTGAATATAGAACACTTTAATTGTAAAAGCTGATTTCTCTGACTGTTTGTCAAGATCAGTAGTTACTAATAAGCTTGAAAAGTAAATGTTTAACTTTTCTAGTCATAGAGCCAATTTTTCTGACTCTTTGTCAATATCAGTGGTTAGTTAATGATAAGTTTGAAAAAGTGAATGCATAACACTTTGGTGATGAAACTGATTCCTTTGACAGTTTGCCAAGATTGCTGGTTAATAAATCTGATAAAGCAAAATCAGATGACCAACCAATCCAAGAAAGTAGCTAACTGTTAACCCACAAACTTATCAAACTATATAATGAATGATTATAGTAAATCTGTGGTTGAAACAGATCTGCCAAATGATATTCATTCAGCTTCCACTATAATCACGATTCCCAAAGTAGTTAAATTAAAATCCTCCAGTGAATTGCATCCAATAAATTTGTTTTGCACTATTGACAAAATTTTGGAGAAAATGGTGTATATGCAACTTGTTGAGTTTATAGGTAGATAGAAATAAACTATTCAGTAATTTTCAATCAGGGTTTCGAGTAAGTCAATATTAGTAGTTAATAGCGATTATGAAAAAGTGAATGTGAAACACTTTGATGATAAAGCTGTTTCCTCTGATTGTTTGTCAAGATCAGTAGTTATTAATAAACTGAACAGAACTAAACTGAAAAAGTGTGAAAAATGAATGCAACACTTTGGTAATAAGCCTATCCAAAACACGTGACTTTGACAAGCAAACAAAGGGTTTGTGTGCCTCTTGGCGGACATTTTAATTTGAGTTCGACAGCATCTTGGATAGTGTAATAAAACCTTTCCCCTGAAAGTGGCAGTTTGTCAAGATCGGTGGTTTGGTTAATAAATCTGATATAGCTAAATCAGATGAATAACAATCCAGGAAAGTAGGTAAATGTTAACCCTAATAAACTCATTAAACTAAATAATGAGTATAGTAAATCTGTGATTAAAACAGATTTGCCAAATGATATTGATTCACTCATTATTGGTAAATAAAACGTGGTCGTTAGTATCAAGACCCGAATATAAAAATATAGTGGATTGTAAATGGATATTTGCCATTGAAAATGATGAAATTGGAAAACCATTTAGATACAAAGCTTACTTAGTTGCTCGTGGTTTTAGTCAACATAACTTGGTAGATTATAATGAAACCTTTACACAGGTGGCGAGAATCGTAGGTTTCTGGTTTATAATAACCTTTTAAATCAGTTTACCCTTTTAATACATCATATAGATGTAAAAACAGCTTTCCCGGATGGGACATTGAAGGAAGCCATTTTTATGAAGGTTCCTGAAGGCTGAAGGGTGGCTGGCTCAAGGTGTGACAAGTAAACCTCCTAACCAAGTTTGCAAGGCTTTGTATCTATGAACAAACCACAAGATGTTAGTTTGAAATAATAGTAAAAGTTCATAAAGAAAATGGGTTTGAAAATTCATCAGTTAACCACTGTATTTATATCTTAGACAAAGGTGCAATATGTAAAATTATTTATGTAGTTCTGTAGATGGTATTTGCCACTGCAGATAATAATACATTGAATAGTTTCAAAAGGTATTTGGCAAATAACTGTTCTATGTTTTATTTGAAATACAGTAAACTATTTTTGGGTACTAAAATTAAAAGGTAATCAAAAATAAAATTACTCTTGATCAATTTTCATATAGGTACAGTTCAAATGTACATGAAAATATTTTACATAAATTTAATATGAATGACTGTTGTGCCATCAGCTGTGTCAGCACTCCACTTCCTAGTAAACTGAATTTGATTGGTTTAAATTCAAAAGAAAAACATGATAGCCCTTGCCGGAATCTAATCGTCTGTTTAATGTATATTATGTTATGTATATCAAGCCTGATTTAAGAACCACTGTTATTTTGAACAGGTATTAAAACAAGAATAATAAAGAGTTTTGGCAATATTTGAAAAGGGTCCTTAGATATCTTAAGGGTAACATCAATGTGAAGTTGACACAATATTTTAGTTGTGAATATATTAATTTCTTGAGTGATTCTATTAATCCTGACTAGGAAGATGGAGATGATAATATAAACAATATAAAATGCACAACAGGATATTTATTTAAACTGTTTGAAATTTGTGTGATATGTTGGAATACAAAAAGGCAGTTGTCAGTAACGGCATCATCTACTGAAGCCGAATATATGGTTTTTCTTTTTGAAGAGGCTTTTTGGTTAAAATCATTAGCAGAAAATATGCATAAATATTAATATCAGAGTCAATTATGACCTAGGAGGACAACAATGGACCTCAATAAGTATTACAAATAATCCAACAAATCACAAAAGATCAAATCATATTAAATTGATCGTAATTAATATAAATTATTAATTTGTCCACAGAGAAACCACTAGCAGACATGTTTACTAAACCATTGATGCAAGTGAAATTTGAGAAATTAGAATGGAATTAGGCTTAGTAAATAAGTTAAATGGTTTGATTAGGTTTTTCTGGGTTTTCCCTAATCCCGAGCAGCAAATGCTGGACCGTTATTGTAATTTTCCCCAGAAAAGACACACATAAGGAAAGCAGGCCTATTTATGTTATACTAGGTTTAAGTTGTATTACACTTTTAGTATAATTGATCAAATTTTTGAGGTGGCGTGTTGGATAAACTGATATTCATATCAGTGAAACAAAAATTAATAAATTAAACTTTGATTATTAGCCTATACTTTGCTAATTTATATCGCAGCTATGGATGACTGAATGTGTTTATAATAGTTTTTATATGTAAGGTAAACACATGAGGAATCGCTTACTTAAGAAAGGGTTTGTAATTCTTTGTCTTGATGTTGAGTCAGTTCGTATAGTTATTTCTACGAGTTCACACGCTCTGCTTTCCACTCTGTGTTCGATATAATAAATATATTGAATATCGATAATTAACAAGTTTTTTTATTTCTTAGTCCATTTCCCAACAGCCAAGGGGTAATCATACTAGGTATCGAGCAATTGCAATATCTTAATAAGCTTAAATATAAAAATGTAATAAAAACACACAGGTAGTGATCAGAACGATTAATTTACAAACTCGACAGATTTACATCCATTTATAGACTATACTAAACTATACAAATTTCATCACCCATCTAAATAGGTATCTAGGTATCTGATGATTTGTTTTCCTAAATTTAACATAATCTAATCAGCGTTGTAATCTAGAGGTTAGCGTTTTTGCCTCTTGCAATGCAGGCCCGGGTTCAATTCCTTGGCCGGTGTTAATATTTGGAATTTGGTATTAGCAAGAACGCCATTTTTGGGAAAGCGATGTAAAACTGTTGGTCCCGTGTATCAGTGATGTCATGCATAGAAAAGATCCTTACCATTGATAAAGATGGATTCGGCAAAATTTCCGACGAAAAATAAATGAAAAAAACCTAATTTAATGCACAAATTTCTCACTCATTTCTTTATTCTACACACAGCCTGCACATCGCAATAATGGGAGAATTGTAGTAGTAATTTCTTCTTATATTGTTTTGAAAAGATTGCACGTACGTCCGAGATATAACCTTTTACAAGAGTAACAATCAAATTTCCGACACCGGTTTTTGATAGGAGGAGCATTTAACATGTAGTTATTGCCAGATCAAATCTCCTATCTCTTAATGTAAAACCTTTGTACTTTTGTATCTATCTCAATAACTAATGTGCTGTTTTCTATTGTTTCAGAAATTTAAGATTAGCTAGTACAGATGCCTTATCGGGAAAAAAATTTACACAAGAAATTGGCGTTGACAAAGTGGACAAATCATTAGTTGCGAATTTCGAAATACTTAACTTAGTTCCTGAACGTAGCATTAATAATAATACAACTGGTAAGTATTATTAGGCTGTAAGGCACTTATTAAGAAAAATATTTCATGTACTTTTGAATCTTGTTTGGGAGGAGTGTATATTTTTTTTGGGTATCGGCAAGTGTACTAAGGTGGTTAACAGACTCAGACTGCTTCAATGCCTCTTTATTAGGTATGCTTTCAATAGCAGCTCTCATTCGATCAATTTTCTAGTGTAAAGATCCCCTTAATTTGTTGACTTTAACAACTACGTTCGCTTAACTAAATAATCTAGAGAAGGCGTGAGAAAGGAGCACAAGGACGTAACTTTTGCAGGAATTCAGAAACGGTACATTCTAAAGTGACGTTAGAAGTTCCATTTTAACCCGGAATTTCCCCTTATCACTTGCAAACGTTATCTTTGTACTAAGAGGCATTACAGCACGTTGAACTGCTATATTAAACCTCATGTTAACCGCTGTCAAATCAAATCAAAATATGCTTTATTGTTTAGAGATACAAATCTTGATAACAAAACTTCCAATACAATATAATGGTGATTTTAAACATTATTTATGGAGAGTTTTCCAATCTTTGCCAACCACTAGAACCAAGCATTTTAAATAAATTCTTAAATTTCAAGCTTACATTTTTCAAAAATGATTTCCAAGCTTGTGAATGAATGGCAAGCAGTATTAAATTGATATAGGTCCATTAAAATACTATTGTGTTTGTTTCAGAAAATATACAACAAAGTAACGCGTTGAGGTGGAAACGCGTAGGCCTAGTGTCCGGTCGAAATGTCCGGCTGGACACAATTATTTGGCCAGGAGGCGACTTGTCGGTGGCAGCTGTCTCAATTAGGGCGAGAACGGTATTTAGGGTTGTGACAGCTCTGGCACCGCCGTTCGTCATGGAAAGCGAACTGGACGAGGATGGACAGTGCTTGAGAGGTATGCTTTATACTTGTCAACTTGTAATTGAGTTTGGCATAATAAAATAATTTTTTAACCTTTAAGTAATTTAGGCGTATACGACTCACATTTTTTCAGCCCTCAGAATTGCCAGAGAAGCTGACAGCTACAGTGTGTCTAATTTCCAATTTCATGCATAACACATGATATTTTTTTCTAGGTCTACCTTGCCATAGAGTACTTACCTCGGACAAAGATAACCTTACCTTAGTTTTTAATGAAATGCAAAGGCTCGAAGACGAAGAAGAAGAAGTAGACGAAGAAGTAGAGAGCACAGAATATGATGATTACACGAGATTCGAACGCGAATACGACGAGGAGAAGTTTTTTCCTTTTCAGAAATTCAAATATCGGACAAACTGCTGTTATGGTCTTTCCATGGATTTACTTGAAAACATAGCTCAAGAATTAGAGTTTGATTTTAGGTGAGTTAACAAAATTGTGGCCTGAACAACAAAATATCAACTTTTTTTATTTATTTCAGGCTGTATATTGTAGCGGATGGAGTGTTTGGATCAAGAATACCATTATTAGCAAAGGAGAGTCGGACAAAGAGAGATGTTGGTAAAAAGTTTCTAAGTTATAGGTAAGTCAAAAAGTTATTTTGAAAGTATACATTGAATTTGATGTAGAACTGGCCATCCAAATACCGTTTATTTGTGTTCTAGATTTAAAGGAGAAGTAATGAAAAGTCAACGAATAACCGAGGAGAAGAACAAAGCATCCAAAGCAAACACCAAATGGAACGGAATAGTTGGTGACTTAGTAAGCGGCGCTGCGCACATGTCTTTTGCAGCGCTTAGCGTTTCCAGCGCAAGGTCGGAAGTGATCGACTATAGCGCTCCGTATTTTTTCAGCGGAGTGTCTTTTTTAGCCTCACCGCAACAAAGATCAGAGATACCGCTGCTGGCTTTTTTATTGCCATTTAGTTTCGAGTTATGGCTAGCGATATTGATAAGTAAGTATGTTCAATTATCGGCGATATGAAATCATAAATTCTGATTTTAAAGATAGGATTTAGATAGTCGTTATAGAAAATTTATGACTTGCTCACAAACGTTAAGGTTTAGATTGGTGGAGAGTAGGATGATCTCTGCTCTAGAATTATTTCATTTTATTTTAGGTGGTTTTTGGTTCACTTATACTGCCGGATTGAATAACTCCTAGCATATTGAGCAAGTCACCCCTGGCTTTTTCGACATTATTTTGTTTAGCTTCAATTTTCAGATTGTTAACTGCCATTTTTCTATGTCTCCTAATCAAGAGTTGCCTTTGAGGCATCTCATCTATACTTTGATCAGCATTTTATTATGTTTCAATATGTTTGGATACATCAATGGTAATACCACCTATCAAGTGACTATCGCCTTCTTCAGTGTCAACCATACTTCCGATGGAATAGGTTTTCATGCTAGTTCCCGCTTAAGTACCAAATCCATGCTTTTCATTTTTCGAATAACTTATTCTAAAGTAAGCCCGCATCAAGTATATCTATGATCTCTCCAGCGCAAAATGGAGAGGTCGATGCTTTGTGTCTCGCTACGTGATCCCATTAGAAATGAAGAACTACGCAAAAGGACAGGCGTGACCTATGAAGCAAAACTCAAATGGAATTGGGCGGGACATGTGGCCCGCGTGCAAGATGACAAGTGGACAAAACGACCACCAAATCGCTGGACAAACGACATTACTTAAATTACAAAAATCTGGATTCGAACCACTTGAGACAGAAAAGAATGGACTGAAATAGGGGAGGCCTATGTCTAGCAGTGGACGCAGAGGGCCGATTGATGATGATGATGATCTGCTAGTTCTCCCTTTCTACAGTATCTTTTCGAACTAATTTCAATTCAGCCTACGTGACAACTAATTCTTAAAAAAAGCTGTTCGCGATTTCACGTCCATCATCACTATGGAGGATAATTGTTGCCCCAAAAGTATTAAAAATATTTAGTACATGAGACATTTCGTTCGCAAGTTACAACTTTGGTGGTCGGAGAATAACATATTTTAAACACCCTTTGAAACCCTGAGTCTGTCTTAGAAATAAATCACATAAACCAGAACTACAGCTTCGACATTGGTTGGTGATCCTGATCATACATTAGATCTACGGAGAGCTTTCCCTAGATTATTCCATCATGGTTGATTTCCATTCTCAAAAAAATTGAACTAAAATAGCTGATATGTGAAGATATTTGTTAACATAAGATAGAATAGGGTTAAATTTGTGTACTTTCCACACATAAAAATATCCATGTTTATTACAGGTTTGAACATAACAGCAATAGCAGTGGCGATCTACGAATGGCTCTCACCATTTGGCTTGAATCCCTGGGGCAGGCAACGTTCGAAAAATTTCAGCATGAGCTCGGCCCTCTGGGTGATGTGGGGCCTGCTCTGCGGCCACCTGGTCGCCTTCAAGGCGCCCAAAAGTTGGCCCAACAAATTTTTGATCAACGTTTGGGGAGGTTTTTCTGTGATCTTTGTTGCCAGCTACACCGCCAACATCGCAGCGCTGATTGCCGGCCTGTTCTTCCAGAACACGGTCAGCAACTATCACGATCGAAGTGTAAGTATATTTTTTTTAACAAGAACCAAGTAATTCTAAAACTATAAATGATGAATCAAAAAGTCGAGATTTATCATGGGGATGCAGTTTGAATTGGAAGTTTGTGCTGGATGAGTTCCTGTATCTTTCCCTACTCAACTAGCAAAATTGTAGTAATTTCTTTCCGAATAATTTGCGGCGCAAAAGAATAAAAATAAATAAGAAAAAAGGATAGTCAGCTAAAAATAATACACAAGAGCAAGCATAATTTTGTTCCATTTTATGTACTTACCTTCGAAGCCGGAGTCCAATAAATAAGTTAATTTGCTTCGTCGAAGTTAAAGCTGATAACTGGAAATTGCTTTCCTAATTAATATTGCTGCGAGATGGCAAAAGTTTTAGGGTCGGTTTTGCTCTAAATTTTTATGCTAAGCACTAGTAGGGCTTTGGATGAAAAATGGGAAAAGAAATAGTAAAGTTTTTAAGTAGTAATGATAAATCATATTTCTGTCTTTTTATGGGCGAAATGCTGTTGGATACGATAAGTATTGGAGAACCTTCCGGAATCTGACATGAATTCGCACCCACCATTTATCGCCTGTATTTTTCCATCATGCCTGAAAATAGCAAGAGTTGATAAACTGCATAATAATTTCTTCTTGTCTGATCCTCTGAACTAAGCTAGCTAATTGTTTTCTGGATACTCTTCCTTATTCTTTCCTCCACAATATCTAGGATACCCTATTAACCTTTGTTCTTTTTTTTATTCTACTTTTAGATTCCAGTTTCTCTGGTGTATTATTCCTCTTCCAAAGCCGCAAGGAGCGTTTCCCACTGCTCGTGGGTAAATCCTTTACTTCAGATATTGTGTAGCCCTTCTTCCTATTGTGTCAGTGATTTCTTTCCCAATCTATCCAATGTGTCAGTGTTAGGTCTTATTTTACGTGCTAGTCTTTTTATTTTCCTGAATCAACATGCATGGTATTGTAGACCAGAACGTCTGTACTAGGATAGATGAAATAATTGAGATTTCAATTGAAATCTAAGTGTTTTTTTTTTACAGTTACTCAGCCAAAAAGTTGGGGCACCAAAATCTTCAGCGGCCGAATACTACGTTCAGAGAGCAAACCAGCTATTATGGCAGCACATGAGTAAATTCTCTTTGACAGATGCCGAGGAAGGGGTAGAACGACTAAGGTAAGATTATTTACTTTTTGAATTTGCTACTCTTCACAATATTTGTTCCAGGAACGGTTCCTTAGATATACTCATAGCAGACACGCCAATATTGGACTATTATAGGGCAACAGACCATGGGTGCAAATTACAAAAAATTGGTGATACGATTAATGAAGATACTTATGCAATAGGAATGGCCAAAGGATTTCCCCTAAAAGTAAGTTAAATTTTTTAACATCAATTATGGTAATTGTTTCCAATAATTATTACCAAAATTGGAGATGTGTTTTCTTCTGACTAAATTTGGAAGTTGTGGGTGGCAAAATAGGTTTCAATCTATTCCTATGTTTAGATTGGCGTACTATGCAGCAAACCCATCGCCCACGATTCGAGTTTAATACTTGATCGTGCAATCAGCAGGCCCTGAGCTCGAGGGACCAATCGTCTTAGTTTCCCTGCTATTGGGTCGGAACTCGAGCTCAGGGACCGTGAGTCTGCTATCTGTGCATCAGCATTTCCACGTTAATGAAAGCAACGCACAGGCATCTTCTATTTTAGGACACATAAGACCAACAAGGCACATCAAAGTCAAATTATAATCAGGAAAAAAAACTTCAGGCAATTATCAATGAATACATGAGAAGCGGCCTAGAGGTCAACTTTGACAAGACGCAGATTCTGCACCAACCCGCACCGTATACCTACTAATCCCCAAGCCCCAAATATAACTATGCATGACCATTCTTTGCAGAACGTAGAACAGTACCCATCTTTCAGTGAATGCAACCCTTGACGCTGAAATCCGACATCGCTTTAAGTATGCTGGCGTGGCGTTCGGGCAAATTCTAGAGAGACTCGCCGACAATCATGACATCAGCGCTGAGGCCAAACTTCGCTTCTACAATGCAGTTGTAATACCAACACTTACATATGGCTGCAAACCATGAACCACCTAGGAGACACATAAATGGCCTAGAAAAATACCACCAGCGTTGCCTAAGAAGGATCCTACGTATTAAATGGCCGGACGGACGAACGAGTTAGTGTTTTGGAGGCGGCCAAAACAACTAGCATGGAAGCCCTTCTCATTAAGACAAAACTTTGCTGGATAGGTCACCACATTCGCATGCCCGGAACACGTCTTCCACGACAGATTCTCTACAGTTAACTGAAAGAGAGAAATCGAAGTATTCGAAATCAGAGAGGTCAACAAAAACGCTACAAAGATGTACTTAGGAAGAATATGGAGTGTGCCGCATCGATACCAGCAACCTTATGGCGTCGAGTATTCCACGACGGACCATAAGCTTTTGAAAAACAGTGACGCAGACACGAGACCGAAAAGAGGGACCGCAGAAAGGACCGAGAGAATAGATAATGAGACAATGCTTTCAGAAGCTTGTTGTGCCAAAACCGTCGAAGAGTTTGCGGCTCCAGAATTGGTTTATATAGCCATCAGAAAATCGACGACAATAATAGAAGATAATCATATTCGGTATCGAGTGATCGCCTATGATGAATAATCGTTGAGCTATTTCAAAGACCCGTTGGAAAACATCAGCAGCACTTCATCAAGTTCAACATATGGAAGCAACGTTGTTGCTCTTAAAGAAGAGCAAATAAAAAATGTGCAAAGTTTCAAGGGCTCATTCAATAAAAATGTTGATCATATGTTCTAATTCAACGTAACGTATATTTTCAGTACATTCTTCTTTACGCTTTTTGTATCTCGAGTCGATTTAAACTCAATCTGTTTGAATGGATTTAATTTGATGTACTGTCGCTTCTAATACATCTGATCCATCGTAGTAACAATATAATATGAGTAAAATAATCATCCAAAAGCTTCGAATTTTGTCAACGTGTAAGGTAAATTTAATAATAAAAGGGTCAGAGATAAGTTTCCGAAATAACATTTTTCAACGGCTCGCAGTAAATAAAAGAGAACCCATTGAAACTTTAATAAATTACCTTTCTTGGTAGAGAGTTTTCGATTTAGAAATAAAGTGATATCGAAAATAATAAAGGAAGTTCTTTGTAAGTACCGATGTCTTGGAAAATTCATGAAACTTAATTTATGCTTGATAGAAGGCGACCATGTGAGTTTAGATACAATAATAAAACTTTATTAAAGTCAGTGCGAAGCCTAAATATGGAGTAATTAGGTATAAATAAAAACTAATTATTTATTGCAGGATAGTATATCAGCTGTAATTGCAAAATATTCATCGAACGGCTACATGGATATTTTACAAGAAAAATGGTACGGCGGCCTTCCGTGCTTCAAACTGGCTCAAGAAATTGCTCAACCACGACCTTTAGGGGTTGCAGCTGTGACAGGAGTTTTTATCCTGCTAGGCATGGGAATTGTGATTGGTCTAGTTACTTTGTTAGTGGAACATTTATTTTTTAAGTAAGTATAATATAACTCCTCAATTTTGGTAGCCTCAATAGTATTCGATTGATAATAATCAATGCTTTTCTATTATTTTTATAGATACATTCTACCCATACTACGTGATAAGCCAAAGGAGAGTATGTGGAGAAGTCGAAACATAATGTTTTTTAGTCAGGTAATTCAAAAGTAATGTATACTCTGCCACACTGTAAAAAAGATGGAACATTTTCTTACTTGTTCAAGTAAAAATAGAATTTAAACTGTTCCACTTTTATATTTGCAGCCAAACTCAAAAATATGTTCACTTTTTTCTCCCTCAACCTATTGCAGAAGTAATTTAATCTCCATCTATTGTGAAATCAAATACAATAATGCAGCTTTTGTGGTTTTGTTTGCAGAAACTTTATCGCTTTATCAATTGCGTGGAGCTAGTGTCGCCGCATCATGCCGCCAGAGAACTGGTTCACACCATTCGACAAGGACAAATCACCAGCCTGTTCCAGAAAAGCATTAAAAGGGTTTGTGCGCCATATTTGTTTTTGTTTGTTTAGGTAGAATGTAAATTTGTTAAGCGTGTGTAAATATAGTTGTCCTTGATGGAGTCATATGCCTAACGAGAAGGTTAGATATGTGACTTTTCACAGCAGGATACAGAAATTTTAAATAATAATAACTATGTTTACACAATTGGTATTACTTATAATATACATAGGTATATGAGCTTGAAACATTCTTGTGGCATACAAAGTTCATTCAATACAACATGCAATCCAATTTAAGGGCAAAAATTACATACAGGCGTTTCTTGCGATGAGATTTATTGTTTTATTTTATATTAAGTGTTTTAGATTTTAGTATTTGCTTAAGTATACTATATTTTTTTAAACAGTGCACTTAAAATGAAACTCATTTATTACATCCTCCACAGCGGGCACATCTAAGTTTAGAATTCCATTATTTTTACCATCTTGAGCGATGATACATAACATTAAAATATACTACTAAAGAGTCCCAGAAAATGCCACTTGCAGAAATAGGAAAAAAACGGCCGTCAATCAGACCAAATTGCTTTTTTTTCCAATTTTTATTTTTTTGGGGTGGTTTCAGATAGAAAATGGGGGTGCATTATACGAATTTTTGAATATCATACAATAATCAATAATCCCTGAAAATTTGAACAGCGTAGCATCAGCCCTTCAGATGATATGGTAAGGCGTTGTTTAAATTTCAACACCCTGTATATCTTAAACGGGTAACTTTTTAACTAAAACATATACCAAAAAATTAGCCAATTATTTGTGAGTATGCGCTGCATGGTGTGTGGTGGATTCGCTATACATTTTAGTAAAAAAGAAAAATGTAAAACATCTTTTTTCAAGGTCATTCAACTTTAGAGCGCCCCCCTGGCTAAAGGGTAGGTGACATAATATGCTGTCGCTGGATAAATTGTAGGCCATTCAGTCCTCTTCGATTTACTATAAAGTTATGTTTTTTTGTAAAACGTGCAGCCCTTGTTCTACCAGAAAAAATAAAATAAAACAACTTCTGTTGAGTTTGCGAGGTTCAACCTCTCTTTGCTGGCCTAATACTCTCAAATAGATTTAAAATCCATCAACCGGCTACTCTGGGAGTAGCCTGTTTCCCATAGGTATAAACTTCAGAAAATTAGTATTTAGAAACAACTATAGGTATCTCCATACATTTCCTTCAGCTTGTTTGGTGTGCATCTTGAATCAGTTGACTTTAATTGGAGTTAGAACCAACTGAGAAGAACCCCTGACGTCATCAATGACGAAGAAGGCAAATTTCCTTTTCTCTAGGGCCCTGCCATTTAAAGTTAGACAAAAGATCACGCGGTGGTTTCTTCTTAGTTTGTTTAATCTATACATGACGTTAACCTGGAAGAGAAAAGATTTTCCAGCCACGCCGCATTCTTAAAAAAAAACAGCCATTGAAAGACAAAGACTCAAATTTATTTTTGAAAACATAAATATTGATAAACTATATTTTATAAATTTATTCAAACTTCTTCATCATCTTGAAATCCTGGAATTCTTCCTCCAAGCACAACTCTTCAGCCATATTTAATTCCTCGGCAAAATTTAATTCCTCGGCAAGATTTAATTCACGTCGTTCTCGATCCTCATCTAGATGATCATCCTCGAGCTTTATGTAGATGCCAACTATAAAGCCGAAAACCAAACCGATAGCCAAACAAAGAAGAAACAAAATCATTAAAACGTACATGATGATTAAAAATTTAATTTAATTTAATTTAATTAATTTAAACAACTGCTGACTGAGCAAGGTTGAGGTGTGGTTCTAGTTTATTTGGAGGTTTAAAATGTTATCTCAAATGTCAGTAGACAGATGACACTGAGAACTGTCAAGGCGCGTTTGAATGATTGCTCTTGAATATGACACGTTCATATGATGACCTGCACTGGGTAGACACTCGATTTGGTTCCAGAACAACTCGACTTTTTTAATTATAACTTAAATTACAGACCTCTTGAGAATAAAAACAATTATGACGTACCTAGTTGTTTTTATCTCATCGTTACAAATAATTTGCTATTCCTGGGGTAAAATGATTGACATTGCACCTTGAAAATAAGATATTCATATCTATTCTTTTCGAAATGCGTTAATTTCGTGATATTCTTCATTAACATTGTTCTAGAAGGAACACGAGCAACGCCGCAGAAGGAAAAGTAAGGCACAGTTCTTCGAAATGATACAAGAAATTCGAAGGTAAGCCTTAGGTATCAAGGGTGTCCGAAAAGTTCCTCTACATTAGTACACAACAAACACAATACCTAATAAAATAATAAGATTGTTCACATGATCACACTTGGTAGGTATAGCAGCTTTTCAGACACCAAAACGTATTTTTCCAAGGAAATATTTCACCTTTGAAATTAGTAATATTCGCAGGCAACAACAGCAAGAAGAAACTTTAGCTCACCTAGAATCAGTGACCGAAGTTGATTCTGAATATAATTTAAGTCCAGATGAAAAGAAGACCAAAATAAGCCCTAATATTATCAAGAGGTAAGAAACAATTTTTTAGTTATTAGAATAATTATTAATATTACGTTACTTGGTGCTAAAAGTTTTATTTTATTCGTAACACTTGAAATGCCATTAAATATTTCAAGTTTAAACGCACCTTGACATAAAAACATAAATATTGTTTTTCGAATCAATAGTTTATTGTAGTTTTGTGTTACATTTTCGATATAACTTAATTAATTTGAAGTTAATATTTACCTAGTCCCCCTGAAACCAGGTAAGAAGCCGAACGTTTTCAAAAGGTCAAGCTAGTTGACTTATTTAGAAGTTTAACTCGTGCATGAAAATCATGCTCCTAAGGATACCATAGTTGAAATTTGTCCACATTATTATCATGAAAACTTACTTCAAAAAAGTGATAACCATTGTTAGTGTTTGTTTGCGCTTGTTGTGCTTGCAAAATAGATTTGTCACAATATGATTCTTTAGTTGAAATATCAAATACCTATAGGGACAATGGATTCAGAGCCATCTCGATAAGTTGCATATTTAGATGCAACTTTTTGACATAATATGCACGTATCTCTATTGTTTAAATTTCAGTGATTTTCAAAACAATTATAAAAGAATCCATACTCAACTGAAGATGCTGCTAGTCTACTAATTAACCAAAACAATCTCAATTTATTCAATTCCGAAATATTTAATAAATTGCAAAGTTAAGTCAGTCACAAAATATAATTCCTGCAGAAATTTTGTTCTGATAATAATAGTTACGTATTCTATCTTATGCATCAAATATAAGTAGATAGAGTAACAAGAATTCTTGATGTTTTATTCACAGAACATTTTTACGAAGCAGCCCGAAAACTGACAACGAAGGAAAAGTAAAATCCCCAACTGGACTCTTCAACAAGCAATTATTTAGTCCCCGAAGCAAAAAGGCGAAAAGTTCAACTGCCCTGAATGTCAGGAGGTTTGTGTTTAAAATTGGATTTTAGCCTTTTTTATTTTTAATGCGAAGTCGGGCACCTCGCATTAGTAAATGAGTAATGCCTTGATTATGCCTCTTTTGTCGGCTTTTTACAGTAATTTGTATCTAAGTTTTTGTTTAATCACCATTTTCGCATAATTTTTGCTTCGCACGCCAAAACTGTAAGTAATTGGGAAATATAAAATTATTGTCCAAAAATTTCATTTAAGGAAATTAAAAATAGTTATTTTACATAATAGTATCGCATGTCATGCTCAAATGATATTTGTTGTAGAAATATCTAAGTGTTTGTTACAGGTTTAGTACTGATAGTGTTTTCAACTCACAAACGATGGTGACAGAAAGAAGTGCCAGTATTGGAAGAAGATTGAGCAAAGATGCATCAACGTTTCTAAGTAGCTCACCTCCCGATATTAATAGTAGAAGATCCAGCTATTTGGACATTATTAGTTCGGGAAGTAAATTGTCAGGTAAAGATACTTACTCCCTAAAAAAATTTCCCTTTTCAATAATGCAATTTTACCCTTTGCCTTTTTCACAGGAAAAAGTCCAATTCTCTCCATCGAAAATATTTCCGACTGTGGCTCCATTAAATCAGCGGAAACGGTCCGAAAACTTTCAGACTGTGAAAGTATCGGCAAAAAGCTGGCCACTTTGCCAAAGTATCAGGGGTCATTCGACAAAACCCGGCTCCAACCGCAATATAGTCTGACTCTGGGAAAAAGCGATGAAACTTTATCAAATCGAGAAAAACTACAACAGCCTGCGGTCGGAAGTGCAAAAAGTTTTAATAGCATAGACAAGTTGGATCAAAAGAGCAACTTATCCGGCGACGAAATTGCGAGAAGGAACAAGGAGACCATAAGTCAGTTGCAGGTAATGTGAGACTAAGCTTTTGAACAAAAAAAACAACATCAATTGTTAAGGAATTAATTAAGCATCAGGTTGGTTGGATTACTTAATAATTTCTTCATTTAATTTCAACTTCATTTAACTTCAACTCAAAAATTTCTTCACTTAATTTCAACAAATAATGAAACATCAATCATACCTTACTAGATTATGTATTATGAGGTTGAGCTGTATTGCCTTCTGCAACCATGAATAATAACTAGTATGGATTGGACCTAAAAAAAAAATATTTTGAATATCAAAATTGTGTGAAATATAAAATTACAACAAAGTACTCCCTCTTTGTCATTTGCTGTAATCTGTTATACTCACCATATTTTTGTAGCTTCAAATAAAAAGCAAAACGAAAAAACAACGTAGTCTTGAAAATAATAAGCCAGCGGGCATACTCAGCCCGAATCCACAAATAAGGATTCAAGTCGAAGATACTGACAGTGTCGAGAAAGCTGTACCGCCCAAACGGAATCCGCCGTTGGCAAAGACAACCAGAAGTAAAGCAAGGTAACATTTGGAAAACACAAATTTTTGTCTTGTTATCATTGTTGTTCTATTTTAAAGCAGGCATCAAAGTTTAGGTGAGCCCAACCCGAACCCTCCGATACCCGACCATTCGAAACGTAATAAACTGCACGAGCCTTCACGGTCACTGGATAGTGGTACTTCCTCAAAATCTAGGTCGAGACCACGATCAAGGTCTAGGCATTTGAATGAGGATGAGCTACCACCAGCACCACCTCCTCCTAATTGTTCGCCTAGAAATTCTGATGGTATGTCAAATATATTTTAATCGCATTATATTTTTCAAGATCTACTTATACATGGTGATTAACGTAGCCTGTGCATTAGCTTGCAGGTGGATTAGAAGCCGTTTCTAAAAGGTGCCTCAACAAGAAATTGAATTTTAAATTGCGCGCGTCAGCCATATTGGGCATGTGTTTAGAGAAAACATTGACGTTTATCATTTGTAAAAACTCATTACAGTAATGGAGAAAACTTTACACTGACAACGCGCAGATTACGTGAACATTTCGGCGTACATATTCATCCTTCGCGGCGCACTGTTGAAAATATGATCAACAAATTTCAGCGGATATTTGCACTGAAAACCGAAACAATTGCCAGGCGTCGTCTTGGAGGGTCTACCGTGAACATTGTCGCCATGAGACCAATTGTTACCGAACATCCAAGTACTTCCGTCCGGCATCGCGGTCAGGATTCAAACGTACGCTACAACGAATTTTCATGCCTACAAAATACAGTTGACACAACAGCTGAAGCCAAATGCGCCTTATCGCTAAAGATTATTTTGTTTTGGAATGCATTGTCAACTAAGTGTTGTTCCATCCAGTTGGCAAAGCTTCTGCGCTGTCCATGATCGGCTCTTGTGTCACCTGTAATTGATGCAAATCTTTTTCCAAGATTCACAGCAGCGATGACCTTCCAAGACGACGACGTACTACTAACACTTGTCTCGTCTTTCAGGGCAAGTGTCCACTTAAATTTGTTGATTAAATATTCAACAGTGTGTCGCGACGAACGATGATGTACACGTAATCTGCGTATTGTCACAGTACAGTTTTCTCGGTTTCTGTAATGAGTTTTTACAATTAAACGTACCTCAAGAGTGTAACGCGGCATTTCAGTATATGTCAATGTTTTCACCACATGCGCAATATGGCCGACTTGACGTTTGACAGGCAGAAATGCATGGCGCGCGATTTAAAATTCAAGTTCGTGTTGAGACACCCATTACTAATCCACCAACAAACTGAAAAACTACTAATGGACAGGTTACGTAAATTAGGGTGTATATTTTTTAGGTTTTGGATTTACATATTAGGTTCTTTTACCTTGTATTCAGCAAAACAGCCTGACAATATGCCTACTTTCAGAAATTTGCAATTCTGCGGCCCTATTTAACATCCTGTCTCAAAACAACTCTCAAGTAAAACCGCTTTTAGAAAATTTCATATTTATACGAAATTTGTGTATTATGTACATTATACAAACCGGAGCAATCTAATAGAAACATAAGACGAATTAACTTGTCCCGGCTTAGACGAATCGAAGCGGTGCTGCTGACGTTTAGTATAGTCGAGCTGTCGAAGATGCACGAATTTGATTAACTTGTAGGGACGATCAATGATCCACCGTGACGATCCTGCAGTGAAATAGGTATCAGTCAACTGGTCCCATTGAAGCCTAGTGTATATTTTTCTAATTCCAATAAAATATGTTCAATATTCAAAAATGTTTCCAGTTAAAAGTCGGGCTTTTAGATGGATTTTGAAAGAGGATGCTGAATACGGCCACTGATATTTTAAAACTGTTTTCACTGGAATCTTCCGTATCTATTTTGCCATTTATCAAAATGCTGAATATTTTCTTGTAAACTAAGAAATATTGAATAAACCTTAGACCTGTCATTTTGCTGCAATGCCGTGTGTACTCTTCAAGAATACACTCTTGAACTCACATACGCAGCAGAATAAATTTCACTAATTAAAAGAAACTAGACACTCTTTAGTCCAAGAAACGGGGATCTGAAAAGAGGGTTTACCTCAACATAATTAGAAGTTAACATTTTTTGGGGGGGATCGGTTCATTTTCAATGTACTTCCATAGGGTTTTTCGTTAGGGGTGGTTTTTAGGGGTAATTTGCGGTTTATGGAGAACGCTGCTCAAAGGGATGGTCCAATAGCAAAAAGTTTCAAATGATTATTGTAGCTGAAGTTTTTTGCTATAAAAAACTCAGTCATAGCATCCTTCTATCTTCTATAGTTTTTTTTCTGCAGCGTCTTGAATACTAGCATGTTTTTATTCAAGGTCACTGAATCAACGTTTCACCTGTTCACGCGTAAACAGGTGAAACGTTGATTCAGTGACCTTGAATAAAAACATGCTAGTATTCAAGACGCTGCAGAAAAAAAACTATAGAAGATAGAAGGATGCTGTCGCTGAGTTTTTTATAGCAAAAAACTTCAGCTACAACAATCATTTGAAACTTTTTGCTATTGGACCATCCCTTTGAGCAGCGTTCTCCATAAACCGCAAATTACCCCTAAACACCACCCCTAACTAAAAACCCTATGGAAGTACAAGGTCGCAAACTTAATATGTTAATAAGCACGTGAAAATGAACCGATCCCCCCCAAAAAATTTTAACTTCTAATTATGTTGAGGTAAACTTCCTTCATTGCTTGGCCTACTTTTCCAGTATCTTAATCGAATATTTGATGCTTTTTTTCACTTTTAGCGACAAATTCTAATAAATGAATAAGGGTAAACAGTTGCAAGTATACTCGCCCTCGTTCTATGGCTTTGTTTCACATAACTTTGAGTCAATGAAAGTTTCTCTATCAAAAGTTTTATTTATCCACAAATTTGTTTTGAAGAAAGTTTTTATCAAACTCACCGGCATAGCAGTAAAATGGAAATGCAAGGTTTGTTTTACTTATTTACTGCTCTAAAAATAAATTAAAGATCCACTTGTTTGTATTTTTTGGCATTCTTCCGTGGTCTTTCCATTAATCAAAATTACAAACATGTCATTATTAAATTTTTCAGGTTTAGCAATTCGGGACTTAGAGCCAACATAATGGTAAAATAGTAGAGCCTGAAATATTCCCCTTTTAGGACAAAACCATTATTTGTTTTTTTTCCCCATATTTATGTCTTATTTTTAGAAACAGTTTTCTTTAGAGTATTTGTGTGGAATTTAGTACATGTTAAACAGCTTGCATTTTTGCTTTTAGACAAAAATAAAATATTAAAAACAAATTTGTTTAATTGTTTTTACTTTCAAACTATTATTGCATCTGTGTTTTTTGTTTAAATAATTGTATGGCTTCATTGTCAAGGTATCCATGTGGTTCCGAATAAACACCCTCTATTCATATCTTTAAATTTTTCAAAGTCTGACGCCTCTGGTTTTTTTTATATCAAAAAAATCAGCTTAGGCCACTGTTTTTGGTTATTTAATATATTTTGAGATGAAAATTTTTTATAAAAATCTAGACTAATCTTAGAGCATGCCTTATTTCCTTCTTATATTTTTTCTTTCCACAACTTAACCAATTATGCCACACCAATAGTAATTTTGCATTTTCCGTACTATCTGTAAATTAAGAAAAAAAAAACAAAATTTAAACTCAATTAATATTTTATTTTTAGGTAAATCGCCACTGGATCGTTTGTCTCGTGATGATCTTGTAAAATTGTGGAGGAGCTCAGAGTCTGAGCTTCGCAGCCACCTGCTTAAAGCAATAAGAGATAAAGAAGAGCCTTCTGATCCGACTTGAAAATGAGCAATCGAAAATTAGGATTTAAAAAAAAAAACTTCGAAACACAATGTCTATTTGTTGTTAAAAAGATGAAAAAAATACGTCGCGCGGTCTTCTCGAAATTTGTATGACACTTTTAAAAACCATCCAAATAAGTTTTAAAAAAATATGTAATAGATATCAAACGAAAATTTCTAGTTTATATAGGTAACTTAGATCTATATTCTTGTTTATATAGAATTATTTATCATTGGTACCTAATTTACAAGGCCTTAGATTGTACAGTGATATTTTCCAAAATGACCACTTGAAGTTACCTACCTAAAAATAGGTAACTTCGAACTCTGATAAAATTTACGATAAGTTCCAGAGCCTTTTTAAATCTATATAACTTAAGTTAACGTCATCTTTTGCGAAGCTGAGTTGCAGTTTAAAAATTAATAAGATAATTATACTGCCAAATTAAATTAAATTTTAGCAACTATTTCGTAAAAGATTGATAAAACAAAGTCTTATGCATTTTAATGATAAACTTAATATTAGAACAGAGAAAATATTATAAGAGGTAGTGTTATTGAAAAATGGAAAGTGGACTTACTTACTAATAATTTTATTATTATTCACCATGTGGATTGAAATTTTTAGCAGAAATTTAAAAAAAATACTAGAGATGTCTCGGTGTACGTCGTTTTTCATTCAAGGGCCTGGAATTAACCAATATTCTTTCGAATTTTTTTTTGTTCAAAGGGCCATATTTTGGGAACCAGGATACTTATCGGCACGAAATTTTGTCTATTTGTAGATCTTGATTGGGGCTTCAAAAAAAGTTATGTGGGGCACCGAGCTCTAGGGCTTTGTTTTCGAGTTATCAGCTTTGAAAGTTTTCCAAAATTTAAGACAGAAATTGCTTTGTGTTAGCTTAGTCACATTTTACAATTTTTTTGCTTCCATGGAATCACCAATGATAAATATTTTTTGAATAATAAGGTATTACTACCCAGAGAGAAATTTTTGTGCCAAATAATTATATTCCTGGAGTTGGGCTTATTTCACAGTCGAAAGGCAAAAAGAACAAATCTTACCAATTGGCTAATGGGCTTCAGCTCAAATCGACTTGGTGCATAAAGTTTTTGATTGAGATCCAAATTGAGTAATTTTCAGCAAATCCGCGACATCTCTAATATTTACTTTTTTCAGTGTGCATTGTATCAAACCTAATGGTGTTTTTGATTTTTTTCGTGATTTCTTTAGCTTACCTACATACCTTACTATTTTATTAACGCTAATCGTATTGAAAAGAGCAAAAATTGTGAAAAAGATGGGTCCAACAAATAGGAATAGCGTGGACGAGAACGCGCGTGGGTCTTTTTTGTTTCGTTCAATTTTTTCTGTTCAAGTCCATAACAATGTGAGTCAATTTAACTAAGGATTTTTCTCCGTCTAATTCCTATATTATAGGTATCATTCGATTTTATCCTACTGTTGATATTTTAGAGTTTATTAAAATATTATAGAAATACTATAATACATTTTAAAGCCTAGCACATAAGTTTTAGTCGAACTGTTTGTAGAACGAGACACGTATAGGTACATTTTAAAAAGAACAGAAAACATATTGGCCTTCAAACCTTTATAAAACATAGAAATATACCTAGGTATATAATATATTATACTATCCGTAAAATTGAGAATAAGTGAAATATTTATGAAATAATCAAAAAGATTTCCACAACAATTCAATTATTTATTTGATAGGCAGCAATTACAAGCAAATAAGAATTATTGGCAATTAACATTGATAATCAATAAAATATTGATAATTGCCCATTTAGCCCAGTCAAATGATAAATTTTCCAAAACAAAATTACGGAAGTTTTTTTTTCTCAACGGTTCTATGTTTCCGAGGCTGATGAATCCGAATTTATGATTTGCTGCCTTGCAGGAGGTCGGCTTCATAACCAAAAATGCAAAAAATCTCAATTTTTCAGCAATTTTTTCAATTTTTTGCTTTTATCTCAAAACCTATATGTTTTTTGAATATAAGCGTACTATACAAAATTAAAATACATAAAATTTCCTACAAAATTTACTAGTCATCTTTGACTTTATGATAAGCGGTCTCTGCGCTAGAGCTCAATGAAAAAATTTAATTTTTTTTTCTATTTTTACAAAAACGTCCAAAACACCCACTTTCATCCACTGCATTCCGATCAGTACATAAGAACCCTTATGATATCACGCGTGAATACATTAAATATCATAAAAAAGATGTCTGCCATATTTAATTTTGTCATAATTTTTTTTATGAGAAGCATTTTTTAAATACCAAGCCATGTTTGATGGAAACATTAAAAGATTATATTTACAACTTATTAGGTTGCATTAATGAAACTGAAAAAAAAAATACGAAATGACTGAACACGTGCCCAGCATCATCATTCCTTTTAGTATCGGTCCTCCCATCTGAAAAAAAAATGAGGCATTTAGCGGTAGATGATGAGTACTCTAGAAGAAAATTGGTATAGTATAAATAGAAAAAACCAACCTGACGTCATGGCTGCAATTAATTTAGACGTTTCCATTTGGATTTCGATCGTCTACTAGACGGTCGAGTAATCCAGGTAAAGGGTTTTGGATAATCGGAGGTCCAGACAAGGAGTCAGGAGCTGTGGGAAGTTCAGGCTGAATAATGAATTGTGACTTTTCTTCTACTGAAAAAAAAATATTACATTGAGAAGTGTAAAGCCCGTATTAAATCTGTGTATTTTTCTGTGTATTTCTTCATGTAGTTTAGGGTGCCAAAACTATTTTGTTTTTCATAATGCTGCTTTATGTTGCGTTTGAAGTTTTTCAGTTGTTACCCTGAACTACATGAAGAAATAGGTACACGGAAAAATACACAGATGTAATACGAGCTTAATACTAGAAAAAACTAAGCAAAAAGGCATGTAATGAAGCAAAATATTATATAAATTAATACTTTCTGTCTCTTCAGACAGTGAGACTTCAATTGGCTTATCCAGATCACCTTTCCCTTCTGCATCATATCTATTGTCGATGTTGGAGCACGACCCTTCACATTGCTGGCACAGTTTTGTGCAGAACAGTCCTCTCCGTTTACAGCCACACCGACCGACGTAGGCAACCTGTCTTGCATTTGCAGGATATAAGCTGGAGAAGCCTCTCGGGAGCCGGGTGTTTTGATGTGGTAATGGGAACCAACCCATTCCTTTTCAACTTCCAACACCACTTTTCTGGATCCAAGTAGTTTCCTATCCACTGTTGCACCTGATGAAAAACCCTAAAGGCATGTTGTTGTGCGGCCGCTTCAGTGGGAGGTAAGGACGCCGTGTTTGCTAATACTTTGTAAGTTGATGTCAAGTATTGCTCGTGCCTCAGTTTGTTGAGCGTTATGTTTGGGTGGGTTGGGCTTACGTTATAAATAGAATCCACAAATTTTTCACTGGCAGCTATAATTTCATTTGGATCAGCTGAAGGATCAGTGAACTTTTCAACACAAGATCCCAGATCCGGATTTTTGGTAAGAGTTTTGAGAAATTTGATCTTGCCCTGATTGAATAATGCAGACGTGGATTCGCAACAACTCATTGCATGGAGAAAGAGCAGGTGGTCGGCAACACTCTTCTCCACCGAAGTTTCTGGTTGGTAGAGAAGCTGAGGTGATTTGCCTCTGGTTTGAGAAAATACACATTGGGACATTATTACACACACTTTTGTGAGCTGAAGCGAGAGATTCTGCTGTTCGAACTATCAGTGTGTCTGCATCATACACTGCCTGTTTCGAAGCGATTCTACGTTCATTGAATTTTCTCATCAGCATAGTAATTAGCCTATCCTTGTTTTTCGCATTTGATAAAAAATTTGTTTGAGAAACTGATGGTGTCATGGTACTCGTAAATTGTACTTCCACCGACTGTTTCTTAGTCGACCTCCTCAAGCGTTCCATGGACTTGGTACTTTTCTGTTCATCAAAGTACCCATCGAACACAATTGTCGCATTTTGTTTGTACTTACTTCATACATAATGTGTATATGATTCGCAAATTTCTTCAAATATATGACCACTCGACCATATGACTCTGTGCAATTAAAAGCCTCCATCAACTACGTACTGCTGTTCAAGTGCGTAGTGTTTGGAAGAGGTGTAAATGCTTTGTATAAAGCAGATTTTCTCCCTTTTCGCATCTCGGTCTCATCCAACAAAGATAAAAGGGATATGGAGTAAATTCGCAAGTTAGGAAATTTTCGAGTTTTTCGTCTGACTGCTTGGCGACAACAATTCTTTGAAAAAGGGTATATGGCTTATGACCACGGGATGGTTATTAATGATGATGGAAGAGCTGATGGTTGCGAGGGGCAGCACTCGATCGATCCGTTTGAACTTGACACTCTTGAAGTATTTGCCAACAATTCCTCTGATACCCTTGGTTCCCACCTCCCTGTACAAGTGACAATTGATTTTATGATCTCCTAGAAGCCCTTTGCTGATTGATATTAGTTCTGAGGTTTTTGGGAACGGTGGGTGTTAGCAGAATCATTCCAACATATTTATGTTCAACTATTGTCAAGATTTATTCTCGCATCACGGCTGTCCTCTTGCTGCTCGGTCGTTCCAAAGTTCACATCGCAGAAATCCTCAATTGCATTTGCGATATGCTGGAGCGAATTCATTCCCAACATCCATCTTGTCAATATGCCCTCACTTAATCCGCATGCTCTACTCAACCCTTCTCAACCTTCATATGCTTCATGAGATGCTGTTCAATACACATATCGCTCCATGTTCCGCTCCAGCATTTGTAAGTATGTCGAATAGTGAGCCTCCTTTTGGAAAGGAATGATTGAAATTCCTCAGGTGGAATGGACTGCTCTTATGTGAGCAAATGCGCGCACTTGGCATATAGGTAGTGCCCGCTGGCATGGAAATATGGTACAATGGCGTATATGACTTGAGGTGTAGTTTCCAATTGTCCATCCGCTCAAATTCAATGAATTTCAAGATCAATGTTATCATCTGGAAATAGGTACCCAATCCACAACTTCGAAGTGGGGCAATATTTGATGATTCATTGTCGTCCAGCAAAAGACCATTTCCTTGGAGCTCGTGTACTTCGTTACGGTCTTGGTGCCTTTGCTAACGGCGTGCTTAGCTCCGGGTAATAACTACCTAACTGCGGTCTGGATATCTCTGCTGATAATGATCGATCTCTTGTTGTAGTGAGCCAGACGGGACGTTTCGGCAGCGATCCTTTCGAAGATGTCGTTGACGAAAGAGTTCATTATAGACATCGCCTTACTGGAAATTGCAGTATCGGGATGAACTTGCTTCAAAATTTTGTAAATGTAGATGGCATAGCTCTCCTTCTTCCTGCGCTTCTTCTTTTTGTCTGTCTTCGAAATGTTTTTTTGGGCCTTTCCGGCTTTTGTCGCAGCTTTTCCACTAGTCTTCGGCGGCATGTCTGTCAGTCATTCACAACAGTGTTAACTCATAAATGGTCAGAACTAGAATGGCAAGATTTTGAAGTCGGGTTTCGAATTTATTGGAAATCTCTTTTCCGCAATCTCTCTCATGTGCCTCTAATAACTCACTTCGATCCCCGCTGTACAAAAGTTGCTCAACGTCCAACTGTAACACTGAAGGCAAGTCTAGCGACTCCATAATGAGCGTACCAATAGCTCGAAAAGCCAATGTGTGTCCTCTGATGGCTCTGGCAGAAGCATGGCCTGTCATAATCGTTGCAGTGCTATTGACAGCATAGACGGTCTTGAATAGTTCCGACAGACCACTACCTTCCATAATATATCCGACATCTCCCATGAAACAAATAAGTAAGTGAAACCTACCTAATTTTACGACCACGTTCTGTAGCTCAAGGTCTCCTACTCGACTTGCTAGCACATCGCGCGCCTTGAGGTACAGGGGTTGATCAAAGGTGACAAAAGTTGTTTGCTGCCCCAAGGAATGTGCCTTTTCAGCTGCAGAAAGCAACGATGTGTAAATCGCATCGTATTCTTCAGGAGGCGCATTTATAAAAGGCTGGCATTCTATAAATGTTGTGTGGAATTTCTTTGGTTATTTCCTCCATAAATCCATTGAATCCAGAAACTCCTGGAAGATTTTTAAATTTGCTGTACAGCTACAGCAGAAAGAGCTGAAATTATGGTCTATGTATCGTGAAACAAGCTACTTAATTCATTGATCAGAATAGCGGCTATGCCTACATCATAGTTTCTTTCAAATTGTTTCAATGGTACAGGTCCCAAGTTTCCAACGGCTTGTGCTGATATGTTTTTTAGTCGTGCAACCTTCTGACCGGGAACAACAGCACTGTTGAGGGTAACACATCGGATACTTCCCATTGTGTGGAAGGTATTTCGACCATCCAGTGTTTGAATGTTGAAATCTGCGTTGTCATACACCATCTGAGAAAGTGCTTGTTGATCAACTGCCAGGGGAGGATGCATAATTGACGAAACTTCAAGTCGAGTTGCTCCATTGTATGAGCAACACAATCCCATGGAAGATAAAAATTCTAATAATTTGCGGGAATCAAATTTTTTATAAATAAATGCTGCTAAGCCAATTTGAAGGGGAGAAAGAAATGAAGCAGGCCGCACAGCACTAATGATGCTATGCGCAGGAAAATTCTGGAGAAGGACATTCTTCTTTCTCTGGTAGCTTCTAAATATTTTCAAACCAGGACTTAGTTATATTATTTTGTATCCAGTGCCTGTCAAACATGCAAAGTAAGGCGGGCTTGTTGTAATCAAAATATCATCGCCGTATTTTTGAACGAGGTGCCTCCTAATTGTGTTTGGATGCGGATGGAAATCACCTTTAATCTGTTGCATCAGTTCTTCCATTGTAAATTGACATTTTTCGAAACAGCAAAAACAATTATTCAAGGATATAACCAAAAAAAAAAACTTGTAAATATAGTATTGCCGACACTCCAGTGTGGCACTTAAATATTCTTAGAACGATTGCGAAATTCATGTCTATAATGAAAGGACTGAAAAAGCCGATTTTTTTTTTTCAACGAAATTTGGATTTACAATTCGTGATTCGCATCTATATGAACTACGCTTAACACAACACCGCAAAAACAGGCAGTTGCCACGGGAATGTAGTGGAAGGAATGATAGTATTCGCACCTTAGGTCCGCCTGTCATGTCGCATTTTACAAACTAAGTTCTTTAACGCTCTTTTACGTTGAATTAAGTTTTTTGTTGATCACTCGGTTATTTATCGACTTGTAATAGGTGAGACTAGGCGCTTTTCTGGAAATTCTAAAAATACCAAAAAATCGTTGTTTTTTAGCAAGCTCTAGCGCAAGTACCGCTTATTAGAAAATGGCGGATAAATAATGTATTTTGTAGGAAATTTTATTTAATTTAATTTTGTATAGTACGCTCATAGTCAAAAAACCAATAGGTTTTGAGATATAAGCAAAGACCTCCTACAACGCGGCAAACCATAAATTCGGATTCAGCACCCTCGAAAACATATAAAACCATTGAAAAAAAAAAAAAACTTTGGCAATTTTGTTACGAAAACGTGTTTTTTGAATACGCATTTACTGGACTAATTAGGAAACACCTCGTCTGAATTAAAATAAGAACAAAACCCAGAACATTAAAATTGATTACGAAATCGTGTATTTTTGATTGCCAAGTAAGAGAAACTCCGCTCAGAGAGTTTTTGATAAAAAAAAAATCCACAGGAAGCTTTATTTGTTTTAAGGTAGGTACGTCTTCTTGTCAATAACGTTTCATATATAAATTCACTTTAAACGAAAAACCCAGAGAAAATATAATCCTTGCAATATCATAAATAAAACCGTTGCCAGATCAATAAGAAAATCAACATTTTCCACGATTGATCCCGGACATTGAGTCTTCAGTAAGACCTCTATAGACTTTGTGTTTGTTGCAGTACTCTCTGTTCGACTTTTTTAGCAGATGCCAATCGAGTGGTTTTTTGACAGGTCCTTCTGTAGACGTTGTGCTGGGCCTAATTCATTGATTCCTTCACAGAACTGTACCTCTAGGTTCGTTTTTGGATTTTTTTTGAGAATATATTGTACTCTGTTAGGGCTGTCCTGTAGGCTCTAGTAGTTTTAGCCTTATTGAACGACTTTCTGGCCGCTTACATTTTTCTTAACCCAATTAGAACTTAAACATTCTTCGATATTATTCAAACTCGTGCTATTTTTATCAATTTTTGTTTGCCGTAAAATGTTTTATAAAGGTTTTTTGGTTTTATTTTAGAGCATCTATGTCTATTTATAATAATTAACTATGCTGGATATAGTGAAATAAAAACCTACTTGAATATCTTGTATTTCAGTTTTTTGATCGATTTTTCACTTATGAGAGATCTAAAAAAATTACACTACACTTACCATCACCAAATACTGGCAGTACCATTTAATTTTTGGTTTTACTACATGTAAATTTACATTCTAAAATACAAAATATTCTAAACTTTAGCTGGTCCTAAAGTTTAATCATAACCAAAGTGCGAAGCGATGATTCTGGATTGGAGTTGGAGACACAGGTACTTTAAATATGTTGTGCAAAAAAATCAAATGATTATTTTTATTCTATATTTTATAAAATTGTGGTCAAAGTTTTAAATTATTATGTGTTTTTGATAAATAATCTAAATTTTTTAATAATTTATCAACCACTTTGCCTTAAATTATTCCGCATCAAAATTCTTTCTTCAAATTATTTTTAAATTGCAAAATTACTGTTACTTAAAGTTTGGTCTTATGAACTTAATCAAATATCTGTTTCAAGTTAACCATTGCTTGTCTTCAAGTCTATGAAACCAAAATTTGTTTAGTGATTTTATAATAGAGATAAAATGCATGTAAAATAAATTATATCAAACTCAATATCAGAGCACCGAAATATAAATCATAATAGCAAAAAATTAAATTTACAAAAATTATATTATGTTGTTACTAAAAATTCATGTTATATTTTAGGCTTCTGATGTTTCTGGTAATTATAAAAATCAAGTAGGTACTTGAATAAGTACCTAATCATCGAAATAACAAAATTCATATTTTGAGGATCTATTATTAGGTATAAGATTTTAACACGTAACTCGTTTTAAAGCACAAAATATTATTGAGGTAAGATTTTATTGAAGAACAAACAGTTTTATAGAAAATTAGTAAATTCTTTATATTTGAACAAAGCTACAAACGGTTGTCCCTATGGACCGATTTTTTCAAATTAAATTTTCAACAAATGCAAGAAACTCACTGAAAAACCACGCCCTAATTAAATTTCTATAAAGCAGTTTTCTGGAAATTTGACTAAAAATGTGTTGATTTGAGATGTACAAAATGTAAATAAAATATAGGATACTCGAAAAACATTTGTAAATTTTAGATAATTTAAAAAAAGATTTATTGTTGAAAAAATATAACGATCTTAGACGAACCATCTTGTGTTTCATTTGGTATAAACACTATTTTTCATGCAGCTATGGAAATAATTATGTAAAATTACGGAAAAATGGTAGGTACCTACTATTCCTTTGAACGCACGCACATATAGAACTAACCGCCAGAAGTTGTGGGAAATATTTCCGGAAAAAATACAAAACTCTTGATAATATAGAACTTTTAAATTTGAATATGAATATCAGCGTTCACGGATAAAGTCACAAATGAAGACAATACAATTTGCGTAGATCCTCACTATTTTTTCTTGTCCATCTCAGGATTTTGTCATAAGAAAAACTAGTATCAAACTTCTTTTTTAATTCTGAATGTAATTTATTTTTCAACTTTTTAGCCCTCTAAAGGCGCCCATAATTTGAAGTACTTAGATATATCTTTCAGATGAGAAAACCATGAAATCAATTTATTTTTTAATACTTCAACGCCCCCCTATAAGGACTTCATCATTAGAAGGAGTTTTGTTTTCTTGCACATGAGCACGAACATTGCAATAACTAGTCAGCTTTGACATGCCGAACAGACCTCGTGTGAAAAGTTTTCCTGCGTTCCAGTTGGCAACATTCTGTTTGGTGCGCGAAAAAAATAGAATTTGCACCCCGTTTTTAGAGAATCGATTAAAAATTAATTGGAATAATGGCAGAATCCGAAATAAAAGAACAGAAAGAGGAACCGAAAAAGATCGTCCATACGTATCCGCTAATAAGGGTGAGTCATTCGCGATAGCTATAAAACGGCAGTTGGGGCGGTTATTGATTTTATTTAATGCAGCATTCCGATATGCCCGACGAAATGAAAACGGAGACTATGGAAATGGTTGTGACGGCCTGCGAAAAACATTCAGCCAGCAATGAAGTAAGTATTTTGAGTAAATTTACTTGGAAAAATGCATTCACAAAAATCTAAAAAATAGTGGATATCAATAAAGATTCACATACCTACTTACAAGTTCAATAAAAGTTATACAAGATAAGGATAGCATTAGAATCAGAAACGAAATTTTACAAAATCGATTGAATCTTTTTCCTCAGTTTGTGAAGTGATGTTTCCAAATGAAGAAATCTTTAACGTTGCCACTTTTCCCCTTATATAAAATGGCATAGTCAAATTCGAAATCCGACGTTTCGTCTCTAGTCGACCTTCATCAGCTTTATTTTTTTGAATACGGTCATTAATATTTTATTTTGTGTAAGCTTTTCATCCCCTCTAAGCAGTGATGTATGAAAACTATCGAGAAAATCATTGGTTTTTAAGCTATTCTGTAGTAGGTATTTGAGTGGCTTAAATGCCAACCCTCTACAGGGAGTCCTTAGATAAACTTGACACATTTTGCAGGTATAGTCTGTACACCCAGAGGTTACCCGTAAATTGTAAAATACAAAGCTGACAATAAATCCTTTTCAAACTAATTTTAAAGTTTTTGAGTTACCTACGTCGAAAATCAATGTCTATAAAGTAGTTTAGTAGTCTATTTAAAATTTACTTCATAAAAAAATATTACTTGACAAAATTATATTTTAAAGTAACTTTAAAAAATGGTACACCAGCACCTGAATTGATATAGAACCCGTAAAAGTTTTTTGAATAAAATTTATACCGAAATTCCAGTGCTTCCCAAACAAAGCGAAATTTTGTGTTGTGTTAGATAATAATTATGTTTTAGCTATAAACAATATGTAATAGTAATAATAATAAAAGTATAATAATCTATACTCCGCATTAGATGAATATATTGCATTTTAAATAAATACGAAATGTAAGTACCTACCTATCTTTAAAAAATATATTTCTTCACAAAATTTCAGGACCCACAAAACATTTTGAGAATTTCAGGTAGAGCCCAGCCCGTCCTCCATAGGCGCAACTAGGGGGGGGGGGGTGCTTGGGGGTGCTAAGCACCCCTAAAACAAAAATTAGCACTCCCATTAGGCAACCCACCATAGCACTACCTACAGTGGCACTACCTAACACCAATATAAAAAATTAGTGCAATCAAATTATTTATTTTTTTTGCACATTTGTACTTATTTACGTCATCGATGACATCATAATTTAGAAAAAAGTATTGATTAATTCATAGAGCACGTTCGCAATTATTACTGTTATAGAATAAAAAATTTCAACCGGGGCCGGTATAACAATATTACCTTAAAATCAAGACTAAACCTAAAATATACGGTTTTTATGTTATATTTACATTTAGGATGACGTCATCGAACAAGGTCAGACAATGTTTTCACATTGACATTGACATTGAAATAACGGCCCTAAAAAGATCATTGGAGTCCCAAATATATAAATTTATTACCTAAATATCATGTACGAACGGCAAAAGGTGATTTTTTGTTTGTTTTTATGATTGAAATCTCAAATATGTTCTAAAAAATTTACTTATTTAAGCAAATTCAAAAAAAAAATCACCCCTTACATTTTAATTTTTTTCTAAAAAACTTGCAAAGGAAAAATTTTGAAAATTTTCCAGGAATAAAAGGAAAATGGGGAACTCATTTTACGAAAATTTCAAAATTTTCCAGTGAGAAATCACTCCAGGATAAATTTTGAAAAACTAACTTTTTTAAGCAAAATTAGGGAGAATTCACCCTCTTACATTTTAATTTTTTTTCTAGAAATCTGGCAAAGGGAAAATTGTGAAATTTTTCCAGAAGAAAGAGAAAAGTGAGGAGCTCATTATAGGAAAATTTCAAATTTTTCCAGTGGAACATCACTCCAGGAAAAATTCTGGGAAATTAACTTTTTTAGGCAAAATTCACCCTCTTACATTTTAATTTTTTTTCTGAGAAACTGGCAAGAGGTAAATTGTGAAAATTTTCCAGAAAAAAGAGGAAAGTATAGAGCTTATATTATATTATAGCAAAATTTTAAAATTTTCCAATGAAAAATCACTCCATAGAAAATTCTGAAAAATTGACTTATTTAAGCAAAATTAAGGAAAATTCACCCTCTTACATTTTAATTTTTTTCTGGAAAACTGGCAGAGAAAAAACTTTGAAAATTTTCCAGGAAAAAGAGGAAAGTGAGGAGCTCATTATAGGGAAACTTCGAAATTTTCCAGTGAGAAATCACTCCAGGGAAAATTCTGGAAAATTGACTTTATTAAGGAAAATTCATCCTCTCACATTTCAATTTTTTTCTGGAAAACTGGCAAAAGAGGAAAAAGAGGAAAGTCAGGAGCTCATTATAAGAAAGTTTCAAAATTTTCCAATGGAAAATCACTCCAGGAAAAATTCTGAAAAAATGACTTTTTCAAGTAAAATTAAGAAAAAATCATCCTCTCACATTTCAATTTATTTCTGTAAAACTAATAAAGCAAAACTTGTGAAATTTTTCCAGGAGGAAGAAGAAAATGAGGAGCTTATTATAGGAAAATTTCAAAATTTTCTAGTGAAAAATCACTTCAAGGAAAGTCGAGAGGAAAGTTCTGGAAAATTGACTTTTTTAAGCAAAGTTCATCCTTTCACATTTCAATTTTTTTCTGGAAAACTGGCAAAGCAAAAATTCTGAATTTTTTCAAAAGAAAAAGGAAAGTGAGGAGCTCATTATAGGAAAATTTTAAAATTTTCCAGTGAAAAATTCAAAGAAAATTGACTAATTTAGGCAAAATTAAGGAAAATTCACCCTCTTACATTTTAATTTTTTTCTGGAAAACTGACAACGGGAAAATTTTGAAATTTTTACAAGAGAAAGAGGAAAGTGAGGAGCTCATTAGAGGAAAATTTCAAAATTTTCCAGTGAAAAATCACTCCAGGAGAAATGTATTTACATATTTTCGGATAACTGAATAAACTCTATTCTAAGTTGGAAAATGTATTACAAAACAATAATTTCGAAAGTGCTCTATGAATTAATCTATGACTTAACTTTTTCTCTAAGTTATGACGTCATCGATGACGTAAGTAAAAATCTTCGTGCCGTGCAACGAACTATATGTTTGTTTGAAATTTCAGATATAAAAAAACTTATTTTTCAAAAAAAAAGGCAAATGATGACGTGCACAAACCCTCATGAAACTAACTTTTTTTTTTACGCGTCTCATCAAACCCCATAAAAAAAAAATTAAAAAAAAAGGTGCTGCAGCAACCCTCAAATTTGGAGCCTAGTTGCGCTTATGCCGTCCCCTCTTTATATTTCGCATGATTTATAACCATATCGTGTTTTCCAACTTAGGAGTAAACTCTCGGTGCACAGACTTTAAATATTTCGCAAACGAGAAAAGACAACGAGATGCGGTTTGTCCTGGGAGAATAAGATCTTTTTGAAGTTTTTTTTTCCCAGTATTGCCAAATCCTTAAACTTGCTGAAATTTGGTTTTACAAACATATATTTTTTAAATTATCTTGAAATCACATTGTAAAAGTTGCACTTTGTTAAAAAGGGCACCTACCATCAACCGGCAAAAAAAAAATACTTCAAGCAATTAGGAGGACTTCAAACTTTCAGGATTTATTAAGTAGGGTATGCTGCATTAAAGCTCAATATGTTTATCTCAAAAAACTTAAGTAAAAGCATTTGCTTCTGTTTTATTCATATGCATATGAGCCATTGTACGTTTTTACAATAGATATACGCATGCGGCACAGGTCTACCCACGGCATTTACTTCATGTCGCACGTTGCATGTTTGATGTTTCATTGGTGTACGATGACACTAAAGTCGACGCAGGCCACGTCGCAAGAATGACAGATGATAGGTGGACGAAGAAGATATTGGAGTGGCGAGAGATGCTGCACACAGAAGCTGGGGTAGACCGCCGACTCGATGGACAGATGATATCAAGAGGATATCTAAAAAGTGGATCCAAGATGCCCAAGACCGAGCAAGATGTATTAGATTAAGAGAGGCCTATGTCCAGCAGTAGACGAAACTGAAATTTTCAGGGATTGTAGTCCTCCACTGGGATAAGAATCGTTGAAAATTTCAGCTTTCTATCTCTAATAGAAAAAAAAAGGTATGATTTTTTAAAGTTTACAAAAATCTAAATCATAAGGTACCTACCCTAGTACTAAAATGTTGAAATTTTAATTTTTTTTTTGTGTTTTAATGATGCTTTGGAATCCCCCAAACTCCAAAATTATTCCAAGATATAAAGCCGAAATCTTTGAAAAAAGGCACTCGGAAAATTGATAATATCACCCCAAATTGCCTAACACGATTTTATTTCTGAAACTATAGATCCAAATGAGCTGAAATTGAGTTATTATTTTTTTAAAGATTTTCCATAGGGTTCCACATCTATCTTTTGACTGGTGAAAAATACAGTCTCTTTCAACATTCTATCCATTTTTTTTTTTTTTCAAAATCGGTAAGGTAGAGGGGGGCCCATTCAACCATTTTATACAAAATAGTGGATAACTAATGTGAAAATATACGCAATGTTCCAAAATATAGCATGTTCAAAACTTTACGACTTATGTTGAAAAACTGTTATAACATTATTGGTTCAAAACATTGGAGCCATAAAAAAAAATATTTTTCGAAAACCCTGTATATGGTTGAATGTGTCCCGCCTAAGGGGCACATTCAACCTTTGCTAGGGGCAGATTCAACCACCCTGATTTTGGGAATAAATGAGTTCAAAATATGTTTTTTTTTGTTTAAATTGAGCTTTTTATTAAAATTTAAAACAAACAGTAACATATAAAAGAACTATTTACCTACAAACTGAAAGCCCCTCAAGGAAATGATAAGCATTTTACATACAAAAAATAGGAAATGCCAAAAAGAAAATGATTTTAATAGACATTATAAACGAAGATAAACGTCGAATGTGAAAAGGCTGGCAGTTCTAGCAGTTTTTGCTGAATTCGGTTTTGGTAATTTATAAATCATGTCATTACGCTCAATGGTCGATTCATCATCAACTGTTGGGTAGAAAAAGGTATAACTGGTTGGTTTTCTTCGCAAAAATTTGACTTTATATTCGTTTTCGTTTATAATCTCTGTTACTTTTCCTATGAAATACTTGACTTGTGGTTTTTTCACAAGTAAAAAATCTTCCGCAACTATTTTGTCCTCAGGTCGTAAAACGAGAGGCTCATTTTCTTCCTCGCTAAAATCATCGCTGATATCGTCGGATTTTAAACTCAAATGTTCTACTGAGTTATCAGAACTACTGGAACTGGAACTCACTTTTCTTGCTCTTTTATAGTAGGCCTTGACTTTTTGACAATTGGTTGGGTTTATCAGCAAACACTTGTTTTGTGACTAACAATTCCTCTTGAATTTTTTTGCGGTTGTTTTTTTCGCGCTCAATTTCTTCCAATCGTTGCTTCTCCGGCGTATCAGTGAAAATTATTGATTTTCCGCGTCTGTCTTTTCCTCGGGCAACTTTTTTCACACATGGTCTGGGAAACGGTCTAACCGCTTCTGGAGTTAATAGAAAACCTAAAAAAAAATCGAGAATAATGTTTTTTATACTTATCAAATGCTTCGCCTCCTATTTATACCTTTTTTGGGCCTCTCCATATTTTCAGTATTTTCATCAGGCATACGCGATGTCGAAGGCTGCGGCTCAAAGCTTTTAACTGCTGAAGAAATAAAAATGAATTAGCCACAACGACAATAGGCTATTCATCTTACCTTACCTTCTAAATTTTTATCCTCTTTATCTGTCGCCTCAGTCACTGAAGCAGGCTGAACTGCACCTAAAACAAAAAAAAAAAGGTTACTTTCTATTTCTCAGAGTTACGCAAGTCAATTAATTCCCTTGTCAAGGGCTGATGGGTTTTCAGCATTAACGCTCGGTGATGGTCCTGAATTCGGCTGGTCAACGTAACTTGCAGCAAAGTCTTCTTCTTTGAAAGCAAGCCTGTTCAGGGGCCATAAACCTGGTTTTTCAAATGATTTTACTATATTTTTCTGAGAAAAAGCTAATTGGAATGCTTGTTTCGTTAAGTAAGCAATTTGGTTAATAGTTATAGGCTTTCCAGGGTTCATTGTCATCCAGTCATTGAAAGCAGAAACACAATAGTTTTTGAAAGGCCCATAGACTCCGACATCTAGGGGCTGGATTTTGTGCGATGTGTGGGAAGGTATTGATAGCATGACTATTCCATTATCGCAGCAAAAATTTATATCATTAACAGTTGTGTGAGTGTCATGATTGTCCAATAACAAAAGTATTTTATTGTCCTTGTCGCATTTGGTGTGATCTCTAATATACTCCAAAACTTCCAAAATCAAGTCAGATGTCATCCAACCATTAGAGCTTCTAAGGCTAGACTGGAAGTTGGGCCATCAATGAGATACTTGTCTGGATTGCGTATCCTAGGAAATACATACACTGGAGGTGAGGCGTTGCCGACAGCATTTATTATCCCAATGAATGTTGTCAATTCACCACGTTCGGCAGAGCTATTTTGACTGACTTGCTTTCTTCCCTTAGGAGCAACGACCTTCACAGGCTTTAAAACAGTTGCGACACCACTTTAATCCATATTATAAATCTTTTCTGGCCTGAACTGGTATCTCTTCAAAGCTGATGTGTAGTTATCAAAAAAACTAGAAACAGCTATCTTATTGAAACCGGTGGCTCTTGCCAAGCTCGTGCTTTCGGATTTCCTTAGGCTTAACTCGCTCTTGTTTTGATTCATGAAACACTTAAGCCAATCAATTCCAGCTCTTTGATTAGCATCCCAATTTCTGGGGTATTTGTTACAGCCAGGAAGGATGCATGCATATTGGTAGGCCAATTTTCTTATCTGTGAATATGTCATGCCATAATTCATGTCTGAACAAGTTTTAATGTATTTTACCAATTCCTTTTCTTGGGTATTGTCAAATACTTGAGTTGCGGTATATTTGCTTGAAAATCTGGCTCTTTCTCCAAGCTCTTGGTCATTACTTTCGTTTCCTGAATCTTCATTGAACATTCTATCTAGTTGCTCCTGAGTGTATTGTGCTACGTTTAACTTCATAAGCTGTCGCTGCCACCCTTTCAGACATATTATGACGCAAAACTTGTTGAATGGCATTTTTGAAACTATTTCCATCAAGAAAACTCCTGTTTGTTTTCTTTTTATAACTCCTCACCATCTAAAAAAATGTTAAACTAATATATTAGGTATACATAGCTTAAAATTAATTTATTGCAACAGCTCATCTTTGAATTTTTGTAAACATTCAAACATCAAGTTATGCGTAAAAATGCCGTTTTTGAAAAAAAGTCGAGTGGGGCAGATTCAACCACTGGTTGAAAGTGCCCCACGCATAGCTGGTCGAATCTGCCCCAGGGCATTTTTTGTTAAAAGACATAATTTTTTTGGCCGTGGCTAAAGTAACAGAGGTGTTACTATAATTATTAATTTAAAGTAACATCAGTTCAATGACGTCACTGATGACAACGTTACTTTTATTAGGGGCTATAGTAGAGTAATAGAGGTGTTACGCTAATTATTTTCTTGAAGTAACGTCAATATGTATAGCAATATGTAGATAGGTACTTTCTTTAGCAATTTAAAGTAAAGGTGATATTCTTGGTATTTGTTTTAGAGTAAAAATGGAAATATATAAAAAATAACCTGACTTTGAAGGATAGAATAGAATAGGTACCTATGAAACAGGCAGTATGGGCCAGGCAGGAAAGACACATTTCCCTATGACCCTGTCAGAAAGTGACAATTTTTTACCTTCTTTTCAGGAAGGAAAATAGTTATTTCCCCACCCTAGGGAGGAAAGTAAATTATTTTCCTTCCCAGGTAGAAGTTTTTTCATTGTAGATAATAGTTTTATGATAGGTATCATATATCTCCTCATGTGTAATGCAGGTATTAGGTATAGATTATCAATTACTATTATCTTGTTGTATGAAAAATCATATACTTAAGTAGGTATATTCCCTTGGAGTGATGAAGTTCCGTTTCTCTCTTTGGTAATTAAGTAATCGAATTTTACCTACACACACTCCCCTACCTTTGGTTTACAAATAACTATTAAGTAAGGGCATGTGAGGAATGGAAATATGGAGCCGCCGACTAATCACCTTCGCGATACCAAAGTTTAGCATCATAATATTGTTGTTTATATTTAGCCATTGCCACAGCCTCCATTGCCCACTATTAACTTATAACTTCGCTTCTGTAAGGGTTCTGCTTTTAGTGTCAGTGACGTCGTAATTGATGATAGATGTTACTTTAAGAAAATATTTATAGTAACACCTCTGTTACTTTAGCCACGGCCAATTTTTTTCTATAGGAAAGTAGATTGAGGTTAGATTTATATTGTTTTTTGAATTCCTAATTACTACCCTATTACCGAAAATATTAGCCCAAACATGATATCTCTCTAATTTTGTACAGTTTCGAATAAATTTGAAGTGAAAAACTTACCTTTTTAACACAATTTTGGAACGGTTTCTGTTTTTCTGGTACACCCTCACACCAACAAAAGTTTCCGCACTGGGGCGAGTTCAGGAATGACGCACCCAGTGTGAGTGTGACACCGGTGCGACGGCCTAGCTGTTCAAAAATGCTAGACAATGCTATGGGCCCAATGGCCAATTGTCAATTCAGGCACACCCATGAAATCGCACTCGCTCGCACCCTGTGCGTTATTTCTGAACTCGGCCCTGGTCGTTCTTGAAATGTCAAGACTGTCAAGTCACATTTGATCAATTAACGCGCGAAATTCAATTTTAGTTTCAGAATATAGGCGGTGCTTGAATGTGCCCCATGGTCAAATGTGCCCCCCTCTCCCTTACGGGTTTAGGGGTTGAAAATCTCAAAAATGGAAATGGAATTATGAATTTTTTCTCACTTATGTAGATGCAAAAAAAAAAACATGTAAAATTTCTATGAAATCACCTTTGAAAGCTTCTGAAAAATCGCATGTTTGTAAAATCAAATTTTGAGATTCGGCAATACCGTAAAAAAAAAAAATTAAAAGTATCCATATTCTCCCAGAACAAACCGCATCTCATTATAGATATATTTACCTGCAAACTGTGTCAGTTTATCTAAGAACACCCTGTATAGGGCAACTCTGCCATCAATGTATATTGTGTAAGTTGTCAGTATTGTATATTTTATCAACACTCCAGCCTCCAGCAGAAATCCACTTTTTTACAATACTAAGAAATTATTTAATCATTTGCCACTAAAACACATAAAAGTGCCCACAACACCAAGTAAAGGAGATGTTACTGGAAACTTACTACAATAGAGCAATAATTTTTAGACAGTTTCATATTTAATTGATAATTTTGTAATCATAATTGTAAATATATGGCATTTTTAAATTTGTTAGTGATTGAGTTGTCATTAAAGCCTATTTGATTTCATATAGCCCAGTGGCGGCTCGTCGTATAAAGCAACTGAGGCCGGGCCTCACATGTAAAAATTACAATAATGATGTAAAATTTTGAAATAATATTCATTAAATATTTAACGTTTTTCAACTATTTTCAATCATTAAAAGAATCAAAACATCGAATTTTCATTAAAATATAATACTATTTCTTGAATTTAGCGCGCGCTTCTACCTATTTATCCTTATAGGCGCGCTCAAATCGTTGCGGGACAGCATTAAAATAAAATAGCAATCCCAAAAATGTTGGCCTCATGTGCGTCACAGAACGCCGAAGCGATGCCACGGCACTCCCCACTACAACCCTTCAACTGTAGGTGAGACGATAGCGAATTTTCATAGGCATTGAGGCGCACAATTTTGGGCTTGTTAATAAGAAACCTTGCATTGCATCTCTTGCTGCTGCGACAAGTGTTTAATTGGTGTTGCGGGTTAAAAAAAATGTTTTTTGGAATTTATTTTGTTAATTTGAAACTCAATATTTGTATTAAAATAAGAATTATGTACCTACTGCTGTTGTTTTGCAACTGTAAGAAATGAAAATTTTCATTAGAAATATACAAAAAAAATATCCGAGATGTTCTTTTAATGAAATTTTGGGTCAAAATTTGGGCGTAACACTTGAAAATTTTGTTTGGGTTTGTTTGGGTTAACTTGATGGGCCATGGGCCTCACCAGTTTGGATTGTCACGAGCCGCCACTGATATAGCCAAAAGATATTTATTTTTGCTGCAAAGATACATAATGAGATTTTTTTCAGGCTGCAGCAAGAATGATTAAAAACGAAATGGACAAAAAGCTCGGACCTCCTTTTCACGTTGTAGTAGGCGAGGATTTCGGATTCGAGATATCCTATGAATGCAGCACTCTACTCTATATGTTTTTTGCTGGAAACTTGGCCATAGTCATATGGAAGTACTAATAACTAGGTAACAAAATAAAAACAATTTTTGGTGCATATTGTGCCTTAATTTATTCAATTTTTTTAAAATGTCATGCTAAATAATCAATAACAATTCTATTAGTATCAGTATAAAATCAATATTACAATATAAAGTCAGTCGAGTTACCATAATTAATTATTAATATTTGTATATTTTTAATATTTTGTAATACATATTTTGATATAAAAACAAATAACTGTGTTATTTTTTTTAAACTTGCATTGAAAACAAATTTTTCAATGAAGAGATGGAAATAGTAAAATATTATTGAATCATAACGGAGGGGATTTTGAATGATGAAATTGTATTACTATTTCTTATTGGGCTCGAATTAATGGCCAGAAATATTTAGGACATAAAGAAAGTGAAAATCTCAAGAGAATTTTCATTTATTTACGCCCAAACACTTGGCACATCATACTAACAGAATTGAAAACCTTACTTGTTCAAACAAGTAAATGAAAATATGTAGTTTCTTTACTTGGAACAATTCTAAATAATATTTTTAGGTTACAAAGTTATTCAACTTATATTGCGAAATAAAGGATTAAGTTAGATATTACTGTGAAGTAAAGAATAAAAGATAATATTACAATTTTCTCATTTAAAACTCCACTGAAGCGCTAAAAATGTTTTTTTCTTAAACACTAAAAATATTCTACAATTAAAACGATACAATAAAAATAGGCATCCATATACAAGGGCGATTTCTTCTATACTAAAATTGAAAAGAAAACAAATGTTTCTTACGAAAAAATCATATAACTTTGTATACAGATGTACAAAAACAACTGGAAAAGTAGTAACTGGAACTACGTTTAGACATGATTTTTTGGCAAAAATCCAACAATGAAAAATTACAAACACTTATCATTATTGTTTGATCCTCAATACGTATTTAGTTAAATTGCGCTTTCCGCTATACAATAATTGTTTTTTGAACTTAATTATATAAAAATGAAGAGACTAAGCGTGCGCAGACGGAATCATGCATTTGTAGCTGAAAAACCAGACATACAGTAGAGTTGCTACATTTCAATTATTGATTCCACTGTATGGTCAAAAACAATTTTCAACTTCAGAAAAATATGGATATTGGTCAAGCAACATCTTAAAAGTGAAACCCACCAATACAGTCTCTAGATTAAATGTAAAAATAAGTAATATAAAATGTCTGGTCCTGTATATACCAAGCTACTTAATGAGAAAATTGCAACAAAATGATACAAACCCTGTCAGAGGTGTGTACTGAAGACATAAAGCTATTGGAATGTCTCAACAAATATAAGTCTGAAGCAGAATATGTTTTATTTATATTTATAAATAGATTATTTGATTCAGCAAACAAATCCAGGCAAAAATATGATTCTTCAGCTCATGTGCAAAAATTCCGCCAGCTAAAGTTTAGCCACTTTGATAAAAAAACAAATAAAGGAATCAGTCATAAAAAAAAGTAAATAAATGTGTATATAATGCATATGCAAAAACTTAAAAAATAAACAACCAACAAACTCAACGAGTCAGTAACTTGATGAATATCTACCATTGGCTTGCTGAATATTTCGTGACAATGTCCTTTGTGTATTTGGCAATATTGAATCCGATGTCCCGTATGTTGCTGAAGTGCACGTCTATAGATTTTCCGTCGCCTTTCAGTCGGGCAATTTGCAAGCTCAGGCATTCCAGCTGGAGTTTGGATGAAGCTTCGAGCATCAGTTTGATTTTCTCAGGTTCAGATTCCTGAAATAAAGGACAACTTCTTAGACATATTTTATACTAATAGCGTTGGAACTTTTCTCAAGATAACTACTAGTAGTAACGTAACTCAAAAAAAAAATTTGTAGTAATAAACTAGTAAATAAATAATAGGTTTAGAGAACATTTAATGAGCTCTAATTAGAGCGTAGCTACATTGGAATCGGATGAAAATTAACAGAGCTGTGAGGCAAAAACTGTCTCAGTGTCATTTTTGGAAATTTCTCAATGTTCGATAAATTCAATTTTAAAGCTTCTCAGCTGCAAAACTGTTGAAACTAGATCAAAATCTCAATTGCTAAATTTGTAGAGAATTTAATTACCTTTAATTAGAGTTTAGTTACATTGAAATCGGATGAAAATTAAAAGAGCTGTGAGGGAAAAACTGTCTCAATGATATTTTAGGAAAATTTCCTATGTTGGATAATTTTCAATTTTGAAGTTTCTCAGGTGCAGAACTGTTGAAACCAAATTAATGCGCTTGTAGAGGATTTAATTAATTTTAATTAGAGCTTAGCTACATTGGAATCGGATGGAAATTAACGGAACTGTAAGGCAAAAACCGTCTCAGTGTCATTTTTGGAAATTTTTCAATGTTCGATAAATACAATTTTGAAGTTTCTCAGCTGCAAAACTGTTGAAGCTAAATTAAAATCCCAATTGCTAAGTTTGTATAGAATTTAATAAGCTTCAACTAGAGCTTAGTTTCATTGAAATCGGATGAAAATTAAAAGAGCTGTGGGGCAAAAACTGTCTCAATGTTATTTTTGAAAAATTTTCTATGTTCGATAACTTCAATTTGGAAGCTTCTCAGGTGCAGAACTGTTCAAACCAAATTATATGCTTTAATTGGCCTTAATTAAAGCTCAATTACACTGGAATTAGATGCAAGTTAACGGAACTGTGAGGCAAAAACTGTCTCAGTGTAATTTTCGGAAAATTTTCAATGTTCGATAATTTCAATTTTGAAACTTCTCAGCTGCCAAACTGTTGAAACTAAATCAAAATTTCAATTGCCAAGATTGTAGAGAATTTAATTAGTTTTAATAAGAGCTTAGTTACATTGAAATCGGATGAAAATTAAAAGAGCTGTGAGGCAAAAACCGTCTCAATCTTATTTTTGGAAAATTTTCTACGTTCGATTATTTCAATTTTGAAGCTTCTCAGGTGCAGAACCGTTGAAACCAAATTAATATGCTTGTAAAGAATTTATTTGGCTTCAATAGCGATGTTCACAAAATAAAAAAATCCCGTTTAACAATCATCAAATTATTAAGCATCGTTTCTTAAGTAAATTTACAAAATTTTACGAAAATCAGAAAATTCTTTCTATGAGAAAAACGGAGATTAAATATCAATATTCGTTTAAAAGCAAGAAACGCTCGCTGACGTCATAATGTGTAACGAGTTAGCGCGCGCAAGTACAGTGGCGCTACTTTCTACTTGGATCAGCCTTTTGTGACGTTGCTTCTGCGATTTTTGTTGGCAATAAAAAATATTAATATTATTATTACTATAAGTGTCTTTTTCTTTCATATGCATTTAGATAAAGATACTGATGAACTAATTTGGTGATTGAATGTTAGGAAGCACCCTGAATAGTGAACTCTATTAATTGTCCAAATACTTTCTACAATGAGCGGAAGAGAGACAAATACATTGTAGGCAATTATTATATCGTAAATAATTCCGCAACGTGACGTCACAAGCGCTACTCTCGCCGCAAGGGGTCGTTTTGCTAGCCTCGCTAATTTTGTTTTTTTGTTTTCGATTTATTAGAAAAAATCAAGGGTTTTTAGCTGTTTTAACGTTTAATACGTGTTTTCTGGACCTAGAACCACCACTTTTTATTACAATTGGAAAATAGTGAACATTCCTATTAGAGCTCAATTACATTGGAATCTGAGCAAAATTAACGAAGCTGTGAGGCAAAAACTGTCTTAGTGTAATGTTTGGAAAATTTTCCATGTTCGATAATTTCAATTTTGAAACTTCTCAGCTGCAAAACTTTAAATCAAAATCTCAATTAATAGGTTTGGAAAGAATTCAATTAGCTTCAATTAGGGCTTAATTACATTGAAATCGGATGAAAATTAACGGAGCTGTGACGCAAAAACTGTCTCAGTGTAATTTTCGGAAAATTTTCAATGTTCGATAATTTCAATTTTCAAACTTCTCAGCTGCAAGACTGTTGAAACTAAATTAAAATCCTAATTAATAGGTTTGTAGGGAATTTAATTAGCATCAGCTAAAATACATTGAAATCGGATGGAAATTAACGGAGCTGTGAGGCAAAAACTGTCTCAATGTAATTTTTGGAAAATTTTCGATGTTCAAAAAATTCAATTTTGAAGCTTTTCAGGACACTCAAGTGCAAACCTGTTGAACCAAATATACAATTTTGTCTAGCCCTACAAAATCCATCACAATAACCCGCAAAAACCCAATTGAACTTTTTACATATCTGGGTGTGAGAAAAATATCGCCAAAAGATTAGCTTTATTCAACAGGAAACTGAAATACAGAATCAAAAAGGATCTAAAACAAAATGACTATACTGAAAAATGTAAAAACTTACATAACTTTAACCGGGAATGTAATCAATATATACAAGAAACAGAACGTATTTAGGTTTGAGAAAGTACAACCAGCTTGCAAAAATATGTTGCAAAATATCACTAAAAATTGAAGTACGAGTTTTTTAATTTAATATTTCCAAGCTATAGACTCGAGAAAGTTTCCAAAGTATCCAACTAAAAGTATCCCATACAATCATCTAATACGTAATTTACCTGTGGTATAGTCCCAGCCAATTTTGCAACAGCCTTTCCCACTTTAGCACCACTAGCCACACATTCCTCTCTCTCCAGGTCTTGAATACTTTTGCACAATAGCTGTATTGTCCTGGTTATCTGCTCGGTGCACTGCAAGACCATTTCCCTCTCTTTTGGAGAACCATACAGACCTGAAGATGCGTTCTTCGCGTTTTCATTTTGTTTGATCTAAATAAAAATTATTTAAATTTAAAAAAAAAACTATAATTTACAAGAAAATGTTCCTTGCCTGTGCCTTAAGTGCCTGCCAATTTGCTACTTTACTGATACCTTCTCTGGTTTCATACATGCTTGTAGGTCTCTGCGAAGTTTTTTTTTGCCTCAAATCAACTTCGTCTGCGTGTTTGTCACTGGGAGACTCGTCTACAACCTGCTTCTTTAAAAGGGGAAAAAAATAATCAGAAAAACAAATAGGAATCCCGCAATTAGTTGGATTTGGCCTGTGCTATGTCCTATTTCTTAAGTAAAGTCTTACACCATTTTGCTTTGGCATGCCTTTGGAAGTTTTGTTATTAAATTGTGTTAGATTCAGGTTTAGTTAAGCAATAAAATGAATTAAATTGTGAAATATTAAATTAGCTTGTTTGTTAATAAATAAAACATAAATAGCTAGTTCACCTCTGCAATGAATTCCAATGAATCGAAACCACTATCCCCATTCGAAAAATGCACCTTTTTTCCCATACGACCTCTCAACTCGAAGTTTTCAGTCTGCAACGTTTTGACGTAATGCCTCAACTTTAAAACCTCAGAACGTAGATCCGTTATGGTGTTATCTGAGTTTTTCAACTGCTTAGTTAACTGTTCCAACACTTGGTTTGTTTTGCTGATGCTGCCTATAGATATAATACTGTCTTTGTTCCGGACAGGCTTAAATATATTATTAGCATAAAGGTAAACATTTTTTAAAACTATTTTTCACCTCTTCCTCCCTGTCTATAGGTTCTGCATAGTCTTCATCTTCAGCAACTGAATCATATAAGGGATCGTCATCATCTTCAGTTGTTCGTGCTTAAATAAATAAATAATCTTTCAGTGACCCAAAAAATTTACAAAGTTTATGATGATAATAATAAGGCAGAATACAAAAAATAATAATTTAGTCAACAATCACCTTATGCCTAAACAAAAAAGGGAAGTGTAGACTTTGCAATATGAATGTATTATAGACTGCAATCATAATCAGTATAATAAATATATTGTACTTACCTTTATCTGGCATCTGTCTTCTCTGTGTATCGATGAGAACATCATAGACAAGAGTTTTCAGTTCGGGAGTGGAAAATCTGGCCAATTTTTGTCTTCCTTGGTTTCTGATAGTTGAAAGAGTAGGGTCGACTGGTAAAAACGGCACGACGTTGAGTTCTGTGGTGTCAGCACAACTCAACCAAACTAAAAAAAAAATCAATAATGAAAAAGTCTATGACTGAAATGAAAAAGATCTGGAACCTCGTTCTCTAATCCTGAGAAGCTATATTATGTACAAAAAATTGGCTAACCCAGGTCCTTGTTCTTGAAATAGGGGAGCAGCGTTCCCAGGAAACGAGTGTTTTGTCTTAGTCCGCATATCATTGAATGGAAATGATAATGTGGCGCGTTTGCCAGCATGTGCAGAATTTAACTTAAAATTTAGAAAATACTGCTTTATTCGGGCAGAAAGATTATCGCGTTTATTCTGGATTTTAGACGAATAGATTATGGATATATAAAGGCCGGTATTAGTTACTAGTTTTAAGTTTAAGATTAACTGTGATACAGTAGTGTCGCGATAATCTCGAAAGGCATTTTACATTCCGTTTCTAAGACTACAAATGAAAAAAATAATTCTACATAGAGTGCGAAATATGTAAGTATGTACTTAATAACTAGTCAATATTGTTCCAACTTTCGCTGCGTATTGAATGATGCGTGTAGACATGTAAAAACTACCTATCCACCTGAACGCAGTTACAAAACAACAAGTGAAAACCTGTGATTTTATTTTCAAAAGTCATGTAAATGAATTTGGATTACTGAATCAAGGGAAATTTGGATTACAGAGTAAATCAAGGGAAACATACGGATTAGCGCGGGATTTAGATAATGATTATTGTTGTAACAAAGTAACAAAGACAGAACACCCATTCTCCTGGGAACGCAACTCCCCTGTTTCAAAAATAAGGACCCAGGTCAGAGATGGCATGAGGTGAATCAAATAATTTTCTTGAAAAATAATCAATAATTTATTATATATAGTTATTGAAAAAATTAAGTTTGAAATTTTTGACTGAACTTCGATTAAAATTCAATTTTGCGGCTCAATTTCTCAAAAAGTATTTGAGCTATCAAACTCAATTTAGCACAGATTTATAGAGAATTCTCTTCTAATAGCGTTTAATTTATTTTTATTTGCTCAAGTTTCAATTGAGGTATGAGCCATTTTTCTTAACATTGTCAAGATTTGAAAAAACTTCCAGAGCCAAATTTGAGATTTTCTTTTGAATTTTTGGCATTTTTTGTAAAGGGTAGATACCCCTCTTGAAATTTTGTCTCAAAATTATCAAACCTCAATACTTCGAAATTCGTGAGAGTTATTGAATCAAAATTTTCAGGAATTGTAGCTCTTGAGGTAGCTCCCATTAGGCTTCAAAAAATGTGCATTGGGAAATATTTCCAGGTTTATAGTTATTCAGTTTGAAATTTTTAACAAAATTTCAAAATTTATTTGCTCAATTTTCAATTAAGATATGAGCCATTTTTCTTACCCAACATGATTTGAAAAAATTTCCAGTGTCAAAATTAAGATTTTCTTTTAAATAATATTTCAATTTGAATAACAACAATAAATATTCACTGTTATAACTGTCAATCAAAAAATAATAAAACCATTTAATTCAAAAATTTCAAAAAAATGATTTTTGTCAACTCTGGGCCCCAGGTTAAGACAAATCTTCTATCTTAACCCTTCAGGCCTAACTACGCTGGATTAGGTATCTTGAAGAATAACGATTTTAATTTTAATGATATATATTATTTGCCCAAAGAAAAATCAACTCAATTGTCAAGTGACTAAAACTCATGCGGGTAAAACCAAAACTTTTTGGCCAAAATCTTATCAATAAACGATACAAAAGTGAGACGTAATAAGATGAAATATAAAGTACTAATAATTTAAAACTTTAAATAAAAAAGTTAATTGATCTAATCAATAAATAATGTGGTGCGTAATTTCAAAGTATTCCTCATAAATTTGTAAATAAAATAGTGACCCGCTAAAATTAATTGGTATAATTCAATTTACCACAACATTTTCTCATTGATTTCATCCTTCTTGATAACACCAGCACTTTACCCACTCATTAAACAAATGCAAATGCTTCATACTTACACTAGTTCCCGTTGAAAAATTGGCAAATGCAATAGAAAGAAAAATAAATTAAATTTTAAGTACCCAAGATAAATATAAGTCATTAAATTGTTTGCAACTGCGTGGCTTAATGGTTCAAAATACTTGGAAAAAGAAGATAATCGAAAATAAATAAACACTTACTAGCTTCCGTTTGCCTTCTCTCTACTTCATCGTATACATCCATTGCTAGTTCTTCAAAAACTGGATTAGTTAGCTGAAAAAAAAAATTGCGAAATTCTTATCAATAAAACATTTAAAAGAAATATAATATTATTTTACCTTCTGCAACTTAGATAATGAAGCAGGATTGGATTTGAATCCTGTCGCAGGTATCCAGAAGTGTACCCCCGCAGCATGATCAGGTTTTCTTAGTGCCAAGTAATAGCTAAAACTGTCCGTTACTTCATACTGACTCTCGATTAAACGACTCATGAGTTCTTTATTATTATATTGTCTTGAATAATCCAAAGGAGTTCGTCCTTGGCTATCTGGAGAATTAGGATTGGCCCCATAAACCAGGAGAAGTTCAACTTGCAATTTTTGATCAGAACTTACTGCAATGTGTAGTGGTGTAGATCCTTTCTCCTTGAATTTTAAATAAATGAATTGTTTGAAAGTACAAAATAAAATGGCATAAAAAAAAACGACAGTTACAAATTAACTATTAATAATTAATATTAAGATACTCACATCATGAAAATAATTTGGATCAGCTCCAGATGTCAATAGTCTAAATGAAGTTTCAAGATTTGCAGAACGAACACTGGCATGTAATTGTTTTCCTAGTTCATTTTCCACGCTCAGAAGACCATCTTCATATTGTTCACGAAAGGTATAGGCACATTGTAGATGCTTTGCCTTGATATATTCTTGCTTTACGCTGAAATTAAAATAATTTGAACAATTAAAGCTTTGTTCAAATTATTATTAGTCACTAGATGTGCAATTTCGAAAGCATTTGTATAAACAGATAAGAAAAAATCTAAATATTATGGTTTGACACAATGATGAAGTAAGAATTAAAACTACATGATGTAATTCATGATTAATGTTATCAGTGACTAAAGCACGGAATATATGCAAATCTATATTTTGCATAATTAAGATTATTTTTAAATTTCTCATATTTACAATAGCTAATCTTTAAGTACCCATCATTTGAAAATTCTGTTATCGCGAAAATTAATGCCTTTCACGAGGCTTTACAAAACAAACTATGTTTTTGCGTCCAAAGCTATATTATTAGAATTAAGTACAAAAAAAAATATATTTTTGATGAAATCTGTTAAAAATATTGACAGCTACACATTAGTACATTAAAATACAAGTTTCATAAGACGTCATTTTATCGCACGAGCCCTATGCGAGTGCGATAAAATGTCTTATGAAACGAATATTTTACACTATTTTTTCTATTTTGGTATTGTTTAATTAAAAAAAAACAAATTTTTCTTGGAAATTTTATTCTCATATTTCCTGATTTCATATTTTTAGGTTGGTAACACTATATGCCAAATATAGAAATCTTCTATTATAAAATCGCGAATGACAGTTCGATGGCCATCAGTCAGCCAGTGTTACCAGCCTCCGATAAGTAAAAAAGGGGCATCACAAAGAGCTTCTTTTCGAAACTACTTTTAGTGTCGAAAAGACTTCGATATGACACCAAAATAGAAAAAGGTATTTTACGTCAGTCACTAACAAAGGTCAAAATAGGCTAAGGCCGGGACCGCACTGGCGCCAACATTGGCCCCAGTATGGTCCCGGCCTTAGCCTATGTTGACATTAATTAGTGACGGAAAATATGGGGACCTGTCAATATTTTGACTGATAAACACCAGTATCTCGTATACTCTCCACACAAAAAGTCGCAAAAAAGTTCATCTTTCAACGCATCATATCTCAAAGACCGAAATACCTACAAGATTTCGTCCCATTTAAAGGTTGTCAAGAATTAAATCCTCTACAACATATCAAAAAATGGGCAAAATCCATAGAGACTAAAAATTCCATATTAGGTGTGTGTTATCCTATGTCAAACGTTTTTGAACAAGTTTAACAAAGTAGTTACTATTGAAAAATGGGGGATTTTGAATGTGTCTCAGATGTTTACTTAGGACTTCTGACAAAATTAATTGTCTATACGAGAGTCCATCAATTTCAGGAAAATTTGAAAAGGCCCCAATCACATCTGTCGTTAAAGTTAGAAGTTTTTTTCGTCTGTATAAACTGACAAAAGACAATTATTACTTCTACATAAATTTGAAAAACATTTTGGTAATAGTTTTTTTTTATAATACATGCATAGTACCTAGGTACCTATACAGGGTGCCCCAACATTAAAAGAACACCTGACAAAGGACGCCTTTGAAAATCGGTTTTTTGTTAATAACTTTCAAAATACTTTGCATATTTTTTTTTTTTTTTTCATTCAATATGATGGATACTAGATAAGACCTCTTGAAATGGACCCTTTTCAATACACTTGGCCAATTCAGTTTGCCAGGGATGGACTAGCTGTAACACAATAATCCTATTTTTTTTTACAACCTGTATAATAAAAGCACAGCAATATTATTTTTAGATAGTTTGAACCAATTTGAACCTTGAACTAGAAAAAAGGTACTTTTATTCAATGTCGAAAAAATCAGCTGGTTTGGTTGGCTGGTTGTCGGCTCAACATAAGTTCCTTCTAATCCTATGCATTCCATACCTATTTTATTAGAAGATTGTTGGACCCTCGACAATGCTTCAATATTACCCCTTATTCTGCGCCAATTAGTGATGTGAGTCGAGAATATTCCCATATGAATATTCGCGAACATTGGGAAATTTCCGAGAATATTCGCCGATAAAAAATGGAAACGTTCTCCTGAATGAGAATATTCCCGGAAACTTTCAATCAAAAACTCCCAAAAGAATATTTCCGAGAACTTTCGAGAATATTTCCAAGAACTTGCCAGCCGTCAAACTTAGGAAAATCATCGCTTGTATGAAAAAATCTTGAAAATTTCATATTTTCTTATTTTTTCTTCAGACACTTAGATGGTGTTTCACGTTCAAATTTGGAGGGATGCTTGTTCAAGAGATGTTTATGTTTATCATCCCTTGAAAGGAAAATTCCTTGTCAGCTGTTGAAGAAAATATTAAATTTTCAAAATTTTTTCATACAAGCGATGATTTTTCTAAGTTCGACGGCTGGCAAGGAATTTTCTTTTTGACGGATGATAAAGCATCCCTTGAACAAGCATCCCTCCAAATTTGAACGTGAAACACCATCTAAGTGTCTGAAGAAAAAATAAGAAAATATGAAATTTTCAAGATTTTTTCATACAAGCGATGATTTTCCTAAGTTCGACGGCTAGCAAGGATTTTTCCTTTTGAGGGATGATAAAGCATCCCTTGAACAAGATCCTTCCAAATTTGAACGTGAAATGCCATCGAGGTGTCTGAAGAAAAAATAAGAAAATATGAAATTTTCAATATTTTTTCATGCAAGGGATGATTTTCTCAAATTTGGCGGCTGGCAAGGAATTTTCCTTTTGAGGGATGATGAGGCATCCCTTGCACAAGCATCCCTCCAAATTGGAACGTGAAACACCATTTTGAGGAGTCTTATCCAGTAACCATTAAAGAAAAAAAAAATACAGAAAGTATTTTGAAAGTTATTAACAAAAAAACTATTTTCAGAGGCGTCCATTAGGGGCACATCACTTCGTAGGGGAGGATTTTTTTTATAGGAAGTAGTCATGTTATTTTTTTTTTGTGTTTTATCTGAATCCAAGAGATTGCTGACATATTCTAATTCTGGGACATCCTGTATAAGGTATAAGTTCATTCAGAACCTCTTTCTTTAACACTTGCAACATAAAATATTTAAATAAATCTCGTTTCAATTCAAATATTGAATATTTTCTGCATAAATGACATCATTGTATATGACCCATTGACATACATAAATTCTTATAAACTGATGCATATAATATGAGATAAGCGCATTTTTTGCGACTATTCTGTGCTTTGTTTTCAAAGTTAACCATAACTTTAAGAGAAATGCGTTTAAATGAAAATACAAATTGAACCTTTGTAAAACAAAATTTAAAACTCTACTTTTGGGACCTTCAGTCCCAGTAGGTACCTCAAATTGCTTGATTTTGAAGATACAGGGTGGTATTGGCAAAAATATAAATAAACACAGTCACATAAGTACATTTTTTTCTTCGAAAAATATCTTAAAGACCTGGATTAAATATTCAATAATTTTAATCTAGGGCGAGATCTAGGGTAATCAGGTACCCTCTTGCTACTACAAAAAACCTGCCAAGTCTCATCGAGATTGGCAAAAGAGAAAAAGTGTTTTTTTTTTTTTACTTGAACACCCTGCATCTTTAAAATAAAGCAATTTAGGGCACATACTTATATGAACTTTCAGTCTTGAAATAAGCCAAGGAGTTACCTCCTTCAATAGTGATATGATATTTAGGAACATCCTGTATAATAGCGGAAATCTTGATAAATTATTGCCTGATGTAGTTAATTATACTGAAATTACCTACCTATGTTATTTAAACAAAAAAAAATGCGACTGTGCCAAACTTTTTTTCAAGACTCAAGGATGTTGAATTGGACAAAGTGAATTATAATAAATACCTAGGACTTTTCTTGAATGAGAAATTAGGCGGGAATGTCTATGTCAACCATAAATTGAATAAATTAACTCAATTAACCTGTGTTTTGCATGGATTTCAATATTTTTTAACTGAAAATGCTAAATATAATTTCTATAATACGATATCTAATGGAAATATGAGGGACATGTAGAAAGTTTTCGATAGGATCTGAGATAGGATCAAAGTCGAGGCAGAAACCACCTTAGAATTTTGGTGTACAAACTGAATTTTTTAGAATTTCTTAGAATTTTTTAGAATTACCAGCATTTTTTAGTATTTCCTAGCATTTTCTGTAGGGATTTTTGGAATTTTTTTGAATTTTTTGACACAATAACATTCATAAATTCATCATTTGCTAATAATGCAGAAACTCATGCAATATATACTGACTTCAGTAAAGCCTTTGATAAGGTAAATCACAACATCCTTCTTTCAAAGCTTTCAAGTTTCGGCGTTTCTGGACATTTATTTTCATGGATGAAATCATACCTTACTAACAGAATGCAACAAGTCAAGATCGATGGCTATCTTTCTTCTCTTTTCCATGCATCCTCTGGGGTACCCCAAGGTTCTCACTTGGGCCCCCTTCTATTCAGCTTATTTATCAACGATTTAGGATCGTTGCTCTCGTCAATTTTTTTACTTTTTGCTGATGACTTGAAGTTGTATCGTCAGGTGACGTCAACTCAAGACATACTTATTTTGCAAAATGATCTTAACATCGTTCACGATTGGTGTCAGCTTAATTACATGTCCCTCAACATCGATAAGTGCTGTTGTATAAGATTCAGTAGACGCACCCATAGTGTTCCCTTGCAGTATTACTTAAACAATGTTCGCTTGTCTGAAGTTTCTATCATTAAAGATCTTGGTGTCTATCTAGATACTAGGCTAATGTTCACTGAGCATTTTGAAGTGGTAATTGGCAGGGCTAATAAAATGTTGGGGTTTATTAAGAGAGCTACTAGGGACTTTACAAGTATACGCCCTATCAAAATTCTTTACACATCACTGGTCAGGTCCGTTCTTGAATTTTCATGCATAGTTTGGTCACCTTACTATCAGATCCACATCAATAGGCTTGAGAGTGTTCAACACAAATTTATTAAGTTTGCAAGGTACAAACTTTCTTTGAGTGGTGTAATTCTCAGTGATGACCTGACTATGACTTATTTAGACTTATCTACTCTTGTTCGCAGAAGGGAATATTTTGATGTCTGTTTTGCATTTAAAATTCTTAACTACTACATAAAAAGCCACGAATGTCTTGAATGTTTTAATCTACACATTCAAAGTTATCAGACACGAAGTAAATCTTTACTGCACATTCCTTACGTTCGAACCTGGTACCTACTATTTAGTCCTGTGAATAGAATATCTGCCAATGTAAATAAGTTCTGTGAGGGCCTTGAGTTCTTTGGTTTATCTCTGGATAAATTTAAGACGAAGGCCAGGAGAATTGTTTTAGGTTAGATTTTTTTTTCTTTTAGATTTAAACTCTGTTCAACTTCAAATGTATTTTTCTTATACGTAAATAAATGAATAAATAAAATAAATAAATAAATAAATAAAATTTGCATTTTAGAATTTTTGGTGTACAAAATTAGGTACGCGGATTCCCCTGAGGGGAAAATCACTTTGGAATTTCGATTACAAACTGATAGAATTTTTTAGAGTTATCAGTATTTTTTAGCATTTTTTAGTATTTTCTAGAAATTTCCAGAATTATTTAGTATTTTTTAGAATTGAATTAGAATTTTTCAGAAATAATTTAGAATTTTTGGTGTACAAAATTAGGTAGGTGGATTCCCCCTCGATCAAAGTATTACAAAACAAACTTTTCCCAAAGCTGCTGTTCAATCTGGATTGGCAAATACACACTGACATGATATAGAGGTAGTCCAAAAATTAATTTAAATTGATATTATTTTAAAAAATGAACAATCCAAATTAATGTATAAAGCAAGGCATACAATACAGTGAACCTGCTACAAGAATTCTTGCGGGAACAATAATTAAGCACCATACATACATAAAATAATTAACTATTTCAACAAATTAGGTGTTTAAAAAATAGAAATTCTACTATGAATTTTTCATATTATGGAAAATATTCTATTATCTTACCTGATCGGGTCCTTGGCATTTGGTTTTTTTCTCAACAGCTTTGACCCATTTTCAAGTAATGCATGCTCCCATATATTATTAGCTCCGTTATTATTCAAAGTGTAGAACATCTGCAATAAGAACATGAAGAATTATCCATTCCCAAAAGAGATACCTGGGACATTTACAGTGAGCTGATTGGGGTTCCAAGTACTTTTCACTAGAGATTTCACTTGACTAATAGATCTGCCCAGGCTACGATGAATGCTGCAGCACTGAGTGCATAATAATATGCCTTTATTTACTGACGCCCATGTAGCATCTAGAGCAAAAATATAATTGAGAACAATAATATTTAAAACATATTTATGTTTTGTATCCTTACCAGCAGCACCGCAATCCCCGCAAACTTCCAAATTATGACGAGTCTTGCCTCGCGGCATCTTACACGAACTGGTACAAATTTTTAACAATTAATATAAAGTAAAAATTAAATAAATATCATACTGTGATAATTATGATTAAAATTATTCAAACACCACAAACAAATAAATACATGAATGAATAACCCACAACCCCCCACTGAAACTGTCAGTGACAGATTGCCGAACATCAAAATCAAACTAATGACTAATTGTCACATCTCACAGGGTGTATTCTTGGGGCCGGTTTCTCAATAGTTGTATTCCTTTACACCTAGGAGGAGCTCCGGAACAGCTCCGGAGCGTTACGCGCTTATCTATTTGCTCATCTTAGTTTAGTTTATTTTAGTTAATTTTCCAGAAGAAACTTCTTCCAGAAAATGAGTTTATTTCTCTTATATCTAACATCCAACAATTGTACATAAGTTATCTAGCTAGTTTTTAAATTATTCTATAAATATTTTTTTTTTTTTTCTATAAGCACTAAGCACCTAGATGTAAAACATCTGTAGTGCAGCATCGCTAAGCAGTGTTTTTATTTGTATTTGTAGTTTTTATAATTTAGGTGTACATTAAGAATTAAGAGAGAGAGAAAAAAAAGAAAAATAACAAAGTAACAGTTCACATATTGGTTGGTTTTACAATTTATCAGTCCCACACAAATATGCAGACAACAAAGTCTGCCCTACAATCTTAGCGATCAACTTTATTTATTTAAATTTTGAAAATATATATGTATTTGTATTTTTTACTAGCCAAGTGCTAGAATAAAGTTATTTATTTATTTATTTATTTATTCCTTTCGAAAAGTGTTTGTTGCACCACGCATCTGTTCCTCTCAAATCGGGGGCTACTAACACCGGAGCGAGTAGGTCGAGTGTTTTAAACTATTGAAAGGAATACAACTAATAGCGAGTCACCTGCGGGTTGGTTTTAGCTCCACGGTAAGCGTGTCCAGTTGCTATGTTTACCTTAAAGCTCCCTTAACTCGGGGGTGACCTGCTATCAAGATACCGGCCCTTGGACTAGTCATTAGCGAGTTCTCGTGCTGTCTTAATTTCAAATTCCCCAACGCTATTTGAAAAGTATGACAGTTCTTACGGTATTAGCGTTAACGGAGCCCGCTATCTAACGGGACTTAGCGGATGCCTTACCGTAACGCTATGCTATATCAAAATTAGTTTACGCTCCATTTACGTCTGCAAGGACAGCAACTTCTAATAATTCCTCCATAAAAACACCAAGGGAAAATTAATCAAACTCAGAATCTTCAGGATAAATGATAAGTTAAAAAACAAGCAAAAAAAAGTTGGGTTAGATCACTCAACTCAGCTGTCAAAATGTAAACAGAATAAAGCCTAGTACTCATAACTGCGAAATTCGCACTTTTTTGACATTGCTTTGACAATTTGACGTTTAATGCGTGTATCAAACGTCAAATTGTCGAAGCAAAGTCAAAAAAATGCGAATTTCGCAGTTATGAGTACTAGGCTTAAGGCATTAGAGGATTTTTGTGTCTTCGTCTCCCAGAACTATAAAATTATGTTAAATACCGTATTGTTAGCGGTACCGTATTAGCGTAACGTCTGAGGCACGAGAACTCTCTATTCTGGTTCAACCAAAGAGGTAGGTCGCCTGATAACTTTAATGACGTCATCTGGGCTGCCCAAACATAATGAAAAATTCCATAAGGCACCCCAGATGACGTCATCTGTTTCCCATTACCAGACTGCCTAGGGTCAGCCAATTTGATATAAGAAATTTGGTTAAAAAAATGAAAATATATACATACGCCCCCATGTCTTTTCTACCCGTACATCGAAACGGGTTTTTCCACATTTTCTAATATTTTGGTTTCACAGTTACGCGAAAAAAAAACTTAAATTCCGGAGTCAAATATGATTCTATGTGCATTAACTAGACGTCCATTCAATAGACACTACCTAGGCGCACTATGAATACGAGCATGCAAATGAATCATATATTTCTCATGGGCGTTCAACAAAAAAAATATATAAATCATAAGTATGTGACTCATGGGACAACGTTTTAAATTTTTATTTTGATTTTTCAATAAAAGTTAAAGGGGGTGTGACCCAAAAATGAAAGTTTTAGAGCAAAAAAATCTAAGAATAAATATTTAAAACGCATCTTGCTATGGTCCGTTTTCGAGTTAGGGCGGTTTAACTACGTATTTGTGACGTCACACCGAATTAACAGGCACAATATTAACACGGGTAAAATTTTCCAAAACAATTATCCCACTAGAGCGAACTACAACCACTCAAAGGTACGATTCACTGACGACTGAACGAACAGACGACTGCGATTTCGGCGGTTGTGACATCACATAATTTATCTCCACAAGGAATTTTCTCGGAGACTATTTTGAATATAGGACTGCGGTTTTCACGAGAGATCTTAGCCGCTTTCCAGTATGCACATTGGCGCGCTCTGGCGCGCTCTAGAGCACCTCGGGGGCTCCACGCACTAGATTTATACCGTTCCAGTATCATGACGTGAGACGCCAGTCTTAGTGTCAAATATGTCAAATTTTAAAAATAATTATCTGTTTGTTTGTGCAGTTTGTTTTTTTATTTATCATAAATGAAAGAGAACCAAAACTATATATTTTAAAATGTTCAATCTTGAGATATAACAAGAAATAAATAAATAAATAGCCACCCACGGCTTTGACAGCTGACAGGTTGACGCGTACGTACAGCTCGGGAGCTCAACGCCCCGAGTAACTCCGGGCGTCACACTCCCATACTGGAAAGCGGCTCTTAGCTGAAGTTGTTTTTTAGCGTAACATCCCCTTTAATAGTTGTATTCCTTTCAAGAGTTTGAAACACTCGAGCTACTCGCTCCGGTGTTCAGTCGCCCCCGATTTGCAGGGAACAGATGCGTGGTCCAACAAAAACTTTTCGAAAGGAATAAGCGCGTGAAGCCCCGGAGCTGTTCCGGAGCTCCTCCTAGGTGTGAAAGGAATACAACAAATGATAAATTCAACCGTCAACAATAGTTGTATTGCTTTCACACCTAGGAGGAGCTCCGGAACAGCTCCAGGGCTTCAAACCCCTATTCCTTTCGAAAAGTGTTTGTTGCACCACGCATTTGCTCCCTGCAAATCGGGGGCGACTGAACACCGGAGCGAGTAGCTCGAGTGTTTCAAACACTTGAAAGGAATACAACTTTTAACTATGCTCGTGTGGGAGTGTTCCATTATGAATCGATTCGAACAAGAATTCTCGGAATCGATCCCAACGACAACCTCTGATTTGTCGGTTCGTGTTGCACTATATTGAACTGAGTGCAAAATATATCGGGTTCGAGAGGTCATTGGTCCAACTAATAGATAGAACAGTAAATGAAATAAACAAGCGAAATTTTTATGGAGTTTTTAAATTTGTTACTCAATACAAAAAAGTGAATAAAGGAACGGTTCGGATTAAAAAGAGCAAAGAGAGTGAAAGACTGCGTCCGATAACTCGGTGCCGATCTCTTATTGACGTTCGAGAAGAGGGCGTTAATGACAGAACTTCAGATTTCAAATTTGTCAGTTCTGTGCTCCTTGATTGATTGATTTTTTTGCGTTTTTTTCAAAATGAAAAATAACTCAAACGGAATTTTCGTGACGAACCAATTGCATGAATTCATGAACACAAACGCTTTCTAGAAAAACTCATGACGTCACATTGAACGTAGTTCACCGGATGCATGAGCTGGAGCGAGTTCAGGAATGACACACCCAGTGTGATTGTGACACCGGTGCGACGCCCTAGCTGTTCAAAAATGCTAGACGGGCTATGGGCCCAATGGCCAATTGTCAATTCAGGCACACCCATAAAATCGCACTCGCACCCTGTGCGTTATTTCTGAACTCGGCCCTGTATTTTTTTCACACCTAGGAGGAGCTCCGGAACAGCTCAGGGGCGATACACGCTTATTCCTTTCGAAAAGTGTTTGCTGCGGCTGAAGCCCGAATCAAAACATTTAAATGCACGAAAGGCAGCGCATCTGTTCCTTTCAAATCGGAGTCGTCTAACACTGGAGCGAGTAGCTCTAGTGTTCTAAACTCTTGAAAGGAATACAACTTTTGACGCAGCTTCTAGCCAGCGTTTAAACTCATGACGTCACAAGACGAACTATCCTTCGTCCTTGCATGAACTACATTCGTTGCGAAAATTTGGTTTTACATATGTGTATATCCAGTTCCAAGGATTTAAGAAATAAGGTCTGTTCCAACCCGCCAAAAAAACTTTCCAAGAACGGATTCGGAATCACTATACCGCTTTATTCCAACACAGCAGGAAACCGTACAATGTACCGTCACGATTCTGCGCAAAGTCTTAAATTTGTGCGTAGAATCCAAAATTCGTATACAGAGTGGTTGCCAAACCGTTCACGGAACGGTTTTTGACGTGTTGGAAGAGTGTACGAATTTCGGATTCTACGCAGAAATTTCACGTTTTAGAAGAATCCTGGTTTGAATGGTTTATTTGTTTATGTTGTTCGGCGCAACACTTCCTGCTTTGGGGCGTTCGTTTTTGTCAAATAATTGACACACGTTATTATCGTAAGAGGGTTTTTGTGCTGTCCAAATTTCAAAAACCGTAACGTTATTTGACAAGTATGACAGTTCTTACGGTAGCCGCTTTCCAGCTGACCATTAGTTGTATTCCTTTCACACCTGGGAGGAGCTCCGGAACAGCTCCGGGGTGTTACGCGCTTATTCCTTTCGAAAAGTATTTGTTGCACCTGAGTGCTCACGCCCGACTCAAACCATTTAAATGCATGAAAGCCAGCGCATCTGTTCCTTTCAAATCAGGGTCGAGTAGCACCGAAGCGAGTAGCTCTGGTGTTTTAAACTCTTGAAAGGAATACAACTATTTTGAGCACGCAGTCGAGCTTTTGCGCGCGCAGATGCTTCAAGCGCATGTTCGTGTTCCAGCCGTACTGCGCTTTGAGAGCTGCTAACTTTTGCGTCACAAACACAGAACACTGTGCTTGAAGTACAAACACAATGTCAGCTGGAAAGCGGCTCATATTAGCGTAAGCGGAGCCCGCTACCTAAGTTAGCGGATGCCTTACCGTAACGCTATGCTATGTCAATTAGTTTACGCTTCATTCACGTCTGCCACTTATAGGCATGAATAATTCATAGCTGGTGTGCACTCGGTGTGACGCCTAGGGTGATTTCGAATGCACTCATTTTATTCCTCACAAAATTCTCGTTGACAGCTGTAAAAGGGGGGAAAAAAAAAAAGTATACAAAAATAATTCCAGGGCCATAGAGTACCAAGATTAAAATAATTAAAATAAAAATACAATACAAGGTTAGACTAAAACAATAAAATCATTTAAACAGTCATTAAAACAAAAGATGAAGTCACTTTAAAAATCAACATAAATATAAACATAAATCAACATAAATACAAAAACATGTTCATTCTAAAATGTAAAATAAAAAATATCAAAATTGCACAAACGTAAAGTCAACAAACACAGAAGTCATTAAATAAAACTACAAATTATATTCGGACAGTCACAAGCATCTTGGAAGAATTCTTCTGTGCTATAGTAGGCCTTTGATAATAGAAGCCTCTTAAAGGGGGTGTGCGCCAAAAATTAAAGTTTTAGTGTAAAAAAATCTAAGAATAACTGTTCAAACCTCGTTATTCTACGATAAACCATCGCTGAGATATACCGCTTTAAAGTGTGGACGACGCTCTCGTGACGTCACGAGAACTTCTTCCATCCGTTCTCCGCATTGTTAATTTGATTGTTCCCGGCACGCCTGAGTGGTTTTTGTTTAGATTATTGCAAGTAACACAGGAAAAACATATGTAAATTCAATTTACTTCTCTTTCTCGTGCGTCGCTTGAGCTTTCGTGACGTCATAGGATGAGATGCGGTACCTTCATAGAGCCATATCTGCGTTATTATTTGTCATAGAGGGGTGCGGATTTCACTGTTATTATTAGATTTTTTTTTTTGAGATGAAGTTGTTTTATTGGCGCACACCCCCTTTAAGATGTACTCTAAATTTCTTACCAGATACTATCTGTCTCAGATGCAGTGGCAGATGGTTAAAGATCTTTTTACTTTGATAGATTGAGTTTTTTGTTTGTGTGGAGGAAGGGATAGGAAGGTTCACATTGTGTGTTTGTCGAGTGGTATGTACAGATGAAAATTCGTGTATGTTTTCCTTAAACTTTTTATGAACGAGACATGAAGTCTCTAGTAAAAGCTCCGGTGTTTAGTCGCCCCCGATTTGCAGGGAACAGATGCGTGGTGCAACAAACACTTTTCGAAAGGAATAAGGGCGTGAAGCCCCGGAGCTGTTCCGGAGCTCCTCCTAGGTGTGAAAGGAATACAACTAATGTAAACAGAATTAGGCCTAGTACTCATAACTGCGAAATTCGCTCTTTTATGACATTGCTTCGAAAGTTTGACGTTTGATTCACGCATAAAACGTCAAATTGTCGATGCAATGTCAAAAAAAAGCGAATATCGCAGTTATGAGTACTAGGCTTAAGGGATTAGAAGATTTTTGTGTCTTCGTGTCCGAGAACTATAAAATACCATTTAAAATACCGTATTACTAGCGGTACTGTATTAGCAAAGCGCCTGAGGCACGAGAACTTTCTTAATCTGCCATAATCCGAAATATTACAACTCAGTTCAAGTTAGTGCAACACAAACAAACAGACCTAAAGTTAATGAGCCAAAAAAATCGGAGAACTAAGATATTTAGGTTGTAGATAATCGATGAAAGAATATTTATGTCAAATTAGAGCTAGTTTTCTTTTTGCAGATGAATTTAAAGAAATCAACCAATCAGAATTGACAGATTTGAAATCTGAAATTCTGTCATTAACATCTTTGTAAAGCCTAGTACTCATAACGGCGAAATTCGCATTTTTTTGACATTGCGTCGACAATTTGACGTTTAATACACGCATAAAACATCAAATTGTCAACGCAATGTCAAAAAAATGCGAATTTCGCAGTTATGAGTACTAGGCTTAAAAATCATGAACTGCTTTCCGGTATGGGAGGATGACGCTCGGAGCTACTCGGAACGTTGAGCTCCCGAGCTGTATGTACGGTCGTACACTGGGAACGCCCAAATAAAATTTTGAAACGACACGCGGCGCCACCCACAACCTGTCAGCTGTCACATTCATTTATTTCTTATTAATTTAGGGTTTTCTACGTTTTATTTCCCTTGGGATCGAACATTTCCAAAATATAATTTTGATTCTCTTCCATTTTTGATAAATGAATAAACAAAATAATTACATTAAATTTTGACATATTTGACACTTGACATCCGGGGTGCTTGAAGCTCCGTGAAACAGAACGCGCCAATGGAAAGCAGCGTGGCTTCACAAGGATAATACACACTACTAGGATTGCTTCTCGAATCTTGGCCTCGTTTTTGGTCGTCATATTTGGTGTGTCACCATTGCCAACGTCATTAACTAAGTCGTCAGCGACGTGTTTGCGCCAGCGGTCGTAGTTTAGAATTTACATTTATAATGAAAAATATTATTTAATTTTGATTAACTTAATAGGCAAATAGAAAGATGCAATCGAGATCTAGAAAATAGTTGTTTATGTGAGGGCCGAATTTATAGTCATTCCTTGAGTCTGCCTTAAAGGTCGTGAGTTCAGAATGGACACTTTGGTACTATTTGACAAGTTAGTCATGTCAATTCTAAACGTTCAAGGCTTCCTTAAGGTCCAAGGAAACCTCAAGGAGCGACTATAAATTCGGCCCTTAATTATTAAGGTAGTGAAACCAAGTATGCATGAAGCAAAAGCAAACACCGTACGCCAAGGCGAGAAACAACACGCTACCTACTTCAGCACTGGTTCTTTGGCGTGGCGGGTTGCTTGAGATTTGATCTACACAGACCTCATGAGGATAAACTATCCTGTAGTAGTAGTGTGTATTATCCTTGGTGTGGCTTTGCATTAATTTATAATTATATGTTATAATTATCACTAATTCGATATGCCATTTTCACGTGCTGGCAATTTGGCACATTATGATATATTTTAACGCAGATGCGATACATGAATGCAAACGAGAATCAACATTTTTTTCCAAGACTGTAGTGAACTTATTAAAAAAATTAATGAACACAAAAAAGATCATGTGCAGCATCGTACACGTGTTAAGAAGTGAAACTTCTAAAACTATTCCCCCTCATACAACTTCTAGACTTAGCGTATGAGTCGGGGTAAAGACGAAGGACCACACAAAATGAAGACGCGCATCTATAGTGACGTCACAAGGCCCAAGGCTGTTGGCGCTTGACAATAATAGGCATTATAATGCTTGGTTTGTGTCAATCAATGGTTGCCTTGTCTCCGTCTCTCTACGTTATATCTTTCTTCTCTATCGTGTAACGAAATGGGCCTAAATATGACGAGTCTTTCAAATCACTCCCCATGGTCTCCATTCTCGTCCACATCAGATCGCCGCCTAAGAATCTCCTGATTGAAATCGCGAATTTTTTATCATTGAAATTAGGAGAAGCAGAGCTATCCTAAGAGGTATTATTATACAGGGTGTCTCATTTGAAAAAAAGTATGTTTGGTTTATAATTTAAAAACTATGACTTCTAGAGAAAAAATGACTACGCTACTGGAATCTACGTAAAAAGATCCAAGAATCGTAAACTAACAGGATTGCTCATCCTCATAAGGCATACGTTCGCCAATTCTAGAGTCGGCAGGGCCTGCGAGTGACGTCACCACTATTAGCAGCTTATAGTGGTGACGTCACCCGCGGGCCTCGATGTGGCAGGCTGTGCTTGTGAGTTAATTTTTTCGTCGATTTCAAATGTAGAAAAGGTGATTTTAACAAGATTAAGGGCCATATTCTCCGTAGTTCATAAAGCCTGGCTTAGTGGAAACGCTTGGCTTTTTGTGTGACAAAGCCGAGCTTTTCTACTAAGCCAGGCTTTATGAACTACGGAGAATATGGCCCTATAACGTTTAGGAATTCGTTTTTTGACCTATAGTGTTTCTTCTGTAGCTTCTAGACATACATCAGATTTTGATAAAGTTATGGCAACTTGGAGACAAGCATTTGAGGTTTATTGTACTAGGTAACAAGAGTTCACCGATTATACTTATCCTCTTTTTTTTTATAGCCTAGTAAAGAACGCAAATAGGTTGCGATGTAAGTTTCCGCTTCGTAGTACAATACTTTAATTCGACGCAGTAATGTTTTGGAATGATGTACTAATTGGAAATTCGGCATCCCCATTCTTATTGATTTTAGGCTAGGGACTGACGTCATTATCCACGCTTTAAAATCCGAAATTTAGAGTAGGACAAGCGCATTCTGCCATATGACATCATTTTCAAAAAGAAAATTTCAATAAAGACTCGCAAATAGAAAAAAAATAATATTATCTTCCAAAAACTACGTACTTTGGAAGGACGAGTAGAAAATTGCGAGTCCCTAGACTTCGCAATATCTAGGTATTCTCTAATTTACAGACTTTAATATTCGGATTAAATGCTATAGAAAAAAAGATAGAAGAGATTATTTTATTAGAAAATACAAAGTCTAAAAAATTATTGCCCCCTAAAGATCTGCGAAAGAACAGCTAATGAACTATAATAACCAAGAGCTGGAATGCTAATTGCCATATCCTTCAAAAAGTGCCAACAAAGACGGATGCCACGAGGGGGAATGTTGTTCTTTTTCGTTGCTCGTTGACATATGAGTCATATGACGTTTTGGAAAGTTTCGTTATATTTACCTACACAGGTTTTATTAATTGGAATACGTATTGAAATCAATTTCCGCCATTTAACTTAATGATGAGTGCGACAAAAACAGGCATCCCCTCTGCAGCAGCGGCAATAGTGTACTTGTTCCATTTCTTGGCGATAGTTCATTGCTTCCAGCCAAAACAAGATTTTTGGCAACATCGAGTTGAATGTGAGATAATTGACGGGTGGGATTCACAAACGGCTGTCTACGCGTGCTCGCTCTGTATCTCTCATACGCGAAAAATTCCGAAAAAGCACGAACGCGTTCCTCGCTGTTGTCAGTTGTCAGTCTCTGTTTGGCTGCTAGGATTATTGTGCGCAATTATTGCTCAGTTACAACGGAAATTTGGTTTTTTACACCATGCATAAAAAGTGACATTTTGCGATTTGTTTTGACAGCGCAAAGTTGACCTTTGCGATTACCAATCAACAAAAACTTTGTCGCTTGTTGCCATGGGAGACAAGCGACAAAATAAACTTTGCCGATTGATTGCAGGTTGAAAGCAAGGCTAATATACACTACTAAAGATTGCTTATCGGCCTCGTTTTTGGTAATCGCCGCCATATTGGTGTGTCACCATTTCCGACGTCATTAACAAGTCGTCAGCTGTTTGCACTAGAGGTCGTAGTTTAGAATTTAAATTTATGATGAAAAATATTATTTAATTTTGATTAACATAATAGGCAAAGAGGAAGGTGGAAACGTGATCCAAAGAAGAATTGTTTTAGAATGTTAATTAATGTAGTAAAACCAAGTATGCATACAGCAAAAGTCCGCGGAATCATAACCTGTGGTGTAAACAGCCTATGTCAAGGCCAGAAAGGACATGCTGCTACGTCACAACTGGTGATTTAGCGTGGTGGGGGGCTTCAGATCTGTTCCACACAGGCCTTATGAGGATAGGCTATCCTGTAGTAGTAGGTAGTAGTGTGTATTATCCTTAGGTTGAAAGCACCTAAAATGGCGGGAAAATAACCAGTTTGTTTTGAATTTACTGACATTTAATTTGTTTCGATTATAATTTTTTTCAATTTTATTGGAAAATTATTCCATTGTTGTAGAAAAAATATTGTGTGTAATAGGTACGAGCGCAAAAGGCCTTTGTCGATTTCGAGTGATTGCCGCGCTCCGCTAACACGTCGCGCGGCCACTTTCCCTCTAAATCGGCAGGCTTATTTTTCGCTATTATATAATATTTATTTGTGTATTAAATAACTATTGTGCATCGCTAATTTTATCATGTAGAATGGATCAACAATTTGGAAAGCTGCGCATTTTATAGTATGTGAAGCATCCCCAAGATTTTTCAAGAACAAGACAAAAAAATTGAAATCGGTTTTGATCATCCTAGTGAAATTTTTAAACTGAACTCTGACACTTCCACCAATCGTTTCAAGGAAGCCTAAATGATAAATATTCCTTAAAGTGCCAATTCCCCATGGAAAAATGCCATTTTAAGGAATATTTATTTCCCTGAAACGCTTGGTGCAACTTGTTCAAAAATTCCACGTTATTTCTAAAAATTTGCGTTTGCCACCAACGTCGACTTGATCGTCTATTATTTTTCAATAATTTTCCTGTTTGGATCAGCCTATTGATTAGAAAAAAAATCATTTATAAATAAAGCCACGAACACGAACGAATGCCGTGTGTGTGTGTTCAGTGCGTACGTGCTCAAGTGTAAACGTACCTTTAGCCCCAAGACGTATGGTCTGTTCACACAAGAGTTCTCGATAGTTGCGGCAGACCTGAGGTAATTGAGGGTTTGTTTGAAAAAAATTATCCTTTTTTTTTTCCTGAAGGCATGTACAGCAGAAATTAATACTTTCTGATGCACTGATTTTATTCATGTGCGAGGAAAATCGCTTCGGAATGATCAACGACATGGAATTCATGGAAAACCAAAGCAACAATCGGTGAGTTGCAACTATTTTTCAGGAAATTGTTCAAAATAATAATTTTTGATGTAATGATAATATTATTGATAATTATCTTTATTAAAAGGTAGCAGCTGGCTAGCCCAGCCAAGTTACAAAGAAAAAAATGCTCACAAATTCACCTTGTTTCCTATTTTATTGCTATTTATGTTCAGAAAATACAAGATTCTTGATAATTATGCAATCCAAGATACATGGCTCTAGAGCTAAGACTTCTGATGAGGCAGAGGGGAAAATTCCACCTTAAAACTCGGCTAAGTGGGCGGCCATAACGAGGCACCGCACCTCGCATAGCACTAATGGCCGTTTTCACCAACTATTTTAGGGAAGCCTTAACGATAAGTATTCCCTAAACTGACAGTTTTTCATGGAGAAATGTCAGTTTAGGGAATACTTGTCGTTAAGGCTTCCCTAAAATAGTTGATGGAAACGCTCATTAGCATTGTAACGGGTCTTCAAAAAAAAAAAACAATCAAAGATTAAAGATTGCTTTGATTACGAAAACGTACGTCGCATTATTGTTTCTTTATTGGTGAGGATTTTTGACATGACATTTTAACATTAGAGTTCATTGATAAAATGAAAGAAAAATATTGCTAAGACATACGTTTGAAAGACCATAGCAATCTTTGATTGTTTTTTTTTTTTTTTGAAGACCCGATACCATGAAAAGTTAAATGTGCTTGGCCACAACGGCGCACCGCCTCTCGCTTGTCACCAAGCCTAGCACCAAAGCATCGCACTCCAGAATCAAGCTTAGTTTTTTTCGAAGCCTCGTGCGGCGTTTCCAAATGGTTCGCGACTCGATTACTTATGTCGCTAAATTCAAATTAGAGCTTGTTTTTCTCTGGCTAATTCTGTAAACACTATATGATGGTAAATATTTTAGTATCCCGCTATACCATCATAGTTAATTTTTTCGCCCTTCATTTTACAAATAAAATATATTAGAGGCATTCTTCACTACTCTGTGACGAAGACCTGGACAAATTCAGAAACTTTTTTTTTCTAAATTTCAGCACACATGAACAGGAAAAGATTCCAGAATCGGATCCGGTGATTTTTGCTCGCACCGCTGAGCAGGTGGGAACATCCGCTTCGGACGATGTCATTAATATTGATTTCCAAAATTTGCAAGGTATTGCCAGTAAAAACGCAATATTCAAATGGCCAAATTTGCAACAGATTTAAATAATTTTATAGAAAATCTGCCGACCACAACTGTAACGACACAAAAGCTTGTACCAGAGCCAAAAAGATTCGGAAGAGTTAAACAAAGTAACAAGAAGGCCAGCGGGGATGCTGTTATAGTTTCCGAGTGCCAAATTTGTGAGGGAATTATTTTTAAAATTGAGACACAATCTTATATTAGTATTTTTTTCCAGGCCAAAAACAGTTCAGACACCAAACCAGCCTCAACAGGCACTTGGCCCATGCCCACCATTCGGGTAAAATTGCTTATTCTTGTCGCGTATGCGGCAAAAGTAACTAATGTAGTTCTAGTTTTTTTACGAATCAAACTTAACTTATTTAACAGGATCCCGGACCAGGAATACGCTGGCGCAGCACAAGAAAACGGATTCATCAGAGAGTTCGTACGTTTGCGATGTGTGCCACAAGAAGTTCAACCGGAAGGCCGGGCTGCTTTCGCACAAGAAAATTCATACTGGGATCAAGTCGTATCATTGTGTTTTATGCCCTAAGGCTTTCTTTCAAAAAGGTAAATCCTAACCGATAACATGCGTGTGTATTGAATTTGTCCTGTTTCTTTTTTCGAGATTCTCATATGTGTGTATAACATATTTCTTGCAAAAAAGGATTTAAGGTTTTACGTCTGTTCTACCTTCCTACCGTTAGTGTGAGAGAGACTCATCTATACACTGACGGCAGACGAAGAGAAAGTATTTAAAGGGGGTACAAATATTTAAACTGCATCTTGCTACGATGAACCGTTTTCGAGTTGGGGCGGTTCAAAGTGACAAACGTCTAAACTGTGACGTCACACTGATGGCTTTGAAGGCACAGTTAAAATACGTGTAAAATTGCAACCACTTGAAGTATAGGGCACAGTTCACACTGACGACTGAACAGACAAAAGGCTGCGATTGGCCGGTGTTCTTGATTTAAGTTGTTTTTTTGGGTCACACCCCCCTTTAAGCATTCATCAGCCAAGCCATTCATCGCCCAACAAATTCTGCTGCTGCTGCTGCTGCAGAACTCGAACTAATTAAGAACTCGAGAACTTGAATGACGTCATGCATTAGAGAAAGACGGTTCTCTGCGGTCAATGTTATTATTTTAGGTTTCAATAAATAAGAAAAATGCAGTATGCTATTTTTAGGTAATTGCAGAGAAGCGAAATATTTTTCTTTGATGCATGTCTCTCTCACACTAAGGGGAGAAACCTTTGGCGCAGAAACGGCCAACATACTTCTTTAAAAATCGTATAATTACAGGTAACTGGAACCGTCATCTAAAAACTCACTTGGAAAAGAAAAAGTTAAAGTGCGATATGTGCCACAAAGTGTTCAGCCGCGAGGATAGTTTGGCTCGCCACAAGTTAAAGGTAAATATTCCCGCAAGTTTCGCCAATTTTTTTTTAATTCGCAACTTTTTCAGTCTCACAATGCACCCAACCAGTACCACTGCGGAATTTGCGGCGCGTCGTTTCCGAAACGCCGCAAGATGCGCTCGCACGAACGGGAACACGACACGCCGGACCGCGACGTCGTGCGTGTCGCCACCGAAGTAGGACCGGACGAGATCGAAGCGGCATTAACTCTCTGCGCCTTAGCGTCCAGTCGAATGCCGGGGACGTCATCTCCGAAAACCCTGGAAGTTCAGAGTCTGAATCGATTCGGTAGGAATTCGACGACACCAAAAACGATCGCCGAGGGTGACGATCAAGGTAAGTTTTTCGCGGTTGTAAAGTGTTTCACGATTCACGGACTCTACCGCGAAATCATTATCGCGACCCCAAAACGAAATTCTTTTTGAGAGGTCTCTATAATTTGCCTAAATTCTGAAACGGAAAGATTTTTTTCTGATGTAGTGCAATTATTTTGTCTGAAAAAATTCAAAAAACTCACTATACAAATATCAAATATCCCCCTTCACCCCAGAGACAGACATGTGCTTTTTCGATTAGATCACTTGGATCTTCCCAAGCAAAGTCTTTTTTTGAGAAAGTTTTTTTTTTGAAGTGAAACTTCTTAGGCGGCACGGCGATCTGATATTTGAACGAGAATGGGAAGAGAGTGAATTGAAAGATGCGTCACGTATCGTCACGTTTAGACTCATTTCGTTACACGAAATAGAAGAAAGATATAACGTAGAGAGACAGAGAATAACAACAATTGATATACACAAGCCAAGGATCATAAGCAAAGAGGATTGCCTGTTATTGTCTAGCGCCGATACCCTTGTGACATGACTACAGATGCGCGTCTCCCCTTTGTGTGGTTCTTCGTCTTTATTCGGACTCATAAGCTAAGTCTAAAAATTGTATGAGGGGGAATAGTTTTTAAGAAGTTTCACTTCTTAACACGTGTTCGATGCTACACATGTTTTTTTTTTTTAATTTTGGGGTTGACTATCTCTCCTCCATCCCCGTGCTAGAAATGTGCTTCTCATTGTGACACTTAGATCATATCAAGTAATATTCCTACCAAGTTTGGTGTTGCTACTAAATTTTTGATACCGGGAGTGCGTTCAAAATCACCCTGGGCGTCACACCGAGTGCACACCAGCCATGAAAAATTCATGGCTGGTGTGCACTCGGTGTGACGCCCAGGGTGATTTCGAACGCACTCCTGATTTCATTTGAGTACATTTTTGGGCGGATCTATGCCCTTCAACCACGCCCTGGACAAGTGATTTTTTAGCATGTGACGTAGATCATCCCTTATAGTATTTCTACCAAGCTGGATGATGTTACAGAATCTTTTTTTTAAATATTGGATTTTTTTGATACGTTTTTTTATTTTCATTTACTATTTTTATATGTTTCTCATTTTCGTTATAAATATCTATGTACAAACGGAAGGGGCCGGGTTGTTAGAAGCCCCTTTTTCTTTTTATATTTTTTGATAAATATACGTACCGACGTTTGTGATGATGTCAAGAGATGACAGTGATTATTATTGAATGATTGAAAATTTGTCACATTGTTCTTTGTAATATAAAAGTATTTTTGGAAGTACTGTCGACTCTTGCTGCAAAGGTATAGCTATACTTAATAGAGATGGATTTTGAGGATAAAAGGCATTATCAGTTTTAGCAGGGGCGATTCTTTGGTTTATTTTATAACAAATCTCCTGTTATTAGCTCGATGAATCTTCAGTGGCTCCACCGAAATATTCTTGCTAATTTTCAAGAGGAATCTAGAAATAAGCCACGCCCTCACCGCCATATTCTTGCTCATTTCCAATATGAATACATTAAAATTTCAACACCCTGTTGCGTTTGCATAGGTCCTATGTTTATTAGAAATTTAAGTCATTAAATGAACCAAAGAATCACCCCCTTCCGTATATACAGGGTCTGTTCCTTATAATTAGTGAGGCTTCTTCAACTTAAACGAAAGAAATTTTAAAAAAATGTAGGTAAATACAAAAGTTGTAGAGCTTTATCTCTATTATCTTTTGCTCAAGCCAAAACGGTCAAATGACAGGTGCCAACTGTCATAATGACAACACATGCATTTTTTTAAATGGAATACCCTGTATATTTTTCGATAGAATGATAGATATCGTTCTTCTGATTCCAAATATACCATATGGTATCCAAAACCAATTATCAACATGGTTCAGCTGTTTTTGCGCTATTTAAGTTTAAAATTGCTTAAGTAAGCCTCAGCCTCACCAAGAAACCGGAAACAGACCTAATTTAGGGTAATGACTAATGTAAATGCATTTTTAAACTTATAGAAACAGCTGAACCAAATATATGGTACATTTGGAAACAGAATAAAAAAAATCTATCATTCTATCGAAAAATATGCAGAATGTTCCATTTGAAAAAAAAGGTTTTTGTCATTATGACAGTTGGCACCTGTCATTTGCCCGTTTTGATTTGTGCAAAACATAAAAAAACAAGCTGTGTTCCTTTCACACCTAGGAACAGCTCCGGGGCGTTACGCGCTTATTCCTTTCGAAAAGTGTTTGTTGCACTACGCGTATGTTCCTTTCAAATCGAAGGCGACTAACACTGGAGCGAGTAGCTCGAGTGCTCTAAACTCTTGAAAGGAATACAACTATAGAGATAAAATCCTATGACTTTTTTATTTAACTTTTTTTTGATTTTTTTTTGTTGTTGTAGAAGCCGCACTAACTATAAGGAAGAGTCCCTGTGCATGATCAGCATTCCAGGTCACGTGACTTTTGACAGGTCCGCCATATTAGCTGAGGGGCAAACAAAGCCTATAGATCATATTGTTTACAGTGTTTTATGAGTTTGTGCTTCGGAATTTTTGCGTTTTTTGATTTGTTCAATAAGTTTTAAGTTGTTTTTAGTTTTTGTGAATGAATGAATCTTTATTTACAGACATGCCACTTTACATTTCAACTCAACAATAGTAAACAAACAATTTATTACCAAAAATAATGCTTAAGAATCTGAATTGTTTAAAAAATAAAAAAGTTTGATACTAACAACCTTACAAATAAACTTTAGCAAAATAAATTTGTGGTAGATTGACTCCTTAAACGTTTTGACTGTTCTGATCGGTGCATAGGTCTGGCATGTAGCTTAGCTTACTGGCTTGTTCATTCTGGGCTTTTATCAATTATCGTAGTATATCCTAAATTTGTACTGGAGACCCAATCCGGATTGTTTGTATCCTTAAATTCTGCTGGACTACCTAAAAGGTATTAAAAGTTACCTATATACTTGTAGAAACATAAACAAAACTTTTTTGATATACCGAGATGAAGTGTTTTTGTATTTTAACAACAAGACAGTCATAAAACTTACCATTAACAAAATGTTTCGAACAAATTCGAGCATTTTCAACAACGTTACAGGCAAATCTCCCCTATTGGGGCATATAATTCACATACTCCGTTGTTTTTTTGATAGCTCGTTTATTCGATCCCCTCGATCTTTAAATGCTGCTGAAATCCTAAAAAACCTCACTTTATCCCTTTCAGCTCTATTGGAGCACCCAGAAACGCCACAAAACGAAGGCATCTTTACAATCTTTAAAAAATAATACTTCAAAAATTGTCGGTTTGCATTGAAAATAACGTTAAATCAGGTTATGTTTGGCTTTTGTTTACCCCTCAGCTAAAATGGCGGATCGGTTATGACGTCAACCTGGAATGCCTAATATGGTTTTACTTTCGAGCTACTTATTAATTGTTTTATTTGTTTTCACATAGGAAATTCACCTGTTGACTTATTATTGTCAATGATTAATGCGTCGTCTATCAGATATAACGAATCTGGCATCGTCGCGCAAGCATCACAAGCTGACAGTAAGTGCCTTATTTAACGTGCTTTAACCTCAAAAAAAAACTTATCATTTTTTTTTAGGTAAAGTAGTCGAAAACTAGATGTTCAAGCTTGCATAGTTTTCGAGTCTTTGTCCTGATTGTGTAATATTGTATTTTGTTAAGTTTAAGAGGTTTGACTTCATCAAAAATATGAGATTTTAATTTTACTGTTTGAATACCTAGTTTGTAATTTTAGTGAGGTTGTTTTTGGTTTTTTAATTGTCAGCAGCGGTATAATTACCTTCAAGTCATTCTGTAATATTTTATTTTGTTGTTGAGCTTAAGAGTTCTGACTTCATCAAAAATATGAGATCTTAATTTTACTGTTTGAATACCTAGTTTGTAATTTTAGTGATAGGTTTTTTAATTGCGCTACAATCTGTACCTGCTACCATATTTTTCGAACAGTTTTGGATATCCCTACAAATTATCCTATAATGTTTTCAATAAAAAATTTGTCAAAATAAATGAATTCTTTTATTTTTCCAACCTAGTTCGTAGAAGATAAAATACTGTGCTACCCACACTCGTGATTATGATGTTCGATTTTCTTATTGCAGACCCTTTGAATCTCCATTATTCTTATATTCAAGGATTCTAGGCCATTCTTATGTGTTTCTTACAAAAGTGAATTTTCTGTTATTTTCGTTAAAAAAAGAAAAACAAAAATTCGAAAACCTGGAAAATGCAAAAATTGGCTATGAGTTTTAAAGTCAATTCTCACTTATGCTTCACTCAGCAACTTGTCGCTAGATAAATATTTCATTAGTTTAAATGTAAAGTGTAGTGCAGTGTAGGTGGGAATCTATTCATTTAAAACAATGAAATATTTATCTAGCGACAATTTGCAGCGCGGCGTCGTGTCGCGTCGCCGAGCTGAGTGAAGCGCAAGTGAGAATAGACCTTTATTATTCAAGGTTTCTAGCCACACCTTTTGTTTTTATTCCGGACTGAATTATTTACTGCAATAATTTCAATGATATCTACCCCATACTAATAGCTGAAAACTCGTAGGTACGTATTCTATGAACAATTTAAAATAGTTTTTGTTATTTTGTATATTATACCTGAAGTGTACCGATTTTAAGATTTAAAGTTTAACGAAAATTTGTTCTTGGATTAATATTAGAATATTAGAAACCTAGAAACTATTTTAAATTGTTCGTAGAATACGAATTTTCATAATATGGTTCCTGCTAGCGATAGCCGATAGTAATTATCGGCTATCGCTATCGGGAACCATAATTAGCGATAGCCGATAGTAATGATCGGCTATCGCTATCAAGGAACCATAATTCCTGTAACATAACCTCAAAAGTGGCTCGTCTGAATTCTGAAAGCTTTCGATTGAATCGGAAGTGAAATTTTTCTGGTAAGACTATTAATGGTCGTTTGCTCCGAACATATTTTAAGGCAGGTTTAAAGATAATCAATGCTTACATGTAAAAATGTCACTTTAAGCGTTGATTATCCTTGAACCTACCTTTAAATCGTCGATGCAAACGGCCATAAGTGCTTCTAAATATTTTTAATCGCGTTTTTTTTTAAATACCGACATGTTGGTAAGATAGACACAAAGCAAGTTCTAGATGCGGATTTATGGGCGAATAAAAAATGTGTCGAAAAAAGGCATAAAAAATATATAAAAACAAAAATCTGTAGTCTATACATGTCATAAAGTTTCTTACTAAAAAATAGAAAAAAATTGAGAAAAAAAAAGGAAAAAAAGCGACATAAGCGATCAAAAAGAAAAAATACTCACCGATAATCTGGATCCTCAGGGTTGTTCACTTTTAATTTGAAGCAAGTCATTACAGAAATTAGGATTACAAGAGAGACACGGTTAGTTTCTTTGTCCAATATACCCACAATCCACAACCTAGCTCAACTCAAACTACCCAATAATATAGCCGGTAGGTAATTCAGTTGAGATAAAGAGGTTGCTGAACCGGACGCGTCAGGTTTAATGCTGAATTTTTGCATCGATATGTCGAAAAGTTTAAATCGATATCGATCTCCACGCCCTATCTAAACCTAAATAAGTATAATATCTCGTGGTCACCCAGGCATGAGAAAATTAGATACCAATTGTGAATGCAATTGAAATTCCAGTACCAGCCGACTTATTGTTTTTTAGTTGTCTAATTGCCTTCTAATCTGGGAACCTACCTAGCTCAGTTCTTGTTGTATTGGTTTCTGAGGAATTTCGTTGAAGATGTCATTATCAATTTGCGATTCTCTGTAAACGAGAATTACTGGAAGAACTGCTTTTAAGCAGTCTTGTGCTGGTGCTATTGGACCTCCATACGCATTGGAGGTTTTTCTATAGTAATTTGAGACAATTTATTGATGGCCGTTTGCACCGACCATTTTAAGTGAGGTTTAACGATAATCAACGTTTAAAGTGACATTTTTACATCTAATAAAGTCACTTTAAACGTTGATTATCGTTAAACCTCCCTTAAAATGTTCGGTGCAAACGGCTAAAAGAGGCTTTTAGTTTTTTAACCAATGTTCTTTCTGTAGGTGAGATTGTACTCCACAGTGAAAATTGTCAGAATGGCACTTGATGGATTATCAGGGCCCAAGTGGATCTACCTACACATGGTTCACAGAGATGTACCTACCAAATTCTACAGGGTCATTTCCCATATATTGACACCCCACCTGTAACCTCTACCGTTACAGATAGACAATAGGTACAAAAACGAAAGTTAGGCATTTCAGCTAAATTTTTACAATCCGTCATCAAAAACAAACATTTAATGTCAGAAATTTGAAATTTTGCGTAGCTTCAACTTTTTTTCCAATGAAATGCCCTATATTTGGTTCTATATTTTTGAAGAGCACAAGTTTCCGATTCCAGAAACATATACCTAGTTTAAACGCATAAAAATTTAGCCAAAACTCCACACATTTTGTTTTCACACCTTTCTTCCATATTTAAAGGTAAAGGCTACATGTGGGGTGTCAATATATGGGGAAAGGCCATGGACGTTCCTCAAATAATTGTTCAGGAAAACTTTTGAAAAACATAAAATAAAACAATATCGATTATATTTCACATTTTATTGCAGAACTCTTAAAACTAATTGGGGTTGATACTCGAAATTCCAGCCACAACCAACAACTTTCACCAATAATCAAATACCTACAACAAAGGTTAGAGGTAGAGGTACCTACCTAAATATAATAATTTAAAAAAAAACTAAATCTAAGAACAAAAGATTTACAAGGACACTGGGGGGGTTGTCTCTCTTTCCGTATTACAGGTTATATGTACACCTTAAAATAATCAAATTAAAAAAAAAATTAAATCTAAAAGCAAAAAAATTACAATATCACCGGGGGTAACTGCTCTTTCCCCTTTTATAGGGTATATGTACATACTTAAAAATAATAATCAAATTAAAAAAAATTAAAAAAATCTAAGGAACAAAAGAATTAAACGAACACTACTTCGGGGTATCCCATTTTCTAACACAAGTAATATGTACAGTTGCTTATACAAGTTATATATACAGTTGACTTAGAGAATTAAAATAACACTGGATGTTGCCGTCTCTTCTCCCTATTACAGGTTATATGTACAAAACTAAACCTAATAATCAAATTAAAAAAAAACTAAATCTAAGAATAAAAGAATTAAAGCTCTCGTTATTGCTTCCATTACAGGTTATATGTACAAAACTAAACCTAATAATCGAATTAAAAAAAAACTAACTAAATCTAAGAATTAAAGCTCTCGTTATTGCCTTCATTACAGGTTATATGTACAAAACTAAACCTAATAATCAAGTTAAAAAAAAAAAAATCTAAGAATAAAAGAATTAAAGCTCTCGTTATTGCTCCATTACAGGTTATATGTACAAAACTAAACCTAATAATCAAATTTAAAAAAAAAAAATCTAAGAATTAAAGCTCTCATTATTGCCTTCATTACAGGTTATATGTACAAAACTAAACCTAATAATCGAATTAAAAAAAAACTAACTAAATCTAAGAATTAAAGCTCTCGTTATTGCCTTCATTACAGGTTATATGTACAAAACTAAACCTAATAATCAAGTTTAAAAATAAAAAAATCTAAGGAACAAAAGAATTAAACGAACACTACTTCGGGGTATCCCATTTTCTAACACAAGTAATATGTACAGTTGCTTAGACAAGTTATATGTACAGTTGACTTAGAGAATTAAAATAACACTGGATGTTGCCGTCTCTTCTCCCTATTACAGGTTATATGTACAAAACTAAACCTAATAATCAAATTAAAAAAAAACTAAATCTAAGAATAAAAGAATTAAAGCTCTCGTTATTGCTCCATTACAGGTTATATGTACAAAACTAAACCTAATAATCAAAATAAAAAAAAAAAAAATCTAAGAATTAAAGCTCTCGTTATTGCCTTCATTACAGGTTATATGTACAAAACTAAACCTAATAATCAATTAAAAAAAAAAAAAAAACTAAATCTAAGAATAAATGAATTAAAGCTGTCGTTATCTGTTTTCCTATTGCAGGTTATATGTACATACCTAAATCTAATATTCAAATAAAAGAAAAAATTAAATCTAAGAATGAAAAAATAAAAAAAATACCGGACGTAAATGCTGCCCTATTACAGATAGTAGGTACCTCTACCTAAACGAAATGTCGAGTTCGCCAGCATGTCACGAATTTACGGAAAAAATTATTGCAGTGTTGATTGGACTTTGATTTTGGAATGAACGAACAACGAACCCAAGATTTCTGTCACGAACACCAAAGCCGTGACATTGGTGTCAGAAAGAACTGCAAAGTGAAATATAATTACAGAATAGTGCAGGGACACTAGTGCAGTGTGAACACTGAACACTAAGTGAACACTGGGACAGTTAGTCGGAGCAAAACGTGACAATCACAAAAAGAGACTTAACTGATCGTGTAAATTACCCCGGAAGTGACTGTATACCTACCCGATTTTGACTGTGATAGTGAATCTTCTAATGAGTTCTAGAAAATTCTATTTGGAAACCAAGGGAGATATCGAATTTCTGACTTCGCCGAAATATTCGAAACATCAATCGTCATTCAGAAAAAGTCGAAAAAGATCAGGAAAGATCGATGAAAAAAGTTTGAGGGAAATTCTAAAACATTCTGTATATGCCTATCACGAGATAACAAGCAAAAATGGACGAACAAAAAATTGAAGAACTTTTGCGCAAAATGTTGGGATTTCAAGAAACCAAACGACAACAAAAAAAAACAAGACGAAGAAGGGAGGCGACAAAAAAAAAAAAAAAAGGAAAAACTTAACGACAAAAAGAAAAACAAGACGAAGATGCTAAACGACGATAAGAAAAACAAGACGAAGAAGCTAAACGACAACAAGAAAAAACAGGACGAAGAAGCTAAACGACAACAAGAAAACCAAGAAGAAGATGCTAAACGACAACAAGAAAAACAAGACGAAGAAGCTAAACGACAACAAGAAGAAGATACTAAACGACAACAAGAAAAACAAGACGAAGAAGCTAAACGACAACAAGAAAAATAAGAAGATGCTAAACGACAACAAGAAAAACAAGACGAAGAAGCTTAACGACAAAAAGAAAAATAAGAAGAAGATGCTAAACGACAACAAGAAAACAAGAGAAGAAGCTAAACGACAACAAGAAAAACAAAACGAAGAAGCCAGGCGACAAAAAGAAAAACAAAAAGAAGAAGATAGGCGACAACAAGAAGAGGCTAGGCGACAACAAGAAGAAGCTAGGCGACAACAAGAACGGCATGAAGACCTTGGAGAACTACAGAAAATATTTCAAACAATACAAGGATCTGTCGCTAACCAAGAACAAAAGATTAAGAAAGTGAAAGCGGAAGTTAAAGACGATGTTCGAGAAGTTAAAAACGACGTTCAGGAAGTAAAAGCTGAGGTCAAAGCCGATGTTCAGCAATTAAGACAAGAAGTTGAGGCCCAAGTTCAAGCACTTAAAGAGAAGGTGAAAAAATTAGAAATACAGTCCATCAATCCAGGTAGTGTAGTATGAAGATACAACCACTAACTTTTGACGGGCTACGTCCTGGAATATGTATATCCGACAATTTGAAGTTGCTGCAAATACCAGCGGATGGAACGACCAAGAAAAAGCTAGAGCACTGATAATAGCGCTACGAGGATTACTTCGTTCAAAACCACCTTTATAATTGTATACATATACATATTGGGTAACCTATGTTACCAAATTTCACCCTCTCATCTTGTTGTCTGATGAACTCTTTTCCACACCACCCATGAGGTAGAGTTCAAGGCGCGTTTTTTTTTTAAGTGGTCTCCCCATATATAGGCCTAATCCACTTAAATATTAAACATACTGGGAAGCTATTTAATATTGTATTTTTGCTAATTACATAACAAAAGTTTATAAGTGGTTTTGAACGAAGAACGAAGTAATCCATATTACGAATAACACCCTGTATATTATATGGCCAAAAAACTGAAAATAATGTTTTGGGAAAAAATTGAAACATGTTTATCAGGTCTTACGCTGAAATAAGAAAATTGATGATTAAAAATATCATAACACCCTGTATAATGATGCTACGTTAAAAAAAAAAAAACTGAAAACACATTCCTAATGTATTAAATAATAATAAACAACGTCTCTTGTATTTTTTTTTTCTTTGTAAATTTAATATTAGTGGAGAAAATTGGCAAAATGTGGTTTTTCAACCCTTTCAATCGATGGGGTGAAGTTAGCACAAGAGCGATTTTCCCGAAAAAAAATCCACTGAGAGCCAACTGGTTATCCCAGAAGAAAGAGTGGAAGATGTATTAGAAGAAATACATGACGGAACTTCAGGGGCACATTTTGGAGTTAACAAGACTTTGGACAAAATTCGGGGTTCACTATCACGAAGACGTTAAAAGCTGGTGCCGAAAATGCGACATCTGTGCCACCAGTAAAGGCCCTAAACTAAGATCTCGGGGGCCCATGAAACAGTACAATTTCGGTCTCCCATTTGAAAGAAAAGCGATAGATATAGCCGGACCGTTCCCTGAGTCAGACCGTGGTAACAAATACATCTTGGTCGTCATAGATTACTTCAGTAAATGGCCAGAAGTTTTCGCTATTCCCAATCAAGAAGCCATCAATCACTGTTGCTCAGGTGCTAGTTGACGAAGTTTTTATTCGTCATGGTGACGAACTTAAGATTTCTGTCACGCACACCAAAGCCGTGACAATAATAATCAATTTAAAGAAAAATTAAATCTAAGAACAAAATAAAAATAATACTGGGGGTATCCCTTTCCTATTACAGGGAGAAGGTACCTGCACCTAAACATAATAAACAAATAAAAGAACAATTAAATCTAAGAATAAAACGAATACTGGGGGTACCTCCTTCCCTATTACAGATAGAGTCGTGGCTATTGGAATTTGACCAAACTTTTTGAACTCACCTCCTATTGCATGAAAATCTGACTTTTTCAACAAGCCGTTAATGACAAAGTTTTGGCTCTATACAGAGCACGTTAAAAAAGTTTGTGCTAATTCCATTGACCACGACTGTACCTACCTGAGCATAATTAATAATCAAATTAAAAAAAAAACTGTAACAATGAATAAAAGAAAATACTAGGTGGTCGCTCCTCCCCTATCACGATAGTACCTACGGGGCACCAGCCCCAAATTGTGATACTGGGCTGAAACAAAGAAAAAAAATGTTTTCAGCAAAAATTTTTCAAATGGCTTCTAATGAACCACTTGATTTTAAAAAGTTCGTGTTTGGAGAGAGACCCAAGTGTGTGAATAGTAAAGGTAAACACAGTTTAGTAATAAAGATTCGTTTTTCTCCTATGCCATTGAAGTTTTTCTTCATAACTGGTTTGACAAAAGCATTGCAAAATAATTATTGATAAAAACCTAATTGAATTTTTAGAAGAAAAACGAAATTCACGTTTCAAATTTTTTTACCTGATCTGTGTTTCAAGTTCATATAGCTCAAATTGAAAATTAATAAGAAAACTAAGTGAAATTTGATTTATGTTTCGCAGGTTTAGGCCCTAATAGCGATCACCAATAATTAAACCCGAGTACAAAAAAACAACAATAACATTTTTTTTCTATAAAACAAAGTCTGTCAATACCTGGGATGCTATAACAAACAAAACAAAATGGTTCGTATAATCGGAGTTTGACTGTAAATAATTTAAAAAAATACTTACAGTTGTACAAATTTGGTAGTGAGGGATGCAAACTTTTGTGCATGTCGGCATATGTCTGGCACTCTGACTGTATCAGGCCAATCGAAGTGCATATGACACATTCTGTAAACAACCTCCCTTATACCTTGGGCGTCCATCCCTAGCGTATTTTCCAGGATTTTGTAGCTGGATGGGTAGACTTTGCTCTGTCCCGGCTGTTCGGTGACCATGTGGAAATCATACATTTGATGATCCTCTGGCCCAAAAATTTTAAAATTTATTCTCTTTGAAAGAATAATTAATGCCATCTTCAGTGGAACTTCTTTGTAGAGTTCTTCAACTAATTTGTTTTTGATAATTAGCACCTCATGTTCTTTTATGTTGCCAACTTGCCATCCCGGAAAATAATCAAAGCCGCCTTATTTTTATCCCGGAATGCTTTGCACGACGTCATAATGAAATGGGAAAAGGTTCCAGGTTGTCCAATTATCTGGGTGAAGTAGTCTGAGGGAGGAGATGCGGATGGGCTTAGATTTGCTACCATTCCAGCTACTGGACCGGCTCTACCCCTCGATTCGTCATATGCCACAAGCAAAATGTTTTGCGGCAAACCGTAATCGGCCGCTTCACCTAAAAAAAAAAAATTCATAACATGTTTTTCTGTTTTTGCAAACTAATTGAGTCTAGTTGTAATTTTTATTAGTTTGATATTTTTGTAAAGCCAGAATAACAGAGGCGTCACAAAAGGAAATAATGGAAGAGGTTTCTTTCTAATACGTACCTTTCTATAAAAAAAAAAAAGGATATAGGAGCTATACAATGGACTAATTAATGGGCATACAAAAAAATGGCGTACGTCACTGGATTCTATTTAAAAAAAATGCATCTAAAGAGTTTTTACAGAAACTAATAATTTTCATAAAAAAAAGCTAAGATGCTTTCACATCAGTATTGCTCAAAATCCAGAAACGCCATTGTACACACACAACTATCCTACAAGGAACAAAAGCCAAAATTTACCTGTCTTGGGGCCATGACGTTGTCCTGAGGGGCCTTGCTCAGGGACTTTCAACTATTTGGAAAGCATCTCTGTAATAAATATTGCTTCTGTTAGATAGGTACATTTGAAAATTGAAATAAATGATATGTATAATATGTATAGTTATATTTCAGGGAGGTATGTCTGTCTGTAGCTTGTCTATTGTAGATGATAAATAGAAAAACATAAACTTGAAACCTCATATTCAGCTACGACTAAAAAACCCTCATCTCGATCCTCCTGAAAATCAAGTAAACCCAATTAATTCATCTTCAGATAAATTTTCTGGGAACTATCTGCAAGATAAATTCACCATTCCATAATTCTATTGCTCGGCGGATAACTGGCCGACCAATGGGATTACAGATTGCGTTTTTATCCGTCAGATTCCATACCTGACAGTTTATCAAAAAGTGAATTAACCGGCCCTAAAAAAAAATATAATATACCGAATAAATTATTATAATTGGGATCTGGATACTTCCTAGACTCTAGACAGACTACAGTTATCAATCAGAAATGAAGTCAGTAATATATGGCTAATCATTTTGACAATCAACAATAGGCAACTTTGATGAAATAACAATGATTTGATGACCTTGCAGTCATCTTTAGAGGCAAGCATGATAGGATCATTAGTGAACTCATGCAGAATGCCCTCAACATCATCAAAAGCTGGTGCTTGCAAGAGGGTCTAAGGGTGAATCCTAGCAAGACAATAATAGTACCATTCACAAGGAAAAGGAAGTCCAACTTAATAGCTCCAACGCTGGATGGGATACAAATAGGCCTTTCAAGTGAAGTCAAATATCTGGGCGTTGTCCTAGATCAAAAGCTCACCTGGAACTCACATTTAGGAAGAATAATCGATCGAGCAACAGTAGCCTACTGGACATGCCGAAGACTATTCAGTAAAACATGGGGCCTAAAACCAAAAATAATCTATTGGTTATATGCGATGATTATAAGACCCCTGCTCACATGTGCTGCATTGGTGTGGTGGCCTAAAGTGAAGCAGCAGACAGGGCAAAACCGATTGGCAGTTGTACAAAGGTATGCATGTCTTGGAATAACAGGTGCCATCAACACCTGTCCAACCGCTGCTATAGAGGTCATGGTAGATATCATCCCTCTGCACATTGCAGTGAAGAGGGAGGCCTACATGGGGGCCTCAAGGGTATACGGTCTCTAAACCTAACGGAAGGAGACCTTGTTGGACATATTATAAGCATCATTAAAGAATGCCATGGTACACCAACAAAACCGGTGAACATCATGCCTTCCAGATACGAATTTAATCACCATTTTAGTGTGACCGCAGAAGGCCGCAAAAGTGACAAGATCGTACATAAATTCCCAATCGGTTCATCCATCTGGTACACAGATAGATCGAAAACAGAAGAAGGGGTCGGAGTGGGCGTATACGGCCCAAACTGCAGGCTATCGGTAGCCTTAGGAAAAAAACCCCACCATATTTCAAGCGGAAACGTACGCAATAGAACTCTGCGCCAGAATGTCTTGAAATAGACCTACGAGGTGCAAGAATCTTCACCAATTCTGACAGTCAGGCAGCGCTCAAGGCTCTTAACAGCTTTGTCACTAAATCCAGACTAGTCTGGTACTGTCAGTAACTTCTAAAGCAACTGGCGAACTGCAATAGCATGGGTACCAGGGCACCAAAACATAGAAGGAAATGAAATAGCGGACCGGCTTGCAAGCGAAGGTGCCGCGTCACCATTCCCGGTCCAGAACCCTTCTTTGCTCCTATCAAAAAGCCATGTAAGGACCGAACTCACAAAATGGGTAGAGGCACAACAGGCCTCCCATTGGAACAATACTCCAGGACTTAGACAGGCGAAGCAATTCATCACGCCAAAGTCAACAAAGGCAAAGGAACTACTCGATTCAGCAAACCAGACTTGAGGCTCTTAATGGGTCTCCTCACCGGTCACTGCCCTCTTGGCTACTACCTGAAAAAGCTGGGTAAAGCTGAATCAGACCTTTTGCCGCTACTGCAAAGAAGCATCCGAATCTGCCGAACATATACTCTGCAAATGCGAAGCATTATGTCACAGAAGACTCATCCATCTGGAGCAGACACATTTGACTGCTGCGGATGTTGAACGAACTAATCCCGGAAAAATCGAGAGATTCGCGAAAAGTCTCAACCTGGGAACCTACTAGAAAAAGGGGAAGCACAATAGATCTATTCAGGTCGCAGTGCAGAGAGGTCTATCACCTAAACGCCCCTAACACAATCTAATCTAATCTAATCTAGGCCCGGGTTATTCACCTTCAGATAAACTGGCTGGTAGCTATCTGCAAGATGAATTTACCGCTCTATAATTCTATTAGTCGGGGGATAACTGGCCGACCAATGGAGTTACAGATTTCGTTTTTATCCTTCAGGTTGCATACCTGACACGGAATGGAAACAAAAACGTTGTTGAATACCATAGGGTTAATTTCACGAGACAAATATAATTTCCAAGGACCACTTGGTTTTTAACACATCATTGATTCACAAGATAGGTATAGATCAAAAATCTTTTACAAACTCTGCACTTCACTAATTTTAGGATGGATTTTAAGAAGCCCTATCGATTCTCCATCTATATCCTATATATTTTATTCTCAGAATCCCACCCAGAAGGCCTCAGCTGCTTGAATGAAATTATTATTATTTTTTTTCAATTTCTTCATTTAGCCTGCGTTTGCATCTCAAATTTGAGGGTTAAGGAAGGCTTATCGACCCCTTCATCTACCCTATGAATTTTATTTCGAGAATCCCACCAATGAGGGTGGTACTGCTTTAGCTCCTAAAAATACCACCCAACTCTATTGACCCTCTAAATCTCAATTTCAAATCCCGCTTGTTGAACTTCGAAATCGATCGCGAGCACATTCCTAATTTGCGACTATCGCAACGGAAACGTTCACCATTAACTCAGCAGCTGACTTTGCAGCGTAAAACAATTAAGGTTAAATGAGATAAAGCGGATGTGAATTTCGTGATCTATAAGAGTTATGACAAATGACAAGAAAAGTATATCACACACAACTGAACAAAATACAAAACTGAAAGAAAGCGCAGGAAAATACACAAGACTATACTGCTTATAATTACTATGAACGAACTTTGTTTATGAAAATTTTGAAATAAATTTGGATTGGTCTGAAATGCCAAACAGTCGCCACTTCTGCGCACGTCTAAAGCATAAGTTAAAAATGTCTTGATATTTTTTTATAGAGGCTCAATTTACTGAGGTATTAACAAAAAACAAGAAAAAATCAAGATGTAGGCCATCATTTTCCTACTTGGCAAAATCCTAGCAAATGGGGCTTTAAGTATGTTATATCACTACTAGTCATTATGTGTCGATTTCAGCCAAAATTAGCTTGTCTCTTATTTCTTCTATGTCGGCCTATTATAAGCTGCTACGTTTCCTGTACTTTGGGTAAGCGTACATTTTTACCGCTTACAAAAATCGGCAACAGCTGAAAAAAAGCGTCTTCTGCCAAACATAATTGATTTGATTTCCCAACTACTCAACTTTCGCGCCAACAGCTGAGTGCTGGTGAACGTACCCAACCTAACCTCTCAAATTATGACAGTGAAATAAATAATTAGGCAAACAAAAAGATGTTTTTTTGCACACAGCCTTCAATTTCAAAAATAAAGAGGGGTTTTTAGGTGCACACATTTTAAAAACAGGACTTGAACAACAACTTTTGTGTTTTAGCTGAAAACAAGTAAAGATTATTTTCCTAGATATTCCTTAGATAACCCCTCAGTTTCGACAGTCCTTGAATAACTTTAGAATTCATGGCAATGATATCATAATGATGATAAATAAGCCTAATTGAAAAAAAAAATCCATTGTATAGGTGATATGATTCAAAAATCATAACATAAAACATGATTAGTCATAAGTTTTATTATCGACCCAGAACCCAGAGGTATGTGTTTGCTATAAAAACAGCCTTGAATAATGGCATTCCGTTGAATTCAGTTGAGATAAACAAAATCGTGTTGACTACTGAAAATAATTACAGCATAAAATAAAGTTTCAAATTTCAATCGTTGCCAACTTTAGAAAACAAACTTCCGTTTTTTTTTTCAATCCAACCCCAAGTAGGTATCATAAATTTCAAATTTCACGCCAATATAACAGGGTTCTAACCTCTCACAGAATTTGTGTCTGACCTTCAGAACTTGTAGGGGACTTATTGGTAATAGAACTCGCAGAACCTTGAACACATGTGCCTACTGTAGGAGCGTGTGCAAATCCTGTTAATACGTGCTTATCGCTTAATTTTTAGGAGCCTGACACGTCACTCAAAGACAAAACAATATTTTAACGATTATATATGGAACAATAAAAAGTTGAACTTTCTAAGAATTTATGCCAAGTTAATTTCCTTTGCTTGAAAGTTAAAAAATAAAAATAAAATTTTAGTCTCGATTTAAATATGTTTTCTGGTAAATGCAAAACCTAGTTTATTTTGAGATTGAACTATAATGTGGAAAGATTAAAAGAAGAAATTCCAACGAGTACCCAAACCACAATTAAGTAAAATGTAATTTCAACAAGACACAAATGGAAAAAATGACCATTTTTAAAGGAAAATACATGTCACACAAACAATAATAAACAATTACCCTCGCAATTTCCTATTGGTACTTTACAAAATGGCAATTAAAGCAAAAATTAATTGCAGTTAAATACAATTTAAAAAAAGTAGTGAAGGGGTAGGAAAATAAAGAACTTGATAGAAATATTAGTTCGCATATTTGCCGCCTTTCAATTATCGCTGGTCGCCAAGGGGTAAACCGCTAGGAATTATGGAGAATTACTAGGGATTATTGGGAACTATATAGGGATTGTTTGAATTATTGAGGAATTGTGGGAATGAAAATTGCCAAGGAATTGTTGAAATTACTCAGGAATTGTGGGAATTATTTAGAAATTGCGGAAAATGTTGGGAATTATTACATAGGTTACGACGGGGTAGGCTACGTCGGACTAGCGTGCAAGTTTTAAACAATAGGGGTTATCATTGGAAGAAAAGGACTATTTGAGTTTTTTTAACGTGAGTGTTAAAAGATTATTTAAAAGTAATAATCAGCTTCAAAAAGCACTAGTTTCTCATTAAAAATCATATTAGATAACTAGAATATGCTGGAAAAATTATTAATTAGTTTTCAAATTTTTAGGTTAGTTCCTTTCCCTGAATAATACAAAGTTGGGACAACAGAACTTAAACTCTCCAAGTATTTTTACCTTTTCATTCTACCCAAAGGCCCAGTTGTACAATCTTGGTTCAAAACAAAGTTCAGTGAGCTCGACTGGTACTTGAACTTCCCCATCTGAAATGCATTGCTGTAAAAATTGATAGAATTTTATTAATAGATGACAGCAATGTATTTCAAATGGGAATACTCAAGTACCAGTCGAGTTCAGTTGAACTTTGATTTGAACCGAGATTGTACAAGTGGGCCTTATAGTCCTGAATGACAATTTGATAAAATTCAGTTTCAATATGGAATTCAACTAAGGCAGAAAACCAGATTAATAAGAGTACAGGATAGCAGTTGCTTGTAATTTGTATTCTGTACTTATATTTGTGTTTTTGGCCCTAAAAATTCAAATTTTATAACATGTAATATCGTTTAGCTAAGCTCTATGTTTCCAATTCATGTGTAACTATGGCTATTTTCGAGGAAATATTGATTGGTATCACTGGGAATTACGTGGAATTAATTACAAGGGAATTAGGTTGGAATTGAGAGGAATTTTTGGGAATTATCAAGAATTATTAGTTATAACTAGAGAATTGTTAGGCACTGCTGAAGAATTGCGGAAATTAGATGGAAATTCAAAGTAATTCCCCAATTAGGCACTGTGGAATAGAAAAACTGAATCAGCGGTTTACCCCTTGCTGGTCGCATTTTACAGAGAATTTGCTTAAAAACTGTTTAAAAAAAATCTAAATGAGGATTTTATTTGGAAAATGCAGCTCCGTCAAGTTATCCCCTATTAAATTTTTCAATTTTTTTTCGTGCTGATTAACTGTGCTCCCAGTGTGCTTTACTGTGCTGCTGACTTGCACTCAATTCTATTCACAAAAATTTGAGGGGGCCAACTTGACGCTCAGCCCCCCGATTTTTCGATTATTTTATCAAACAAAAGCAAAAATCAATGCAACTGTTTCAGTGTGCTGAACTGTACTGTTGATATTTTTATTGACAGTTGCAGTGTTTTTTGCTTTTTTTTGATAAAATAATCGAAAAATCGGGGGGCTGAGCATCAAGTTAGCGCCCCTCAAATTTTTGTGAATAGCATTGCGTGCAACTCAGCACAGTTCCTAATAGCTCTGTTCCAACAGACATGAGAACTAGTAATTTCCAATTGCCCATACCTATTTTTCAATAAGTTGAACGTTCATCCTAATTGACAAATAAATTAATCGACTGGAAATTACCGTTCTAGAACGGTTCTCATGTCTGTTGGAACGGAACAGAGCTGTTAGGTTGGTTCCAACCCGTCAAAAAACCGTCCCAGAACGTTTTCGGAACCACTCTGTATATTAATTTTGGTTTCTACGCAAACATTTTAGGTTTTGCGCAGAATCCTGATGGTAATATTACGGTTTCCTGTCGGGTTGGAACAAAACTATTATTACCAGGGGCGGATCCGTCCCCATGAGAGCCTGAGATACGACATTGAAAAAAAATTTCATATTCAGTGTGTATCCGCCAAATGGAATAAATTCGATAAAAAATGAATGAGGGCCTTCCCGAAAAATCAACTTTATTTCATGTACATTATCATATGCATAGGTACCTATCTTCAACTGTTTCGGAAACTTTGACAGTTCAAAATTGACTTTTTTGCATCTTTGACAGACTGTAAAACCTAAACAGCAAAACTGATCATACATTCCTGTCTTAGTTTTTAATAACTATCATTATTTTGACACCAACTTTGAATTTGACCGGAGATTAAATTTAACCGGGAATTTTAATCATGGATTTGTATTAAAGTCGGTGTCAAATAATAGTTTATGAAAAACTAAGACAAGAATGTATGATCGGTTTTGCTGTAAAATTAACCGTTTAGGTTTCACAGCCTGTCAAAGTTGCAAAAAGGTAAATTTTGAACTGTCAATATTTCCGAAACAGTTGAAAATAGGTATATGATATTGTTCATGATATATGTCTAAAACTTTCCGCCGAATCCAGAAATGTTATAATATACAGGGTGTTTCATTTAAAAAAATTAAGTTGATAACCGTACAGCTGTTCTTGGAACACCTTGTATAGATAAATTGGTGTGAAAAAATATCCAGCAAAAAAACAAAATCGACATGTCCCAACGTTTTTTTCGAAAAATTCCCCATTTATTTTTTATCGAATTTATTCCATTCGGCTGATAAGTACAGGGTGTTTCAAATTTGAGACACATCATTGGGATCTCGGAAACGGTGAGAGATAGGTACAGGATTGGTTAAGTTGGGGCAAAGTTGCGTAATTTGATGCTTAACAAAATGCCGCTTTGATATTTAGGATATTCCGAATACTTCCGGAGATATCTGGAAAAAAATGAAATTTTCCAAAATTGTTTTTATTTTTTCCTGACTTTATTTGAAGTGATATTTCAAAAAAAATGGTGGCCCAAAGACGAAACGCAGATTTTAAATTTGAAGTTGGCATATTGTAGGGGAGAAAAAGTGGCTATGATGAAGTGACATCTTCTAAAATATCATTTTAAATAAAGTCAAGAAAAAATAAAAACAATTTTGTAAAATTTCGGTGTTTTCCGTATAGTATTCGGAATATCGTAAATATCAAAGCGGCGGCATTATGTTAAGCATCAAATTACGTAACTTTGCTCCAATTCAACCAATCCTATATCTCTCACCGTTTCCGAAATCCTAATGATGTGGCTCGAATTTGAAACACCCTGTACAGTATTGTTAAAAATTCAGAAATATCCTTTGTAATAAAATTTGAGCTTCACAGCGGGGGATTCATTTCTTCGTATCAAAAGTCTCCAAATTGGACCAACCTGTAAAGTTTTATGGTTGAAATTCTGAGCAGATTTCATGTGATATAGCCTATACCTAAGTTCAACTGTTTTGGAAATATTGACAGTTGAAAATTGAGTTTTTTGCAACTTTGACAGGCTGTAAATCCTAAACAGTTAATATTAGAGCAAAACCGATCTTACATTTTTATCTTAGATTTTTATCAGTTGACACCAATATTTGACATCACCTTTGAATTTAATCCCTGATTGAAAATTCCAGTTAAATTTAATTTTCGGTTAAATTCAAAGTTGGTGTCAAATGATAACTTGTAAAAATCTTAGAAAAAAATGTAAGATCGGTTTTGCTCAAAAGTTAACCGTTTAAGTTTTACAGCCTGTCAAAGTTGCAAAAAAGTCAATTTTCAACTGTCAATATTTCCAACACAGGATATATCACATGAAATCTGCTCAGAATTTGACGTAAAATCCGAATATTGAATAATATACAGGGTATTCGATTTAAAATAAGAAAGTTGGAGCACGACCAGCTTTTTTGAAACACCCTGTATATGCAAAAGTGACCATAAATTTTTTATTTGGGACACTTTTTTCCGAGCTTTTTTCTAAAATGTCAAATAAAAAAGATAGAGGGGGTGACATTTATAACCAATTACGTGCAATTACAGTGACTCTATTACCCACAGTGGCGACAATTGTCTTATTTTTTATTGGTTCTAAAATTCCACATATTTATATTGAAAACTCGCCATCTTGTACCCACCTATTGCTTATTTCAAATATAAATATATGGGATTTAGGATTTAGGTAAACATCCATCATAAAACATGGAAAACAATACGTATTTGATGGACCTAATAATAGTCATCAAATGCGTCGACTTATATTTTTAATGAAAGATATGTCCATTTAAATCCTATAAATTCATATTAAAAAGTAACAAGAGGTTGGGAACAAAATGGCAGCGGGACCTCTATTGTCGCCACTGTATGTGAAGGTTTATTTAGCCACCGTATAACCGTACATTCTCTAACAACGTATAAGGGAAGTAAAAATAAATGTTCAAAAAATTATTGTTGATAATTCATAACCAGCGCTCCCTAAAGAAAATCCTGGATCCGCCTCTGAATACCAAGTAGCAGCACAGTAAAGCACAGTTAATTAGCAAAAAAAATAGAAAAATTTAATAGGCTAAGGCTTCTGAAAAAAAAAATGCTAAAAGAGTGAGAAGAGCCCAAAAACATAAAAATAAATAGGGGAATCACTCAGACGGGCGGGGTTCCACTGCGTAATGCATCAATGGCCGACCTTCTAAAATCCCCAAATAAAATACCTACCAAAATTTCTCACAAAAAAAAAATAATTCAAACGATAAATAAATAAATTTCAAACAAAAATAATTTATTCTTACCGAAATTTGGCTTTTCTTCACTAACACTGACTCTAACTACTAAAACTTGTGAGTAGGTGCGGCAAACGGCGACGCGAAATAAAATGAAAATTGAAGGTAAGTGAACGCGTGAACTGTCAACTGTGAAGTGAAGCAAAATTATGGCAGCGGGTGCCCGATGGGGGGGTTTTCTAGGTGGGGAAATAAAGAACGACCAACGACACGACAGGCCACAAATTGCACAACATTGCGCAATTATTAAAAATAGTTGTTGTCAGATGGATACTGAATAGCTTGTCATAAATTTACAGAGTTGCCAAAATTTTCTTGAATATCGTCGAAACCAATTATTATTATTTAATTGTTATACATATTTTTATAATGTTAATATTTAATTGTATTTTTTAATCGAATTGATAAAACTATTGAGTTTCAAGGACAATAAGCTAGAAATAAAGTTAACAAGTGCCTAAATAAAAATATGTAGGGTGAAAGTACCTGTTGTCGGCCACTTAAGGCAAATTCTGGAATAAAATGGCGATTGAAAATTAGTGGATAGAGCGAATCGAATTAAAATAATGTTTTATGATACCTTATAGTATATAAAATTGATTCCTGCAACAAAAAAAGGTTGAAAGGTTTTGCATTTTTGTAGAAAAATGCTTTATTCAAAAAACGTGCATTTTGCCGGTTGTCGGACAATCATTACATTTCTCGGACACAAAGGGACCCGTTGTCGGACACGTGTCCGAGAAATACGTTTTCTCGTCCACATAAACTAGTACATGCTAAATAGTACGAGTTTGGGCACTTCTCACAACCAATATTTTATTTTGGAATTTTTATTTTCTTCCATCATTGTTTGCACTTTTTTTGGTATTTTCTTTCTCTAGTCCTCTTGTTTATTTTTTTGTACTTCAAGTTTTTTTTTTTTTTTTTTTTTCTCATTCCTTTCTTCCATAATATGATCTCCATGCCTTCAATGAGATGGCACTTGGTAAATTCTCTTTTTTTTGTATTCTTGGCTCTTATTTGATAGGTTCCGGAAATTGAGGGTGGCGACTGAAAGGACTTACAGCAACGGCAACATTTGGCAGTTTAATGGGAGTTTTTTCGAGCCTCCAGTCCTATGTCTGTTGTTTTATCAGGTTTCTCAGTTCCAGGAAAATCACTTTGATCTTTAGGAGATTTTTCCATTGCTTCTTCAATTTCTATTTCATAAATACTTTTATCAGATTTATTCTCTGTACACTTGTAACACTTTTTTATTAATATGAAAGCAGAGAGCACTACCCCATACCCATATAAGTAATGTAAAATGTCCGAGAACTTTACACCTACCTTTTCTCGGACACCTTTTCAGGTATACTACAATTTGACGCCTTTGTGGTTTATAGTGTCCGCAAACTGGTCCATAGAATCTCGATACAGTCTTCTAATGTATCTAATACGGAAAATTAAGTTGAAAATCAAATAGGCTAGAAAAAGATACATATAGTTTCAACGTGCCGGACCCATTGTCGGACAGAGTGGCCGAGAAGAGGAGTCTGCCGATTTATAAGACCGGTTATCCGGACATTTAATAAAATTAACAAAATATTAATATTCATTTAATTTTTATGGTTATAATCGTAGATTAACATGTTTATAACTTAAAAACATCAACAAAATATCGAAAAATGGAGTAGGAACATTTTTAATTACTATTTCCTTCTTAGCTTCACACTAGCAAACTTTTCCACTTGATCAAAAGGGCTGTGTTGGGAAAAACAGCCGAAATATTATTATTTTTCTTAATTTGGTCTAGGCCCGTAAAGAGGACGGTATTGCAAAAACTGGTGGGGAAATAGTGTCTGAAAGTAGGTATTACTCTAAAAAGGGGTTTGATATAATATTTTCCTATTTATTGGATATTTTGTCATAAAGTGTCCGACAACAGGGGGTGGCCGGCTAACAGGTACTTTCACCCTATATAGCGATTTCCATTTGTAGAATCAGTGAAAAAAAAATGTACCTACCTATCCTTATTCTTATATTTTACAAGCTTTTAGAAAAAGATGCGGATACACTCAGTGTGCACTGATTGACAAATGGAAATCGCCATATAAACCCAGCTCCGTTTTTGTAAACTTTTTCATGCGACTACTTAAGGCTCGTTCAGACGGATGTTATGATGTTGTGGCATGGAGAGTGCTCACATTTTATTTCACTGCACTTGAGCCGTTTTCTCGCCTCCACTTTTTCGACAATTGTTTCAAAACAAGTTTGAAACGGGCAATGGTATTAGCATTGCCCCTTTCAAACCTATTTTAAACCAATGTCAAAAAAGTGGACGCGAGAAAACGGCTTTGGTGTTCACGACAACTGCGTACTTTACTTGCTTTCAATATGACGTCATGAGTTTTTCAATCCATAACAGAAGACTTTTTACCAATCTTTATGAGACTTTTTTGTAGTGGTAAGAGGCTAATTAAGACCTGATTCGATTAAAATGATCAAATCCAGTGACATAGGGGCGGTTTCTCAATTAGCGAGTCACCTTCGGGTTGGTTTCAACACCAGTGTGAACATGTCTAGTTGCAATGTTCACCCTGGAGTTGAGCTATGCTTAACTTGGCTTGCTATTGAGAAACTGGCCCATACTAGAAGGCAATTTTTTTTTATTTTAATAAAAAAACACAAACTGATGTCAGGAATTTGTTTCTTGATTTTGAATTTTTCAAAAAGAACACCGTTTCATCAACAGGAGTCGTTTTTTCTTTGGTAAATTGTTTAAATCCTTTACAGACATCCACTTTGTGGAGAATCGTCTACCATGACACGTTTCTTAGATTTCAAAAAGCACTTATTTTCCCCTTTCTCCTCAACAAAATGGCAAGTCATTTTTATATTCATGATTCATGTCCTGACAATTTTCAACTTTATTTAGATCTAAGCTTAATATTAAACTCATTTCTTCTTTGCAGCATGATCTGGCACCCAAGCGAAATTTGAAAAATCTCAAAATTAACACAAAAAACAACTTTTAATATAAATAATTTTGTATTTATCTTTATTTGTTCTCTTTGTGATTTCTTACAAAAAATATCGAATACACAAAATACTTTCATCATTGAACCAGATGGTATATACATTTTATGTATAAACAATAATTACAATTAAAGTTTGATTTTGAAATGAAAGTGATATAACTAAGACTTTTATATTTTCAGAAAAATAATAAAGTGTTAAAGGTCTGTTATATTGCTTTTTATAAACTGATTGATGCTAGAGATTGTTCTATGTGCATTATCTCCTCAGGAAGGTAGTCTTTGTAAAACTTTCTAGAACTGCTGCAATAGTTGGTGTAGCAATCCATGAAGTTGAGCATTACAGTTACTTCTGGAAGAATTTCGGGACTTTTTGTGCTGCCAAAAAAATCTAATATTAACATAGCTCATTTATCATCTTCTACTTTTTTACTGTGATGTTTTTTGTTTAACAAACACACTAAGCATACAAAAAGTGTAGAATTTTTCTCAAGTCTGGATATGATATTATCCTGACTTTAGTATTTTTCAAAAATAAAATGATATTTGCAATGTCTCACCCGTTAAATTTGGTTAACTGCAAAACATATTCGGCCACTAACTTAATAAAGTCTCCGTTTATGCTACTGTGGAATTGTTTCAGGATAGTATGGACACCAGCTGAGAGAGCTACACCATCAATTTGGTCGTAAGTTCTTTTACTAAGGCTGCCTGAAAAATATGAAGAAAATTGAATTTATTGTTTTCCATGGTTTTATTAAACAACTGGAACACAGAAAGAATCCTCAACAAAGTTGCTATACACTCACCCAAATTTTGTGGTAAAAACACTAGTTTGATGTGAGCCAAAACAAAAATAAATAGGGTAATGGCGTAGTCGCTGTTGTTTCTTGATGTAACGTAAATTTTGCTGAAAGGTTCGTTCTGACCAGCATAGTTGAAATATTCAGAAAGCTTATGAACAAATTCTTCCGAAGGAAGGGGATTGTCTTGCTTCAAATCCAACAGTAAAGACCTAAATAAAGAGAGAAAGTTCATTTTTAGAAAATCTGTCGAAAGTATGTACTTACTTATTGAGAGACCTCAACGCACACTCCAAATTCTTAGCGTTAAATCTGCAAGACTTATTCAAATGAAAGGCAATCAAATTTCTCAACAGTTGTAACTGGCCAATCAATAAAACTTTTTCTGAGAACTCGCTCCAAATTTTCACGCTCCTATTAACATATGTCTGATAAATTTTAGCAGGATTTAACCAATCTTCTGTTCGTTGTTTTAGGTCACTTTGAATGGTGGTAATAACGTTGGTCCAAGATGTTGTGTTAACGTTTTTGTTTTCTAAATAGGCTGAAATAAAATTAACTTTTTAATTATTATAAAAATAGGACATTAAAAAGTTATGTTAGGAAGCCTTCTAATGGTTAAAGTTTTTGACTTTAAAATACAGGGTGTCCAATACCACGATTGGGATACCAAAAATGTTCTTTATGTATCTTCTAAAGATTCAGTTTTGGAAACTAAGAGAGAGTTAAGGGAAACTTGCAGGTGATATACAAAATATAAATTCTTACCCATTATTCGCTGTAAAGCAGTAATTATCATAAAAGAAAACAGCCTATCCAACCCCACTAATCCTGTTATTTCAATTGATTGAGCAACAGATGCAATGGTTTCTTTATTAAATATTGGTTTATGCGTTTTAATATCATACCAAGTCAATGTCGTTGACAAATATACAGCTGACCTAAAAGAAGAAAAATTGAGGTAGCTAATTTATATTTTGATAAAAGTAGCAATTGTCTTACTTTGGATCTGTTATCCTTATAATCTCTCTAGCCAATCTACCAATGAAGTTCTCACTTTCATCTATGGGAGGATAAATTGGTATTGGTACATATCTGCTTTGATATACACTCTGCCAAGGGTAAATCTTGTTTCTCAGGAAACCATTGCATTCTTGCTCAACGTTATAATTTACTATTCTAGTCACTTCTTCTTGCCAAATTTTTAGGCCGTTTATATTGATGTAATCCTAGAAAACAATAACAATGTTCAATCGAGACTGTGTTCCACCACTCAGGATTATTAGTAATCAAATGCTAGAAATTGGTGTCTGAGGCCCCTTTTAAGAAGTCAACCAGAGTATTTTGTAACTCAGATTATTTAGAAACTAGAGACAAACCTGGCAGGCCGTTTCTGCTCTTCAACAATTCAAAAAAGGCCCAACAAAAATACTATCTAGTGGATGTTTGACAATTTCCTAAGACAATGACAAATGAACCTTTGTATCTTCAACTAATCCCCTACATAATTCTAAGTAATTAAATTCACCTGAATATATTCGAAAGACCTCTTATACCCATCCATGATAAGCCCAAGACTCTTAAGTTTATTTTCCAGCTCATCTTGCCTCAATTTTGTACTAAATTTAAACTCATTATGCAAAGCTTTGGATGTATGCAGCACCAATTCCTTCCTAATCCCATCCTCGAGCAATTGCTTTGGATCCAAACACACCACTCCCACCAAGGTATTCTTCATCATCCTCATACCCTGACTGAAAATCGACACTGAATGAGTTAACTCTGCAAATTCGAATCTTTCCTCTAGTTGAGCGTAATCTTTCAATTTGTCCTTGTCCACTCTGGTGGGCAGTTCTTTTATTATACCGGTTTGCATGGCTATAATACGGGCCAATTTATCAAACATGGTATTTGGAATTATTTGTAGGACTTTTCGGACATAAATTTCTAATTCTTTGCTATAATATTCGGAAACTGAGACTAAGTCATTACTATGCGATTGGTTGATGCGTAGCAGTGGAAGTTCTAAAGCAGAGGCTAACTATAAATAGCAAAATATAAACGTTTGTACTTAAAGCATTTTAGTTAGGCTCTGAAAGTACCTTCAAAAATACAGCTCTAAGTTTGATAACTAATTTTGGTTCCCTCTTAATTCCATTTTGCATAATATTCGTATAAAAATCAATGAGTTCCCAAGCATAACTTACATCTCCAATAATTTGAAGATTTATTAGCACATCTTCTTTGATATTCATAATTCGTATCATTTGATCAAGATCATTGCGGGTTTCAGAAAGAAATTGAATAATCTAAAAAGAAAAATATTTGTCTATTAGTCACAAGTTTGCCAGCTGTTTGTCAATAATTACCTGCATGTTATTATCTAACTGATGATATTCCTGCACCTCTTCCAAAGCTTGAATCAGCTGCACCAATTTTCTCGCAGATCCTGTATCCTCTGTGGACAAGGTCTCAACATTTTCAGCTATTTGCTTAAACCACCCTTCCAAATCTAAATTCTTTTTAATCCTTGTTAGCGGCTTTGTGCCGCTGAAAACTTCTGATAGTTCCAGCAAACTTTTATGACTACTGTCTTTTAATTTCTCCCATTGGATATCCTTCTCAGACAATGCATTTCTGTAGAGTTCTTTGGTAATGAGTTCCAATTGAGCCGTGTTTAACAGGAGCCTGAATAAATAGGATTGTTCGCAATTTGATTCAGAGATTATCAAGTCTCTGAGTTGTTTTAGTTTTTTGTTTTTGTCTGTGGTGCCTGCAAGGGTACATTTATTTGACAATTTTCAGCCAGAGCTTTCACATAAACCATTCTTAAAGACATAAGCAATACCTAAAAAATTACCTGGCAGTGAAACAGTATGTAATATTAGCCACCTCAAAATCACATTACAATCCCTCAAAGTATTCACGATGTTGTTAATGTCCTTCAAAATATTGTCCTTTGTGATATTTCCTTCTTTTAGAAGATTTCCAGTGCATTTCAACAATTCCGGCAGCTTTTGTCCATAATTGTTGGCATAGTTTTTGAGATTTGCTATTTGCAGAGTGTTGTTAAGCGCCAGATGGGCTGATTTAAAATTGTCCCATGATTCGGCGAGATTTATGATAAATCTAAAAAGTGTATAAAAGAATAAAGCGTGAATCCTTATTGTGCACATATCCTAAATTTTTCTTAAGTCTACAATTTTCTTACCCCATATAGACTGAAATTATAAAGTTGTCAGGAAAATATTTATCAACAATCTCTCTCATAGCAGCCGATTCAAAATGCAGAATTCTCGCATCAAAATATAAACAAACATAGAGCATCGAAGCTTGGGTAGCTAGTGCAGTACTTCTATGCCTTGGTAGGGGGTAAACTACGATTTGAGAATATATGTCGTCTGAGCGGAGGCATCCTATAACCAATTCCACATATGTTGGATTTATGGAAACTCTCCTGAAAAAAGAAACTATTTATATAAAGAAAACAAGTAAACCACAATGTCAATGCTTTTTATTTTAGCTATGCCAAGTTATTATCTTCTCTAGGGTGTATTTTTTAAAAACAACTTTAAAACAGGCACATATTTAACATTAGTTGGAGACTTAGCAAGCCAAGCACAACAATCAAAATTAACTGATGTGAAGTGAATCTATTTGTTGGTGGTTTGGCTATTGCCCGCGCTTATGCAGTTGTAGAATTACTTTGCATTACTAAAATATAGTGTCATGAAATCAGTTCATTTTCAATGAATAGTCCTGATTGATAGTCTACTTACTTAAAATAATCTTCTGGATAATTTTGTGGTTTTTTGGCTGTATTAAAACCAGTGTCCATGAGAAGTTTACATACTTCATCAAAGCAGCTTTGAGTATCTCTCCTTTGCGGAGTGTATCTGTTATATGAAACAAGTAATCGCTCTCTGACTGGTCCGTCTATGTAAGTATCTACCATTAATAACATCAAACCATAAAGAAAAAGTGCTTCACTCTATAAAATTACAATATTTTATGTGCGTTAGGGTTCTAGGAACAGTAATTCTTACCAAAAGTTGTTTCCCTTCTAAATCCTGAAATACTGTTTCTAATGATTGATGTATATAAACTCCTTCTTCTAATTCTTCGATGTAATGGTTTAAATCGATGATGTAGCTGTGAATGCTCTCAAAAAGTAAATAGAAACGACTGATTATTTCTATATGATTGTCTCTAAATTCTTCGTCAAGCTCACGTAAAGTCTGTTGAAAGGTAAAAAACGTTAGTTCATGATTAAGAATAAAAAGAAAACCGAATAAATATTATTTATTCTCAATATATTTTCTTGTATATTCCTAATTTTTGAAGAGACTGGTAGCCGCATTAAAAAATCAAAGTATCAAAGTAATCTTTTATCACCAAGGCATGGTTGAAAAAGTTGCTAAGTAAACTCCTGCATCACTGGCGGCATGAGAATTTTGCTCACAGTTTTAGAGAAAATATTGGCATTCAAATATTTTCTGGTCTTTCTCTAGCTGACTTTATAAGCGCTCTTTAAAGATACACCAACATGTTCATCAATGAGTGCACTATGGAACCTTTTTTACGGGGCGTCGGGCTTTATAGTTGTGAGCATTTTGCTCATTGCTCGGACAATAAATAAATTGTTGAAAAAAATATATGAGAAAAGTTTGTCTCAGCTGCAGAAGCATTATACCCAAATATTGCTGATCCAATAATAAGTGTTTTAGAAGAGGTGTTTTGGAAGAGTTAAGTGTAATCCAAGACACAAATCCTAAGTCAAACACACAGTAAAATAAATTCTCAACAAGTTTTTAACTCGAAATTTGAAAGCATTGGAGTGCTACTAACTCCTTCGTTTCTCAAAACTACTACAAGATCGTACCTCATTTTTCTCAATTTTCTTCTCCTGCTCCTCAGAAGTTTTAAGGTAAGAAAAATCCAAAATGATGTCTCCATATTTTTGTATATCCTGCTTGGATTCGAGTCTGCAGAAGGCAATGTTGACTTTAAACAGTTTTTATTTAAAGAGCACTTACCTATAAACTTTAGGAATGTAACTTTTTAACCTAAGCAGTTCGGCTATTATGGCATTTCCTCTAGAGACTAGGACCAGAATCGTTTGACCGCAGGCGTTATTTTCAGCCAGGAACTCCTTCATTTTATTATTAAATTTACTAAATTATAAAATTAAAATATTGCACATAAAATAAAACAAAATAACAAAATCAAAACAATAACACAAAATCAGCTCGTTCGGAGTGTTCGGACTTGTACTCTCTGTTCGCCTTTGCACTCCACGGAGCAGAATGGTATGAGCATGGATATCGTGACGTCATACGCAGAGTGCGCCCTGGAACAAGATTACAAGCCGAAGAAAAATCCTGAAAATCTTGTCACAGTTGTCACTAATTTCGAAAAAAAAAACAAATTGATTTTGATTTTATTTTACTAATAAACGAGTAGGTAAATTAGTAATGGGCCTGAAATAAAAGTAGAAGAGAAATCTAGGGAAAAAAAACCGGAAACGCAAACCGAATTAAATTTTTATGACATATTTTAGAATTTTTCAAAAGTAACGATAACTTAATTTCTCTGGTTCTCCATCCATCCAGGAAAGATAGTTCAGGGTACGTGCTCGATTTTAACCCGAACGCAAAAGAGAACACTCTGAGTTCTAAAACGAACAGGATCTTATCATTTCGAACGCGCTCAGAGTTTACAGAGTGAGCCGAACTCAGCCTTTTTAACTCTTTATACTCTCTTTATAAAACTTGTGTTGTGTTCGGAGTAAACAAATCACGATTGTTTGTGTTCTGTTTTCATTTAGAAAGGAGTGAAAAGTGTTACTACAAAACTTCCATTTCATGCAAAAAATCGCATTTTATAGTTTAAAAAAGTGTGTTTTGAGGTATTTTCTCGCGTCTCAAAGTTTTGAAACATTTTTCAAAACTGGTTTAAAACACTTTTACAATGACGTCATAAGTTCTCGGCGCGAGAAAATGGTTTAAAAACGTGGATTGGATTGTATTTCGAAACTGTTTGAACCAATTTTGTGTGATGTCATGGGTTCATCACGAAAATATACTATTTTAAACCTGTTTTGATTCAGTTTCAAAAAAGTGGACGCGAAAAAACAGCTTTGGTCTATTCATATGTGATTGCCAATGATTGTTGGTTGTGTTCAGGGCCCGGATCCCGATCCCACGATTCGATAGCAACTCTGAAGCACTGGAAAGCCTATAATATTGCACTCAGTGCACACTAGTGTTACGTGTTACTTGGAAAACGCGTCCTCAATCTTCAGTCTCGAAAGCAATTTTCACAGCAACAGCGTTGCTCTATCGGAGCAATAAACCGTACAATTTACCGTCACGATTCTGCGCAAACCCTAAGATTTATGCATAGAAATCGACGTTCGTATACATAGTGGTTTCAAAACATTTCAAAACCATTCATGGGACGGTTTTTAACGCTTTGGAATAGACCTGTAGTTTTCGAATGCACCCCTGGAACATTTTTGGTGTCAAATTTCCGGATCACGAGTGCAACTCCTGTCAGATGTCAGTTCTGTGTCAAAATATTCATCTTCCGAAAATTTAATTTTGGAAAATGTATGTTGATTGTTGATATCACTTCCAGTTGATTTTCTCGGCGCGCAACTGGACAAATGTGGATTTTTCCCATTCAGGGACTGTTTAACTTAGTCGCGAAATGCATAACCCATGGTGAATCAAATCGTGCAGCTGCCTAAATTGCGTTTTATCTTCGTTTATCTCATAGACCAACCAGACTATTGATTTTTTGGTATTTCTTTTTCAATTTTTTTTTTGCAATATCTTCCCCTGTCCCCTGGATTCCGAAATATGAAATGTATAAAAGTAAGTTTTTAGTGGCATGGAAAACGAAAATTTTATAATTATTCATTTACGTGTGACTCATGTAACATTGGATGCTAGTAACTAACCATGTAACCAAAGTAAATGGCCTTCAAATACCCCGTTTTGAGACGATTAAAATCCTGATTAAAATTATATTTATTTTACTGTTGCACCTTTATCTTAGTGCTTATACTGCTTATCATCTTATGCCTACTACCTAGCTCAGCATGATTTTTCTCAATGATAATTTTCAAAAATGATCAGCCAATATTAATTTTATTCTCGGATAGGCAGATCATTTCCACCGAATTTCTAATTCTCTGAGTTTCAAGTTGCATACCTATTGTAATTATTAACATTAAAGGTCATACATAGTTTGAGAATTAAATTGCAATATAGGCCTTAGTCTAAAGTTTATGCAAAGTTATTTGCCTTGTCCTTATTGCTCAAGATAAGATTTGTAATTTTAGTAGTTAAATGTCCTGAGAGTAGGACAGACACAAATCTTTCATATGCTTTATGCTGTCGAATCTCATATAGGTACTTGATGATTTTGTACCTACCTATTTTTGATATCACTCAAGAAGTGCAAAGATTAAAGTTTGAAGCCTTATTTTAAATTAATTAATTTCACCATCACTGAAACAAGATAGTTAGATACTCTATCTATCTATCTATCTATCTATCTATCATTTCAAGGCTGTAATGGAACCAGTTATATGAAGAAGCAATTATCACCAATTTTTATACGTATGATTGAGCAATTATACAATGGAAATCATTGCAATTGGCACAGACTATGTAAATATCCCTCGTAATGTGTCAAATCTGACATACAGTAATAGCAAAATATTGCACTAAATAGATTTATTGGTTAGAATTTTCACTTAATACGGGGGATTTTAAAGAGTGTGTGCCAATTGCAATGATTCCGACTGTACCTACTTGAATAGAATTTAAGAACTTTGTTGATTATGTGGTGTTGAGTTTGGTACCTTTTGTCATGTTACGCTTATCTTTTGCCTCACTGTTTATTCAAAAAATTTAGAATTGCTGTTCAAGCAACGTAATGCACTTTTGTTAATTCTAGGAAGTAGCAAGTAGCTTTGCTTCAGGGCTGAGGAAAATAAAATATTTCCTTTCACATGGTTTTATTGTTTTTGTCTGTTGAGTGCCTTGGAGAAGGGGTATCAGATGGATACATACTGACTTCTCCAAGGCATTCAGTAGAGTTGAGTTGATCATGGTATTTTTTTCTCAGAAAACGAGTCGGATACTAACTGCAATAGATTTTAAAGGGACTTCACATAATTAGCTTTTGGATCATTTAAAGGACAGAAGGCAAAAGGTTAAAATTGAGGATTAGGTATCTTTCATCAGAAATTAAATATGTTGTGATTAATATTTAAGTGTACAAGAGATCTTTATGCAAAAGATATCCACAAATTACCCCAGATCTCCTTCACATATCTCAGATTACCCCTAAGGTTTCTTCAGATTGCCTTTAATCTTCCAAGATTTCGCTAGATCTCCCTATTTTTTTAGGGATTTCATAGAATACCAGCTCAAGTGCACAGCCAGAACACAGCTCCCCCTCTCTTTAACACAACATGTGCATTTTCTCTTGATCTATTACTTTCCTGGCAATATAAAAGCTACATTTATTATAATATGTGGTATAATATTTTTGTTTTAGTGGAAAACCTGGTAACATGATATCCTCTCTCAATCAATAGAAAATTGAATTCTCAACGTGCACACATTTTCACTCAGTAATATTTCCCTCAGATTTTCCCAGATATCCTTCAGATCTCCCATAGATCTCCTCAGAATTCCCTGAATCTCCACAGATTTCCTTCAGAATTTCCTGAATCTCCCCTAGAAATGGCATACACAAAAACTCATTTTGAAAACCCAGTGGATTTTTGACACAAAAACAAACCATTGACAAAAACCCTTGCAAGAACCCAGTGAGCTTTTCTTGTCAAAAACCCATTCATACAGAAATAATTATTATTAACTGCCGTGATTTGGAAAAATTTTTATTAAAAAAAACTCATTTCTGCCATGATGACCATAGATTGACAAATATTAATCGAAAATCTAGGATTATTCGGAACAATAATATATGTATATGTACAGTGTGATTTTTTAAGTGTGCAACATATGGGGATTTTTTTTAGTAATAGCACAACCCAAATACAAACAAGGCCAAAAGTTGGTGCATGTCTGATAATCTTATTAGGTGCACTTAGAATGGTTGCAAGTCAAACAGCATACAGGGTAGCTCAAACAATATCAAAGTTGTACTGTAAAGTACCCTTATTTTAGAAAATTCAACAAAATGTTATAGAGAAAAGTTGTTTGGAATTAAAAGTTATGCCTAAATACCAAAACATAGCCTCCTAAGATTTTTTTTATTTTCCTTCAAAAAAAATCTATAATTTCTATATTTTTTTTATTTTTTATTTCCGCCCTTAATACTTTCAAAAATTAATTAAAATCAAATCAATTTTACATAACTTTGTTCAAATTCAAGCATATTTGTAAAATTAACTTAGATTTTTAATTTTTTATGGAATCACATAATTCATGTTTGTTGCAATGATATTCAACACAACTTCAAAATGCCGCAATTTTTTTTTTTAACAAGTTAAAACATTACTAATGATAATAGCCATATTAAAAAAACTCCTTAAATTGCAAAAGTTTTATTTTATTTAAGTAAATATAAGTAGAATTTTGATATTTTTTGAGCCACCCTGTATGCTGTTTGACTTGCAACCATTATAAGTGCACCTAATATGATTATCAGACATGCACCAACTTTTGGCCTTGTTTGTATTTTGATTGTGCTATTACTAAAAAAAATCCCATATGTTGCACACTTAAGTAATGACAATGTACATAATATAAAGAATTTAACAGGGGTACCAACAATAAGCTGAATTATTAAAATATTTTTTTTATTCCAGGCTCTTGAATTTGTTTTAAATGTTCATAATATAGTAGTCTGAAATAGACTTGGCGTGAAAAATCAAAAAAGTTAAGAGAAAGAAACTACTCCACTACACCAACATTCTTGCTCTGGATCCGAGGAATTCAAAACTTGGCTTAAAAAGTTATGAGCATATGAAGCCTCCTATCAAATCTGAGGCTCAAAGAAATATGAGCAAATCTGATTGAGTTGAAATGCTCAAAAACTCTATGTTTGTCATCTGAGCTGTATTTTAGCTCTAAATTTGACAAAATCTAGCTGTAAATAAAATGAGCCTTCTAAAACTTTTTCTTGAAGACTTCATTTTTAGAATCTTCAAAATCTTGTCCATTTAAAATACACATTATGAATCCATAAGATATCTGGAAAAACATTATATACTTCAGCAAATCACAGAATCTGAAAGAAAACTAAAGTTAGGATTAATCGCAATAAATCTCAGACTATTCACATTTTTCTTATCTACATTAACACTCTCACCTCCGAGTGTAACATTAATGTACACACTGTATTGACAAGTGTGTAACATTAATACACACATGTTACATTAATGTACACCAGCAATGTTTTGGTTGAAACGCCGGTATATCAAAAGTGTAACATCGATTACATATTTTATATGGGGGATTTACTCTGTTGGCCTGTGGCTTTATTTCGGTATACAGAGTATCGGCGTAGGACTAATACAACTTACGGGGTAGAGGTAAAATAAAAAAGGTGTAACATTAATGTACACTATAAAAAAATGGGGTTAGGGGGGAGAATAAAACTAAAATAATAGTTTATCTGGTCATTATACATCATAATATCCTTTTGTCCCACGACGAAAAAATTGAAAATATCTTTGGTGGTGAGAGTGTCAAATAATATTAAAACAATTATTCTCAAGTACAGGAGTTTTTGCCAACCCTGATCTCCCAAGCTTGCTCCCCAGATTTCCCTGAAGAGTTTTGGATGTCTCCTGCAGGATGTACACAGGATATCCCATTGTGAATGACCCGAGGAATGACCCCTCGTCAGAAATTAATGTTACTTCCTGTGTTCCCCGAAGTGGAAAACCGCTTCTTCTTGATATTTTCCTGAATGATGTGAAACAGTATTTTGCAATTGTTAAAGCACTGAATGACTGTCATCTTGACTGTCATGTACTTCAAGATGAAGTCACTTTTCTCAATGGTGTAAACCTGGCTTCAAATGTTGGTAAATGTAAGGTTATGTCTCGGGTTATGTCATTTAACCGTCATAATATTCCTTTTATTTTCAATATTTTATTGTTGGGAAAAGCCTTCAGGGTCTCAGGGAGTATGTGTTATTAAAGATTTGGGTGTTTTTCTAGATGGTGAGTGAAAATTTGGTAACATATTGAAAGGATATCAATTAAAGCTCTGAAACTGTTGATACATATTTTTCCATTTTTTTTCCAATATTTTTGGAAATCATGTTAGATTTCAAGCAGGATTTCAAGCAGCTAACAGTTTTTTCAGCTAACTTGAAAAAATCCTTCAATAAATAGCATTGTAGAGATATGTGATTTGTACACTATCTTTTCTTGTGTGCCCACCAATTACCTTCTATTTTCTTCTATTTTGGACACAATCTTCTATAGAGGCATTTTGTAAACAGATATCTGAATCAGTCAAACACAAGAGTTTTGCTTTCTCAGTTTGTACACAAAAATAAAGCATTTCGGATGCTACTGATTTTACCTAGTCTTTAATGAGCACTACTATGTAAATGTCCAATACATATAGGAATCCGCTTGTGCCTGGGTTCTGTTTACATCACATTATCATTAAAACGTAGACACAACTGACATTGATGAATTAGCTTTAAATTACTTTGTTAAGCTTTAGCTTGGGTATAAATAATTATTTATTGCTATTCAATTAGTAACGTCACTAATATTGTTTTTTTTGGACCTAATTCAATATTGTACCAAAAAAGTAGATTTGTCGAAGAAAGGGCATAAAGTTAAAGTTTTGGGCTTAAAGCCTAGCAGAATTATTTTAAAGCCACCTTTTAAATGGTGTCAAAAACCAAAGTCATTATCTCTGGACTTTGCAGAAACCATCAGGCTTCATTTACTTGGATCCCAGGTGTATACAACTAGTTTTTAAAATGTGAAACCACCCATAATTCAACAATGCTAATGCAAAAACTCTTCTCTTGATTTTTTAATAACGTCCTGCTCCTCTATTGCAGTAATAATAAATAATAAACCTTAATTTGTGGTACAAAATAATATCATTAAATTAATTTGTACATATTTTACACAATGGGTTAAACAATGCTGGGGATGTGAATATGGCAAATACACACTTTACAGTAAATTTATTTTGTTTTAGTACTTATGCGGATTTTTTATTTTTTCTGTGAGTTAGATTTCTTGAGTTTTGTTACATTTGATTTAAATCTTTACACTATATTGGTAATTGCAAGGTAAATCAAACAACATGATTTATATCGCACACCAACATCTGTAATAAACTGGGTTTTATTGCTAAAAATTAATTATTGGTGTAATTGGAAATTAAATCTTTACTACTCTGTCAAAAAAATTAATTTAGGTGACTTCAGATTTTCTGTAACATTACTCAACTGAAATTCCCCTTTAAATAATAACTTATCCAGTACTTGTATCACCTTTTAATCTAATGATTGTTTGAGATACGATAAGGTAGATGGATATAGCAAGCATTTTTGATGTTTGAATAGTTGTGTTTTGGGGCGATAAGGGTCTCCTGCTGTGCTGATTTAGTTTGGGTATACTTGTTGATTTTGTTAGCGCAAAATTAAATAAATATTGGTGTCAGTGAACAGTTTGGAAAATTGATTTTGGATTAATTCTTTATTCAGACAATTTTAAGAGTAAGATAGAATTTATCTATTTACTTTGAAATGAATGTTATTTTGATTCAAAGTCCTGCTTTGAGATTTACTTCAACCAAAATCATTTCTTCATTTGTTCTTGTTTTTTTGTTTATTTGAAAATGTTGAGGTACTTACTGTTTCTGGCTCGGTTTTTAGTTTTGCAGTAGATATTCTTGAAGAATCTTTATCAGAAGTTGCAGTTATTGCTTTTTGATTTCTCTAAGAGAAAATTTCAGGATTACATGATTATAATTTATAATTTACTTAATTAAGTACTACTTACAAACAGAGCTTCAATAGATTTACATTTTATGCATGCTATAAAATAAAACATTGCGCTTAAAATATTACATGTAATACCTTTTGTCAGATAAAGCTCGTAAAATTATCTATTTATAGGTACTAATGCTCTCATAGTCATAGGGTCCAGTAATTATTCTCACCCTGTCTTATGCTCGGTCTTATGCATACAATATGTGGGGTTCGAATATTACCACTATATTTAAATGCATAGATTTTTGTGGTTATTACCTTCACCTCAATAGAAATTTTCTTTTAGAATGTTCTTGGTGGTATAGATAAATTAGTACAAGCTCTCAAAGATTTTTTTCTGAGAGTCGTTGGCCTATCTGCTTCAAGTTTCATTGCAACTAACTGATATTATCGCTTTTACGAAGGTACAGGACAAATCTCTTATTTTAAACTGAAGAACTGGCTCACATACTAGCTACATACTTATTATACTAAAATTAAATTTGGGACTTCTCTTAAAATGCATTCCTACTTATCTAAAGAAACAATGGTATTCTTGAATGAGCTGGGGTTCCGAGAGTTAAACAACCTCACTGGATTCATAGACCAAACAAATCTCGCCGTCCTCTCTATGCAATTTCGTAACAATACCAGACATTTATATAAATATATTGCTATACGATAAACACCATTCCAGCGTTCTTCAAGTCAACATTCTTTTTCAGTCGCCGATCAAAGCATATTGCGTGACACAGCACTTTTTTAAGATGAATTCTTAATAGTTCATCCTGTGAAGAACCTGCAACTTTCAATTCTTTGGCTGTTACAAACAGATTTCTTTTTCTATTCCTTATGGTGTACTTGAGATTTTCTTCTCCTATTTCGCAATTAGAAATTCATAAGTATTTCTTCTTCATCTTTAATTGGTTATTGGTCTTCTTCACTTAACATCTGGCATCGTTTTTTGGGTTTATTTCGCGATATTTCTCATGTTGTCCCATCTTGTGTGACTCAACCATGAGAGACACATTTTTTTGTTGTACTGCCTACGCCTTGTTACTGTCGTCTGACTGTGTGCACACAATATGGCATAATTTACCACATAATATTATACCATGATTTAAAATAAAAATAGATTTATTCAGGCTGCACAAAATGCAGGTACAGGATCCAATAAACATTGCGCAGAGAGTTTATTTACATCTAAAACTTAAGTTCAAAGTTGTAGCAAAATAAATAGAACAGAATGTTAGGTACAAATATTACAATCAAATCCATACATTAATAAGACTTCTTGCGAAAGGGTTTATTCGAGGGTTTATTAGACATTTGAATGACGCAGACAATTTTAATTGTTTGCAATTTTGTTTCAGGAACAGTGAACGGTTTTGGTATCCAAGCTGGCAGCCCAGGGTACAAGTGGCGCCCAGCGCGCTGCAACTTCTAGCTCAACTGGCAGGGTTGATCAGGGAACACTAACTGGTAAGTAAGACCAAATATCAAATACCTAATGTACATATTTTCCTTGCTTTGAAAATATTATCTTAACACACAATTAAACTCCAAATATTGTTAATGCATTATTTGCTTTACATGTTATCCGTTACATGGAATATTGCGCAAATATCGTTTGTCTATGTAACTTTTTTATATCTCTCGTATCACTTTTTACCTTTGGATTGCCTGCACAATGAGATAAACGCTTTCGTTTGCAATTAATTTTCTGAGAGTACCTATTTTCTGTTTCTCAAAAGAAAGTTACAAAGAGTAATAATTTCCAGCTGAGATACACTAACACAGACGGATTTCTGTGTTACGAAACATGTCATGTTCTATTAAAAATTTTTGGAAATTAGCTATAAACATTTTGTTCCATTTCAAATCAAGTTTCTAGTCCAATAAAATTTTTCTTATTCCAAAAAAACATTCTCATGCTTAAATTAAGTTTGGGAAAAATATTCCATACGGTGGAAAAACTAGCAGTAACACAAGCCATACATAGATTAATTAACTAAAGAGTCAAACTCTTGTACCTGTCCCCTAACAGTGGGCTCATAATACTGGGTATTCTTAGATGAAGTGACACAGTAAATATCTCTAAAACGAAATGCGGTTTGTTCTGGGAGAATAAGGATGTTTTAAAGTTTTTTTTCACAAAATTTCAGATCGAAATCTGAGATCCACTCGCGGTTTGTTTTGTTCAATAAAAATACCCTACTCAATAAATCCTGAAAGTTAGGGTTAGTTCCCTTGATTGCTTGAAGTATTTTTCAGAAGCTTCCAAAGGTGATTTAATAGAAATTTTATATGATTTTATTGCATTTAAGTGAGAAAAAATTCAAAATTTCATTTCGAGCCTGAAATCCACTTGCATTTTGTTTTGTATGATAAAAAGAGCTTAAAAGACCCTGCTCAATAAATCCTGAAAGTTTGAAGTCCCGCCGATTGCTTTAAGTATTTTTCAGAAGCTTTCAAAGGTGATTTAATATAAATTTTGTATAATTTTATTGCATCTAAGTGAGAAAAAATTCATAATTTCATTTCTGAGCCTGAGATCCATTCGCGGTTTGTTCTGTTTGATAAAAAGACCCTACTCCATAAATCCTGAAAGTCTGAAGTCCCTCTGATTGCTTAAAGTATTTTTCAGAAGCTTCAAAAGGTGATTTAATATACATTTTGTGTAATTTTATTGCATCTAAGTGAGGAAAAATTCATAATTTCATTTCTGAGCCTGAGATCCATTCGCGGTTTGTTCTGTTCGATAAAAATACCCTAGTCAATAAATCCTAAAAGTTTGAAGTCCCTCTAATTGCTTGAAGTATTTTTCTTTTTTTGGCCGGTTGATGGTAGGCTTTTCAACAAAGTGCAACTTTTAGGATGTCATTTCAAAATAATTTAAAAAAATTATACATTTTTGTAAAGTAGAAAAATCAGGCATTCTGATAATAACAAAATATTCAGGGTGTTTCATTGAAAATAAGGCAGTAATTTTAATTCAAAAAATCGCATGTCTGTAAAACCAAATTACAGCAATTTTTCGGATTTGGCAATATTGTGAAAAAAATTCTTATTTTTCCAGAACAAACCGCATATCGTTATCTTTTCTCGTTTTCGAGTTATTTACCTGCAAATTGTGTCAGTTTATCTACCTGTAGGAAAATCAATCAAATCAACAATAATTTCTTTTTCAAATGTGTTTATGCTGTATCATTTCTTGTGCAAAAAAAAATTAAAATAATCATCTAATTGATGAGTTTAATTTCTTTGCCTATTATCGATTTAAACATTGTGTGACAACAAAGTAAAATCTATTTTAGGAAAAATATCGATTGAAACCACCCCTGTAGGTAGGGGGTAAAGGGTTCCGGATTCAGGTAGGGCTATATAACCTACTTTCCCTAATACAGTTTTTCCAGACAGCAGTAATGTTTGGGGCTGTCGCGAAAATATCTTGGAAATATTCGTTCGTAAATGTTAGATTGTCCAGCTTATTCGGTGTGGTTTACCGCATAGTGTTCAAAATGTGTTTCAATAGCAAAATATCAAGTAGGTAAAGGGCGCATTTGTTTCTTTTTATTTAAGATTCTAAGTATAGAATGTGTTGTTATTATGCACTCAAAACTTTCAGTCTTTGTCACAGCGGAGACGTTCAAGAACCTGGAAGTCTATAATTAAATTAAAAAGCAAAATAAAGTGGCATTCTTTCTGTATGGTTTGTAGGCGACAGGTGCAGCGGAAATTTAAAACTATACGTTTGGCTTAAATATTTAATAATCCCGCATGATTATATGCATTAAATTTTATCCATAGTTTATCAGCATGAAACTAAGTCAAAAGATGTTGTAAGCAGTAGGCTTAATCACAATTTTAAATAGAACTATGACATGTAAAAATAAACGTTGCTCTAATTTATTTATTTATTAGTAAATATGGCTAAAAATCTTGGCATGTCTGTTGGGTTGTTGTAGTTATGATAGAAATTATAAGACTAATGTGAACTTGGCAGCTAAAAGTTAGCAGCCAAACTGCCGAACATTGCCGATTGATCAGTGGCGTCAGTTTTTTTTTAAATTTATTTTATTTTATAACTTTCCATAAAATTTTAAATACCTATGCGATAGTCCTTTTTCTCACAAAACTATTATAATAATAATTATTATAATAAATTGGGGGGTGGAACTAAGATATTATTGCGAATAATAAACATGTTTTGGCAAAATTCGGTCAACCCTGCACAAATGGTACTGGAAGTTATAGGCAGTACCAATATACACCGTTTAGGGTACCCAAAAAGATTTGTAAATAACTTTGGGGGTAATTTGCAAGTCAAGTGTATATTGGTACTGCCTATAACTTCAAGTACCATTTGTACCCGAGACTAGGATGGAAATATCCATATTTTCACAAAAACCCTTTTTTCCGATGAATCACAATTATTAGTTTTACCCCTTTTAACCACCCTCAAAGTTATTTGCAAGTGTCTTTTTAGGTACTCTAAACGGTGTATATTGGTTCTGCTTATACCGTCCAGTACCATTTGTGCATGGTGGACCGAATTTTGCCAAAACATGTTTTACCCCACAATTTATTGTAATTATTATTATATTAGTCTTGTGGGAAAAAGGATCGCAGGTACACCCATAGGTATTCAAATTTTTAGTTATTAAATGAAATAAACGCCACTGATCAATCGACAATGTTCGGCAGTTTGACTGTTAACGTTTAGCTGAGTTCACATCAGTAATTTATAAGACATGTTATTCAACATCATCATTGATTTCATTAGCTGAATTTCAGACAGCAAGAAAAGCAATTTTCATAATGTATATGCTTCACGAAAGTGTTTTTGACATTTACTATAGATATTCTTTTAAGTGTACCAAACTTTTGTAATTTTCTAAAAATATCTGTTATAGAAATAATATTTCTGGGGTGCTGACAAATGCTGGCTAACTCTATAATGCGACAGGTATTTTCGTAGGGCTTTCTTTTTTTGTGAATGAGGTATTCAAACCAAAAAGTATTAATCACTGCAAACAAAAATGTTATCTGCCTATTTGCGTAAAAATATAATTAAGCGATAATTTAATTATCTACCAAGTGTAAGTACTCAACTGAGCTATACCAACAATAGTTTTCGACAGTGTAATATCTTATCTTAAATCTGCAACTACCCACCAAGCATCAAATTTTCTTTTCATTTGGCGTTACGTAAATAAAAAATAATAATTAAAATTCGCCTCAGTCATTTGCAATTCGCGGCTACCGCTGTGGCTGTTTAATTTTAATTGTTGACCATTTAGAAAGCAAACAGTTACGGTAAAACTCTTGAAAAAATATGGCCAGTATGTTGCGGGATAGTGTGTTTTGTGCGTTTTGAGGGACAGAAATTCAGAAAAACTGCTACCTATATCGTGCGTGAACATCTGCATATGGACTATTATTAAATTGGTATGATTAATACTTGGACTTGGAGGTGAAATTATTAGTTTATGTGGGAATGATTGTAACAAAATATGTCATGTGCTGGATTAATTTAAATAATTGGTTGGTATCCATTGTGTTTGTAGATTTACGTAAAAAGTCTTTGGAAGTGTGACAAAGCTGGCTCACTTTCTTTCTAAGCCCAAAATATCATTTATGGGCTGATATTTTTGTGTGCTTTGTTGCTTCATGATCCATTCTTAAATGTAGGATGGGCTAAAATAAATAGGTAGGCATCGATAGAATCGAATGTATTCGGTTTTTGATTAATCGATTGCCAGGCTCTCTTTGGCAGAGTAAATTTAGAATCTAAGTCCTTGATAAGTTTGGTATTAGTTGTCCTAGTGACAACAATTTATTATAGGTTCCGCAAACAATAGTATTTGCGAATTAGTTTCAATATAACGTCCACCCAAACTTGGTGTTTCTATTGATATTTCATGTGATTGGCTTGTGATATGCCAGAAATAGATCCTATAGGTACAGGGTGTCTCACTAAGGTCGGCCAGGTACGATATTATGGAGACCATAGACCTTACGTAACTTGAAAACGAATGCAGATATTGAATTGCGGTTTGCGCCAAAATGTAGATATTTTTTGCTCTTTAAGCTACAAAAATAATATTATGCCATTTGGATTTTTCATGAAAATTAGAAAAAACTGGATCTTGAATAAACAGCGCCCTCTAGAAGACGCGGTGGGAACTATCGACCTCGAACGAAGTGGTGTTCTTAATAACAATGAAATTCTCTTCCAAATAAACCCAAATTGAATGAGTTTGAATGAGGGGTATGGAAGATACAGCAATTTCTAAAAAAAAAATTTCACCAGCTTCCCCCACCCTTATTACTGAAGATACGAAAAAAAGCCTAATAACCAAACTGGCGCAAAAATTAGTGAACTTTTGATTTCTGTTGTTAAAACAGTATCTTAATATAGCAATTTCTCGAGAAAAGTTGAATTTTTAGCTATATAATCGTAATTGCTCCCCTAGCGGTCATCCTAGAAACTTGAAAATAATTTCCATCAATTTCTCTTGTTCGATTTAGTGAAGAAAAAAAAAGCCGTAAGGTCTATGGTTTCCATAATATCGTACCTGGCCGACCTTAGTGGGACACCTGGTATAATTTGCATTGAAAAGTGAAAAAGAATTTGTAAACTTGAAGATGCGGAATAATGAGGATTCAAGATAACTTGGCATCAACATCCATTTAATATTAAGCTGGCAATTTCTCTGCTCCACAAGTAACTCACTACATGGGAAAATCCATATTGATCAATTAGGTGCAAACCTCATTTTAGCATTACCTATCATTTCTCTATTGAAAAATGGAATTTCAAAATTGGGAAGTAAGCAGATAGAAGTACTCATTGTAGAAATCTATTTAAAGGATCTTCTGGATCAGCAGTCATATCTCAACAATCTTATTCCCAGTTTGTTAGCCAGATTTTTCCTTTCTCCAGTTTCCTGGCGTCATTATCTTCTATTTGATCACTTCTTAGCTGTTCAGAACTCCGTTCTGGATCCGTTCCAAATCAAAGGCTTCATACGGATCAATTCTGAGGCATTTCTTGCCTTGATCTGGGCAGCCTTGATAAGGCAGTTGCGTTGTTTTGCAGTCTTCCAGAACAATGTTCGATTTGAAAATTGTATGGATGCAACTTTTCCATCGAAGGCAAAGAGTCACCAAAAGAAGAACATACTTTTTAATCGGGCCTAAAATGACCTTTCAAGTTTATTGACTGAGAAATTTATTTGTGGCTTGCAAAAAGCAAGAAATACATTTTAATTTGTTAGTTACAGCAACTAAGGACTGTGGATAGTGTTATTGAGGACCTTTCAAAACGCTAAAAAAATTGTTATGTCCACGCCAATTGGTGCCAGCTAGACAAGCTGCTAATTATCTTTGAAAAACGTTCGTCATTTTAACGTTTGTTTTTCGAATAAGAAGTCAACTAACTTTCTAATTACGTATTACATATTTGCACATAATAATGATCTGAATGTGCCCATTTTTCTATAGCTCTCTTACTTGTTAAGAACAAGTCAGGACCTTGTTACAGGGTTGACAAAAATCTGGCTAATTGTATTATTGATGTTTTTGGTGGATATTTGTGTTTTTGATATACTTATACCTATTTTTATGTATTAAAGCATAACATTTTCGCACATATTATAACTACAGAAGTATCAAAGAGCGCTTGAGAACATCTAGAAGATTCCTGATAACTTCTAGAACATTCTAGCGCTTCAAAATCAATATTGAATTAATTAAAAACTTTGTAAATCATTTTTCAGAATGCGCTGCTAGTGTCAATTTAGAAAATTTTTGAGCATGTTAAAACGCTATAGAGCAATTTAGAACTTTGAGAACAAGCGGTAAACCAGCCCCCCGAATTTGTGCGAACAATTCCTCAAACTACCCGCAAATTCCTCCAAATTCCCCACAAATTCCTCCAAATTTCCTGCAAATGCCTTTTACAAATTCCATAAAAATTTCCAAAATTAATCGTGATAAGAAATGTATTTTTCTATTTTTATCATGCTCAGTGTTAAAACCAATAAATTCCCCCAATTTATTATAAATTCCTTTAAATTCCCCACAAATTCCTCTATAAATTCCCCACAGTTTTGGCATAGAATTCCTAGATGAATTGCCCCTTGTTTGATAAGCTTCAGAAGACTTTCAATTCAATTTTCCATCCTCCTGCATTTGTTTGAGACAAATTGGAATCTTTAAAAACATTGTAAAACGTTACAGAACACTTTTGAATCAAATTAGAATTTCAAAAATATTCTAGAACGGACTGGAATACTTCCGAACTTTCGGGAACATTCAAGAAAGTTTAGGTTTAGATGCAAGTTAAAATTTCCAGGCATTTTATGGAACGACATTTTCATTGTTTGACAACGGCCGCCATATTGCCCCTTGGATTGCCCTGACATATCATTGCACAAAGTCGAAAATCGCGTGCTTCCAATAATCCCAATCCGCCAATAACAATTAACGAAAAAAAATCCTTAAAGTTATTCAGCCAATAAAATTCATTGTTATCAGTATGAGCTCCGCCCCTTTATTTTTTTCTAAGCAAAAAATTGTTTCCTGTTTCATATAAATCAACCTTTTCTGGTTTTTTTTTGTGCCTGAATGTTTTGCATTTTCGACAAGGTTGCCAATTTGTAAGTAATTGCTCATATTTGTGAGTATTTTACTAGTCAATTTTGTGAACAAAGGGCAAGGGAAAAATTGGAAATTCACACCACATTGCTTAACGGGATTTTATCTCTGGAAGTATACATCCAAATGAGTTGAAATTTTCAGGGATTGTAGTCCACCACTATCATACAATTTCAGCTTTCTATCTATTATAGAATTGGAGACATGATTTTTCAGTTTCCAAAAATCTAAATCAAAAGGTGCTATCTTAGTACTAAAATGATGAAATTTAATTTTTTTTATGTCAGGAATTTTGTTTTTAAATTTTAAATGATCACTTGGCCCTCAAAAAAATTGAAAAATTCACACCACATTGCTTAACAAGTTTCAGCTTTTATCTTTAATAAACTTTCATTTATGACTTTTCAAAGTGTTTAATACTAAAATGATGAAATTTCTATGGAAATTTGATGATGAAAACTACTATAAACTATTATTATCTACTTCTTGCGTTGCATCTCTTAAGACAGGATAAATCACTAAAAGCTTTTTAATCCTGCCGAACTTTTGGAAAAGGTCCAAATCACCACGTCCTACATCCACAGTTTTTCAAAACTCCCCAGTCAGCCTCGTTTACAGCTGCAAAGTCGTGCCGTGACTCTCCTCCTCGTAAATTCTCATTCATGTAATCAGCGTTAAAATAATTAAGCTGTGGATTTTATTTCTGTTTTTCTGAAAGGATTTATTTGTTATTATTATTGAATTTTTATGTAATTTTGGTTGTAAAAAGTTTTATTATTGCTTGGGTAAGGAGGTTTGAGAGCAAACTAACAAATTTATACTAAAGAAAATAGGTATCAATGGACAGTGAAACTTTTCAAAATCTTATTACTCTACTCAGCATAGTTTTATGCAAAGAGTTCTCTTGGTTCGAAAAAGTAAATAAATCAAAAGCCCTCTAGCATCTTATCTTAAAAATTACTAACAAACCTTTGTTTTCAAACCCTTTAATCCAAAATTTGCATTCGGGCTATCTTGGTGAATGCGCCACTGTTCGATGCATTATTTATTATTTATTATTATTAATAATAATAAATAATTGCATACCTGTTTCCAAATTGAATAATTACGCTATTTAAAATCCTATTGATTTTAGTATAACGGATGATTACTATTTTCTGGGTCATAGCCAGTGAACTAAAAAATTGTTCATTAGTTCCTTTCAGCTGAGTTTTGAAGCGAAATTTTTTTTGGATGTCTGTTTATACACACAATGAATTATTATTGCAAAAGCGACTCTTTATTTGTCTTTATTTAGTTTTACATTTTTACATGTACTTACCTGGTTTTCCTCATTTTTTATTTCAATAAAAATTTAAGTTGTTGAATGATGTAGTACTCATATTCGAACAGCTTTTGCAAAAGATTCTTTTACAGCAATCACAGAGGTATGCAAATAAATCGGTTTCACACAGTAATTCATTAAAAGCCATTCAACTTCAATGTGTGAATTAAAAAAAATGTCGTCAGAGTCCATTCAGCATGAATGAAGGGCGTGCCACTTTTTTTTTTCACTTTTCCTATAGGACCGCATCCGGCGGAGAATTCTTCCAAAGGGACAAAAACTCATGCGAAATTTAATTAGGCCTGCTATATTCAGGGTCCCAGTGTTTACCTTTTCAAACCAGATAATGCCTAGATCCTCGCCTAGATCCAAATTCGAGGGGGTATGCGAGGGCTGAACCACCTTGAAAAATGTATACCTACAGCAGAATCCAGAATTTCACTTTTAACGGAATTTCCACTCCACGGAATCCTTCCACGGAATCCCACATGCTTGTAGACTATAATTCCAAGGAGGTTTACCCCTCGCCCAAGCATTAGCAATCAATTTTATCCTCGTTTCTTTAAAAGTTTTTAGAATCATACTGATTACCAACAGCCACAAGAGTGGAGATATCACTTCTCCATGTGGAGTCTCTTTGGGCGTTCTTCTCCTTATGGTATAGTCACCAATTTCTGAATTAATGATTCAGTTTTTCAGCATTTTTATTATCCATTGTATAATGACTGGTTCGTATTCTTATTTTCAATAGGTCTTTCAATTGTTCCAACTACTTTATCCAGTGCACGATCCAAGTCTTTATTTTGAATAAATGATTTCTAGAAAAAATAATAATAGTTATCAGTCAATTCACTAGAATAAATATAGCCACAATACACTAGACCCATATTTAGTTCAACAATTAATAGTTACTTGGAATCACGGATTTCCATAACTAAAACTAGTGTGCACAATGCTTGAAATTTAATATTTTTAATCTCTGTGCTATCTTGTAATGACATTATTTGATTGTTGTCTACAAACGGCATTTAATTGCTTTCGGCCATTGGTATTTTTGAACTGCAATACTTCAAACAAACTTATATAATCCTTCTGTATCCGATTTATTTTTGCTATTCTGATATCACACGTCTGTAATTTTCGCGTTTTGGAAATTCTATGATTTTCTAAAGCTAATTAGTGTCACCAGACAAAGGCAAATCAAATTCACAAACAATATTTTTCAGGACATTATTGCTATAAACAATATTTCAAGCCACAAAAAACCAACTTAAAAAAATAAAATGAGCTAGATTTTAGTGTTAAGAAGCTTAATTTTCCGAAGAACATTAAGTGATGTGTAATTAAAATGACAGTTAGTGTACGTTTCGCGTATCGTCAGGATGCAACGAAGGGAAACCGGGAGACCTAGAGTGAGGGCCGGGCGTTCTGTTAATATCCGGGATTGGCAGAAACAAGGGGAAGTACTGTCTACCTGGAATGATGGTAAGTTTGCTATAGGCCTCCAGAATCTGTTCCAAGCTTTTTTTTTTTTTCAATTTAAACATTCTTGCGGCAAATACGATTTTTATAATCATTCTCTCAAATGAAAAACAAACATTTTACCATCATCAAGCTTCATTAAAACGATGTCAAAAACCTGTACAATAACAACGTATTCTTCGTTCTAATGCAATTTCTTGCCTGCTGCCATTATACCGGTTATGTTATGTATTGTTGATTGGCTTTCCTTCTTCTCTTCCACGTGGGGAATGTCAAGAATTTCTTCATTTCTTCTTCCTTCATTGCTGCTCCGAGACAAAGTTCAGTGTCTGGTGGATGGTAAACAAACCGTTTCATTCAAGCTGAAAATGAGATAAACGAAATACCATAATTAGCGGTCTGGCTTCGAATCGGTTTATAATTGTTATTAAAATGTTTAGGCGTGCTGAAATTATTGTTTTTATAAAGGTAGGTCTGGCTTTGGCTTTTTTAATTAGGTGTTTGAGTTATTAAAAATCATGTATTTTAGTTTTAATCTTGACGTGTGAAAAATGGTTTCTATATTGAAATTGTATTTGAGGGTGTCCTAGAAAATAGCACTGATACCTATCCGATTTTCTTTTTTCTAATTTTTGAGAATAACAGATTATGAGTATTATTAGCAAAAGATAAGTAAGGCTTGAAATGTGCAACTTATCTGAAACACTTTTGTATAAGAAAATCTACTAATTATTTCTAAAGTGAATAAGAAATTTTTTCAAACTACTAAATTGCGTGGAAAAAATCGCCTGAGTTTAACAATCCATTCCTTTTTCATTTTCCTCTTTTTATAATGGCAAACTAATGGATGTTCATGGTAATTATTTTTTATGTATCTTGTGATTAAGTGCATCGTTACATTCTATAGGCACTATAATGCATTTATCGAGGAGGCATTTTTTTTAATGCCAGAGAAGACTTTCCATTCTTACTATTGATGTAAATTCTATCAATTTTATGAGGAAACAAACCTTTTGGTAGAAATCTGTGCTAAATTTAAAATTTTGTACATGTCAAAACAATTTTATTCGACATTATTTGATTGATCGTGTTACTCTTTCAAAGAAAAATCGGTTAGATTACCTGATCGATGGTGCAAGTCATTAAATTTGATACAACAACATTGCGAACCGTTTCCGTGAACTATAACGAGTCCTGTTAGAGTTGTAAATGTCGAAAGCATGATAGTGCACCCAATAGTAATACATACAATGCAAGGAAGGCGAAATAAAAAAAAAATCCTATGAAGATGTTTTAACGTTGGTTTATTCCGAAATAATTGAATGGGGATCTCGTTACACCTAAGGCCTGACTTTTACTTTTTAATTTTTGGTCTGGAAGAAACTTGAAATTACAAAGTACAAAATACTAATTTATAGTATAGTATATGCAGGCTTTATTAACTAAATTTAAATACATATTTAAAAATTTTTTTGTTTCCCTCTGTTTGATTTTTTGATGGCAAAACAATCATTGAAAAAAATCCATCAAATAATGATTGCTCAAGGAGAATAGATAACTAGTGAAAATTCTTATTGATAATAAGAAAGAGTCTTATAAATAATCTTCAAAAGCAAAAAACAAACCGTTACCAAAGGGGAAAAAAAAACATTAATTTACAGCTCTTAAGCTTTATTTGCATGGGAAATTATGTTTATTCAAATCTGGCATGCTTACTTATAACTTTGACTATCTCAATTTTTTTTTATAAGCTTTCATTTGACATTTTCTGGTTTCTAAGAAGTTTCCATTAATTAAATTCTTAACGGTTTGTTAATGAATAATATATTTGATACGGAGAGTAATAAGTGTTTTTGCTTACATTTCAATGTAGACTTTCTTCTCTTTAAGAATCTATCAGTTGATTTTTGATAAGGTGACAGCCCACTATGAACTATCTAAATAATTAATGAATCGAGACCTACATGTATGATGATTAGATTAACATGACTTGCTTGATTGTTAATAGATTGTAAATATGAATAATTGAAGATCAGATACGTTATTGAAATTAGGATCAATATTTTTCTTCAGATATTTATCACTGTTTCTATCTAGAATGTTTATTTTGCGGTTTCGATTCAGTTGGAAGTTTATCGTCCCAAACTAGGGTCTTTTTCCTAGCTCTTGATTTGGGTTAACAGATTCTAAGCTTGAACATGTTGACTTCATATTGTCACGGATTCCATGGGGTCACTAAAAACCCACTGCACTAACAATAACAATTATTGAATTAATTTGACTATAAATAATTCACTAATCACTTATTGCTTTGTCTTGACTATTATAAATTTAGTTATGACCCATATTACTGGGTCAGTGTAACTTGGAAAGAACAAAGTATTATTTATTTATTAAGCTGGGTACACTACAGAATTAAGCTCTAGATTGTACATTTGAAATAATAATAATAATAGTTATGCATAAAACAAAAATTAAACTTAAACTTAAAACCACGTCAATGTTAAAAACACATATAGCTAACACAAGCAATGAGAACAATGAACACAAAGCATAGAGAACAGCGAAATAGAATAAATTGAAAACCAAAATGAATGTCTATAACAAACGTCTCAGCGTGTGGAGTCTAGCTGAGAACAAGTTGATTGCTGCGTAGTGGTCATTGTAGTTGCTCATCATGCAGTCAACAAATGCACCCCAGCCATAATTTGTTCGATGAGTGGCCACAAACAAGAGCTGGGTTTGCCCGGTTTGTCGAATTGGCACACGAAAACTGATTTAGGAAAGCCGAGGACTACAAGGTTATTATCCCCCGAACCAGCTTAAAAAGAAACAGTAGCAGCTGATCACGCTGTCTTTGTTCCAATGATTTCAGGCCACGCAGGAGGAGCCTAATGCTGTGGTCGACGTTTTCATAGGGAAAGTGATGTTTGTACAGGAGGTATTTAGCAAATTTTGCCTGAACTCTTCCAATCCGTTGTTTGTGACAGTTGTAAACAGGAAAGCAAATCACGCTGCAGTATTCAAGGATGCTGCGCACCAGACAGTTGTAAAGAGTGTGAAGCGTCTGGGTATCATGTAGATGCTTCGTGTTACGCTTCACAAAGTCCAGCATCCTAAACCCTCTGTTCACAATATTTTTAATGTGGTTCTCAAAAGTTAAATTACTGTCAAACATCAATCCCAAATCATTGTAAACGCCAAAATATTCAATTATCTGGTTTTCGATGGTGTAGCAAAAAGGCTGGACACTCCGGTTCTTGAAAAATTGCATTGACTAACACTTCTTGACGTTCAATTCCAAAAAATTGTTCCTGCACCATGTAACAAGCCAGTCCAAATCCGCTTGAAGGTTGACATGTGAACCCATTTTAGAAAAAAGTTTTAAGTCATCGGCGTACAGAAGAAACTGAGCGTTGTGGAAGCAGCTGGCCGCAACATTGACGAACAGGAAGAATAGTATTGGACCTATGTATGACCCCTGGGGAACACCGGAGAGGACTTTATTTTCCCGGCATGCTGCCTCACCCACAGTACAATACTGCCTGCGTTCGCTAAGGTATGACTCAATCCAGCACCTCATAAAGCCTGAAATGCCCATCCTGGAGCGCTTCATAAGGAGCAGCTGATGACAGACCCTATCGAAAGCCTTTGATATATCGGTAAAAACGACGTCGACTCTGTGACCAGCTTCCAGTGATTGAATCAGGTAGTTCTGATAAACGGCCAGGCTTATTGCTGCAGATCGACCCTGTTAAAAACCATGCTGCTCTTCCATTATGTGGTGCTTGTATGTTTCGAATATCTTCTCTGGAATGATGGCCTCTATTAGTTTGGGGATAGCTGATAATAGGGAAATTCCTCTGTAGTTGCGAACGTCTTTCCTGTTGCCAGATTTGAAAATTAGAAAAATAGTTGATTTTTTCCAGCAGTCTGGAAAGTAGAAAGATTGAATGATCTTTGAAATAATTTGCACAGAGGTTTTGACATGGAATGGTGACATTTTTGAAATAGCAGAGGGGGAATGCCATCAGGACCTGGACCCTTGGAGCTGTCCAATTACTTTAGCTTTGATTCGATATTATTTTCCAAGAAGTCATAGGAGGATAGCGTAGAGACAAAGGGTATGCTGGAATCGAGGTTGGAAGCTTGCTGAGTCGGTGCTCCTTTGTAGTCTGTGTAGAAATATTGAAAGTTGGTGGCAAATGCATTGGAAATGGCCTGATTGTCGGCGAAAACTTGCCCATTATGTTGAAGCGTTGCTGGAATGCCCGAGTCCTTTCTTAAGGACTTAACGTAGGATCAAAAGTGATATTTGTAGGTAGTACATGCTCCATGTTCGATATAAAGATGACATAGCAAAGATCTATTGGATATTTCACTTCCCTTCGCAGGTTTGAATAAATCGTATAATCGTGAGGATTTCTGGAGTATTTGTATTTTTTGTAGTACTTGTTTTTGGAACTAATAAGTTTTTTTAGTGGAGCACTATACCACTTCGGAAACCTATCATTTGCGACGGCTCGTTCAGGCACAAATCTATCAAGGGCAGAATAAACAATGCGATAGAAATTTTTCACTATCTCATCAAGCTTCGAAGGTTCGTCTTTCTCACACCGGTGTCAAAGGTAAGCTCGAGGGCTGGATGGTAAGGATCGCACTAGACCAAACGATGGTTGCTTTGTTCAACCGAGTAAGTTTTGATGTTGTCAATTAGTGTGTAGTCCAAGATCCTGATGCCCAAAGAATTTTTAACATGATTGAGCTGTTGCAACTCCAAGTAATACATTGACTCAATTAAGATTTCTCCAGCTAAGGTTCTCGATTGTGCTGGCGCCAGGAAGCATTCCTAAGACACCATTCTATATGGGGAAGGTTGAAGTTCCAAACTATCAAAAAACGCTGCTCTGTGATACCTGTTTCGAAGTACCTGAACCCTGTCCATGAATTCCTGGTATGTTTCGACAGCAGAGTTTGGGGCAATGTAGACGCAACCTACTACAACATCATATCCACGGAGAGCAATTTGCATCCAAATATCTTTGAAGAGGGCAAGTGCAGGTGAATCAATTGTGAAAGCATTGAGATCTGAAGATACCGCAACCAAGGATCCCCCACCACGCCGAAGACCAAGCATATCATAGTCTCGGTCATGACGAAACACTGTATAGCCATTTCGAAAATATTTTCCGTTTAGATGACCTGGAGACAGCCAAGTCTCCGTAAACGAAATGACGTCATAGTTGCAAGCCTCAACACCATGTGAGAATTCCCCAGATTTCGTCCTCACACCCCTGACGTTTTGGTGAAATAACGTGAGGTCTTTTTTTGTTTGTTGGTGTCGATTGGACCTCACAGCATTTCTTTGGAATACGCTTGCAGGTCCATCATTGGCAGGTGCGGGTATAAAAAATTACTAGATGCAATATTTGGGGGCGGATGTTCTGTTTCGATTTCTAATTCCGTCCGAATTCCGACCTCACGTCTCGGTGTTACTTATTTTTCCAGGATGATTAATTTGTGTTGATTTCGACGCTACTTGTATAATATAGTTTTGGCAGATATATTTGGCTAATTCCCATTTGCCTTTATTAGTAATTTTACTATTTACAACATGGTATGGCTTCAGAATTTTGCTACTCTCCACGTAGGTGATATTTTTCAGGTTCTTAACATACCCTCCAATCTTATTGTTTTAATTGAGTATGAGTTTGTTGAGCGCTGTTTTACCCTTTACAAAAGGTGCTCCTACAATAAGGGTGTTAATATGTTGCGACGAGCTAAACATCTTCTGGAACTAATCATTGGTTATGCTTTTCCCTTTCCTTGTATTCTCAGAACTGGTGAGTATAATTTTGTAGTCATATTTGTTAGAACGTTGAGACATTTTCAAGAAGGCCGTTATCTGAATTTTGACAATTTTTATCGTACTTGTTTCTGGGTGACTTGTTTGAAAATTTTTCCGTAGTTAAAGTCTTTACTACTGCCCATTATCAGTATATCAGGTTTCTTGTTATTACCGAGGTTATTACTAACCTTAACATTAACTGAGGAGGCAGTTTGATTATTTTGTTTGTCGTTTTTTGGCTGTTTGTCGTTCGCTGCCTTACGTGGACTTCTGTTGCGTTTCGTTTTTGCCTTTGGAATTGCGCCGGTTTTCCTTTCCAAGCTTTCCTTCATACTTGGCAAATGCCTATTTTTCTTGCCACCCGCTAGACTCATTTGCTTCAGCTTTCCCTTCAACTCGTCCACACTCTCTCTGTATCTTTTTTTTTTTTTTTTTTTTTTTGAAACAACTTTATTAACAATTCGAAATATAACAATTTTTGAATATTTTTTTTTGCATCTCAAATCAGTGCTTAAATAGCTCTGGCCTCGAGATTTCAATAACTTATATTAACAGTGTTATGTTGTCTAAGTGGTGATAGTTGATACTAACGTATAATATACTTTTGATTTTTTGATTTAACATACATTTTTTTTATAGCTTTTTTTTTTAATAAATATTAAGGTAACTTTTACATTTTCTAACAAAGAGTGGATAAGAATTAGCAAACCTTATGTCATCTCCCAATTTATTAAAACATTTGGAGGCAAGTTGGACAGGATTATTTAAACCTATGTTAGTTCTGCTCTGTGTCAGATATAAACTTGACTGCGACCTTGTATCATGATTATGAATTATGCTTATGGATTGAAAATTTGTATTTGATTTTTGTAGGTTATTAAGTATTTTATATACAAGTTTGCACTGCTCAAGTTCCAATATTTTTTCTAATTTAGGTACATTCAATTCTTGATATAAATCATTCGTAGGTGTAAGATACTCATAATTAAATAAAATTTTTAGGAATTTATTTTGCATAATTTGCATTTCACTGAAGCTGGTTTTCCCACAGGTTCTCAACACATCACTCGTGTAAAACTCTTTTTCTTTTCTGGCTTTCATTCTTTATTAGATCTTCAAGTCGCTTCATTTGTCCTCTATATTCACTAATTTCCTCATCCCACGCAGAAGTTAGTGTTTGCTTGTCCAGCATATTTATGGACAAATCCGGTAAAAAGTAAAAAGAATAAATCACCTCTTCATGACCACCCTTCAATGTCTGTGACTAAAAGTCAACACAGAATACGAAATTGTCTTGATACAAGACTTTATTTATATTTAGAACATTTGAAGATTCTGAGTAAATTCTAAAAACAGCTTTTTGAACGTACCTACTCCTATAAACATGAATATTATTGCCTATAAAGTCTGTTCGAAGTTCAAACAATTTTCCCCATATTCATTGCTACAAGCTACAAGGTCATTGCCGCTTATAATGCGGCGATCATTATTTTGGTCTTTCTGTTAATTATCGTGCATGTGACCACAATAGTCGGAGAGTCGATAACTGCTCCTGATGATGTCAATCGTTAAATATACACTACTTACTGGTTCGTTGCCAAAGTTTGTTTTTGAAAGTATATACCTGTGAAATAAAAATATCAGACAGTTTATGTAATAAAAAAACCGTTCAATAATATATCCAATGTGTCAATGACAAAATGTATGAATAAAATAAAGTTTGTGTCTTTTTCTTGATAGAGGTTTCTGTCAATAACTCCAAGAGCAAACTTTATGTAAAATATTTTGTTGAAAACCTCAATTTTCAGTGCAACAACCTGCATTTTCCATGTTTAATATGAACTTTTTCCCTTATCTTCAAAAGTTAAGTTGGTGCAAAATGCACGTGCCTACTTATACCACTTATGTATTTGCCCCGTTATTTAGTATTCACATTATAAATCAATGTGTCAGTTACCCATTGATAAATACATATATGTACGTGAATCTAACATTGTTATTTTAAAGCTATAATTATTGAAAACTAGTTTCAATAATATTGATCATGTTTAGTTTGATATCATAATTACTTCTGTGCAGTGTGTATGTAAATGCAAGTGCTAAAATACGAATTTGTAGTTCAATTAGATTATATTGTGTAAAATTGAGGCTCGTGCTGTGGGATTATAGCATAACAAACACTTTTAATGAACGGGAAACTATCAGGTAATCAGGAATCCGTATGATGTAGGGTCACGTTCTAGATCTAGTTTTTTTTTTGAATGAAATAATTGCCTAATTTACAATAAGTCTTGTCACTTGTCACATTGATTATTTATTTTACAAGTATTTTCCAGTCCAAAATCCATACATTTCTTCCCACAAACGAGTCCGAGTCGACATTGAAATATCTTAGTTACACAAATGTTAGACTGAAAATGCTAATTTTAAACATAATCTATATTTAAAAATTTTCGTTTATACTTTGCGAATCTTGCAGGAAGTCATTCTCGAGTGTTTTACGTAGGCTAATTTTCTGATTTTATATATGTGTTTAATCGTAAGTTAGTATGCATGAGTTTGTTTTCGCATTGAGCAATAGGTACATAAAATAATTTTTCAAATCTGCAATGCATATAGATTGAGGATTAGGTATTAATGTTCTCATAAAAGCACCATCCTCATAAATATATTACCAAGCAGTATTTTTTATCATGACTTATAAAATATGCTCTTATCAAATTTTAAATGTGATTTTGCCAAGTATAGGGTTTTCAATCGTAACTTGAAATAAGTGTTTAATCAATACGATAATTTACTTATTAAATTGAATACGTATGATTTTTGTTTTTAGTGTCCAACTAGTTTTAATGAAGTGCAGAATGTAGAAAGTAGGTAGGGTATATTTAGATTTTAAATGGAGGTTGGTTTCGATATTTCTGCAAACTGCAAACTTTTCTATTTGAAGGTTACACCTTCAAAAGTCAATTACCGGCTTATAAGTGTTGTTTTTGTTTTGCTTTACCTAGGGCTTTAAGTGTCATAATTATTAAAAACTGTTTCTTGTTTTGAGTTGTTATGTAAATAAATATAGATTTTCCTGAAGATATTATTGAGCTGTGTGAAAGTGAATTATATTTAATATTTTTTTCAGTCTGCTTGAATTCCCTTTGTGTCATTCATCGAATATGACTAACCAAAAAAATTATCGTAAATAATCAAGTAGGCTCCATTTACTTATTCACATAATACTAACCTGGGTACTAACCTATTTAGATTAAATTAAATTTGTATAAATGAAGTCCCCTACCACTGCAACCTTGTCAGATTTATTGTGGTCTCATGGAAATCTCTCCTTGGCAATTTTTTGCCAGAAGATTGTCAACCAGGATCGCTCAGCATAATGCAGCCCTTTTCCACTAGTGCTTATTTTGTGTCCTCGCCCAGAGTGAATGTGACTACCCTGTTTCTTAGGCTAGGCCAAACAATGCGTTCATTATTGATGTTGGAACGTTATTGAACGCTTCCTCTATGTCTTGAAACCTGCTTAACGCCACATCTTCCTCATCAATCTATACTTCCAATATTGTTGGCAACTATTTTTGCTTGTTAATTTTCAAACTTCCATCCTAATTCCACCTAAAAAATACTGATAATCATCAACCAAAGGTAATATATTCTCCTGGGAAATGTTTTCCTTTTCTTCATTCAGTGAAACCGTATTTTGAATACAAAATTGCTCCGCTAAATATAAGGTTCAAAAGGAAAAAAAAAAAATCATTATAATATTGTACAGGATTGAGATTTACAATAATTATCTTCTCGGTGGTTCATGTGAATATCCCACGAACAAAAACTATGAGAATGAGCTCGCTTCCTAATATAAACAATGCCCAGAGGTTTGATTTATTATTTTTACATTTAAATGAGATTCTTTCAAACATTGATACAGGACTTTGACTATTAAAATTTGCCAGAAAAAATAACCAAAACAGTCCTTACTCAGTTTTTTCAGTGCAACATTTGTCACACTTTGAAACTTAGATACTAAGTTTTTTCAAACACTCCTTATAGGGTTGAAACTTGGGAATTTCATTGAACCATTCGATTTTTTCTTTTGCACTCATTTATTAGGCACCCTGTAAACTCAGGTTGTGATCCTTTTTTATTTTGAATAGAGCCTCTCTAGGAGCATGGATTTCTAAAATGTCATTATATGGAGTATCCTTCGAAAGTTAAAGGCTTTTATTGAAGTTGTTTTTTTTTACTCATCATTTATCATACACCCTATAGATTCTATAAAGAATTTATTGGGGCTATTTGCATCCTGAATCATAGTACATTTATATATTGTAGCTGAAAATATTCCTATAATTCTAAGAATAAAGCAGTATCTTCGCTTTCATAGCTTTTTTAATGTCTCAACCATTTACATTATTTTTAGATCATAAAATTTCTTAGGCTTTTAATACCCATAACACAATCGTCACTCTCATGATGGACTGGCACAGTTTATTTTCGGATTCGAAAACAAATAAACCTCCCCCTTACTTCCAAAGTTATTTTCAATAGATGATTTATTATAATGAACTGTCCAGCATTTTGAAAAACTGGAATTTTCATGCTTTTCCGTTTAATTAAAATCGTATCAAATAATAATGTAATTGCTTTCTGTGGTTACCTTATCTCGCCATTAGGTGACGAGTTGATTGCCGGCATCTAGGTATTGTATAGTCAGCGGTTTTTAGTTATTATTTTCCTGAGCTGATTGTTCATTATGAATTTTCGCGTAGTCTTAAATTAGTTGTCGATTGCCTTGTGTGTTTTGTAAAAGTTGTAAAATACAATTGTATGAATTCCAAAATAGTGCTTGTGGCTTATCGAATTCTTATAAGAAAACATCTACATCCTTTGTAGAATGTATCAATCTATTTTGTTATAACCAGTGTAAAATCAACACAAATAAATTAAACACAAGGCCTATACAATTTTTAAATATTGTCCGAGGTTGTTTTGTCTATTTTTAGTTTCTAAATGCATTCTATTATTCACAAAATATATTATAATGTTTTAATTATTCGTGAGCTGCACAATTTTTTTGAAAAAAATGTGAGTTATTGTATTTTTGCTTTTGTTACAGAGTTGTGCAGTAGTGAATCCCTTCCTGAGGTAGAGATCATCAGTCTTCTAGAGGAACAAATTCCTCGGTACAAGCTACGGGCTGATACTCTTACTAAATTCGGAGGTAAGTCTTTATTAATTTCTTTACTCAATAGTATTAATTTTCCTTGTCCTTTTTGAATAACGTAAATTTATTTTAACCACCAAATGATGCTTCATACACATCAAATCACTCAGATAAAAAAAAACATAAGTAGCTGGCTATTGATTATTGATTGATTGATTATTGATGAGTGATATTATGTTCCGAATTGTTTGAAGCAACAAACCTGTAGCCTGCACATTCCTAACTTGGTTATCTCTAGAGAAAATCAAGTTATAGGAAACACTTTTATCAGTCTTTTGTTATCAGAATTATATAGAAGTCATAAAATAATATTTTTTTTATGGGTACCCACAACCAGAGAAACGTGTCCCTTTCAAAAGAAACCTGCTTTTCTCCAAACTTGCGTTGCGTTTCAGTTATCAATCCAAGCTATTAAGTTGGTTCTGTGAATTTAAGATTTATTTTTAATCTTTATTTTGTGGTTAACCAGTGATTTTGTCATTTTTTTTTTCGCTGAATCTATCGGAAAATGTTTGTTCCAAACTTTTGGAAGTACGTATATTGAGTTGATGTTCAAAGCCTCATAATCTTATTGCCTATTGGTAAGACATTTTACCTAATAATTAATGCAATCATTTGCAACCAATTGATTATAATTTTTTATATTTATTGATTGATTTACTTCCATTATCATGCAACAACAAATGTGGAAGTAGAATTGCTCTCATCCAGCCTGTCGCCTGTCTGGTATAAGCATCAAAGAGGAAAAACTCCAAGTGTATTCATGAAATCCACAAGGTTACAAAGGAAATTACAATAATTGTGAACAATAAAGATAAGATAATGCAGAAATAGACCTTCTGAAGATAAAATCAAGTTTTGCAAGGAAACAAACCTCTACTAAAAGAAGAAAATAGTTTTAACATTAACATTTTGGAAATATTTTCCTTTGAATAAAGAATGAAGGCTTTCACGGCCGGTCAAATCTAGCAAAAAAGTTTTTTCCGGGCTATCATGCCGTGGTCCATTAGTATTTCTACCTAACGTTTCGTCTACTGCTGCGGTAGACATCTTCAGAGGCGGTGTGGTAGAGGACGAAGTGTTCTCTTCCGTGTTTCTCCGATGACTGAATTCGACGTTGAGGGAACTGCGTTATTTATATCCAGGGTTGTGGGCGTGGCTTGAATTACGGTATTTTCCTTGTCTCGTTCTCGGAAAGGAAGGGTCTTTGTTTTTCGGAGAACTGGCAACCAGCTTTTATTGAGGTTCATGCCCTCTTCTTTTCTGTTGAAGTTGTTGTGGTGTTTCTGTATCTCTATGGCTTCTCTGTGGAGCCTGGTGTAGAAAGGTTTGGTTCTATCCAATGTTTGAGTCTGGTCGAAACGTATGACATGGTTTGTTTGTGTAAGCACGTGTTCGGCGATTGCTGATCTATCTATTTGTCCTTGCTGACAGTTTCTTTTGTGCTCTTTGACCCTGGTGTTGATAGAGCGTTTGGTTGTTCCTACATAGACAGATCCACAAGAGCAGGGAATTCTATAGACGCCAGCCGATTCAAGAGGTGCCCTAGGATCCTTGGCCGATCTTAGACTTTGCTGAATTGTTCTTGTGGGCTTGTAGATAGGCTTAACGTTGTGTCTTTCTAGCGTTCGTCCTATGCGATCTGTGACATTTTTGATATAGGGAAGAAAGGCTCTCCCTGCCACCTGTGCTGGTTCCTTGTTAGTTGTGCGCTGCTGCTTCGGTCTTATGGCTCTATTTATCTCCTGCTTGGAGTACCCATTTCCTTCAAGTGCAGATTTTAGGTGTTGCATCTCGTCCTGTAGGTATCTGGGTTCACAAATCCGGATTGCTCTGTCAGATAGAGTTTTAATGACTCCTCTCTTTTGCCTAGGATGGTGATTAGATTCCTTGTTGAGGTATCTGTCCGTATGTGTCGGCTTCCTGTACACTCTGTGTCCCAGTTTACCTGAGGGTAATCTTTCTAAGAGGACGTCGAGGAATGCAATTTTGTTATCCTTCTCAACTTCCATCGTAAACTGTATCCTGGGTTCTATCGAGTTTAGATGATTAAGGAAGTTTTCGAGCTCTGCCTCTCCATGGTTCCAAACAACAAATGTGTCATCTACATAGCGAAACCAACAAGTAGGTTTCTTTGTAGCCGTTCGTAGTGCCATTTGTTCGAAGTGTTCCATGTAAAAGTTGGCGATAACCGGGCTGAGTGGACTTCCCATTGCGACTCCATCTGTCTTCTCAAAGAATTCATTTTGCCATTGTAAGTACGTAGTCGTCAGACAGTGGTGAAATAAGTTGTTGATTTCTTCCGGAAAAGCCTGATTTACTGGTACCTTAGTAAACAATGAGACGACATCAAAACTAACCAGCATGTCGTTTGGTAATAGAGTGATATCACTGATCTTTTTGATGAAATGAGTTGAGTCCTTGACATAGGAGCTGGATTGGCCAATCCGTGGTTGAAGGAGGGTGGTGAGGTATTTGGCTATGCTGTATGTGGGCGAATCTATTGCACTTACAATGGGCCTGAGTGGGTTGCCTGTTTTGTGAATCTTAGGAAGCCCATATATTCTAGGTGGTAAGGCCTCAGATTTAATCAGTTTCCTTATGTTTTCCGGCTCCAACGGTAGTGCTCGGATGAGTTGATTGGTTTTTCGCAATATAGAAGCAGTGGGATTACGTTTCAGCTTTCTGTAGGTGGAGGGGTCTAGAAGTTCGGAGATTTTCGATTCATAGTCAGTCACGTTCATGATTACCGTTGCGTTTCCTTTATCCGCAGGCAGGACTAGTATGTTCTCGTCTGTATTCAGGCTGCGAATAGCTTTCCTTTCCTCGTATGTCAGGTTGCACTTTGGAGGTTTCGCAAGTCGTAGAATCCTAGAGGTTTCATTGCGTATTTCCTCCGCAGTGGTTTGAGGTAATGTGCGTATGCTGGCTTCCACATTTGCTATGATGTCTTCGTATGGCAGGTCTTTCGGTGTTATCGCAAAATTGCCTCCTTTTCTCAGAACACTGGTTTCCGAATCAGTCAGAACTCGTTGGGTCAGGTTGACAACTGTGCGATCATTGCCTGTGGGTTAGTGCCACACCAGGGTCAAAGAGCACAAAAGAAACTGTCAGCAAGGACAAATAGATAGATCAGCAATCGCCGAACACGTGCTTACACAAACAAACAATGTCATTTGTTTCGACCAGACTCAAACATTGGATAGAACCAAACCTTTCTACACTAGGCTCCACAGAGAAGCCATAGAGATACAGAAACACCACAACAACTTCAACAGAAAAGAAGAGGGCATGAACCTCAATAAAAGCTGGTTGCCAGTTCTCCGAAAAACATAGACCTTCCTTTCCGAGAACAAGACAAGGAAAATACCGTAATTCAAGCCACGCCCACAACCCTGGATATAAATAACGCAGTTCCCTCAACGTCGAATTCAGTCATCGGAGAAACACGGAAGAGAACACTTCGTCCTCTACCACACCGCCTCTGAAGATGTCTACCGCAGCAGTAGACGAAACGTTAGGTAGAAATACTAATGAACCACGGCATTATAGCCCGGAAAAAACTTTTTTGCTATATTTTCCTTTGTTTTCAAAAATAGTCAATATTGCATGCACTGGGGCTAGAGGAAATAGAAGATTATAGATCCCAAATAGTTATTGTTGAAGCAAGAGAGCGTTGGCTATAGATTTCTAATAATTTGGAAAAGTTTACATTGTCATTTTGATTGAAAACAGTAGGAAGGAAGTTAAAGTTTGCAACATATGCCTATTCAATTTACTCTATATCTCTTATTTACTGAGTGAGCTGAATATATTCAAAGCAAATTTTGGGATGATGTTATGGCCCTCCACTGCGACTCATGACTATTTTTCCAATGAAGTCCAGGATAGTCGTTGGAGAGATGTTGTTCAGGTCTTCCAGAGTCATTCGGAAACAAGAATAATCCTCAAAATCGCAAATCAGCTTTGAAGTAAATGAACGAATCTTAGATCATAGTTCCAAAAAGCCCTATAGCCAGTATTTTTGCTTGAGCCCAATTCCCCATGATTTGCTACAGATCCTGGGGCAGATCCATAGTGACTAGCTAGCTTTCTGTTTCATTTTATGCCAGATAGAAGCTCTAGGTTAGCCTTTCATCCAGAGTAATTCCTAGATATTTGACTAATATAACTGAGAATAATTAATAAGAATTCCTACTCCTAGGGCAGGTTTATTCACTTTGTGATAAACTGTCAGGCATGCAATCTGATACATAAAAACGCAATTTCTAATCCTATTGGTCGGCCAGTTATTCGCCAAACAAGAATTATAGAACAGTAAATTTATCTTGCAGATAGTTACCAGTAAGTTTATCTGAAAATGAATAAACCGGGCCCAGTTTAATTTTTTTTGAAGTATATTCTTATTTGGATGGCCAAATAAATATGTAACTGTATCAAGTTTTTCGCTAAGATTTCCAATGTCTTGATGTATTCAACATAAAACTATTTCCTGCACCACGTGAACCGTAAAATCTGCGACATTAATAAAAAATTAATTTTTGTAAACTAATTTTGCGGTCAGTATCGGCAAATTCAAGGCTTTTAAATCCCGCAATTACTCAACGCAGGTAAAATGTATAGGATTTTTAGTGTGTACTTAACTTGTGACGATGTCTATTCGATTTTAGTACTAGAGTGCGATTAGATTTTCACATGACGTGATAAATGGATGGTAAATGTGATACTTTTGAAATAAATTTGAACAGAACCATATTTGTGGTTTGGGCGTGTATTAGTTTCAGTTGAATTTGCAATGTCATGAATAAATATTTTATTATGTTTGAGGAAAGGGGTATGGAAATTAGAATTCCGCCCAAAATATGATTTTTTTGAAGCACCTGATAATTTTTACTTTAGTGAGTGCAGGTTTCTGTATTATCGCCACTTGTTTATGCTCTCGGTTTTCATTGTTTTACTGGAAATAAATAAAGGCCTGGATGTCTTGTCCACTTTTGAAAAATTATAAAATAAAGTTTTCAATTTATTACAGTGTGTTTTGTCTTTTAAACATTATAAACGCAAGCCTTGGAAAGAGGGCCAAAGCATGCAAAAAATTGGCATACATACCTTGATATTTTCTGTTACATTTCATAATAGCAGGTTCACAATGAGGCTGCAACAAACTTACCTTCAATTTTTGTGCTGGGACAATAAACAGAAAACAGACCAAAATAATAAGTAATTTTTTGGAATTTAGTTTCACAAGTGTGCGTTCGCCCAATCGAAACTTAACGTAACCTAATGAAAAGCAAAATAATCTGGACATGACCAGGACTATACAAACTCAATTATATGAGTTATTAACAGTTGGTTTGGAGCTTCGATTAAACACTTGTTTTTCTGAAGAAAATCTTTCTTTGGTTTTGTAATTCACTCATCAGACTGTCAAGAAGTTTTTGATTTTGCATCTTTTGTCCACTCAAGTCAAATCGAGTCTTACTTTTTTCTGTTATAAGCTTTGTTCCAACACAGCAGGAAACCGTGTATTGTTCCATCATAATTCTGCGCAAAACCAAAAATTTGTGCTTAGAATCCGAATTTCGTATACGGAGTAGTTTCGAAACGGTTTTTGGGACTGTTTTTGACGTGTTAGAACAACAGACCTATAGTACTAGTGTTATAACGCCAACGTTTCCTTTTATTGAAAATTCCTAAATTAAGTTAGAAAATTATTATCAAAAATCAAGCTGTATACTAAAATACTAAATTTCAAAACACTGATGTGGAAAATTAAATATTGTTTTTCAGGATGTCCACTTTTCCAGATTATAAGTACATATATTATAAGTACATGTTTTTAATTCGTAAATTCACATATTTTTTTTTCCAGGTTACACAAATCAGGATTGGTTCATACCATCACCAGCGCTGCAAATAGACGAAGCAGACCTGAAATTATCTCCGGATCAAATCCGAGAAACGCTAAACTATTTCCGTAAGTACCTACCTATTAAAACTGGAGTATATGCTAGCTTTTCAATCGATTTCATTCGTCTTGTAAAATACTTGCAGCTTTTTATTTGATTATTTTGTTGAATGCTCTTTTATTTACTGATAGTAGTTGAGCTATATTGTGATTTTATTTGCCGTTACCATTAAATGATCATCTCAGTCGAAACGATCCATTGACTGAGTCAGTTTTCTAATCTTAATCGTTTATCATTGAGTTTGTCATTAGATTTGCAGTACCTATCCGATAATAACATTGCTATTTACTATTCATTATTACATACTTATATCTTTTATGTATTTTCGAAAGACTTTTTCTTCAAAAATTGATTCCGGTCCCATCTGTTACCTGTTTTTGCTCAGAGTAGTGAATAAATGAGAGGGAGTGCACAAAAATATGTGGATGTTAAAACACATGTAAATTATACGTAGTGAGAAATGGTGAAGAAATTAATTTTTAAAGAACAAGGCATGCTGAAACTGAATTAATTGAAACTTCAACTGGGAAAATTTCACCTCCACCAGGGTTGGCAAAAGCCCAGGTTTTTGAAATTTTATATTGGGTTTTTATGTACACAAAATTGTATATTTGTTTCAACAATTTTGCACCTGAGAAGCTTCAAAATTGAATTTATCGAACATTGAGAATTTTCCAAAAATGACCCTGAGACAGTTTTTGCCTCACAGCTCTGTTAATTTTCATCCGATTTAAATTCAATTGAGCTATAATTAAAGCTAATTGAATTCTCTACAAACCTATTAATCAAGATTTCAATTTGGTTGCAACAGTTATGCACCTGAGAAGCTTCAAAATTGAAATTATTGAACATTGAAAATTTTCCAAAAATGACACTGAAACAGTTTTTGCTTCACAGCTTCGTTAATTTTCATCTGATTTCAATATATTCAAGCTCTAATTAAAGTCAATTATATCCTCTACAAACCTGTCAATTGAGATTTTAATTTGGTTTCAACAGTTTTGCAACTGAGAAGCTTCCAAAATTATTGAACATTGAAAATTTTTCCAAAAATGACACTGAGCCAGTCTCACAGCTCCGTTAATTTTTATCCGTTTTCAATGTAATTAAGTTCCTATTAAAGTAGATTGAACTCTCTACAAGCCTGTTAATTAAGATTTCAATTTAGTTTGAACAGTTTTGCACCTGAGTACCTTGAAAATTGAATTTATTGAACATTGAATTTTTTCCAAAAATTACACTGAGACCATTTTGGCATCACAGCTCCATTAATTTTTATCCGATTTCAATGTAATCAAGCTCTAATTGAAGCCAATTAAATTCTCTACAAACCTGTTAGTTAGGATTTTTATTTGGTTTCACAGTTTTACACCTGAGAAGCTTCAAAATTGAAATTATCGAACATTGAAAAATTTCCAAAAATGACACTGAGACAGTTTTTGTCTCACAGCTCCGTTAATTATAATCCGATTTCAATTTAATTAGGCTCCTATTAAATTCAAGGAAATCCTCTACAAACCTGTTAATTAAGATTTTTATTTGGTTTCAACAGTTTTGCACCTGAGAACCTTCAAAATTGAATTTATCGAACATTGAATTTTTCCCAAAAATGACATTGAGACAATTTTTGCATCACAGCTCCATTAATTTTCATCCGATTTCAATGTAATTCAGCTCTAATTAGAGCCAATTAAATTCTCTACAAACCTATTAATTAGGATTTTGATTTGGTTTCAACAGTTTTACACCTGTACAGTTTTTGAATAATCATACAGTTTTGTATATTTTCGTATGGTTCTCCATTCGTAGGTCGATCGAGTGAACGCCACTGGTATTTTCCTGTTTCTGACTATTCCTTCAACCTTTCCCTGTTAGTATGAATTCAATCCTATGTACAGTTTTTGAATAATAATACAATTTCCTATGTAGAGTTTTTGAATAATCATACAGTTTTTTATATTTTCATATGGTTCTCCATTCGTAGGTCGATCGAGTGTACGCCACTGGTAGTTTCCTGTTTCTGACTATTCCCTCAACCTTTCCATGTTAGTATGAATTAAATCCTATGTACAGTTTTTGAATAATCATACAGTTTTGTATATTTTTGTATGATTCTCCATATTGAATTTATTGAACATTGAATTTTTTTCCAAAAATGACACTGAGTCAATTTTTGCGTCACAGCTCTGTTAATTTTAATCCGATTTTAATGTAATTAAGTTCTAAATAAAGCCAATTCAATTCTTCACAAACCAGTCGAATAAGATTTCAATTTGGTTTCAACAGTTTTGCACCTGAAAAGCTTCAAAATTGAAATTATTGAACATGAAAAGTTTTCAAAAATAACACTGAGACAGTTTTTGCTTCACAGCTCCATTATTTTTCATCCAATTTCAGTGTAATCAAGCTCTAATCAAAGCCAATTAAATTCTTCACAAACTTATTAATCAAAATTGAATTTATCGAACATTGAAAATTTTCCAAGATTTTGATGGGCTTCAACAGTTTCACACCTGAGTAGCTTCAAAATTGAAACTATTGAACATTGAAAAGTTTCTAAAAATGACACTGAGACAGTTTTTGTCTCACAGCTCCGTTAATTTTTAGCCGATTTCAACTCAATTATTCTCTAATCAAATCCAATAAGATTTTCTACAAACCTGTTAATTAATATTTAAATTTAGTTTCAACCCTTTTGCTGCTGAGAAGCTTAAAAATTGAAATGATCGAACATTGAAAATATTTGCACTTTTTTTTTTTCAGTTCTATGTAGTAACCGTGTGAGCCAAATGACAAAAACCTACGATGACATAGAAGCAGTTACTCGGCTTCTGGAAGAGGTAAACTACCTATTTATATAATATGCTCCGAATATGTTAAAAACGACTTATACCTAAATTTGTTAAATCAGTATTCTCTCATAGTTTTAATATATAATTTCTTATTTCTTTTTTGTTAGAAAGAAAAAGACTTGGAACTGACTGCAAGGATCGGAAAAGAACTGTTACAGCACAATAATAAACTAGAAAATACGGTAGCCTCATTGGAAACCGACTTAAAAGCCGCGCACGAGAAAATCACACAGCTCAGCCATGAGGTACATAAGAAGACTGAACTTATCCAAATCCTTACCAACGACATGGACGAGTCCATGTTTGAAACCGGATCCTCCGGACGGATCAACTTGGAGCTTATGAATAAAAGAATCGGTAAGTATAATGTATTTGTATGCGGCTCATAACCGCATTGTTTGAATAATTGATAGAGTCTGGATAACTTTATAACTAATTAAACTTAATGACAATGGGACAAACAGTTCTAGAAAACTTATTACTTATTGGACTTCATATTCTGATATGAATTACTAAGGGCAAGATGCAATATAATATAAATGAGAAAATCCTTGCGCGGAAATGTTCATATAACTCCTTTATTCCCACATTCACTGAACTTTATGTCTCATAACTTCCATCAATATTCTTCGAAGAAATAAATATTATAATGGCCTCCAACATGTTAGCTGACATTTTAAGATAAATAACAAGAAGTGCATTCCACATACACGAAAAAGTTTTATTTTTGGCAGCATTTCCAAAACTGTTAGGTTCTATTTAAATATTTGACATGCAATTAGTGCCTGTTTGTTATTCCATTGACAACTTGAGCTAAAAATATAGGTGAATGCATTCAGGTTAAATCTAAAGCATTTCCTGAAAACTGAAATGGATTTGCTATTGTTCATACAGATCTTGTCCTGCAATTCGCATACCTAAGTGAATAATCCTTAAAAAAAAAATAGGAAAGTCAGGTGTCTATAAGTAATAACTGAACTGTAAGTGTTGTAAACTAATACGATTTCGCAGAACCTTGACCTCCATCTGTACTTTGAATTGATGAGTTCGGCTTCAAACACTATTTTTATCTCAGATTGCCTAATAGCCTATTTATTTATATCGGAATAAAGCCAGGTTAGGAAACTGAGCGCATTATCACTGATAAGGTCGTCTAATTAAAATAACTTTCATCAGTGGTAGCCGAATAGTAGACAACTATTATTACATAAGTATTGATCACATGGAAGAAATAATTTTAGAACCCATAGTTTTGTTCACAGGTAAAAATGTTAGAAGCAGTGCTAAATTTATAAATCCTAAGTCATCAAAATAACCAAAAATTAACACCGGCACATTATGGTTGACAGCTTGGGTGATAGATCATTAGGAAAAAAATACATAAATAAATTATTGGCACGTGATCGTGTTATTTTTATTGGTTATTGTTTACTCAATATGTTTTCTTTTTAATTAAGCATCTCTACAAGATGAAAACAAAGCGCTAAAAACGGAATATTGTCATTTAGCGGCCTGCGCTGACGATATTGAAGCTCAAGAACAAAGGCTGTTGAAAGATTTGACTGGACAATTAAGTAAGTAAATGATTCCCGAATTCATAAAACCCTATTTATAAGGTTTGACAGCTATTTTCAACAAAAAAAACTATTCATTTCAGCTTGTGCAAATTCAAGCATGGGTTATCTGGAGGATGAGCTAGATAGGACAAAAGAAGAAAATCGGATGCAACACGAGCAAATATTGTCATTGCAGGCGCAACTACAAGATACCGAAGATAAACTTAGAAAAGTAAGTTGATATCTATTATCACTATGAATTTTTTAAATCACTGACCCTATTTTGTAGCTATTAACTGATAACGATGAAATGGCCGGCCTACTTCAAATTACTAAAGAAAACCAAGGCAGTTTGGCAGTCGAACTTTCAGAATTCAAAGCTAGATATTACGAAGTAGAAGCTCTACTGCGCGATGCACAAGAACAAATTAGGAAACTCAGGAAAAAGCAAATGCCCGGTGCTAGAATAAGCATGTTTTCATCGTTGGGGGCCACTGGAATAGCTCCATTTGATAGTTTGCAGAACGAACTGGAAATGTCCATGCATTCACACCTAAGTTTGGATTCTGGAATATCTAATTCCACTGATACAGCATTGTAAGTTTATATTAGCAATTGAATTAATTAATAAATTAAATATGTGTTGTTTTGTTAAGGCCTCAATACAAAAAAGTCTTTGAAACCGTTCGCTGTGCTTCTCAAAATTCTCTCGGCAGTGCGGAAAGTTTGGGTAGCCTACATTCCTCGATGGGAGGTTACGTCAGTAGTTCTAGTATGCCTGGAGGGACTGGTCCCCGTATGAGTGTAATGTCACAGGGCGGCCACAGTAGCTATTCTGGACACAGCGGATATGGGGCACATAGAAGACCTTCTTCATCAATTTACAGTAGCAGTTCCTTAGGATATCCCAGCTTAGACTCAGCGGGACATTCAGATAATGATTCTATGCCTACTACAGATTCAGAGGATGGATATCCGTAAGTATATTCCAATATAATCAATATTTCCCTCTAGTTTTGTCTTGTATCTTTTTTTGGGGTTTCGTTTATTGGAAAATTTTTAATTTTTGAAGTGGAGGACCTCAAAAGGGCATTCCAGGCGTTCCCGGTGCCACCGAACTGGAAGCAGCCCTCCAAAGACTAACTCCTGGCGCTGTCTTGGCTCGTAGGGCCAACCTGCAAACAATGCCTAATTATGGCGGTTACGAAGGCGATTCTTTTCTTCCGTTCGGTTGTCGCACTCCTGATAGTCTGATGTCAACGGGCTCTGGAAACTACTACACTGGAGGTTGGAAATTGCCAGAAAAATTACAAATCGTCAAGCCTATGGAAGGATCGCAAACATTGCATCATTGGTCTCAACTCGCACAGCCTACTTTTGGAGGATTGTTGGAGGAAAGACCTGGAGTTAAAATAAGGTCGGTAATTTAAGATAAATTAGATAACAAAATAAGATATTTGTTGAAAATTTTCAGAGGTGGCAAAGAATTAGAAGAGATGGGACTAGAATCTTACGGCCTAAGCGACTTAGAAGAAGACGAGGAATACACAAATCCGGGCAAACTTTTCGACTCCTCCCTACATACGTTCACATATACTAACAGCACAGTAATGCATCCGGACGATGGAACTTTCGTTTCGCCCAGCACCAGAGGTAGCCGAGTGGTCTCAGAGTGTACCAGCATACAAAATTCGCCTCCTCAAACACCGATGGGATTGAGCAGGCGAAATTCCTGCAGTACGTTTTCAACAACTTTGGGGTTAGCTAAGATGCTTAACGAACGAGGTATGTTGCTTTTTTGTTTGTGATATTCTAGCAGAGTATTAACGTTAGCAGAAAATGGCTATAAATTATTTCAAATTTTTTGTCCAAACTATATTTCTGAATGTTGCAGAATGTAACAGAAATGTCTTAAGTTTCATTTTTATGTATCATCTCTATGGGCTATGTATTAATTGAAGTGTTTTTGATTCATGATGAACCATATAATTTCACATAAACATATACAAATAAAATCCTATAAAACCAAATATCATCTTGGGCTTTAGGATTCCAAAAGTCCTACAATAATTGTTTCATTTCTGCAATATAATTCAGTTGAGCGTGGCTTCAAATTTCAACTCATCAACATGTTTAGCTTCAAATAATACTGGTACATTTTTATGCTCACTTGTTCTTTCAATAAAATTTTTGCCAATCTTTGTTTTAGCAAGCAGAAAACCTTGTCTTGTCTTACAAATAATAATGTCTAACTATCGAATTTTTAATTATTTATTTATTTTCCTTGCAGGTATCAAAGCAGCTACACCCTCTGCCTTCAACACGCCAAGTGGTGCCAACAGTTTCACTCCAACTGCCACGCCACATAACAGCCCCGACGGTACGCCAATGAGCACTCGACCAGGTTCGCCAGAACCCTATGAGGCCTTCAGTTTGCCCCAGCTACTTCTTAGCTCAGTGCCGCAGTTCCTTAGAGATACTGTGGGCGGCGGCGGCGGCGGAGCCAGCAAAAAACTTAGCTTTAGCAAATCGAAAAGAAGGGCCGCACGACAGGATAAGCAAGAGGTAATTGAAAGTTTTCCGTTGTTGAGAATGACCATATTTGAGTCTATATTTGAAGTTTAGTTAGTTGGATCTGGTTTGAGAAATATTTACAAAATAATACTTTATTAGGGTGGGATTTAAAAATGCAGGTGATAATAATGGTTTACTGACAAAACTTTCTAGTTTTTTTTTTGGGTGATCAAGTGTGGTGAATTAAAGGCTGTGAAAATAATATATATTTTTATTTGACATAATTATTTAGTCATAAGACAAGTTATCTGGTTGTAGGTTTATTATTTAAAATAACAATATCAAGTGGAAATAATGAAAATGATTAATTTTGTTTTACTTTTCTAGTCTATTACGTCAATTAAACGTTTTGCTCAATTTATAATAAAGAGATTTTGAGCCACCTATTTGATCAACGTTATACGTTATCGGTTATTTTGCTCATGCGCAATAGTGAAAAAATAACCGGTCCGCTTAATAAGTGGTAACGTACTATGCTAATTATGTGGAAATAAACGGAACGTTATTAGCCTATAACATTTTAACAGCTTTTCAGCAATGTTATCCATGAAGTACAGTACACAATTACACAAAACAAAACACAAATAAATACCAAACAATCCTAACATAAACAACAGACAACATAAAATTTGATGTTAGTTACACAAAATTAAATTCCTAACCACAAATTTTCATTAACGTTTAGCGTATAACGTCCTTCACAACTTTTGGCTTCAAAAACTAAACAAAGGCTAAATGTCATCCGCTGTTTTTCAAAGACTGCGCGTGCTCAGTTTACCGTTTAGCGTGTAACGTATTTCAAAATTTATGTGGCTCAAAATCTCTCTAATAATATGATAGATGCCTAACTTAAAATAGACTATTTAAATTAAATAACTTTCATTTTACATTTAAAAAGTCAAAAACAAAATTCCTTAATTTAAATATCTCAATTACATAAGTAATTTCAATTTAAAGAGGAAATTATAATGGATTTTTTATTCAATAAACAGTTATTCAACTTTAAAGCTTTTTGTTTTATTTCCAATTTGCACCAAATTTATTGACCCAAAATTACAATAATTACAATAATGCATTAATCATTCAACTACCAAAGGTCAAGAACATTGTCATATCTGAATAATTATTTAACTGGATGTTGAACGTTGTACCTAAGCAAAACCAGATAACTTTTTTGTTGTTATTCAGGCTTGCCAACATTATTTTTAGCAAGTTGGGAACACTTAGAGCGTCAAATTCATATACCTAAAATGGTTTCATTTATTTTAGAGCATTGTTGGGCAAATAGAGAAGTTTGGTATTTCAAACCTAATGACAGGCGGGCCTGGTGCCTTGTCGATATCCGGAGGAATGTACGCCAGACCTGCCCTAACTAGTCCCATGGCCCAATTGACTTGTTTGCTTCCTAGTCATAGTTCTGAAGACTTACCTGGGACTAGTGAGAAGTCCAATATCGATCGAGTAACAACAACACCACGTAAGTTTTTCAATTTATGTACAGACTATGAACAAAAAATCACTTGTTATACTGCAGGGTTGGCAAAAACCTGGGATTTTTGGGTTATTGTGATAGTTTTTGTGTGTTTATAGGGATTTTGTGTTTACTTAACTAGACAAAATTGGCCGTGTTCGTTTTTGTCATCTAGATCAGACAGTTTCAATTCACAAATCATGTGTCTGTCAAAATTTCAGAGCAAATCGACGAAAAAGATGACTAAAACGAACAAGGCTATTGTATATTTGTTTCAACAGTTTTGCACATGAGAAGCTTTCAAATTGAAATTATCGAACATTGAAAATTTGCCAAAAATGACACTGAAACAATTTTTGCTTCTTCAATTTTCATCCGATTTCAACGCAACTAAGCTCTAATCAAAGCCAATTAAATTCTCCCGTTACCTCAACCCGTTGATTAATATTTAAATTTAATTTCAACGGTTTGCAGCTGAGAAGCTTCAAAATTGAAATTGAAATTGAACATTGAAAATTTTCCAAAACCGACACTGAGACTGTTTTTGCCTCACAGCTCCTTTAACTTTTATCCGATTTTAACGCAATTAGGCTCTAATCAAAGCCATTTAAATTCTCTACAAACTTGTCGATCAAGATTTTAATTTAGTTTAAACGGTTTTGCAGCTAAGAAGCTTCAAAATTGAAATTATTGAACATTGAAAAATTTCCAAAAATTACATTGAGACAGTTTTTGCCTGACAGCTCCGTTAATTTCCGTCCGATTTCAATGCAATTCGGCTCTAATTGAAGCCAATTAAATTCTCTACAAACCCATTGATTATGACTTCAATTTAGTTACAACCGTTTTGCAATTGAGAAGCTTCAAAATTGAAATAATCGAATATTGAAAATTTTCTAAAAATGATACTGAGACAGTTTTTGCCGAGGTTTTTGCGTCACAGCTCCGTTAATTTCCATCCGATTTCAACGTAATTAAGCTCTAATTAAATCCAATTAAATTCTCTACAAACCTGTCAATCAAGATTTCAATTTAGTTTCAAGAGTTTTGCAGCTGAAACGCTTCAAAATTGAAATTATCGAACATTGAAAATTTTCCAAAAATGACACTGAGACAGTTTTTGCCTCACGGCTCCTTCAAATTTCATTCGATTTTAACGCAATTAGGCTCTAATTAAAGCCAATTACATCCTCTCCAAACCTGTCGATCAAGATTTTAATTTAGTTTCAACGGATTTGCTGCTGAGCTGAGAAACTTGAAATGATTGAACATTGAAAATTTTCCAAAAATGACACTTGAGTCAAAGTCAAAGTTTATTCATCATGTCAATACAATTTATAAAATGTTGACATACGTCAGAAAAATTGAACTAGGTACTTGTTTCTAGTGATGAAATTAACGGAACATTATACACTAAAACAATCAGGTTATACAAAAGTAGAAAGTACACTATTACACTTCAAAATCATGAAATTAACAATCATTGTTAAACAATACTACATTTTAAAATGATCAGGTACATACATGCACTAACACTTTTAGAGGAACAATACTATAAATTTCAAGTTGTTTTATTTCAACTTCAAACAAATTTAGAGGCATCTCTTGTACATGACTAGGTATTTTGTTCTAAAATTTAGGCGCATAGTAATTAGCTGATATTCTGATTCTATTCAGCCTATTGAAATCTGTCCGTATTAGGTCTCCCTGTCTGGTCGGGTAATCATGATACAAGTCATTGGTATGATCTTTACCCAGATTCTTGTGACCGTATGAAAGGCACTAGATGTATCGACTGGGAACAGTCATTACACCCATCCGCTGAAATCTACCCCTTACATCGTCTCTGTAGCCCAGGCCTGTGGTCACTTTGCCTGCTCTTCTCTGCAAGCCAAAAATACGAGAAGAGTTTGGTGCGTGTCCCCACACCAAGATAGCATTAAAAGCCACTGACTGAAAAATACCATGAAATGTCTGGAGAAGGGAATCCGTTGGCAACATTTGTTTGAGGTTTCTCCTCAAAGTTGGGTCAAGGTACACTCCAAGAAACAATCTCTCTCAGTCCAAAAAGGTTGTGCTCAGTTTTGCTGTCATTTAATGCCAGTTTATTCGCAGAAAACCAGTTCTTTAGGTAACCTCCTCATCCATCTCCAAGACAGAAGTATCATCCGCAAACCGAAACACTCTGGAAAAAAGTATGGAGCGGTTCACATCGTTTATGTAGACTAGGAACAAAAGAGGTTCCAGTACTAAGCCTTGGGGCACTCCAAACCATATCACTACATTAGATTTTTTTTTCTTGTATGATGTAATTTGGGTACAGTCTTCCAAGTAGTGGTTCAGCAAACTGACACTGCGATCATTTACACCATAAGCCCTAAGCTTGTCCCGAAGAATACAATGAGTGACACAGTTAAATGCCTTTGAGAGGTCGCAGCATGTGAAACATATATACTTCCTCCTCTCCAATGCCTCTGCTATGCATCCCAGCAGCTCCAAGACAGCCTGAGCAGTTGACTTGTTGGTCCTAAAGCCCAATTGGTATTCAGTTGATGCTTAAGTAAGCATTCAAATACCTTGAATATCACTGGGACAAGTGGGATAGGTCGATAGTTGTTTACAGCATCCATGTTACCCTTCCTAAATACAGAAACCACTCTTGACTTCTTCAAAGCAGATGGAAAAATCCAGTGCTTATGCAGCTTTTTGTTAGGGGCACTAACAAGACATCCTTTAAAGACTTCAGCAATGCGGAACTCATGCCCTAAATGTCTTGGCTTTTTTTGTTTTTCAAGGAGTCTATTGCTCCTCGAACCTGAATAAAACCAACCTCAGCGAATCCTAAAGCATTTGGCTGACAATTAATTTTCACAAGGTAGTCATTGTGTGTCATATTTGTGGGCAGGATACGGCTTAAGCATTCCTCCGCTATGCTTGAAAAAAAGTTGTTGAAGTGTTGGGCTGTCTGATTTTGCTGAATTTATTTTGTTACCCTTGAAATGATTTACAATGTCCCAAGAGGCTCTGACAGTATTACTGGATTCCTCGATATAATTGCAGTATGCTCTGCGCTTTCTGTCTCGCAATGATGCCCTGTAAGACCTCTTGTAGTCTTTTATATATACTTTCAGCTCTTCTGTTGACCTACAATAACATAATTCTGTGAGAAATCTAAGAGTTTCGAAGGCCATTATTACTCGTAGCGAGATTTCACTGGTGCTTGCCATCTTACGGTCTCTTAATGGAAAGAAAAGATTTAAACCAGCCTCAAGCACTTCCATAAATCCCGCAAATTTGCTATTGATGTCAGCAGAGACAGGTTTTGCCTCACAACTCCCTTAATTTTCATCCGATTTCAACGTAATTAAAGCCAATTCAATTCTTCACAAACCTATTAATTAAGACCTTGATTTAGTTACAACAGTATTGCAGCTGAAAAGCTTGAAAATTGAAATTATCAAACATTGAAAAATTTCCAAAAATGACACTGAGACAGTTTTTGCCTGACAGTTCCGTTAATTTTCATCCGATTTCAATGCAATTAGGCTCTAATTGAAGCCAATTAAATTCTCTACAAACCTGTTAATTAAGATTTAAATTTAATTTCAATGGTTTTGTAGCGGAGAAGCTTCAAAATTGAAATTGAAATTGAACATTGAAAATTTTCCAAAAAGAACACTAAGACAGTTTTTGCCTGACAGTTCCGTTAATTTTCATCCGATTTTAATGAAATTAGGCTCTAATTGAAGCCAATTAATCAATGTTCAATAGTTTCAATTTTGAAGCTACTCAGGTGTGAAACTGTTGAAGCCCATCAAAATCTTGGAAAATTTTCAATGTTCGATAAATTCAATTTTGATTAATAAGTTTGTGAAGAATTTAATTTGAAAAATAATGGAGCTGTGAAGCAAAAACTGTCTCAGTGTCATTTTTGAAAACTTTTCATGTTCAATAATTTCAATTTTGAATCTTTTCAGGTGCAAAACTGTTGAAACCAAATTGAAATCTTATTCGACTGGTTTGTGAAGAATTGAATTGGCTTTATTTAGAACTTAATTACATTAAAATCTGATTAAAATTAACAGAGCTGTGACGCAAAAATTGTCTCAGTGTCATTTTTGGAAAAAAATTCAATGTTCAATAAATTCAATATGGAGAATCATACAAAAATATACAAAACTGTATGATTATTCAAAAACTGTACATAGGATTTAATTCATACTAACATGGAAAGGTTGAGGGAATAGTCAGAAACAGGAAACTACCAGTGGCGTACACTCGATCGACCTACGAATGGAGAACCATATGAAAATATAAAAAACTGTATGATTATTCAAAAACTCTACATAGGAAATTGTATTATTATTCAAAAACTGTACATAGGATTGAATTCATACTAACAGGGAAAGGTTGAAGGAATAGTCAGAAACAGGAAAATACCAGTGGCGTTCACTCGATCGACCTACGAATGGAGAACCATACGAAAATATACAAAACTGTATGATTATTCAAAAACTGTACATAGGAAACTGTATGATTATTCAAAAACTGTACAGGTGTAAAACTGTTGAAACCAAATTAAAATCCTAATTAATAGGTTTGTAGAGAATTTAATTGGCTCTAATTAGAGCTGAATTACATTGAAATCGGATGAAAATTAATGGCGCTGTGATGCAAAAATTGTCTCAATGTCATTTTTGGGAAAAATTCAATGTTCGATAAATTGAATTTTGAAGGTTCTCAGGTGCAAAACTGTTGAAACCAAATAAAAATCTTAATTAACAGGTTTGTAGAGGATTTCCTTGAATTTAATAGGAGCCTAATTAAATTGAAATCGGATTATAATTAACGGAGCTGTGAGACAAAAACTGTCTCAGTGTCATTTTTGGAAATTTTTCAATGTTCGATAATTTCAATTTTGAAGCTTCTCAGGTGTAAAACTGTGAAACCAAATTAAAATCCTAACTAACAGGTTTGTAAAGAATTTAATTGGCTTCAATTAGAACTTGATTACATTGAAATCGGATAAAAATTAACGGAGCTGTGAGACTGGCCCAGTGTCATTTTTGGAAAAATTTTCAATGTTCAATAATTTTGGAAGCTTCTCAGTTGCAAAACTGTCGAAACCAAATTAAAATCTCAATTGACAGGTTTGTAGAGGGTATAATTGACTTTAATTAGAGCTTGAATATATTGAAATCAGATGAAAATTAACGAAGCTGTGAAGCAAAAACTGTTTCAGTGTCATTTTTGGAAAATTCTCAATGTTCAATAATTTCAATTTTGAAGCTTCTCAGGTGCATAACTGTTGCAACCAAATTGAAATCTTGATTAATAGATTTGTAGAGAATTCAATTAGTTTTAATTATAGCTCAATTGAATTTAAATCGGATGAAAATTAACAGAGCTGTGAGGCAAAAACTGTCTCAGGGTCATTTTTGGAAAATTCTCAATGTTCGATAAATTCAATTTTGAAGCTTCTCAGGTGCAAAATTGTTGAAACAAATATACAATTTTGCCTAGTTAAGTGAACATAAAAACCCAATATAAAATTTCAAAAACCCGGGCTTTTGCCAACCCTGGTGGAGGTGAAATTTTCCCAGTTGATGTTTCAATCAATTCAGTTTCAGCATGCCTTGTTCTTTAAAAATTAATTTCTTCACCATTTCTCTAAAAAGCTGTTAATCAAGATTCAAATTTAATTTCAATGGTTTTGCAGCGGAGAAGCTTCAAAATTGAAATTGAAATTGAACATTGAAAATTTTCCAAACAGGACACTGAGACAGTTTTTGCCTGACAGTTCCGTTAATTTTCATCCGATTTCAATGCAATTAGGCTCTAATTGAAGCTAATTAAATTCTCTACAAACCTGTTAATCAAGATTTAAATTTAATTTCAATGGTTTTGCAGCAGAGAAGCTTTAAAATTGAAATTGAAATTGAAATTGAACATTGAAAAAAAGGACACTGAGAAAATTTTTGCCTCACAGCTCCGTTAATTTTTATCCGATCTCAACGTAATTAAACTCAAAGCGAATTAAATTCTCTACAAACCTGTCGATCAAGATTTTAATTTAGTTTCAACAGTTTTGCACCTAAAAAGCTTCAAAATTGAAATTATCAAACATTGAAAATTTTCCAAAAATGACACTGAGACATTTTTTGCCTAACAACTCCATTAATTTTCATTCGATTTCAATGTAATTAGGCTCTAATTAAAGCACATTAAATTCGCTACAAATCTGTTGATTAAGATTTGAATTTGGTTCCAACAGTTTCGCACCTGAGTGAGAAGCTTCAAAACTGAAATTATCGAACATTGAAAATTTTCGAAAAATGACACTGAGACAGTTTTTGCCTAACAGCTCCGTTAATTTCCATCCGATTTTAATGTAATTAAGCTATAATCAAAGCCAATTAAATTCCCTACAATCCTGTTGATCAATATTTTAATTTAGTTTCAACGGTTTTGCAGCTGAGAAGCTCCAAATTGAAATTATCGAACATTGAAAATTTTCCAAAAATGACATTGAGACGGTTTTTGCCTAACAGCTCCGTTAATTTCCATCCGATTTCAATGTTATGATGCTGTAATTAAAGTCAATTAAATTCTCTACAAACAGATTGCAGTTTATTTACAACCGTTTTGCAGCTGAGAAGCTTCAAAATTGAAATTATCTAGCATTGAAAAATTTCCAAAAATGACACTGAGACGGTTTTTTGCCTTACAGCTCTTTCAATTTTCATCCAATTTCAATATAACTACGTTCTAATTAATGTCATTAAATTCTCTACAAACCTGTTAACTAAGATTTCAATTCCGTTTATTATTATTATTATTATTATTATTATTATTATTATTATTATTAATAAGAACTTTCTTCACAAAAATTAATATATCAACAATCAAGTAGGATAAATTCTCAAATAAATTACAATTATAAATTATTTTCCAGTTACAAAACCTAAGCCTGACCTCGGAGTACCAGGTAAGCCGGGCAGTGGCGCCCTCAATCGTCGTCTAGAGCAAATGAGCGCCAGAAAACAACGAAGACAAGGCGGAACGGGTCAAACTCGGCCAGATTTGGGCACAGTGTCGACAAGGAAAAGTCCAGAACCGGATCAAGCCAGAAGTGCTTCCACGTTGGGCACGTTGAGCAGTCTTTTGTTCGGAAGAAAGGGTGGCTTGTTTTAGATAGAGATTTGGATTGATTCGAGGGACAGAACAATTGGCAATAACTTATCATCCAGAGAAACGTGAAATTATAATTGCATTTAAAAATATCAATGCTGCGTTTATTAATCGATATTATTTATTTTATAACAGGCAACTTTTTTTTTTCAAATTTGTCATTTGTTCTGTTTCTAGATAATTTTGTGATATAGATAGAAACGGCGTTAACCTCAACGAAATTCTGAATCATATATACATTTCTTCCATTTATGTCATCTCCGTCTATATCTTTATTATTTTCCGTGAATTGATTCAGACTGGGATGATCAAAATTGAGCGGATATGGATAAAGAATTTAACTATTTAAAGAAAATTTGCGTCTTTATACACTGCGAACTTCATGTTAAAATTTGTGGCAAATACTCCAGAAATTTCGGTAGGTATCCCAATTTCATCTCACTTTCTCCTTAAACAAAAATGTGGACATGTATTAGTAGGTAATAGTTTTTGTCTCGCCGAATGGACAAATAAATAACTAAGATCATTGAAAAATTTAAAGTGGATGTAGAGCCAATTTGCCAATTTTTGAGAACTATTTCGTTCTATATAGCCAGCAGTACACCCACCCCTAAATTCTTAAATGGAAACTGATACTTTTCAATTTTTTTCACTTTGCACTATTCTTTCATATGAATGTAATACCTGGGTCGTTCTCAAGATAATGATCATTTTTCACAAGACTGTCCTTCTATTGTTTATTGTTACGGAGGATATTGTGTATGGGTGCTGCACATGACAGCCAAAATTGTAGTAGTTCGTTTTGAAATGAACACCCAGGTATTACAGTTTTAATCATATTTCTCACTTTTTTAGTTGGAAAATAAAAAAGTGTAGGAGACATGAATAGTAAGCTAACGAAGGTTAACGCCGTTTAAATAATCTTAGTGCTAAACCGCCAAACAATTACTAAAAGGTTTGAAAAATAAATTTAATCAATAATACCCGTATTTATATATTTAGCAATAATTTATATGAAGTGACCTAAGCCTTTTAGTTTTGTTTTATTTTATTATACCTTACTTGAAAAGTGCTTTGGAAAATGATGGTTATATTATTGGTGCCTGGATTCTTTTCCCAACTAGTTTAATGTTTCGCTTTTGGTAATTCTGCACAAAAAATTGATATTAATTTTGGTAACTGTGTTATTATGCAAAAGCAAATACATATACCAAATCTAACGTGAAATTATATTAAATGAATCATACTTCTGATATTACGAAATTTGTGATTTAATATTAAAATGCTTGATGCCTCTTTTTGTTATTCGACTAGTTAAAATTTATTGTGGCGTCTTTTTATGCGTTATTTTATTGATCTGAGAGTATTAATTAACTGGTTAATTAACGGTTCCTGTTTATTAAGCTTGTTTTAGAGCACAAAATACATGTTTTGAAATGAGTTTTTGGTGCTGTTAGGCTAGAGTGTATATAAAAGGTTGTGTATAAAGAACGCTATTACAGGTTTCTTTTTTAGTTTTTAGTCTAGTTAATCAGTCAAGTATTTTTCTTTGTATTGATATGTAAGGCGGCTACTAGTTCAAGTATTTGTAACCATAAAACGATTAATAAAAATTTCCCCTAATTCCGCAGATTCCTAAAATCAGAAATGTTGAGTGGGGGAGAAGTATTATTCAGAAATATTTCTTGATCAAAAAATAAAACATGAATTTGAGGTTTTCTAGTTTGAATTTCTCAAACAAGTTTGTAACCATTCTCATACCTACATATTACGGTACAAAAACAAAAATATCAATATAAATTAGAATTTCAGCTGTCAGAAATATTTTTGTGTATTTTCCTATTTATTTTTTTTTGTCTATTCTTTTTCCTTTAGAAATATTTATTGATTTATTATTTTAGACAAATATCTAAACTAGAACATTTACATAATATAGAATATTTGATCAATATCCGATACAGTATCAACGTAGCTGTAAACTATTTTATTATTTAAAGGATTTGTTGCCTGTTGAATAAATATATAATGAAAAAAAATCATGATGTTTTATTTTAAATCAAATATAAATAATTGTATTTTTCGAAAAAGAACTCATCATATTGTAAATTCCTGTCTTGGAATTTAGGCGGATGTTTGGAACACTTAGTAGTTTGTTGATTGTGACTTGTAGGTTGGGTTAGTACACCTGGGAAATTTGGTAACTGGGGAGTAAGAACCACTGTTGGATTAATACTCCCCAGTTATGAAACTTCCCGGGTGTACTAACCCAACCTACAAGCCACAAACTACTATAAGTGTTCCGAGCATACGCCTAAATTCCAAGACAGGAATTTACACATGTTGAAGAAATAACCAATTGTGACAGTTCATTATGGAAAAACGTTTCTACACGTTTCTTTCTTAAATTGCTTAAACCATTCTGAATAATTTATCAGTTGATGCAATTGACTGTTAAGATCAACTAATATATCCAGTGCTTATTATCATTATTCAACAATAATTATTAATTATTCTGATCTGATTAACATAACAGCACTTAAGTCACGGCTATATTGTAAATGTGTGTGTCCATTCACTTTTTTTTCATTTATTAAATAAGCAACAAGTTGCATTTAATGCAAATTTAGAATGCAATACAAGAAACTTTTTCCTTGAATGGTGGCAGTTAATTTCACAGGATTTTTATTGTAAGAAGGTTTGTATTACTTTTAATAGGTGGGTTTTGGTTTAAGAGACGCCATATATTAGATTGGAAAAAAAATGGTTTATTTTTGTGCTTTATTATTTAGTTTGTTTGTTGGTCTAGGAGACGGAAAACTTGTGAGTTTTAATACGATAATAAATGAGTTTTATTAAAAGTCGATTATTTTCAAGAGCCCAGTAGTGAAAATTAAAGATGGAATGCTTCAAGGTGCAACACAAAATTCAGTTGGAAGTGATAAAGTATTTTATGCTTTCAGGGGAATACCTTATGCAAAGCCTCCGATTGGTGATTTGCGATTTAAGGTGAAGTACATTGTTTTTTTTTGTACCTAAGTATACATATTTTATAGAGTTTAATTCTGTTTTGATTTTGTTTAATATAGGTAAGTACCTACATAACAAAAATTAGTGTAATGTTTTTTCAATTTTTCATCAAATAAATTTAAAAATAGCTGCCCCTATTCAAAGAGAAGAAAATCTCAGTGGAACGGAAGGGAAGTAAAACTTTCTAATTGAAATAAATTTATATTAAACTCCTATTATCATTTTTGTTTTATAGTTTTAAAAAATCATGTAAAATTTCTATTAAATGACCTTTAGAAGCTTCTGAAAAATACTTCAAATAATCAAAGGGACTTCAAACTTTCGGGATTTATTGAATAGGGTCTTTTTATGAAACAAAACAAACCTTAAATGGATTTCAGACTCTGAAATGGAATTATGATTTTTTTCTCACTTAAATGTAATAAAATCATGTAAAATTTCTATTAAATCACATTTGAAAATTTCTGAAAAATACTACAAGCAATCAGAGTGACTTCAAACTTCTAGGCAGTGTTGTCAGATGTCAAATTTAAAATTATCAGGATTTGAGAACAAAATTATCAGATTCCAAGAAAAATTATCAGAAAGCTCAAGGGCTTCGTTTTCAAGATAATCGGCTTTGAAGCTTTTGCAAAATTTGAGACAAAGTTTTAACTTTGAGCCTCAATATCTTCAAAAGTATTTAAGATATAGAATTGAATCTTATTTATCTTGAAGATTATTTAATTCTGATTCAGAATATATAATTTTACATCATATTTGTTATAACAATAACCGAGTAATCAGCAATTTTGTAAAAGTATAGGTATCAGATTATTGAAATTTTTTGAGCCCAAAAATTGCAAATATCGTTTATTTTTTTTACAAGACGTAAAACCCTAAAAACAAAGTTGCGTAGATGCTTTTCCACTAATTTTCACCTCCTCTTTTGATTAGTAAAGTCAAAAATTGCAAAATCCAAAAATTTAAAAATTCGAACTTATGCATGGAAATTGGATTTTCAAATATTTCAAATGCTTGTATTTTGGAAATCAGTGAAGCTATTGGCATGAATCTTTTGCCCAATTGTAGCTCTTAATGAGGGCTACAAAAAAGGTTATTTAAGACTCCGAGCCCAAGGGCTTCGTTTTCAAGATAATCCGCCTGGAACCTTTTGCAAAATTTAAGGTAAAGTTTCAACTTTGAGCCTCAATATCTTGACAAGTATTCAAGATATAGAATTGAATCTTATTTCATCTTGAAGATAATTTAATTCTGATTCAGAATATATAATTTTACATTATATTTGTTACAATATTAACAGAGTAAACAGCAATTTTGTGAAAGAATGTCAGATTATTGAAATTTTTTTGAGCTCAAAAATTGCAAAAATCGTTTTTATTTTTTAACAAGGCTTTAAAACCCAAAAAGGAAAGTTGCGAAAATGCTTTTCTACTAATTTTAACCTCTTCTTTCGATTCGTGAAGTCAAAAATTCAAAAAACTGAAAATTTAAAAATTCGAACTTTTCCAAAGGGGTATGCATGGAAATTGGATTTTCAAATACTTCAAATGCTTGTATTTTAGAAACCAGTGAAGCTATTGGCATGAATCTTTTGCCCAATTGTAGCTCTTAATAAGGGATACAAAAAAGGTTATTTAAGACTCCGAGTCCAAGGGCTTCGTTTTCAAGATAATCCGCCTGAAAGCTTTTGCAAAATTTGAGATAAATTTTCAACTTTGAGCCTCAATATCTTCAGAAGTATTTAAGATATAGATATTGAATCTTATTTTATCTTGAAGATAACTTAATTCTGATTCAGAATATATAATTTTGGATCATATTTGTTACAATAATAAACGAGTAGTCAGCAATTTTGTGAAAGATTGTCAATAGGGTACTTGCATGGAAAATTAAATTGATTATTGTTTATTGCAAACTGTAGGAAATCGAAAAAAAGTCGATGCGTTTTTTTTTATTTTGTCCAAATATGATTATTTCGAAAGTTATACAAATATTGAGTTTTGTATATATAGATATACTGAGCATATGCGACGTCACAACGTATTATAAGTTATGACGTCAGAAGGACATTTCAACGCGTTGTATCTCCATCAATTTTTGACTAACAAGAAAAAGAAAAAACACGTGTTGACTTATTTTTCATGGACTATCGAAATCAGCAATAAAATGCAAAGGTCCATTGCAAAAATGGATTTTATTTTTTAACAAGGCTTTAAAACCCAAAAAGGAAAGTTGCGAAAATGCTTTTCTACTAATTTTAACCTCTTATTTCGATTGGTGAAGTCAAAAATTCGAAAAACTGAAAATTTAAAAATTCGAACTTTTCCAAAGGGGAAATTTGATTTCCAAATATTTCAAAGAGCCATATTTTGGAAACCAGTAAAGTTATAGACCTATCTATTTTTACCTGATATGCGCGCGCAACACGAGGCAATGTCTTTTTATTGGCTAGCTAATATAGGTGTGAGGTGATCGTTTTGCACGCTGGGCATCTCTTTATCCTTGTTCATTGCACGTGGTCTGACAAGAATAAATCCAAAGTTGATATTCAACTTGACAAGTGTCATTCAAAAGTTGTTTGACATTTTCATTGACAAATATCTTGCACAACACGCGGTTTTTCATCTTTCCTTTTTATCCTGTGCAAATAAGAAGGACGGATTGCTAGACGTAAGTCTAACATAATTTGGTACGTTTTGCCTCGTCTTGCGCAATCAGCGTTCTGTGTCTTTTTTTAATTAATGAAGTTTTCGTATTATTACCTCTTTGTCTGGTAAAATAGATAGGTCTATTGGCATGAATCTTTTGCCCAATTGTAGCTCTTAGTAAGGGCTACAAAAAAGGTTATTTAAGACTCCGAGCTCAAGGGCTTCGTTTTCAAGATAATCCGCCTGGAAGCTTTTGCAAAATTTGAGGTAAAGTTTCAACTTTGAGCCTCAATATCTTCAGAAGTGTTTGAGTTATAGACTTGAGTCTTATTTTACCTTGAAGATAATTTAATTCTTATGCAGAATATATAATTTTACATTGTATTTGTTAAAATAATAACCGAGTAATAAGCAACTTTGTGAAAGAATGTCAGATTATTGAAATTTTTTGAGCTCAAAAATTGCAAAAATCGTTTTTATTTTTTTACAAGGCTTTAAAACTCTAAAAACAAAGTTGTAAAAATGCTTTTTCACTAATTTTGATCTCCTCTTTTGATTGGTAGAGTCAAACATTGCAAAATCCAAAAAATTTTAATATTCGAATTATTTTTCAAAGGGGTATGCATGGGAATTTGATTTTCAAATATTTCAAAGGGCCATATTTTGGAAACCAGTAAAGTTATTGGCATGAAACTTTGGCTCAATCTGGGACTAGTGTTTGGTGCTCGCACCAGTACGTCAAAACATTCAAAACCAACAACCACCTTCAATTTTTTAATAAATTTTTAATTTTTAACTAGAAATTTGAAAAATCTATATTAAAATTGTAGTTTCAATAAATTATGGTAGATTAGCTTGTCATTATCGATTATTGAATCGTAGTCAAAATTATGGTAGAATTTTATATAATTATCGGGTCATTGGCAACACTGCTTCTAGGACTTATTGAGTAGGGTCTTTTTATTGAACAAAACAAACTGTGACACTTAGATGCAATAAAATTATGCAAAATTTCTATAAAATCACCTTTGGAAGCTTTTAAAAATATTTCAAGCAATCAGAGGAACTTCAAACTCTCAGGATTTAGTGAGCACTGTGAGCAGGGTCTTCAAGACAAACCGTCAGTGGATCTAAGGCTCAATAATGGAATTATGAATTTTTTCTCATTCGTTGTCTTCTCTCATTTTAGAGATATTTACCTGGATACAAAATGTGTCAGTTTATCTATATAATAATGGTTTATTGTCAAAAAAATAATAATAAATAATTTGTAGACTGTCTCAAGATCAAAAATATATAGGTAATATTATGTACATCTACTAAAATTTTTTTTTTGGCGTGTAAGATAAATTGGTTCTCGAATTTTAGGCGCCAGTGAAAAATGATCCATGGAAAGGTATCCTGGACGTTACAAAAGACAGAGACAAATGTGTCCAAACCGCAGGTATACTTGGATTAACTATAGCCGGCTCAGAAGATTGCCTCCATTTAAATGTTTACACACCAAATGTAGGTAACTAAATTAACTAGCTTCAAACACATTTTATCCAATTTTCACTAATAGGTCACAGGAAATTTTCCAGTCATAGTCTGGATTTTTGGAGGAGGCTTCAGTATCGGAGGCGCTGATTACGATACATACGCTCCAGACTTTCTTCTGGATCGAGACATTATTTTTGTCGCGATGAACTATAGACTGGGAGCTTTCGGTTTTCTTAGTACTGGAGACTTGAATTGTCCTGGAAATTGGGGCCTCAAGGATCAAATAATGGCCCTGCGATGGGTCAAGGAACATATTCGGGCATTTGGAGGAAACCCGGAAAAAATAAGTATTGCCGGTCAAAGTGCTGGATCGGCTTCTGTTTCTTATATACTTCAAGATAAAAAAACTGAAGGTAAAAATATGGATGTAGTTTTACTTTTAACTAATTCACTTTTATATTGTATTTTCTTCTGTCTTCAGGCTTATACAATTCAGCGATTTTGCAAAGTGGCTCAAGTTTGTGCTTATGGTCATTGTCGCGAACTCCAAGGGAAATTGCATTTGCAATTGGTGCAAGATTAGGCATTTTCACTGCTAGTAGCGAAGATCTGGTAAATGAGCTAAGAAAAGTTGATTACAGAAGGTTAAAGAGAGCGGAAAATGACGTAAACTATGTGGTAAGAGAAGGGAGACCTTTATTATTTACATTTTTTGTTGGCATTATTTTTTTTTATAGGCCATCGCTGTAGACAATATGTTCAACGGTATGCCGTTAGGGCCTGCTGTAGAGCCCGAGCATGAAGGGGCAGTTATCACTGGAAAAAGCCACGAGCTTTTACGTACCGGACAATTTAATAAAATTCCTGTCATGCTTGGGCTAAATTCAAATGAAGCCAAATCATTCCTTGGGCTATTTATTGGTAATTTTGCTTCACACTTTTCTGGCCACCATATTTTATGTTCTGCAATACATTTTAGATGTTCTAAAGCCCTTATTTACAAGATACGATTTGAATATTGCCCGATTGGCACCGTACGATTTAACGAGAAACAGTACTAAAAGAATTTTGGCCGGTAACGAAGTTAAGCAATTTTGTTTTGGAGATGAGCCTATTATGACTAGACCATCGGCCAGTATTATACAAGTAAATTTTACTAAACAAACGAAATATGCATATATTATTTATTTAAAATTTGTTGTTAGTTTATTAGTAACGAACAATTTAACCGACCAATAAGAGAAACCGTAACGCAAATGGCAAAATACACAGATGTTTACTATTATGAATTTGGGTATAGAGGATCCCTGGGTGAATTTGAAAATTCTTATGCAGGTAAAGTGGACAATTGAGTAACTGGAACTGTTATGATCTCATACATAGTCTACAAAATTTGTATCTGGTTGTCAGAAAGCAAACTAATTAATCAATTTTCCTATCAACAGGTGTTGGACATTATGAAGAGATATTCTATTTGTTTGCTAATAAAGCCAATGCTAACAAGGAAGATAAATTGGCTAGAATAAGACTTTTGGAATTGTGGAGCAATTTTATTAAGCATGGGTAATTAATTGCACGTAGGAAACTTATAATTACCTAACATGGTATATTTTAGAAACCCAACACCAAAACCGGTGGAAGGAATCACTTGGGAACCGAATTCTCCAGTTAAAAAACATAATGGAAATGTTGTGTATTTGGGCATCAATTCGACACTGACAGTTAAGCAAAATCCTAATCAAGAAGACTGGGAATTTTATCAGAACTTGTATGGAAAGTACGGAGACCCTCCTTTTTCAACATATTAATTTCTTTTATTGTTAATATTTAGTTTGAGTTTTTTCAATTTATTTATTGTTCCTGATGTAAAAAGACATGTTGAATAAATATATTTAGAAATCTTATGATGTGATTACTGAAAAATCCCTACTTACCCAGTTGCTGATGGCTTCAAGCTTCAAAAAGTTGAATAACGTCAAAAGCATTGCAAATAAACAACAAAATTACAAAACCTACAATAAATAAATAATAAAAAAATAATTCTGAAAAATTACATTTATTGGATATGATCTGATCATCCCATAAACCATTCAAAATAAAATATACACAGTTATCACAAATTATTTCAGTACAAGTAAACAAAATATTGAAAATTTATTGTAAAATTGTATTTAACAATGAAATAACTTACTCTCAACTAAACAATATTATACTTGTTGTTCATGCAAGTCAAATATCGGGATTATTAGTAGATAAGAATCCATACAAGTTCAAAAAAAAAAATTGTACCTTGGTGGCTAGCGCTATGGAAAACGAACTACTACGAGTTCGCAGAAGTCTAAGGTTCAGTCGGTCCAAAGATTATAACAACAGAACAAACTGTCCAACAAAGGGCTCTTGGCAATCAGAAGTCGGAACTTGGTATCCCTGTAGAAATTGGCCGCAAGATATTTGACCAGAACCAGCAAGGTAAGGTACTTAAAACTTTTGTATTTGTACGGTCTTTACAGTCGCAGTAGTCAAAGGACTTAATTAAATTATAGTACATGAACAATAGTTATACAATAATATTCTTTGATCAAATTAAATTGCTCAAATCTGATAAACTATATTGGTTAAAGAACAATTATGCTATCAGACAAAGATAAATTTAGTTCCATCCAATTATTGTTGTACATACAATTAAACATCTGATTGAAATTGATTTTTATGACATGCAGTAGTTGATCAAAAATCATTTAAAATGCATTTTCGGATCCATGTACAATGAAACTTTTTTCCTAATTCAATGAGAATGATATGTAAGAATTATGTTTAATTTCAAATCAATGTACTGTGTATATACAAATAATAATTGAAAATAAGTGTCTTATAGATAAGTCAAGTCAAATTCATTGTTAAATAATATCAAATTATATTTTTATAAAATGTAAAAAACCCTATATGGCATGTACTGTATTAAACAAGCAACAAAGCAATTAGGCTATAAAAAATCTGCGATTTTCCATACCTGAAAACGTTCGATTATTGCCAGAAGAATAATATTTAAAGTCACAATAAACAAATACAATAATTCTTACTTATAAATCTACTTTTTCAAAAACTGTAGGAGTTGAACGCCTTAAATATTATTTCTTTTAAAAAACTGCATTAAAAATTATGTGAAAAAGTTATACAGTGTGAATAAGGCAAAATTGGAAATGCTAATAATAATGTAGTTTAAAATGTTACCACCAAGTCTATTTTATAAAAATAAGTTTTTACAGATAATTTTTTACTAAGAAATATCACTACAATTTATACAAATAATTATTTTCTGCAGGGAGTAATAAATTGCAACTGAAAAAATTGTATATTAATTATTATATTCTAATACATATAACTAAAAAATAAATTGTAGTATAATTTTTTCTGTCAGGGATATATAAGTCATAAAAATGGATGCTTGAGCAATAAATCAGGGAATAAATCATTGAAAGCGTGAAAATAATATGCAGTGAAAGATTTATTCAAATGTAAAATTTTTGAATCTTTCCTAACTGAGCTTGTAAGAAAGTACATATAAGAATAGTTTACCCAAACTTATATTCTTCAGCAATTTTACATAATAAATAGCAATAAAATCTGGCTTTTTCTTATTTTGAAACATTCACATGAAGTAGGCAGGTATTGCAAATTATTCCATTAAACAAATTATATCAATTAAAAATATTGGTTTAAATAAAGGGACAGAATTTCATAAAATACATTTAGATATTTGAAACAAAATCTCACAACTCATAAGTACAGTGCCTACAGCAAAAAATAATATGTAGTTGAATTCCATCAGGAAATTTAAGGATTTCAATCATTCTATTTCTTAATGCCTTTGAAAATAAGTTTAAAATAAATGCAAGTATGTGAACTATTCAAAGTTACAGTCTAAAGTGTGCAATAAAATATTAAACACTTAAAAAAATGTACCAAGGTCCAAATAAGTAAATTATTGAAGATTTCCTATGTTCACACGACAATTGCCTATTTCAGTTTATTGAATTTCCAATTTCCAGATAACTTGGTCAGGCTTACTAGTTTTCAGGTCTATAATTCAAACTTTATTGCCATTTGGACCAGAAGGTCTTTTTGTACTTTGTTCAATTTTAGTTCAGCACAAAAACTCACTTCTTGGTATAATGACATTAAAGTACGATTATTGTCGAAAGTACAAGTTTTGCTGACAAAGCGTCAATAACGAAAAAATTAAAGAGCTAGAAAAGGGCCATATATCTATCACGCATATTTAATAATTATTATGGACTTTTGACTTTGTAAAAAAAGGCACATTTATAAATAGCATCAAAATAACCTGATAAAACTCAACCAAATAAATTATGATTCAAATTGTCGATTTAGCTAGCCTCCTAATGAATCATAAAACGAGTAGTTATACATAAAACATTTATTGCAGACTCTTACCGGCTTGAGCAGGCCGTACTTTGGCAACGGAACACTGTTGGCTGAGCAAGGACCGCAGAATACTTTCCCGCAATTTCGGCAGTGGTGCCTTCTCTTCACCACTGTAAAATTTGAACCGCAGCTCATACACTTGGGGGCCTCAATGTCAGGAATCCACGCAGGTGGTACTTGAGGTGGTTCCGATCGTGATTGGGTAATTTCTGGTGGCGACTGATGATTGATTCCAGGTAGCGCTGAATCTCGACTAGCCACACCTTCCCGTAGGATGGCGTATCTATTAAAATCAGAAGTTAGAGCAGTTATAGAATCCTCTATTTGATATTGTCGAGGATGATTTGTGTAGTCAGTTTCCGGACAGCCCTCACTGTCCAAATGAAAATACACGTTGGTATCGAACAAAGCTTCTTGCGCTAGTATATTAGGATCCACAGAAAACTCATTATTTTCGATAACTTCATCTTCTGCAGGATGGTATTCTATGGAACTGTCCAGGGATCGTGTATCCAATGATTTAGGAGGCGCCTCACTGGAATCAGAGGCGTTTATAAGGAACACTGATTTGAGGATGTTACGAAGATCACAAGCGAAATTCGTTTGGAGCTGGTCAGCTACTCCGGCAACACATACAAATAATCGGTGAATTAGGTCTTCACTGGATCTGAAACAGAAAATATGGTTAAAATTTAATCTGGAAGTTGATACTAATATAATGGACATTCAACAATATTATGGAAGCTAAAATTTAGTTTTATATAATATTAGTAATATATTTTACCTGTATTTAGAGCGGAGTTCTTCCCTATTAGCAAGTTCAGCAGCCTGAATAGCATAAGCAATCTCCTCATCATCTGCACAATTACTATTGAATGAAGATGTTTCTGAGCTACTCGAGCAAGAATATTCGTTGGCAGAAAGAGCACTAGTCAATGGAGGACTCTTCTTTCTCACCAATAATGTTGACTTAGACCTCTCATTTTTTGGCGACAATAGTTTTCTCTCGGAAGGACATTTGTAGTTCTGTTGGCATCTACACTTGCAATTATTATTTCTTGACTCGGTTATTTCCAGACTGGGAGAACGATCTAAGCTAGTTGTTTCAGTGCAAATCCCAGAATCATCTGGAGATTCGAGTTCTTGACTTTGCTTTTTCTGAGAGGCGGATGATTCGTTTATGTTCAGGATCGATGACAACGTGGCAGCAGCAGCTGATATAACTTCTAAAGAATCATGGTCTGGAGGAGAATCAACGGAAGCCGAATGACCGCGCGGATTTGGTGACGCAGATGAAGCTATAATTGTGTTACGTACTATATTTGTGGGAATTAAATAGCCTGATGTGGAAGGCCCTTCTAAAGCTTCACTTATCGTAGAAGTGTTTCGTTGTTGTGAATAATTAGCATCTTCTTCAGGCTCTTTTTCCTCCTCATTGTCGAATAATTGTTCATAACAGAAAGGCAAATCATTATAAAACTGATCATAAAACTCGTCCTCATTTATATTTACATTTACATTACTAACAGATTTAACATCGTCAATTTGCTCATTATCACATAGAAGTTTTTCAAGCATGAAAAGTTCACGTTTGTTCAAAATCCATAGCAACTCACGGATTTTATGTAAAAGTGTTCGAAAGGGTCGAAACATTTCGCTCATTTTTTCCATAGGTTTATCAATGCACAAAGGCCCGTTTGGAAAAATTAAAAGGCCACTAACTATAGCTAGTCGCGGGATAGTGAACATTAAAGCTGGATCACAGTCGTCTATCATTTCTTGAGTAAGAAGCTTCATTTTTAAAGAACGATGCAGAGTTTCTGAAAAAAGCACTCCTATCAGCTCCTGCAATTCAAATTCTTGAGTAGATTTCACCGGCACCATAGCGCTAACGTAAGCTAATTCAAATTCAGCAAATAATCTATCAAAAATTTTCAGGCATTCCAAAAGCATTTCAGTAAAAAGATCACTGATGTCCAGGGCAATCGGCCCATTCGGGATGTTGTTCCTCAGGCAAGATTCTCTCAGGAGGTTTCTAACATTATCTAAGCTTTTCGTTACAGCTTTGGCTAGGGGGCGCATGGCAGAACTTTCGGCTTCTCGGTTCATTATTGACGATCCAGCTGCTAAACACTGGAAATAGAAAGCCAATGTTAGATGATATTGAATTTGTTATCAAGTTACCAGTATAATTTATTAATAATAAAAATAGGTGTGAATAGAAACATGTTCCAATTCTGCCCACTTTTTAAATTGCAAATATTTTGGGGGCCTCAGTTCAGATACTTATTAACATGTTGATGAAACACAAGCACTACAAATATTAGAAAATAAAGCACATATTTGAGCTGAACTTTTATATACCAAATATACACCTAAAAATATGTGAATTGAAAGTGCTAGACCAATCAAAATTAATGTAGGTATTCAATAAACAACAATCTGTTTAAAACAAATGTGAAATGAGAACAGACAGTATTACAGCTACAGCATAAGTAATAACAAACAATTACGGAATATAATATACAAGAATAAAAAACAAAGAAGATTCGCGCCAATATATGTATAAAAATGGTCATGAGTATATAATAGATTCCTTTGATTTTTTTGGTTCTAGCCCTGAAGATGACACACAGCAATGTCAAAACGTTGCATTAATTAATTTGAATTTGCATCAAAACTGTCCAAAAGCCAGGGTTGGATCTGTCTTTGCGTTGCTCAACATACTTACTTTTTGACTATTGAAGGGAAATGTTAATTCTTTTCAATTAAATCAGATTTTATGACATAAACTGATTTCCTATTTACTAAATCAGATCCTTTCTATTCAAACAAAATCAAATACTAGCACAGCTGAAACATTAGATTACGACCCTGAGTCCGATGTTTTCATAGACCCAAAAAAATCGGTAAAAATCAGTTTTTATTAGAATATGAACATGAACTAGTGTCACAACCTATTTTGTTGCAACTGGGGGCTTGGGATATTTTGGGGTTTTACTGCCAAAATGTGGGGATCACAAGTTGCAGTATTCTTACTATTAGTTTCTGGCTGAGTTAATTTCTTATCTGCTTCAATATTTTATCAGTATGTTGAAAAATTTTGAAACTACAAGAAGTGTCTAATTATTTGCAACAAAATCCTAAATTAATTATTATTGATGAGAAAAGAAAATAAAGGAAAAAATTTGCACAAGCCTAATCATTTTCGTTGCTGATTACATTTATGAACATGACCAGAGGTCAAGATGTAATGATAAAAAATTATAAGCAGTTCAATGGAAAATAAATATATTTTTTTTACTACTAACCTGAGAAATAGTCATTATTCAATCTATTTTTCTAGGAAAAAATTGAATTTCTCTCCCTAGGTGAATAATGAAAATAATGAAAAAATACCTAGGTCAATAATGAAAATGACGTCATGACGCAAGGATATTGCAATGTTTCTATTGGTTCAATTTCATACGTCAATTTAAAAAAAAATACAGGTTTCTGTAGGTACATAGTAAGTTATCATAAGATGTTGATAGATGGCAGCACTTTGAAGAGGGCGTTCAAAAAAAAAATAATTAAGAGCACAGATTTTAAACAATTTTTTTTATTTTCTACTAGCAGTAGTAAAAAAAATTCTATATATTCCTCGGTAGAGAAAGTCATTATATACCCCACGCATTATAAACCTCGGCGCTACGGTATATAATGACCAACTTCTCTACCTAGGTATATAATATACTATTTTTTACTACTAACCTGAGAAATAGACATTATTCAATCTATTTTTCTAAGAAAAAATTGAATTTCTCTCCCTAGGTTAATAATGAAAATAATGAAAAAATACCTAGGTCAATAATGAATATGACGTCATGACGCAAGGATATTATCATGTTTCTATTGGTTCAATTTCAATTTCATACTTATTTATTTATTTATTTATTTATTTATTTATTTATTTATTAACGTATCAACATTTACAGGTTTACAAGTGAACTTAAACTAACTAACCTAAAACAGCCCTTTTTGCACAACTCTTAAATTTTTTATGAGAAACAAAAAAAAGAAACAAAAAATTCTAATGACTCACAAAACTTATTCACATTCGCTGATACTCTGTTAACAGGACTATACAATAAGTACCAAGAATTACAAATTGGTATATGCATCAAGGTCTGCCTACGTGTTGGATATCCAGGTACACGAAATCGAAAAGTTTCCAAACATTCTGGACTCTTGATATAGTAGTTCAGAACATTACATGCAAAGCATATGTCATAGTATTCTCTTCTGCGAACAAGAGATGCTAAGTCTAGGTATAACATAGTCTGATCATTATCAAGTTCAATACCATTGCAAAAAAGTTTATATTTAGCATATTTTATAAATTTAAGTTGAACATTTTCAAGTCTATTTATATGAACCTGATAATATGGCGACCAAATTATGTTTGAAAATTCAAGGATGGATCGAACCAGCGATGTATACAACACCTTCAGAGCAAACACATTCCTAAAGTCTTTACTGGTTCTTTTGATAAAACCTAATATTCTATTAGCCCTACCTACTATATACTCAAAGTGCTCGATGAACGTAAGTTTAGTGTCCAAGTAAACGCCAAGGTCCTTAACAACAAATACCTCAGCAAGAGCAACGTGATTAATGGAATATTCCACAGGTATAGTATTCATCAAGCGGGTGAAGCGCATAAAGCAGCATTTGTCGATATTAAGTGACATGTCGTTGAGGTTACACCAATCGTATACAATGTCCAGATCATTTTGCAGAAGAAGAATATCACGAGTTGATGATACTTCCCGAAATATCTTCAGATCATCCGCAAACATCAGAAAATTGGAGGAAAGTAGATGGCCCAGGTCATTGATGAATAAACTGAACAAGAAAGGTCCCAAATGAGATCCCTGAGGAACCCCAGATGTGACATCGAACTTATCCGAGAGATAACCATCAATTCTCACCTGCTGAATCCTACCTGACAAATAAGACTCCAACCAAGAAATCAAAGTACCCGCAATGCCATAACCGGACAACTTTGAGAGTAGAAGAGCATGATTGACCTTATCAAAGGCCTTACTGAAGTCAGTATATATAGTATGTATCTCACAACCGTTCTCGAATGATCTATTGATAAAGTTAGTGAATAGAAACAAGTTGGTATCAACGGAGCGGCCGGAGGTGAATCCATGTTGCTGATTTACTATGACTTGATGGAAGGCAACCGACAAAACTTTTTCTATACAGTGCTCAAATAGCTTGGGTATTGCTGAGAGGATACTAATTGGTCTATAATTAGACACATTGTTCCCGCTTCCTGACTTGTGGATGGGACAAACATATGACAATTTCCAGACTTTCGGGAACACTCCAGAGATAAGAGACTTGGAAAATACGTAATAGAGGAGAAGATACAGAGAATGGGAGCAAAGTTTTAACACTCTGTTTGGGATTCCATCAGGTCCCTCTCTTTTATTTATGTCGAGTTCAGAGAGCGATTTTTCAATGTCATATGCAGTGATCTGAATGTCAGAAATTGATTGAAAGGTGTGTGTTGAAGAAACGGAAGAAACACTTGCATCAGAAATGGTTTTAGGATTATAAACTGATGAGAAGAAATCAGCAAAGAGATTGGCTATGTTATAACCATTATCAGCCTTATTTGAGCCAGAAAACATTTCCCTAGGGATGGAGCCTTGATTTGACTGCGAACGAACAAAGTTCCAAAAGTACCCGGCATTCTCCTTGATTGAATCTTCAGTGTTTGCTATGTAAAGACTGTAGCATTCCTTGGACAGGGATAAGCATTGTCTGCGAAGCAGAGAAAATAAGTTATAATCCATAACTGAATTTGATTGTTTGAACCTTTTGTGAGCTACTTTTTTTTGAAAAATTAGGGATTTCAATTCACTTGAAAACCAGATAGGAAATCTGTCGTTGGAGCGACATTGCTTAATAGGCACAAACAAATCAAAACAATTGAATACAACGGAGTAAAAGTTACTTATGGTAATCTCTAAATTATCGTTTAAAATCGACAACCAATCATAGGACAAAAAATAATTGTTCATTAGCTCAAAATCAGCGGACTTAAAGTCGTAAAAAAAGTTATTAGCAGTTTTTAAATAATTTGTTTCCTCAAATTGAATTGACAGTAATAAAGCAGGATGACAGCGATCACAATTTACCAAACCAACACATTCATCGATTGAATTTAGGTCAAAGTTAGCAAAACAAAGATCTAATATAGAGTTATTTCCATTCGATATGCGATTAAATTGAGATAAGCCCAAGAATGCGGAAGTATCGCACAGCAAGATTTCTTTTGCAGATCTGACATTACCTGGCACAAGTTTGAGATAATCCTCTCCCGCAGACCAAGCTACTTGTGGCAAATTGTAATCGCCTACAACCAAAACATTTTTAAAACTATTACAAGCAGAAGATACCGATTTCAAGTGAAGTTCATAATACGAAATATCCATCGATGGTGGCACATATACACAGCCCACACAGTATACAGAATTTCCAATCGTTATGGATACCCAAACTTCTTCGATTGTAGAATCACCAAGTGACAGGAGGCTAGATTTCAAGAAATTTTCACGTCAGTTTGAAAAAAAATACAGGTTTCTGTAGGTACATAGGAAGTTGGCGTTCACAAAAAATAATTAGAACACAGATTTTAAACAAATTTTTTATTTTCTACTAGCAGTAGTAAAAAAAATTCTATATATTCCTCGGTAGAGAAAGTCATTATATACCTCAAGCATTATATATACATATTACATATAATAAGCTTTCGGTATATAATGACCAACTTCTCTACCTAGGTATATAATATACTATTTCCTATTGGAATTAAAAGCATAGGTAATATTATTTGTTGTAGCTATAATAATCTCTTATCAGAACAACTATCCCCTGAGAAAACAAAACTTCAGAAAAGATACCTCCTGGTGGAACAAAGAATCTTTCAGATCTCAGGACGAAAACATGCAAGCTGTACAACAGAGCGAAAAAAACGGACAGGTGGGACGACTGCCACTCCACCTTAACCACAAATAATAAATAATCAGATCCGGAAGGCAAAAATCGACTCATGGAGAAAATACTGCTAAGAGGTTGAAAAAACCAAGGTAGCAGCGATATTCCAAAAAATAATGTCCAAGGATCCCTTAAATCCAGTTAGGACCTTCAAAAAACCAAAGAGCACCTACACAGATTCTGAAAGAGACACTCTGCAGATTCCACTGCACACTCACCTCCCAGAATCAGTCGAAATCATAACAGGAGATGTCGGTATCAAGAGGCTGTCTACAGGGTAGGTATCTTTCCTACTGTGGGAACTGGTCGTAGATGAACTCCTAGTAGACCTTAATAACAGAACTATTTATACCCAGGGTTACTCAGATAATGTAGTAATCGTAGTCATGTGAAAATGCAACGAGCGCTTAAAATCAAGGAAAACTGAGCTAAAGGGGCAAACCTGAGTATCAACCCTGAAAAAACGGCTAGAATCCCCTTCACAAAAAAAAAACTGGACGATCTAGTTCCCCTCTCTTTTTTCGAAAAGCAAATACAATTCATTTGGGAAGTCAAATACCTAGGAATTATCTTGGATGCAAAACTAACCTGAAACGCGCATATTGAATACGCCACCAGCATGGGTAAAATGGCACTTATGGCCACCAAAAAGCAGTGGGAAAAACATGGTGATTTTTACCCCACATAGTATATTAGATCTATACAGTAGTGGTAAGACCCAGAATAACCTACGGATCAATAGTCTGGTGGTCAAAAGTCGAACAGAGCAAAGCAATAATGAAACTATCCAAACTTGCATAATGGGTACAGTGAGAAGCACTCCAACTGCTGCTATGAAAAACATACTATAAACCTCCCATAGGGTACTTGCATGAAAAACTAAATTGATTATTGTTTATTGCAAACTGTAGGAAATCGAAAAAAAATCGATCGTGTTTTTTCTTTTGTCCAAATAGGATTATTCCGAAAGTTATACAAATATCAGGTTTTTTATGTATAGATATACTGAGCATGTGCGACGTCATAAAATATTATACCTTATGACGTCATAAGCAGATTTCAAAGCAATTTTTGACTAACACGAAAAAGAAAAAACACGTGTTGACTTATTTTTCACTGTCTAATGAAATCAGCAATAAAAAAACTGATGCAAGGGGCCCATTGTAGCCAGAACTGGAATTCGAGAAAAGCATCCGAACATACCAGGATATCAAACATTGTTACAAACTCACTATTTGAGATGAGAAGTGACATCATGACCCCGAGAATGGATACTTACAAACCGTTTCAAACCCAGATTAACTGGTAAAACAAAACAGAAAATTCATTAGTCTAGATTGGAAAATTAGTATGATACACTGATGGTTCCAAGACCGACAGTGGAACTGGTGCCGGAGTATATGGCCTATCCCCAAGATCAAAATGATATTTTCCACTGGGGAAGCACACCACCGTTTTCCAAGCCGAAATACTTGCAATAGAGATATGCCTGCGGGAAAATCTGAGAACGGGATATGTGCATAGGGATATCACGATCTTCTCAGACAGCCAAGCAGCTATTAAAGCTCTAGCATGCCAACAGATAAACTGTAAATTAGTGTGGGACTACCTGCAACTTCTTTAAACCCTAGCCAGCCAACAAGGTAATTTTGCGTGGGTGCCGGGACACACGGGCGTTGCTAGCAATGAAAAACCAAGATTCCTCAGACAGACAAGGACCACAAAGGCAATTTATGGGCCTTGAACCTGTATTCGGAATATCAAAAACCTTGATATGTGGCTGCTTGGACAAGTGAATCCGAGAGGAACACAAATATCACTGGTATCAAATACCGAGGCAACACCACAACAGGGCAATGGTGAATTATCCTATGACAAGAGTAGCCTCTGAGATCCTAAAGCTAACGAGGAAGCAGATCAGAATTGTTACGGGACTCTTAACTGGTCACTGTACACTAAGGAAACACCTACACAACCTACACGAACCCATCTGTAGATTGTGGGACGAGGACGAAGAATAAGCTTCTCACATTTTGTTCGAGTCTCCTGCATTCGCTTACTGGAGAATCCGACACCTATTGGAGGAGGAATCTGTCCAGGAGAAGAGTCCCCTGCAGACGCCAATAAAGAGGCTACTGCACCTGGCGAAGGTGTCAAACCTATTTTAGCAGAAATTCGCACAGCAAGGAATACAATAAGCTAACTAGCTGCAGTTTCAGAGAATCACTAAACCTTGCTTTGCTGCTGTTGATCAAATTCATCAATCAATCAATCAATATTATTTACCTACTGTTTCCTATCGAAATATAATTTTATATCAAACATATCTTACCTCTGCACCAAACCACAACTGTCCGGCCAAATTATCCTGTAGAACATCTTCAGGAAACTTAACGCGAAATTCCCTATGAGCTCGTTCTTCACTTATAAGAGTGTCCATAATAGCATTGATGATTGTCAAGACCTTGTCCTGAGCTTGTCGCAACTGATTCACTAGAGTAGTGCATCGTTCAGGATCTTTCCTGCCGTCAAAACTATCCAACTCATATGCCACTAGATTCAGCTCCTCGTCAGCGTAAAAAAATTGAGCTAGCAAGGACTTGTCATCTCTCTGAAAGAAAGAAAAAAGTTTTTAAAACCAACTACTCAATTTGGATGGCTTTATTTATGAAGTTATTCTGCAAAAGTCATCAAATTGTTTAATGGGAGCTGGGGCAGGTATTACAAAATGGAGTGGAGTGGTTTCTGATAACCAGCTGGTCACAAGCAAAGTTCCACAAGGAACATACTAAACTAGTCAAAACGAAATAAGGACCACTTTTGAAAACCCATTTATTTTTAATGAATTTTGAATAACCCTGGTAAAGTGTTTATTTCCATTCACAATATAAATTTTTTGTGCACACTTTATTTGTTTATCTATACTTATTGTAAATGAAAATAGTCACTTTACCAGGGTTATTCGAAATTTAATGAAAACCTGCTATTAAAAGTGGTCCTTATTTCGTTTTGAGTAGTATACTTATCAGGTCTTATTTCAATCAGAAAAGACCCAACGATGTTTCAATTTAATTCAAAAATTGCTTCATTTCCATAGAAATACATAATATTTTTTGACAAAGCAGATTAAGCGCCGATACTTTCAATCTCGATTAACGAATTTGATATGTCGTTAAATTTAACAATGGACAATTTGAATGAACAATTTGAATGGACCAACATCTATATGTATGATTGGATTAGAGCACATTCAAACCCCTTATTATTTTTAACAGCTGTCAAACTTGAAAACTGAGAATAAAAGTACTGGCGCCTAATCTATTACATAATCAAACTTATACAACTACCATACCACTTAATATGTTATACACAGAGAAGCCATAAGTAGTCAATGTCTTGACAATAAATTAGCAGCAACCAAAATTTGAACAGAAGAGTACAAAAATTCTGCTGCAGTCACACAAAGTGCTAATGAAATACAAAAAATATGAAATTGATTAAGCATGAAAACTATTGTTAAAAAATTGTAATAAACATTGTCTTTTAACAAACGCCCTAAAGCTCCATGAAACATTTAAGTTGCACAACTTCTATAATATCTATAGGAAAATACTCTTTTGCTTTCATAAATCAGAGATCTCTTTGGGATTGGCAAGCCTAAATTAGTGGACTGTCGAGCAGGGTAAGTTCTTTCCTGAATAGTATTATTTTGAATATTAAAAATACCATTTCACAAATAAATATACAAGGCAATATCAATTCCGATTACAAAAATATAGTTTCTGTATATCTGGTTGAGCCTGTCACAGGCCGTTTTTGTCTTACCATTTATAGGATTAATTTGTAATTATTTTTGGTACAAACAGAATTTGTTCTATTAGCTGTGGATAAATTCTTTGAATTATTATTTATAGTTACTAACTTTAGCAATTTTCAGTGACTGAGAGGATATTTAATGTGGAGCACACTCTATTTCAACCAATCAAGCTAATTTTTATTTGAATTTTATCTAGTAATCCACCGGATGAATTACGTTTGTTAAGTATTGGTACCTTCGATTTATTTACTTTTGCCTTGTCACAGCCAACTTACGGGTAAAAGAACTTTTAGATATCAGCCTCTGAATATTATATCCTGCCTGCAACCTGTGGAATGTGGATGTTTCAAGAAATCCCCTATTTATTCATCGATTGTGTTTATTAGAAAAATTTCAGTCAATTTGTAGGTTAGAAATTATCGATTTCCCCTATTCCTTCAAATGTCATGAAAGCGTTTTATAATCGCGTGACCCAGTGCAACTTGCTTGGGGCACCCACCGAATTCAGAAAATGTACTCTTCATCGCAACGTGTGACGTGTGTGGTGCGCAGGTTACTTCGGATGGTTATTTTATATTATGGTACTGATTATGCAAGGATGATACAAACTACTACTAAAGGATGGCCTATCCCCATAAGGCCTGTGTGTAACAAATTACCAGTTGTGACGTAGGCAGCATATTATTTCTCGCCTTGACATAGACTGTTTAAACTGCTGACGACTTAGTTATGACGTCGGAAATGGTGACACAGCGGGAGGCGGACACACTTCGGTGTGTAAATGTAGCTCTAGGTTTTCGAACGGTTATCGAAAGGTTTGTATAGTTTGTGGTTTGTTTTCTTTATAAAATTGACAGAAGTAGAGATGATGGCTCATGTGAATAAAACAGAAGCAAATGCTTTCGCTTGAATTTTTTGAGATAAACATATTCAGCTTCAATGCAGCAAAAAGAGATTAAGGTAGAGTAGAAGCATTTGCTACACTTTATTCATACGACTGATTAGGACTGTTTTCACACAAATCACAATCCAGTCAGGGGGTTGATTGAAGCAAATCACCAACAAAGAGTTTTCTGACTATTTTCAACCAATGGAAATCGTTCTGACTGGTTTGTAATTTCTGTGAGAAACATTGAGATAGGTGAGAACCGGATCCTTAGGTGAAAACAGACTAGTCTGTTATACATCCTCAAAATGTCAGTGTCATATATGTCAGCTTAAATTTCACTCGGTGCGCGCACCAGTACGTGACAACCAAGGAGAATACACACTCTAAGGAGTGCTTGTCAGCCTCATTTTTGGTAATCGCCGCCATATTGGTGTGCCACCATTCCCGACGTCATAACTAAGTCATCAGCTGTTTAAACAGCCTACGTCAAGGCGAGAAATAACATGCTGCTACGTCACAACTGGTATTTTGGCCTGGGGGGATTTTTTACACACAGGCCTTATGAGGATAGGCCATCCTGTAGTAGTAGTAGTAGTGCGTATCATCCTTGCGTGAAAACCACCCATCCGAATGCCGAAAACCGTGTGATTTTTATCCACACTCCGCCTTTCCGAACGGCAGGTGTGTGATTTTTATACGACACACCAGGTTCTCGAACGCGACCCTGGTACCTTGGGTGCCTCGACAAGACAACGGACAACACTTGACTTTCGTCAGTCGGCTCCACATATGGAATGTCAATTTTTGGTCTCTTTCCCTTTCCACATGTGATTCACGTCGAAATTGTTGCATCGCAGTATTTTTTTTTTTAAGTCAATTTTGGGAGTTTGGGCTCGAGAAATTGCAGCAGAGATTAAAAAATTAAAACTAAAAGTGTTAGTTTTTTTCTTGAATTACTTTCACCCTCGCTTTCACCTTTCGTCAGTATTGAAGTAGACGATTTGAGAGATTTTAAAGGCGAAATTACTTGGGTAAGTGACCTTGCTGACTGTTCTTCCACGTTTCGCCTCCATTTTTTTAAGATTATTTTATATTATATATTTTCTTAGATTATTTTTGCTGTTTTTTCTCTGTAGCGAGTCAATCCACACGCACGGCATTTTTATCTGCTGCCACCTCGGTAGCCAGAGCACCAGGCACTGGTTTTAGAGAAAAAGACCTTGTACTGACGTAATTTTCCATTAATTAATTATTCATTATAAATTCATATCACGTTTGATATTATACTTTCCACAACCAACAGAGTAATAAAAGGAAAGCCTAAGGTAGACAATGACTTTCTCTACCGAGGAATATATAGAATTTTTTTTACTACTGCTAGTAGAACATAAAAAATAGGTTTGAAATCTGTGCTCAAATTATTTTCTCTTGTCGAAAATGCTGCCCTCTATCAACAGCTTATGGTAATTTCCTATGATTCACATACAGGAACCTGTTATTTTTTTAAATTGAGAATTTGAAATTGCAATTAAACCAATAGAAACCTGAGTCGATTAAAGGCGAATAACCAGTCGGTTATATTGACAGATGAACAATGCATTTACTGTCATTTATTACCGATTGGTTGACAAATGACGTTTGCTTCATTGGTTATCTGTCAACTATGACCGATCGGTTAATCGCCTTTAATCGATGCTGGTACGTCCTGACAATATCCTTGCGTCATGACGTCATTTTCATTATTGACCTAGGGTTTTTTTCATTATTTTCATTATTAACCTGGGAAGAGAAATTCAATTTTTTTCTAGAAAAATAGATTGAATAATAACTACTTCTCAGGTTAGTAGTAAAAAAAAATCTTTATGTATGCGGTAATTTGTTCGATCTTTTCCTACTAGAGGCAGCAGTGTCAATCAGGGCTATTATGTTCTTGTAATTAATTGTGCGTTTTTTTCTCGCTGGATGGCAGCGTCAACGATCGAGTTCGGGAATTACTCCAAAAGCATAATTTATTCATAGTTTGCAATAATTTCGTCTTCAATGTTAAGGCCGTTTTACAGCTTGCAAGAAAACTTGAATGCAATTTTTTGCATACAAAAAAATTGCATTCAAGATTTCTTGCATGTCGTTTTACACCTTTTGCAATTTTACTTGTTTCCTTCTCTAACCTTAACCATATTTTTTTGTTTTTAATGTTGTGTTGTTGATGTTTGCATTTTCCAAAAATGAGAAAAAGTGATTATAAGTTGATATAAAAAGAAGAAAGTAATAGCAGCCACTTTAAGCATCATAATTGCTAAAAATTTCCCAGCTTGCGCGAAAACTTTCAAGAATCTTGCAGAAAACAATCAGCTGACTCACTTCTGCGCATGCCCTCGTTCAAGTTTCTTGCATATTGCAGATAGAGTTGCAAGCTGTAATACGGCCTTTTTATGAACTAAATTATTGTATAAATAAAGTACGAGCATAAATAAATACGACTTACCGGGTTGAGGTGTGTGCTTGCTTCTTACACGAGCTTTCATGTTCGGAGCAGTAAAATGTGTTCCACCCCCTACTGGCATTTGAGCAAGGGCCTAAATTTGCCTCTACTTTACAACCTTTTGTTCCATAAAAGACTACAGGAGGGGTTTCAAATTATAACTAGACACCCAGTACACAGTCTTATCAGTGTTTATATTTAGTTTGTTATAACATAGCCAATCATAGTACAGTTTAAGATACTTTGTTACAGTTAAATGAATATTGTTCCTAATCAATTCTTGTTAGAGTATTTTCTATATTATATCAAATACTTTTAGTCATTAACTCAGTTATTAGTATTACAACATTTATTTTCATTCACTAGGTATATACAGGGTGTTAATTGGAAAACTTTCAATGCGAATATCTCTGTTAGAAAAACATAAGTTGGTACAAATAAATGTTATCCAGGTAGGGGGAACTAGAACCACCATATTTTGGGTATAGGGGAGAATGACCCCTTGGGCCCCATGCAGCCCAACCTCAAAATTTTGAATGGCACCACCCCTTTTGTGATGGGGTTAGGGTGCATGGGGCCCAAGGATTCATTAAAACCAAAATATGGCGTTTCTAGTTCCCCCTACCTGTATAACATTTGAACCAAATTACGTTTTTCTAACTTTTTTACGTTCGCATTGAAAGTTTTCAAATTGAAACAATGTATTTATTTCCCTTCAGGTAGAATAACTAAATCTAAGGGCAAACCACCTAGGAATTTTTTGCCAAAAATGTGGGGAATTTAGAGGGATTTGAAGGAACTCATCGGAATTTACGAGAATTTGGGAAATTTATAAGGAATTCGGAGAAATTTATGGGGAATTTGGGGGAATTTGTGAGGAAATTATAAGGAATTTAAAGGAAATTGTAGAGTCATGACGTCACTGAGGTTCACATTCTTACTATAAGAAACACTAATAAATGGAAATTTAAAAAAAAAAATCCAGTTTTGTGTTGAACGTTGGACATTCATTTTCATTACAGAAGTTCTTCCAAAATTTCACTTCATGATTTACAGGTCCAAATTTAAAAAATTCAAAACAATAATGAGTACAGTTTTTGTAGGCTGATTTCCAAGATTCTTCATCTTGTTATTTTCCCCTGGAAAAATTTGAAATTTTGGGAAAATGAGCTTCTAACCTTCCTCTTGACATGCAAAAACTTTCAAATTTTTCGGTTCACTAGTTTTCCAGGAAAACTTTGAAATGTATGAGACAGTATTTTCAACTAATTCAGTTTTTGTGAGTTGATTTCCAAGATTCTTCATGTTGTTATTTTCCACTGAAAAAATTTGAAATTTTGGGAAAATAAACTTCTCACATGCAAAAAGTTTCAAAATTTACCCTTTACTAGCTTTCCAGGAAAACTTTAAAATGTGTGAAACTGTATTTTTAATTAATTCAGTTATTGAAGGTTGATTTCCAAGATTCTTCATGTTGTTATTTTCCACTGGAAGAATTTGAAATTTTAGGAAAATGAGCCTCTGACCTTCCTCTTCACATGTAAAAAGTTTCAAAATTTTCCAGGAAAACTTTGAATTGTGTGAGACTGTATTAACAATTATTTCAGATTTTGTAAGTTGATTTCCAAGATTTTTCTTATTGTTATTATTTGAAATTTTGGGAAAATGAGCTTCTTCCCTTCCTCTTTACATGCAAAAAGTTTCAAAATTTTCCCTTCACTAGTTTTCCAGGAAAACTTTGAATTGTGTGAGACAGTATTTTCAATTAATTCAGTTATTGTAGGTTGATTTCCAAGATTCTTCATGTTGTTATTTTTCACTGGAAAAATTTGAAATTTTGGGAAAATGAGCTTCTCAGCTTCCTCTTTACATGCAAAAAGTTTCAAATGTTTTCCCTTCACTAGTTTTCCAGGAAAACTTTGAAATGTGTGAAACTGTATTTTCGATTAGTTCAGTTTTTGTAAGTTGATTTCCAAGATTCTTCATGTTGGGAAAAAATTGAAATTTTGGGAAATTGAGCCTCTGACCTTCCTCTTCACATGTAAAAAGTTTGAAAATTTTCCCTTCATTAGTTTTCCAGGAAAACTTTGAATTGTGTGAGACTGTATTAACAATTATTTCAGTTATTGTAGGTTGATTTCCAAGATTTTTCATGTTGTTATTTTCCACTGGAAAAATGTGAAATTTTGGGAAAATGAGCCTCTGACCTTCCTCTTCACATGTAAAAAGTTTCAAAATTTTCCTTCACTTAGTTTTTCAGGAAAACTTTGAATTATGTGAGACTGTATTAACAATTATTTCAGTTTTTGTGAGTTGATTTCCACGATTTTTTTTATTGTTATTATTTGAAATTTTGGGAAAATGAGCTTTTCCCCTTCCTCTTTACATGAATTGTGTGAGACAGCATTTTTAATTAATTCAGTTATCTTAGATTGATTTCCAAGATTTTTCATGTTGTTATTTTCCACTGGAAAAATTTGAAATTTTGGGAAAATGAGCTTTTCAGCTTCCCCTTTACATGTAAAAAGTTTCAAATTTTTTTCCTTCACTAGTTTTCCAGGAAAACTTTGAAATGTGTGAAACTGTATTTTCAATTAATTCAGTTATTATTGTAGGTTGATTTCCAAGATTTTTCTTGTTATTATACTTTGAAATTTTGGGAAAATGAGCTTCCCCCTTTCTCTTTACATGCAAAAAGTTTCAAAATTTTCCCTTCACTAGTTTTCCAGGAAAACTTTGAATTGTGTGAGACTGTATTACCAATTAATTCAGTTATTGTAGGTTGATTTCCAATATTTTTCTTGTTGTTATTATTTGAAATTTTGGGAAAATGAGCTTCTCCCCTTTCTCTTTACATGCGAAAAATTTCAAAATTTTCCCTTCACTAGTTTTCCAGGAAAACTTTGAAATGTGTGAGACAGTATTTTTAATTAATTCAGTTATTGTAGGTTGATTTTCAAGATTCTTAATGCTGTTATTTTTCACTGGAAAAATTTGAAATTTTGGGTAAATGAGCTTCTCAGCTTCCTCTTTACATGCAAAGAGTTTCAAATGTTTTCCCTTCACTAGTTTTCCAGGAAAACTTTGAAATTTGTGAGACAGTATTTTCAACTAATTCAGTTTTTGTGAGTTGATTTCCAAGATTCTTCATGTTGTTATTTTCCACTGAAAAAATTTGAAATTTTGGGAAAATAAACTTCTCACATGCAAAAAGTTTCAAAATTTACCCTTTACTAGCTTTCCAGGAAAACTTTAAAATGTGTGAAACTGTATTTTTAATTAATTCAGTTATTGAAGGTTGATTTCCAAGATTCTTCATGTTGTTATTTTCCACTGGAAGAATTTGAAATTTTAGGAAAATGAGCCTCTGACCTTCCTCTTCACATGTAAAAAGTTTCAAAATTTTCCAGGAAAACTTTGAATTGTGTGAGACTGTATTAACAATTATTTCAGATTTTGTAAGTTGATTTCCAAGATTTTTCTTATTGTTATTATTTGAAATTTTGGGAAAATGAGCTTCTTCCCTTCCTCTTTACATGCAAAAAGTTTCAAAATTTTCCCTTCACTAGTTTTCCAGGAAAACTTTGAATTGTGTGAGACAGTATTTTCAATTAATTCAGTTATTGTAGGTTGATTTCCAAGATTCTTCATGTTGTTATTTTTCACTGGAAAAATTTGAAATTTTGGGAAAATGAGCTTCTCAGCTTCCTCTTTACATGCAAAAAGTTTCAAATGTTTTCCCTTCACTAGTTTTCCAGGAAAACTTTGAAATGTGTGAAACTGTATTTTCGATTAGTTCAGTTTTTGTAAGTTGATTTCCAAGATTCTTCATGTTGGGAAAAAATTGAAATTTTGGGAAATTGAGCCTCTGACCTTCCTCTTCACATGTAAAAAGTTTGAAAATTTTCCCTTCATTAGTTTTCCAGGAAAACTTTGAATTGTGTGAGACTGTATTAACAATTATTTCAGTTATTGTAGGTTGATTTCCAAGATTTTTCATGTTGTTATTTTCCACTGGAAAAATGTGAAATTTTGGGAAAATGAGCCTCTGACCTTCCTCTTCACATGTAAAAAGTTTCAAAATTTTCCTTCACTTAGTTTTTCAGGAAAACTTTGAATTATGTGAGACTGTATTAACAATTATTTCAGTTTTTGTGAGTTGATTTCCACGATTTTTTTTATTGTTATTATTTGAAATTTTGGGAAAATGAGCTTTTCCCCTTCCTCTTTACATGAATTGTGTGAGACAGCATTTTTAATTAATTCAGTTATCTTAGATTGATTTCCAAGATTTTTCATGTTGTTATTTTCCACTGGAAAAATTTGAAATTTTGGGAAAATGAGCTTTTCAGCTTCCCCTTTACATGTAAAAAGTTTCAAATTTTTTTCCTTCACTAGTTTTCCAGGAAAACTTTGAAATGTGTGAAACTGTATTTTCAATTAATTCAGTTATTATTGTAGGTTGATTTCCAAGATTTTTCTTGTTATTATACTTTGAAATTTTGGGAAAATGAGCTTCCCCCTTTCTCTTTACATGCAAAAAGTTTCAAAATTTTCCCTTCACTAGTTTTCCAGGAAAACTTTGAATTGTGTGAGACTGTATTACCAATTAATTCAGTTATTGTAGGTTGATTTCCAATATTTTTCTTGTTGTTATTATTTGAAATTTTGGGAAAATGAGCTTCTCCCCTTTCTCTTTACATGCGAAAAATTTCAAAATTTTCCCTTCACTAGTTTTCCAGGAAAACTTTGAAATGTGTGAGACAGTATTTTTAATTAATTCAGTTATTGTAGGTTGATTTTCAAGATTCTTAATGCTGTTATTTTTCACTGGAAAAATTTGAAATTTTGGGTAAATGAGCTTCTCAGCTTCCTCTTTACATGCAAAGAGTTTCAAATGTTTTCCCTTCACTAGTTTTCCAGGAAAACTTTGAAATTTGTGAGACAGTATTTTCAACTAATTCAGTTTTTGTGAGTTGATTTCCAAGATTCTTCATGTTGTTATTTTCCACTGAAAAAATTTGAAATTTTGGGAAAATAAACTTCTCACCCTCCTGTTCACATGCAAAAAGTTTCAAAATTTACCCTTTACTAGCTTTCCAGGAAAACTTTTTATTCTTCACATGCAAAAAGTTTCGAATTTTTGCCTTCACTAGTTTTCCAGGAAAACTTTGAATTGTGTGAGACTGTATCAACAATTATTTCAGTTATTGTAGGTTGATTTCCAAGATTCTTCATGTTGTTATTTTCCACTGGAAAAATTTGAAATTTTGGGAAAATGAGCTTCTTACCTTCCTCTTTACATGCAAAAATTTTCAAAATTTTCCCTTCACTAGTATTCCAGGGAAACTTTGAAATGTGTGAAACTGTAATTTTGATTAGTTCAGTTCTTGTAAGTTGATTTCCAAGATTCTTCATGTTGGGAAAAAATTGTAATTACAGAAAAATGAGCCTCTAACCTTCCTCTTATATACAAAAAATTTCAAATTTTTCCTTTCACTAGTTTTCCAAGAAAGCTTTGAAATGTGTGAGACTGTATTTTCAATTAATTCAGTTTTTGTAAGTTGATTTCCAAGATTCCTCATGTTGTTATTTTCTACTGGAAAAATTCAAATTGAATTGAATTAGGTATTGGATAATTGAAAAACATAATCAAAGTGAACATTTATTAGTTAGTTCTGACGTTTCAGAAGATGAATAAACTTTAAAAGCGCATTGATTATGATTTCAGAAGACGTGAAAAATTTCCTCAAAAATGACCCTGAAAGTGCAAAAGAACTTCAAGCTACTTAATTAAAAATAACAGAGTTTCAGATTTTCCAGTATGTCTTGCTTAGGTTGTGTGTATTTTGTGTCTTACCTACATTTATGTTTTTATTTGATTTTGAAAATTGTTATTTGACTTGTATGATTAAACTGAGAATAATGTTTGACGACACTATAGTATGGCAAGATTATGTAATAACTATTGTACATCTAGTAGAACTATTGTACATATTTTGCAGCTAATAAAGATCTATCTATCTATCTATCCACATCCTTCTTTTCTTGCCCTTCAACTGTTTCCCAGTTTTGATCCATTAGATTGCTTTTAAAAGATGTTTTCTCCCTGTGACAAAATTTTCTTTGAAATTTTACTTGTGGTTTTGTTATTTTTATAGAATCTTAAAGGCATTTGCTATTAACTTGAATTAAAGTGTCACCCGAGGTGTCACCTGTGATTCTTGTGAAAAGTTGAGTGTTACTTTTATCCAAAAATATTGCAACAATAAGTTCATTTTCTTCCTGATCCTGCTCCATTTTTCTAATACAAACTGAATTGTAACATTTTGTAGAATAACCTAAAACCCTAAACCTTAGATTTGAATCTTAAGAAACGCAAGGTTAAGCATATCGTTTTTCAAATGTCATAGTATACCTATGTATATGTATTGCTTGGATAGGAACTAGAGAGAGTAACTTTTAATTAATCAGGATCTTATTTCCAATCTCCATATTAAAAAAATGTTTGCAATAGAAAAAAACTTGGCTTTGTAGTCCACACTTTGAAAGACTTTAACAATATTTATGCATTTAAAACGTCCCGTCTGGTCCTCAAACTACCAGGTTTATATAAATATGCTGGAAAAACTTCAAAGATAGTTTCTAAGACATACATATAAGAGGCTTTAGTCGAGGCTATAGTTTAGGAATTAAAAATATTAATTTTGATGAATGATCTGTATTTTTACACCTTGTGCTACCTACATTAGAAACCCGCAGGAGAAATCTTGGTATATGCTTCTTGTATAAAATTGTAAATAATTTAATTGATTGTTCTCCTCTGTTAGATAATATAAATATTCATGTGGCTACAAGAAATGATGAACTGTTCAATATATTACTTATATCCTCGTTTATATCACAAGACAAATTATGGCTATTTTAGTCCTTTATTCAGAATTTGCAAGGATGCCAAGAGAGGTCTTTAATTTATCTCTGGCTGGGTTGAAAAACAGAATACGACAGGGAATTTACTCAGTTATTTTAGATACCCATAAGATTTTATTATTTAATTATTAATGTATTTTTTATTTAAAATTTCATTGTTGTTTAATGATACTGGCTGGTTCTTTGATAAAGAATTTGAAATTTCTAATATTTCCATTCCCAAGGAAACATCGAGAAGGGAAACGTGTTTCTATTTATAAAATAAAAACCATATCATATTTCCAGACTCGTGTGAGTTTTATTATTCCTTCTTTATTGGCACTTGATTTTTAACTTTTATTGAGTTATTCAGCTAGATGCAAGGCTAGATTTGATGTGACTACATATTTATTTTTGAGCATATTTTATAGGCTTTTGAGTCCAAAAATATATTTGTTGTTCTTTTAGAATGATTACATCAATTTTCAAATCAGCTATTATTTCTTAGTATTATCATACCTTATTACTCGTCTTATTATTATAATTATTATAATTATTATAAATACCTCACTAAAGAGCCACCAACATCAACAGCAATAATTTATTTTTGAAAACAAAGACACACATGAACAAAGCATAGAAGTTTTTATTGGAATAAGGCATGTTTTAACATCCTACCACAAAGAATATAGCCAAAACAATTAAACATTGTCATTGTCAAAAGGATAGTTTTTAGTATTTTCGTTTTAGAGGGATGAACCAACCCTGTACCTAGTATATAAGTCAATCATACCCAATTGAATTATTTATATCTACTTCAAATAATACTACAAAATTGATGTCTACAAAAAATATGGGTAGGTATTGCAAAACGGAAACTTGCAAATCAATCCACTTCAGATTTATTTCAATCAAGATTCCAATGTCCGTGTTTTTGCAATATAAAAATAAAAATATATAGATATTTTATTAAAAAAATTACAACATACAGGATACAGGATATTTCTAACTACTACTGGCCTAATAACTTTATTATGGTTATTTGTGTTCTATGTTTGTCCTAGAAAAATTACTACAAAGAAAAATCTTACCTTAGGTTTGTACAACCATTTCCGAATAGACTCCATTTAGGTTTGGAGTTGATTTTTTTCAAGACTTATCAGCTTAAACCTTTCAGCATTATTTTAAATCTTGTAATTTTTAGTCCAGATTGAAAGTGTTTGTCAAAAAAACAGAAGAAGAAACCATAGCAATCACCCCCGCTCTTCTTGACCTATTATACAGCTTCTTAATAAATATCTTTAAGACGTAGAATGCGTATGTTGGGAGCGTTTATAACCGTGAACTTCTCTGTGGCGTAAAATTTTCTTTGAAGTACTAAAAACTATTTAAAAAATGATAAAAAAAAACATATTATTTATTTCATAAGCACATACAAGGCAAAACTTGATAAAATTCACCAACACAACCACAACACCACAGGCATTTTGGCTTTTGACAGACGACATTTATTCTTATACACCGAGGTTTGATTTTTACAGTTTCATTTTCGAACAATTCCCTTGTTGGGTCACTGTTTCATAGATGGCGCCACCTGGATCATTCCACTAGCAGTGACTCTAAAATGAGCTAAAATTTTCAGGGATTGTAGCCCGCCACTGGAATAAGAATCGCTGAAAATTTCAGCTTCTTATCTCTCATAGAAAAAAAGTTATGACCTTTCAAAGTTTTCCAAAATCTAAATTATAAGGTACCGTCAGCGTAAAGCCAAACCCCTGTGTAGTACAGAGCGCGTTATCCAGAAGATGCTCTATATCACTCGGGGCTTTGTTTTTGATTACGCCGGGTCGCGTCGAACAAACCAATACACCTTTTCACGTCGCTCCGGTTTAAACTAACCAGGTTACAAAACGGTTAGAGGCGGTATGTCAAGTGATGACATTATTGAAAATGCCACTTGAAAACGAATGGTTAGAAAAATGTTATTTTAAATTCGATATGAGGTTGGGTTGGTCAGTGCCGTTAATTCTGACCCCTGACCTACCTATTATGTCTACTATGGACAAAACTATCTTAAATGTGAGCAATTTACAATTAATTAAATGTGAAGAAATATGGGAAGCAAGTTTTTTTTTCAAAATTGTGGAATTATCGAGTATTTCATGCTTTTTTATTACAGCAAGCTGAAAAGTGAAAAGTAGGTAGTTTAATTTCTTTTCGTTCAATGCTTTAGATGTGGACCAGACCAGACAAAGACCTACTAGAACCAGTTTATCTAAAGTTTATAAGTTCTCGCTACCTACAGTCTAGAACAGCCCATCAAGTAGGTGAACTGGGATTGTCTCGTCTCTGGTACATATTTTGAGTATAATACAGGGTGATTTACGTAGTCCGTGCATCAGCAGGTAGATTAGGGCCGGTTTCCCGATAGCAAAGAAGGCACCCCCTGGTTAAGCATAACTCCAGGGTAAACATAGCAACTGCAACTGCACACGCTTACCCTGGAGTTAAAAATAAAACCAACCCAGAGCTGACCCGCTATTATGTGCCCGCTAGGGAGAAACCGGCCCTAGGTGGTATTTATTTATGCTAATCCACCTGCAAACTAAACAATTTCTAATGCACGGGCCTCGTAAATCAGGCTATATACAAAGAAAAACGGCTTTCGGGCTTCAAATTCATAAAATATAATATACGAAACACAACTTTTTATTTACTTTTTACACTTTTCGGAACTTTCCCGCTCTCCGTTGTTTATATTTTTTTCTTCTAACCGCTCGACGTAACCATCCTTGCGTTCGGTATTTTGCTCAAAGAGCAGAGCGTGCTGAGCGGAGCCGTAATCACGTGACCAGTGAGCGAACAGAGCAGTTGAACGCTGTTTAAAAGTGCCAGAAATTTTAATAAACGAACGCGAATGAGGCTGCACCGAGTACACTTTTTAAATAAACGAACGGTAAAGTCAAGCTCGGAGAACTCGGACCAAAATAACGAACGCACGGCATATCGCCGAGGCGGTTAGAGAAATGACATACCGTTTTCTAACCCGGTTACAAAGTGACATCTTCGATGCCACTCGAATTTGAGCGGTATGTTGCGGTTTGTTAAACCGGAGCCACGTGAAAAGGATTAATGTGTAGTACAGAGCGCGTGATCCAGAAGATGCTCTGTATCACTCGGGGCTTTGTTTATGATTTTGGCAAGACAAATCCCAGTGTGATACGGAGCAGGAATGCATAAGTTGCACCTTTTACGCAGAAAAGGAGTTGCTATATGTATAGTCGCATTTTTCGATGAGCGCATATTTGACTGAAATTTTGAAAATAATACGGCAAATAGAAGTTTTTTATAAATGTATTGTCGTGGTTCACGGCTTAAAATAGGACATGAAATAGAGATAACAGAAAATGATCTCAATACTCTCATCGAAAAATCCGACTATAAATGTCTAACAATTGTTCACATTTTGCTGATCAAGATGGGTATTTTTAACACGTAAAGTGCCATGGTGGGTTCAACTAACCCACCACTAACATTCGCTATTGGGGGATAACATATACCCATTGGGAAAGAGAAGAAAATTTATTTGGCTATGTGGTGCATCGCAGCTAACCACCGCCCGCATGTATTTCTTATGGGAGTGTGTTTGTAAATGTTTTAGCAACATTTTCCTAGACTTGACCTATTGACTGGTGGATGTATGTGACCCACCAAGGCCAATATATACAAAATAAAAACTGCAAATATACTGTGTTTGTGGCCCCAGGGTTAAAGCAAAAGTCGCACGTAATATACTAATAGTAATAACTCTATTTTTATTGAAAAAGAAATAGGTACAGAATATTCTGATTTAATACAATTTTGCGTTTGGAAGCTTATTTCACACGTTTAAAGAAATGGAATTTCTAATAAATATCTAACAATAATTGCTTACATCTCCTAAGATTTTACACTGCACTAAAATAGTGAATTGTTTTTCATTGTCTATAGTTATTTCGCGAATATTGACGTCCTCACACGAACGTTCTAATATAAATATCTTAACATTGCTTCATCCATTGTGAATTATTATTTATAAAATCAGATATCAGCAGAAAAGAGAAATTTTAACCTCTTCAAACTGTTATTAGTCAATAATACGAGTGATTCTATTCAATGTCAATAGTCAAGAAATTAGAGGTAGCTCTGTATCGCACTGGAATTTGTTTGACGCGATCCAGAATAATCAAAAACAAAGCCTCGAGTGATACAGAGCATCTTCTGGACCGCGCGTTCTGAGCCGCTTTCCAGTATGCACATTGGCGCGCTCTAGAGCACCTCGGGGGCGCCACGCACTAGATTTGTACCGTTCCAGTATCATGACGTGAGACGCCTGTCTTAGTGTCAAATATGTCAAATTTTAAAAATAATTATCTGTTTGTTTGTGCAGTTTGTTTTTTTATTTATCATAAATGAAAAAGAATCAAAACTATATTTTTTTAAATGTTCAATCTTGAGATATAACAATAAATAAATAAATAAATAATAGCCACCCACGGATGTGACAGCTGACAGGTTGACGCGTACGTACAGCTCGGGAGCTCAACGCCCCGAGTAGCTCCGGGCGTCACACTCCCATACTGGAAAGCGGCTCTGTACTACACAGGGGTTTGTTCGACGCGACCCAGCCTAATCGAAAACAAAGCCCCGAGTAATACAGAGCATCTTCTGGACCGCGCGCTCTGTAACATAGGCGCCGGAATTTCAAAATTACTATGCGGGCTCGGGTTCCATAAATTAATATAAGTAGAATCAAATAGACAAACAGGACTAGGCTACTAGACACATAGACTTAATGGGACCAGTTGGAAGATACCTATTTCACTCCAGGATTGCTACGCTGGATCATTAATCCCAGTGGCGTAGCCAGCCTTGCGGGGCGGGAGGGGCAAAGATATGAGGGGGCGCATAATTTTTTTGGAGGAGGGGGGGGGGGGGGTAACAAATGAATGTTTGTATGCTTTTGTACTATTTGCTTATTGGGGGAAAATATTGAAGACGAAAAGCCCGCCGGAGGCGAAAAATTTCCCCGGGTGCCACGCCCAAAAAAGTTTATTTTAAGTCTTCAAAAACTATTTTTTTTTGGGGTGCCACTCCGAAAAACATTTATGTATTAAAAGAAGTTATGTGTGGACATAACGTTAACTTAAAAAAATCTTGCCGGACATGTCCGGACGCCTTGAAAATTAGAACAAATTCGTGGAAATTCGGAGGGATGACAGCTTCTAGTTTGATAAACAAATAAATACATTGAAATTCATATAAAAAAAAATCAATTTTGTTTTTCAGAAATTATTAGTGAAGTGGCAGAAAAAATTGGTGGTACCTATACGGTACTCGGTACTTTTATTTTAGGGAGTGACTACTGCACTGTCCAGACAGTGCCGACTGAAAACCATCTGCACTGTCCAGATAATTTAATTATCATATCATATACCTAAAGTTATAGTTATATTCCTCGGGATCCACTGTATTAAGTTCGGACAATGAGTGTTTTTTGAATGGTACAGGGTGTTTGTTCATGTTCATAACTGGAACCAGCGGCGCCGACTTTTGAAAGTCCTCATGGGTGCAGGATAATAATAAATAACTTTATAAATTTGTTTATAGGGGAAGGGGGTGGGCGAAAATTTTTTTCCGGATGCCACGCCCAAAAACGTCTATTTTATAGTGTTTCCGATTGCTAAATTCGGGCAGCACTAGAGCAACCCTCGTTCAATTTTTGTATACGATTTTATCCCCCCCGTATGCCTGGATAGGTAGTATAAATTTTAAACAAACATTTTTCTATTTTGATGTCATATCGAAGTTTTTTCGACACTAAAAGTAGTTTCGAAATAGTACATTAAAATACAAGTTTCATAAGACGTCATTTTATCGCACGAGCCCTATATTAAAAAACGAGCCGGAGGCGAGTTTTCTAAAGGGCGAGTGCGATATAATGTCTTATGAAACGAATATTTTATACTATTTTTTCTATTTTAGTATTGTTTAATTAAAAAAAACAAATTTTTCTTGGAAATTTTATTCTCATATTTCCTGATTCAATATGTTTAGGTTGGTAACACTACATGCCAAATATAGAAATCTTCTATTTTAAAATCGCGAATGACAGTTCGATGGCCATCAGTCAGCCAGTGTTACCAACCTCCGATAAGTAAAAAAAGATTGTCACAAAGAGCTTTTTTTCGAAACTACTTTTAGTGTCGAAAAGATTTCGATATGACACCATAATAGAAAAAGAAGCTTTTTGTCACACTCCTTTTTACTTATCGGAAGTTGGTAACACTGGCTGACTGATGGCCATCGAACTGTCATTCGCGCTTTTATATGAGGTCTGTTTCTGCAGAAATCACTAACCAGTCAGAGCGAATTTCATTGGTTGAAAACAGTCAGAAAACTAGTTTCAACCAATGAAATTCACCCCGACTGGTTTGTGATTTTTGCAGAAACAGACCTATGGCGATTTCCATTTGTCAATCAGTGCGCTGACGTTGGCTACTTTTCTGTTAAAAAGATGCCGTCAACAAAATTGTCATTGCCCTTTTCGTTTTTCAGATACAAGGTGTTTTTGAAAAAGTTGCATTTTGGGACACCTCTTGTATCTCGGTTCTCTCATAAGTGATCGAAAAGGAGACAACGGGGGTTCCTATAGATCTTTCTACGTAGATTCCAGTAGCAAAGTCAGTTTTTCTCTAGAAGTGACAGTTTTTGGATAATGAACCATACATAGGTTTTTTCAGATGAAACACCTTGGATTAATAGCTCGTTGGATAGGTTTATCTCCATCCTGTTTGTTTTTGTCATAAGGAATAATGTTCCAGAAAAGGACTTTGTACCTTAAGGAAAATGAGGAAGGTCTCTTTCTAACAGAGCTGTTGTACTGAGTATTTTAAACACTTGAAGTAAATACTTGAGTACAAAAATATACTTAAGTATTTGACTTAAGTACTAATCCAAACATTGGTACTTGTACTTGCAATTTCAAGTTTTTCAAATTTTACTTGTACTTTATACTTAAAATATCAGTCAAGTATATTTTACTTGAAAGGTTTTGAAAATTTGTACTTAAGTGATATTAAATTACTTAAGTACCAGTGAAATTACTTGAAGTAAATATTTTTAATTGAAGTATTTTTAAATGCTTTAAAATTTAGCTTTAAAATTTACTTGACTAAATAAAGTTTTGTTTATTCATCGTGTGACGTCATAAACACACTGACGCAGCAATAGGTGTGAGAACGCAAAAACAATACGATAATGTCCATAATAGCTCTGTTCCAACCGATATGAGAAACGTCCTAAAACGGTAGTTTCCAGTCGATCAATTCATTTGTCAAGTAGGATGAACGTTCAACTTAGGTGAGCAACTGGAAATTGCTGCTTCTGGAACGGTTCTCATGTCGGTTGGAACACAGCTAATATTGTCAGACTCAGTTTGTGCATATGACGTCACAGTGCTAGGAGTGGCGGTATCTTCGCAACGGTTGGTCGAAACCTAGTGCGGCTTGAAAATTCGTTCTTGGATTTTTTTTTCTAAAATTTTTATTTTTGGGTCACATCCCCTTTAAGATTATCGATAGCAATAATTTAATTTGTTAGTTTAATTGGAATGATACTTGAAATAAAAAATACCTAAATAATTTTTTGAAGTATTTCTACGTAAATGTCATTTCAAGTACGCAAGTTTAAGTAAATACTTAAACTTAACTCTGACTTTCGTGGAATTTGCTACTTGTATTTGAATTTGAACAATTCAAGTCAATTTACTTGATATTTTAAGTATTTCCTGCCTTCTGTACTTATACTGGTACTTGCTTCGTCTTGAAAAAGAAACTTGTACTTGATACTTAAGTATTTTTTCTTGGTACTTACAACAGCTCTGCTTTCTAACACTGTTTCTCATGACAAAAACAGATACATTTTTTCTGCTCGAAAACTGTCAGAGGTATCGAATTTTGATTGAATTGAAATCAGCAAAAGCAAAGCTATCCAATGAATTTATTATATGTAGGGCGTCTCATTTGAAATAACGTATGTTTGATTCATAATTCAAAAACTATCACTTTTAGAAAAAAACTGACAATGCTTCTGGAATCTACGTAAAAATATCTATAGAAACCCGTTGTCACGTTTTCGATCACTTATGAGAGAGCGGAGTTACAAAGGATGACCCAAAATGCAATATTTTAGAAAACACCTTGTATCTTAAGAACGAAAAGGCGAGTACAATTTTGTTAACGGCATCTTTCATTTGACAGAAGAGTAGCTAACGTTCCCGAAAACCCGAGCGAAAACCGCATCCTTCTAACTCCAATAGCAACTGAGATTCTGAGATATCCCTTATGTACTTCCAAAATGGGATACACTGTACAGTCAAAGAAAAAGGTACAAGAAGAAGAAAAACAAAATCAAAAAGTAAGTAAAAAGTAAGCCAAATATCAAGTACTTACAGCTGAACCACCGTTGGAATGGCCATTAAACACGTTTGTGGTTTGTACTTCCGCATTCCCCACGAGAGCTCTCATGGGTGCACCAGCCCCGATGCCCCCATGTAGTCGGCGCCAGTGACTGGAACACTCAGTAACTTTTTTACTATTGAAAATAAAGGACATGTTTAAATTGGAAAACTTCTTGGTAAATTGCGACGATCTCAATCGCTACAACAATATTGTTTTGTCGCCATAGGTATACAGAGTGCGCCAAAAAAGTAATTTTTTGTAAGCACATTTTTGCATTTTTAAAATTCTAGAAAATTAACTTCACAAAAATATCAAACACTATTTGGATAACAAAAATATATGGGGCGTTCCATTTGAAATAAATACCTTTTTGGCGCACTCTGTATACCTATGAAGACAGAAAAATATCGTTGTATCGCTTAAGGTTGCGATTTCCCAAGAAATTTGCCAACTACGTGTTGAACATGCCCTTTATTTTCAAAAATAAGAAAGTTTATCGAGTGTACCAGTTATAAACAAACACCCAGTACCTAAGAGTGTCAATTTTCACATGTCAGGACGAGGCCAAAAATTCATTCAGAGCTGTCAATTACCACAAATGTCGCATACAAAATACAGACAACATTCTTCCTACAAAGTAGTACTTTTCCGCACGCATTTCCGTGCTCAAAGTAATACTTTGAGCACTTGTTAGGTTAGGAAAAAATAGGGCCTCGCCTCGACCTGACCTGTAGAAATTGACACTCTCAGGTACCATTAAAAAAACACTCATTTTGCGGACTCAATACAAAAATAACTACCTAGGCCATATTAACATACTGAATCCCAGCAAGGAAGCCAAGCCATTTTGAATATGACTCTAACTTTATATGATATGATGTTATGATGATGAAATTATCTGGACAGTGCGGATGGTTTTTAGTCAGCACTGTCTTGACTGTGCAGATAGTTTTCAGTCACCACTGTCTGGACAGTGCAGTAGTCACTCCATTTTTCAACCACATCAGTCATCAAAACAGAAACTATTATGTTTCCTTTGATTGAACCATTTGCCAACAGCCAACTTACGTTAAAGAATAAAGAGGTCAATAAAATAAATAAGAAACAGCATAATTTTATAATTTATTGTTTTTGCTTTTTAAGAGCGGTAGGGGCGCCATACTTGTAGGGGCGGGGGGGGCCGTCGCCCCCCCTGCCCCCCTACTGGCTACGCCACTGATTAATCCTCCCTGATGATTAAAATTCGTGCATCTTCGGCAGCTCTACTATACTCGGCTTTAGCAGTACCATTGGCGTAGCCAGGATTTTGCCTTCTTGGGGCGAGGGGAAATTTGCTGGAAGTGATCCTTGCGGCGGAGCTGCAACTGCTGCAGGAGAGAAAGCGCTGCAGGCGCGAACTTTTTGGGTTCTTTCACGGTATTTTCAGGACTTTTAATGGCGGGGATGCGGCCATTTAAATAAATTTTGATGAGAATTTAGAGCTTTACTTATATTATAAGATCTGTTTCTGCAGAAATCACAAACCAGTCAGAGTGAATTTCATTGGTTGAAACTAGTTTTCTGACTGTTTCTATTTGAATATTTACGTAGGATTTGAATTGGTTTTTTGTTTATTTCAATTTGGAATTAATAATAAAATTTAAAGGCCTTTGGGGTAAGGGGGCAAATGCCACTTTGTCCCCTTTCCTGGCCACGCCAGTCGCCAGTGGGCATGACCGGTGCGATTCGCCTTAACCGGGAACAAGCTGATTCGTCTTATTACTCCGTATGTATCTAGTAGGTTTTCCGGTCTGTATATAAATTGTCCATGATAAACCAGGTAAAAAAAGCCAGTGTATTGGTACATCATGATATATTCATGTGATGTGAACATATCTATCATGAAAACGAACGGAAGTGAAAATAATAGAACAACTTATTGAAAATATAGGTTTGAATACTATACACAACAAAATATTCAAAGTGTTTGTTGAAGTAGGTATAGCAAAAACAACAAAAACATTAAACACACAAGTTCGATATAAAAATGAATAGTTAGGAACAGGAACTCAATATTTCTGTGCCTACCCATTACACACTACATACAATACCAAAATCACTATGGGGGCTCCGCCCCCATAGGAATTTCACTATGGGGGCCCAAGCCCCCATTGCCCCCATTGACCCCATGGTTCCGGCGCCTATGCTCTGTAATATACAGGGATTTGTTCGACGCAAACCAGCGTAATCAAAAACAAAGCTCCGAGTGATACAGAGCATCTTCTGAACAACGCGCTCTGTACTACACAGGGGTTTGGCTTTACGCGTAGGTAGCTACCTTCTTACTAAAACGATGAAATATCAAAATTTTTGTTGTTGAGATTTTGTGTTCTTATGGTCCTTCGTGATCCCCTGAACTCCATAAACTAAATTATTCTCAGATTTGAAGCCGAAATCTATGAAAAAAGGCACGTAGAAAAATTGAAAAAATAATAAATCACCCCAAATTGCTTTATACAATTTTAATAAGTGCAAGTGAGCTGAAATTTTCAATTAATTTTCACTAAAATTCCAAAATAACTAGTAGGAGTAGGTACCTACTCGAAATTGTTCAGATGAATTACAAATTTATCTCTCACTATATGGAAATCTCAAGGAAACAACTGATTGAAATCATTGGCTATTGCTTTGACACAAGTTACTTTGTTTACAGTGGATGCTTCTACTTACAAAAGGATGGGTCTGCAATAGGCAATCCAGCGTCACCTATAGGTACTTGCTAGTTTAGTTATGAACCACCTTATTACTGAAGTACTCAAAAAATTGCCATTGCCATGCTCCACAAGCTAAGTTAGATTTGTTACTACAAACCTTTAACAGCTTCCATCACTCCTTAAAGTTCACAATGGAAGTAGAGAACGACAATAAAATTTGCTTTTTGGATATTAAAATACACCATAGAACAAATGCGACACTAGCAATAAATTGGTACACGAGACCCACCAGCTCTGGCAAAATGTTGAATTTGCATCATCCCATTTCAAATAAAATGGGTGTTATTGATAGCCTCTTACATAGAGCATTTTACCTCAGTGACCTAGAGTTTCATTACATCAATATGAATAAGGTGAGAAATCTCCTTCAAAACAATAACTACACGCTTAATTTTATCAATAGAAATATCACTAAATTCCTGTCCAAAAAAGAGAAAGTGAGTGAACAGAAAATATATTTCAAATTCCCCTTCATTCATGGGCTTTCCCAGAGAATAGCAAGATGCTTCCAAAACTCTAATGTTTCCTTAGCCTTCTACAATCTAAAAACAACAGCGTTTCTCTAAACAATTCCTTGTGAATGCAATATAAATATATATGTGGGAGAAACCAAGCAATACCTCAAAAAAGAATGAAGCAACACAAATGCGACTGTCGAAATGAGAGACAATATATTGAGGATAAAACGATGGGAAAATACCTAACCTGACTTTACCAGCGCAGCGGTTCCTTATTTATATTTATATGACATTTGTCTAATTTAAATTTAAAATCCAATATCCAGTACAATTAAGGGTTGAATTGCATGAACCAAACGCTGGTAATATAATTGAGGGACTTTTCTGAATAACACAACTTCCTTGTTTCTCTTTATTTTTTCTTCAAACTGATCTGGCTGCACTGATGTTGAGTGGATCAAGAAAACAAAAAATTGTTGTAATGCCATTCGGCGCCAACTCTCTGTCTTATTTTAGGGCTTGAAAAAGACTAAATTAAAGTCGAAACGTTGCCGAAATGAAATAGTTTTCATTCTTCCACGATCCTTGTCCTAGCACCCAAGAATTTGTTCATTATAATTTTATTGAGGACACAAAATGGCTCAAAATCCGAAATATCTCTGAAAATTTAAGGCTTGCTAATTTGGGGATTTAACCACATTGAAGCACTAACCATTTATCTGTTACTGAACATTAGTGCTTCCCTTGTTCCTGCTGAGTGTGAAGTAAGCAGGCGATTTCAAAAAACCGAAATATCTCCGAAGATATAAGTGTTGCTAATTTAAGGATTGAAGCACATTGAAGCACTAACGAAGCACTAAACGATTACGTAAAATTCAACTTTTGTGCTTCATGTGTGCCTGCCTACTTCACAGAGCCTTTCCAATGGCCCCTTCCTCGAGAGCCTGTTTCTCAAAACATGGGAGCAGCGTTCTCATGAATCTCACAAATTTTTCCGTCTTTTTCGCTCATAATATGGGATTTTGCGTTGAACTGAGATTCTCTTTACCGCACTGTATTAAAATTCAAAAAAAAAAACATGCAATTAATGTATTTGCCTTCGCGTAATGCATAAAAAAGAAATATTTATTGTTTTTAACAATCAATGTTTGCTACTGTTTATGTGCTCCGAAGGAAAAATTCGAGGAAACATTTTATACCTAACACGTGCGAAAAGTGACTTTACCTGCCGTCGCGTGCGGTAAAGAACCACTTTCCGCACTTGATGAATTATTCCTACGCAGATTTTATTTAATATCTCGAAAAATACTTATCCGATTTTGACAATTTTGGGGTTTGATACCTACAAAAGGATCCCAAAAACGTCAAGATCGGATTAGTATTTTTCGAGATATTCAAGGAAATCTACGTCGGAATATTTCCTCCGATATTTACTAAGCATAGCATAGCAGGACCCTATGTACTTTGACAAGCTATATCTGCTATCACAGACATACTATCTTCTTTACATTTCAAGTTTTTTTTTTTTGCAATGATGATACCTTTAAAATATTGAAATTTACCTATTTTCAATGTTAATCGTGCCTCTTTCTTTGGGAATATTACCAAGGTTTATTTAAAAATTGAAGCAAATTATGCGAATCTGTTTTTTGACCAACCTGAATAAGTTTTAGAGTCTCGATAAATTCCAATCGATTGTATGCTTTTATAATTATTGCAGATCTGTTGATAAGGCTTGTTGAAAATGGAGAGTACGGTTGCCTATAGGGGCCACGTGGTAGTTGGCGAAGGAAAAGTTATTTCCTACCAACAAATGAGCGATGGGGAAGTTTTTATAAATTTAAATGATATGCGAAGAGCGACTGGATTAGAGCCTTTTAGTCCAGACGAGTAAGAAAATCTATGGTTTTGAGTTTGGCATTTTTTTTCTAATTAATATTTTTCCAGGAAATTACGAGAAGAAATCGAGGCTAAAGTATTCAAACATTTAGTTGAGTGTGTAAATGAATCGAAAACGATGTTCTCGGAAAACGATATCATTGATTCATTTGAAAGGTAATTTTCAATGATTGATATAATTGGCAGAGTTTTATTCTAAATTGAATTTTAGGGTGAGGGCTAAGTTATTTGATGGCGATTCTAAGCCTGCAGCGAGTCTGGCACAAAATTGTTGGGTAAGTGCACAAGCTACCAATTCTCTTATAGTCAAAACAAGAAATATTATGTGCTTTTTCCATCAATTAGAAATCTTTAAATGGTTATTCGATAAACACTAAGACTAAGAATAAGCCACATTGCACAAAATATTCATTATAGTTGATATTAAAAGTACAATTTTGATATACATTTTCTAAGTGAGTTTAGCTGTTTTTGATGCCACTAGTTGGAACCATCTTATTCTCAGCATTTCTGCAAAATTAACTAGTAACACTAATAATGGTTAGCATTTAATTGGAGCTTTGATTTAACTAACAGCTAGTTCGTATGTCCAGAAGTTTTTATCAATTGTTGTTCTTCTACTCCCTTTGTTGCTGTTGGCAGTAATTTTGTATCCAAATTTTTCTTTTAGTATAAGTTTTTAAGTCAATAAAGTCATGTTTTTGAAGTAAATTCCTTTTCGCCTAGATTAACAATTTACTTACTGGGCAAATATTATATTCTGAATATTTTCTGGAAATAAGCACATTCAAATTAGAAAAATGATGTAACTTGGCGCTTCTTGTATTTTTATTATACTGTCGCAGAAAGTGGCGCGTTCGCCAGCATGTAACAGAATTTACGTGCGCCTCCGCCACGATATCTAGAATACATGCCAAAATTCCAAAAGTCTGCTTTTTCTCTGGCATGGGATTATCGCATGTGTTCTGAATTCTACACGAATAGATTGCAGATATATAAAGGCCGGTATAAGTTTGTAGTTTTTAAGTTTAAGTTTGGCTGTTATACGATTTAGTTAGTGATTGTTGAGAGTTGTGAAGAGTTTGGTTGTTAAGTTAATTAGTGAAGTGATTAGTGTCGGGATGTATAGTAACTTGGAATAAATTATTGTTGTGTTAATTGGACTTTGATTTTGGAATAAACGAACCCAAGATTTCTGTCACGCAACCCAGAGCCGTGACATTGGTGTCAGAAGTGAGATTTAATTCGAAAACTGCAAAGTGAAATCCGATTGCAGAATAGTGCGCGGACACTAGTGAGAGTGAACACTATAGTGAACACTGGGACAGTTAGTCAGTGTAAGCAGTGACAATCACCAGAAGAGACTTAACCGATCATGTAAATTACCCCGGAAATGACTGTATACCCGATTTTAACTGCAATAGTGAATTTTCGAGTGAGTTCTAGAAAATTCTATTTGGAAACCAAGGGAGATATCGAATTTGTTACTTCACCGACGTGTTTAGTGTATCAATCGACATCCAGAAAAGACATTTCAAGAAAATTCTAGAACATTCTATTCGAGAATAAAGCAAGTTATCCAATTTGTGACTTCACCGGCGTGTTTGGAACTGCAATCAAAGACCAGGGAACTCAGGTAAAGTCATACCAATACATAAAAAAGATAATAAACAATTACTGGAGAATTATAGGCCAATCACGATGACCTCAGTTTTCTCGAAGGTGTTTGAGCATTGTTTTTTGAACAGATTTTTATTGTATCTGGATTCAGGCAATTTGATGTCAGATACACAGCATGGATTTAGAAGCGGGAGGTCGACTAACACTGCAATGGTGGCCATGTACGAATCCTTGGCGGATAGCATTGACGCGGGCGAGTGCCCTGTTGGGATCTTCTGCGATCCAGTAGGGCATTCGACTGCGTTAATCACAATATTTTGGAGAGGAAGCTGTGTGAGATTGGTTTTGGTGGAAGCTGGAGCAAATGGATAAGATCTTTCATATCTGACAGACGCCAGTACCTATGTTATAATTGTCAACTTGAGCCAGGGTAGGCAAAGATTAATTAACTCTGAGAATTTGTCTGTGTCGCTGGGTGTACCACAGGGCTCAGTTTTGGGCCCTGTGCTATTTCGAGTGTACATAGATAAAGTTGACAGTTCTGTTCCTCAGGGAAAGTGCGCAAAGAAGGACAGCTTCCCTCTCCCGAGAATAGACGATACATTAACAACTCTATCGGGCTCCAAATGGTTTTTTACTTTTTTACCTGGGATCTCAAAAGTGGATACTGGCAAGTGGCAATACACGAAGATGATTGATAGTGATTATTGTTAAGAGTTGTAAAGAGTTAAGTTATTTGAGTTAATTAGTAAAGTAATTAGTGTTAGAGTGTATAGTTAGGTGGAATAAATTATTGTTGTGTTAATTGGACTTTGATTTTGGAATAAACGAACTCAAGATTTCTGTCACGCAACCCAGAGCCGTGACATTGGTGTCAGAAGTGAGATTTAATTCGAAAACTGCAAAGTGAAATCCGATTGCAGAATAGTGCGCGGACACTAGTGAGAGTGAACACTATAGTGAACACTGGGACAGTTAGTCAGTGTAAGCAGTGACAATCACCAGAAGAGACTTAACCGATCATGTAAATTACCCCGGAAATGACTGTATACCCGATTTTAACTGCAATAGTGAATTTTCGAGTGAGTTCTAGAAAATTCTATTTGGAAACCAAGGGAGATATCGAATTTGTTACTTCACCGACGTGTTTAGTGTATCAATCGACATCCAGAAAAGACATTTCAAGAAAATTCTAGAACATTCTATTCGAGAATAAAGCAAGTTATCCAATTTGTGACTTCACCGGCGTGTTTGGAACTTCAATCAAAGACCAGGGAACTCAGGTAAAGTCATACCAATACATAAAAAAGATAATAAACAATTACTGGAGAATTATAGGCCAATCAAGATGACCTCAGTTTTCTCGAAGGTGTTTGAGCATTGTTTTTTGAACAGATTTTTATTGCATCTGGATTCAGGCAATTTGATGTCAGATACACAGCATGGATTTAGAAGCGGGAGGTCGACTAACATTGCAATGGTGGCCATGTACGAATCCTTGGCGGATAGCATTGACGCGGGCGAGTGCCCTGTTGGGATCTTCTGCGATCCAGTAGGGCATTCGACTGCGTAAATCACAATATTTTGGAGAGGAAGCTGTGTGAGATTGGTTTTGGTGGAAGCTGGAGCAAATGGATAAGATCTTTCATATCTGACAGACGCCAGTATGTTATAATTGTCAACTTGAGCCAGGGTAGGCAAAGATTAATTAACTCTGAGAATTTGTCTGTGTCGCTGGGTGTACCACAGGGCTCAGTTTTGGGCCCTGTGCTATTTCGAGTGTACATAGATAAAGTTGACAGTTCTGTTCCTCAGGGAAAGTGCGCAAAGAAGGACAGCTTCCCTCTCCCGAGAATAGACGATACATTAACAACTCTATCGGGCTCCAAATGGTTTTTTACTTTTTTACCTGGGATCTCAAAAGTGGATACTGGCAAGTGGCAATACACGAAGATGATTGATAGTGATTATTGTTAAGAGTTGTAAAGAGTTAAGTTATTTGAGTTAATTAGTAAAGTAATTAGTGTTAGTTAGGTGGAATAAATTATTGTTGTGTTAATTGGACTTTGATTTTGGAATAAACGAACTCAAGATTTCTGTCACGCAACCCAGAGCCGTGACAATATATTCTGTTTGTTCAGGCTGACCGAAAAGATTACGTGCCCAATTTGCATGATCCAAGATCCACTACAAAAGAAAAACCCTCCAATACTCTTGCAAAAGTTGAGCAGCCCTCCACCTCTTCGTATTCTTTTGAGCAAAGATGTGCTACAAGAGTAAAACCTCCAAATACTTTTGGTAAAGTTAATATGCCCGCGCAAGGTATGTTGTTTTGACAAAGTTGTTTACTTGTAAGTATGCATTCAAAACTTAATTTATAGAATCTCCAAAGGCACAAATTTCAAAGGTTTCGAAAACTGAGAGCATTCCGCAAGTGAAAAGGATAAACTTAGACGTGGGACGTTATAAGGTAGGTACTCAAAAAATTATAATAATTTAAAAAAGTGTTAACAAGTTACAATGGAACTTTCCATTTTCCAAAAAATTTTGCCCACATTTCCAGTTTCTACCATATTATATCAGTATACTTTTTTTTTTGATTCGCGTTAATTACAAAAAATTAAAAATGCGCAAAAGAAATTTGATGTCGAATTATTTTCATAGTCTTTTTTAACCTGTTAACGCTTCTGCCACTTAAGACTATACATATAGGCTATGGTTCGAATCTAACAGGGCTATGGTTTTGCAGTCCTAAGAAAACCAAATTATTCTGCTTCCTTTCTGTCAATTGTTTTTTATTTCATAAAAAAATTATAGGTTATTTTTCCAAACGGCGAACGAAGCTCGCATTTCCTAAGTAACCGGAATTTTCGGTAACCACTTGTCAACCGACTCGGTTACTTTGGTTAATGTTTGGTTATGTTCGGACCATAGCCTTAAGTTATCATTGAACCGTGAAACCTAATATTTAATGTTTGTTTTAGCTCACCGTCACTTACCCTTACGCACCCAACACACTAATTTTTTATGCCCGATTTCTCAATAATATGGATATAGTCGAAAACATAATGAGTCACGTCAATTCGGTAGACTGTCTCTTACCTGTGATTGAAAAACCACTAAAGGATATGTTGGTTGTTGTACAATTCAAGGAACTTTGGTAAGAAAATTATGTTAGTTTAACTTGCAATGTTTCAACTATATTACTGATAAACATTTGAAAAATCAATATTTTTCAAAATTGACACCCATGCTTAGGTACCGAGGTGTGGTTATCCACGAGTGCAGGCCACAAGGCTATGCCATTGTCACACTATTGGATTATGGCAATAGAGAGGAAATCGAGTGCAATATTCGGCAAATGTCAGAAATAATGCGAAAAATTCCCGCACAGGCTATACGGTTCAATATAAACAACAATGCACTCATGGACGTCCCAACATTGAAGATTCATCAAGAAATAGAGGTGGCAGTTACTGAAATAGTAAGTATGTATTTTTGTATAAAGTCTGTCCCATGTAGAATACAGAATGTAGGGTGTAGTAAAGTTAATATCTTATTTGAAAACTCTTCAGGACATTCTATGCAAGGTTAATTTAACCTCTTAATGTTTGTTACCCTGGCCCTACACTCTCGGAAGTATTTTTGTATCAGAACTAAATATTTAAATTGGATTTGCTTAAAAGCAAATTGCTTTTTTTTTTAGGTAAATTGGGACAATAACGAACCAATTTATATGGTTAATATTAATCGAATCCTTGGATCTGCTGAGAAATTGAGACGGACTTTGATTGAAAGCCAGCCCAAAGAGAGTGTCAGATTTGCACCTGTTGCCAAATGCTTCATGAAGGTATGCAAATTAAGCGCGCGCAGCCACAATAAGCCAGCATTTTGTTTTATCTTATTTTAGATAGCTGAATCCAGTGCTATAATTGCACCGGACCGCATGCTTCGTATTGTACACTATAGGAAAGATAAGCTGATCGTGAGAACCAATGAATTGGCTAATCTGACTAAAAAAGTCGTTAAACATGTGGCATGGATGAAGAAAAAACGTATGTGTACATTTATGGTTATTTAACAAGCAAGTGTATTGATGAGAGCGACTAATAATGGAGAGATTTTAATGAGCGAGATTATTAATCGCCATTTTATTATATTAATTAGTTGCAAGATTTTTCCGTCGACTTCATTTAAAACGAAATTAATTTTTTGATATTTTTTTCATAAATTTCCGATGATGCCAATCTGAGTATTTAGTCATGTTTGACGGCGTTTTAGTATGATTGCCTCATGGTATTTAGGGTCTAATAGTAAAAAGACTGAGTGTAGGAATCTGCCCGATCTGCCGACCAATGCTTCCAACCTAAGTTAATAATAATGTCGCGAAAATCTGGTGGAAGCGCCAGAGTGGACAGAATTGGACAGCTGATTCTAGATTTTACAGTGCTATTCGGAAAGAAAGGCTATCGCGTTTATTCTGGATTTTATAAGAATCGATTACGGATATATAAAGGCCAGTATTAGTTAGTAGTTTTTGAGTTTAAGATTGGCTGTGATATGATTTAAATAGTGAATATTTTAAGAGTTGTAAAGAGTTAAGTTAATTAGTATCAGAGTGTTTAGTAATGTGGAATAAATTTGTTGTATTTATTGAACTTTGATTTTGGATTTAACGAACACAAGATTTCTGTCACGCACCCTAGAGCCGTGACATTGGTGTCAGAAGTGAGATATAATTCGGGTACTGCGAAGTGAAATCCCTACAATCGGATTTCACTTTTTAAATCATATCACAGCCAATCTTAAACTCAAAAACTACTAACTAATACCGGCCTTTATATATCCGTAATCGATTCTTATAAAATCCAGTGGGGACACTAGTGTGGACACTAAGTGAACACTGGGACATTTAGTCAGTGTAAGCAGTGACATTCAGAAGAAGAGAGTTAGCCGATTGCGTAAATTACCCCGAAAGTGACTGTATACCCGATTTTGACTGTGATAGTGAATTTTCAAGTAAGTTCTAGAAAATTCTATTTGGAAACTAAGGGAGATATCAAATTTGTGACTTCACCGACGCGTTTGGAACTTCAATCAAAAACCAGGAAAGATATTTGAAAGAAATTCCAGAACTTCTGTGTATACCTTTTACGAGACAACAAGCAAAAATGGAAGAAAAAAAAATTGAATATTTCTGCGCAAAATGTTGGAACTTCAAAAGACCAAACGAGAACAAAAAAAAACAAGACGAAGAAGCTTAACGACAAGAAGAAAAACAAGACGAAGAGGCCAGACGTCAAAAAAAAAACAAGGAGAAGCTAAGCGACAACAAGAAAAACAAGACGAAGAGGCCACGCAACAAAAAGAACGGCAAGAAGACCTTGGACAACTACAAAAAATATTTCAAACCATACACGGATCTGTCGCTAACCTAGAACAGAAGATTACGGACGTAAAAGCCGAAATTAAAGGTTCGAGAAGGTGGAAAAATGGGAAAAGATTTCAGACAAACACCACCACCGAGAAACCGAGAAGAATGTTACCGCTGTCATGAGCTTGGACATATTCAGCGAGATTGTAGAGTAAGGATGTCCTCTCCATTAAGAGATCGATTCCAACGCTTCTCGAGATCTAGAGACGCCATCCCTAATAACAGACAGAGAAACGGAAACTAACCAGTAAGGAGAGGCGAATGCTGGTTAGTAATGACGAAGCCCCCAGGGTTGTTTACATAAAATCATTGGGCAGTCATTATAGAGGACTAAAATTCGAAGGACAAATTAACGGAGAATTCAAAACCATCACTTTTAATACGGGTGCTGAAATTTCTATAATTAGAAGAACATTAGTCAAGTCTCGGACAATCCAACCGCTCACTAGAAATCTGGCACTACGAACAGTCACGGACGAATCGGCACCAGTTCAAGGAAAAGCTATGGTTGAGATTACTTTTGGATTTATCACATTTAGGCACAAAAAATTAGTCGCCGATATAGAGGATGATTTTATTTTGGGAATGGATTTAATCGGCCAACATGGTTTCTCTTTCGATCCTTCTATGAACATTCTTAAATTTGGTGATGAATAATTTGTCCTATAACTACACAAGAAGAATCTCAAGCCGCTAAGATTCTGGCCACAAACCCTGGAAGTACTGAGAAGATCATTTGCGGAAAATTGGCAACAAACCCTGGGTGCTGCGTTGGACTAACACATAATTTTATTGAAGATAAACCAGAAAAATTTCTCGTGGGAAAGACTCTAGTAAGAACAAATAGAAACATTAGATTAAGAATGGCTAATGTTTTTTCTGAAACAGTAAAAAAAAAAAAGAAGCAAATATTATTGGAACTCTCGAACCAGTTAAGCAAATATCGTGTGACCTACCAGATAAAATAAGCCACATTTTGAAAAATCGAAATTGGATGCAGACACCTTGATGCAGACTCTGGAGAAATCATGGAAACACCTTGATCCGGATAGACTTCAAGAAGCCACAGATGTCATCTTGAAAGAAGCAGACGTATTTGTGATGGATAATCAAACCTGACGGACCAGTTTGTGTCGAAAAAGAGTTTGATTTACAAAGCGTTGTGGCAGTGGAACTCTCTGGCCGTAGAAAATGGTTTACTGAAAAGAATTTGGAAAAGTGCCGATAGAAAATCTACTAAGAGCCAACTAGTTACCTATTCTAAAAGATGGAGTAGAAGATGTATCAAAAGAAATACATGACGGAACTTTAGGGGCACATTTTGGAGTCAACAAAACTTTGGATAAAATTCGGGAATGCTTTTACTGGGTTGACAATCATGAAGACGTTAAAAACTGTTGCCGAAAATGCGACATCTGTCAGTGGCGACGCCAGGGTTTTACGTTAGGGGGGGCCAGGCTGGGCCAGACAAAATTAGGGGGGGGGGGCAATTGTTCTTACTTTATTGCTTTTCTTCTTTGAAATAAAAAATGGGAATTGCAAAGTTTACCCGTATATTTTTGCACTCCACCTGAACAGCTTAATTGAATGTATCGAAAAGGTTTTTATTTGGATTTTGTATACAGGGTGTCCGTTTTTCGAGGATAACCATTGGAACATAGGAACCGGTAAGAGATACAAAATCGGAATCAATGGCCAAATGTGTTACTGCTTTTGGGGGATCAAGAAACTCCGAATACAATTCATACAAATGCAAACCTCTATTTAAAAAAATAAAGTTGATGATGATCGGCAAAAGGCGAAACGTCGGATTTCAAATTTGGTTACACCATTATGTCGAGGGGAGAAAGTTGCCCCAATAAAGTGAAGTTTATTTGAAATACCTTTACAAATGAATCCAGGAAAATATAGAAATGATTTTACAAAATTTTGATTTCCATGTATCTCCGGAATTTTTCAAATTTCGAAGTAGCGTTTTGTTAAGCAAGAAATTGCGCAACTTTGTCCCAATTTAACCGAACCTGTATCTCTTACCGTTTTCTATATTCCAATGATTGCTCTCGAAAAACGGACACCCTGTATATAGATAAATCTTCTTGATACCTATTCAATTAACCGTTCAGGGTTGGTTTCTCGATAGCTTTTCCAGGGTAAACGTGTCCAATTGCAATGTTTACCCTGGAGTTATGGTTAACTGCTCTGACCCGGGGGTGACTTGCTTGCTATTGAGAAACCGGCCTTCAGGTGAGGTGCCAAAAATACACAGGAAAACCCTGTACCTACCGACACAAATATGTTTGGCGGAATCCCAGAAAAGCGAAAGCATAGTCGCGGTTGCCTGGCGCCCACCAAATATCCAATTAACCAGAGAGCAGAGGTTACTCATGTTGCATTGCATTGTTGTCGACATGAGGGCAAGTTTTTAGGGGGGGCCAGCTAAATTTCAGGGGGGGCCCCGGCCCCCTCTGGCGTCGCCACTGACATCTGTGCTACCAGTAAAGGCCCTAAACCAAGATCTCGGGGGCCCATGAAATAGTACAACGTCGGTCTCCCATTTGAAAAAATAGTGATAGATGTTGCCGGACCGTTCCTTGAGTCAGAGCGTAGTAACAAATACATCTTGGTTACCATGGATTACTTCAGTAAATGGCCAGAAGTTTTCGCAGGTGCTAGTGGACGAAGTTTTCAGTTGTCATGGTGTGCCACTGGAGTTGCATTCAGATCAGCGACCAAACTTCGAATCTGACATCTTTAAGAAAATGTGTGAGATCATGGGTATTCGTAAGACAAGGACAACACCTTTATATCCACAGTCTTATGGCATGGTAGAACGATTTAATAAGACCATATAAAAACACCTGACAAAAGTGGTCGCAAGAACCAGAGAGATTGGGACATACACTTGCCTCTATTTTTAATGGCTTACAGAGCAGCTGTTCACGAGTCAGCAAGTGAAAGTCCAGCTAAAATCGTTTTTGGAAGAGAACTCAGGTTACCTTGCGATCCGATGTTTGGAATACCTGAAGAAGAACGAAAAGAAATTTGCGATTATGCCGACGAAGTAAGGGCACGACTTCTGGAGATACCTACATGATTTTGCTCGGGAGCAAAATTCAGCCGAATTTCAAGAAGATGATTTAGTGTGGCTGTATAATCGAGCAAGAAAGAAAGGAGCGTCGCCGAAATTGTCTCCAGCATGGGAAGGACCTTAGAGAATAATCAAGAGGAATAATGATTTGGTTTATCGAGTTCACCGCAACGCCAGGAGTAAGATAAATGTTGAACATTTGGACAGACTGACGAAATACGAAATATCATGGGCGTGCAGTTGATCGGGACGATCAACCTTAAGAGGGGGGCAGTGTTGCGAGAATCTGGCGGAAACGATAGAGTGTATAGAATTGGACAGCTGATTCTAGATTTTACAGTGATATTCGGGGTATTGCGTTTATTCTGTATTTTAGAAGAATGGATTACGGATATATAAAGGCCGGTATTAGTAAATAATTTTTAGTTTAAGATTCGCTGTGATAAGTTTTAAATAGAGATTATTATTGTTAGGAGTTGTAAAGAGTTTAGTTGTTTGAGTTAATTAGTGAAGTGATTAGTGTCAGAGTGAATAGTTACGTGGAATAAATTATTGTTGTGTCAATTGGACTTCGATTTTGGAATAAACGGACTCAAGATTTCTGTCACGCACCCAAGAGTTTGATAATACGAAGATGAAATGAAGGAAAATAATTAAAAGAAAGAAGTTGGCAGCAATGGCGGAGATAGAAGAGCTGATGGATAGATGTCAAAAATGCGATTCAGCTCAATTTACCTTAAAAGTGATAATGATAAAAAGTGTTTTTCATTAATTGTGGCCCCTTTCTACCTGCTCCAGGCTCCTGTCTATACGCTGATAATGAGTATTGTTTGGGCAGCTTCCCATGTATTATCTTCGTGCGCCGATCGTATTCTAGACGATAATGCATGAACTAGGTTTAAGGAATCATAATTTCAATTATTTATTCCATATTTATGGCTAACGTCTAAGGGCCATATTGCACCGACCATTTTAAGGGAGGTTTAACGATAATCAACGCCTAAAGTAAAAATTTTACATGTAAAAAATCGTTGAACATCGTTAAACCTCCCTTAAAGCGGTCGGTGCAAACGGCCATTAACCTATTAACAGTTAACAGTTAAGTTTACATTGTCAACTGCAGCCTGCAGTACAGAACTACAGCCTTTTCGGGTTTACTGCTCCCGGTACTGTTCTATGATCCATCTAATTTGTTTTGGGGCAAAAATCGAAAACGTGATTCAAATCAGCTGATAATTCAAGATGGCGACGTGGCCCGAAATTTAAACAAACATTGTCTCCATATAAATGTGTGTTATTTCTACTTGTTTAAGAGTTTAATTTGATGAATTTCAATTTTTTCAATTTCCTTATGTGTTCTCAGTTAAAACCGAGTAACTCGGAATATTTATCTACCAATAAAATATTTGGGCAACAGGTACAAAACGGACCTCAAGTAGGTAGAAAGGCCCATTTATAACAAATATAAAGTGTGTGATAGGCAAATGAATGTCAAAAACATGCATTACATGAACCACAGCAACGCCAATAATAAAAATTTCTATCAAAAAACGTTCTCAAACTAAAAAAACACTTAGAAATTCACAGAAAATACACATGGACTTCAAGTTTGTTATGCCACGGCGCCATCTTGACAATTCAATATGGCGGATAGGTCATTCATCTGTGATGTGTGTTTGTTTATAAACTACGTTTTATTGATTTTTTTCAAAGCATTTAGGTTTTCAAAAATGCCTGCGATATGTATTGTAGTTGTGGTGGAAGAGTTCTATGTCGTTTCTGGATGGGCAAAATACAGGTTTTTGACATAGAAGAGCGATTTGTCTTAGGTCTTATTTTTTTTTAATGGGAATATGGATAAATAAATAGGTATTAAATTTTCTTTGACGAACCTTAAATAATCTGTTGGATTTCAGCATAATAGGGAATTTTCATATTTTTCAAATTATTTTTTTTTAGATACTTCTAGTCATCAGTTATAACATAATTTTCTTTTTTTCCATTTTAATTTATACGTTGTACGAAAAAAAAATTATTGAAATTCAAATGAAATACTTTGGCGCGAAAACACGAAATTTCAATTTGACAGCGCTTGTGACGTTGAGATTTTGTAAACATAAAATACGCAGCAAACGAACTCTTGCTGACGCAGTGCTATTTTTGTGTTATTCAAGTGTGTTAAAGTTTGCTTTTTGTGGAAATTGTCGCAATGGATGAAGAATATTGTGAAGGACTGCTTTTGTATTTTTTTTACGTGCAAATTCCCTATCACAGATTTCCCTATTGACGGGTTTGTTTACAGAATCGTGACGTCAAAACAGGTATTCATCATAGGACCATTTTTTTGGCGGGAAAATTTTTATTTCAAATTTAATATTATTTTTTGTGTAACAAGGGCGGTATCAGTTAAATAAAAACTGGTCATATGAATATTGTGCAGCATAAACTATCGATTTAAAACAAATTTGGAAAATTTCACTTCACTGGCAAGTTCCCTATTATAGCATATCTCTTGCCAACCCCCGAATTTTGCACTTCTTAAGATAAAGAAGAAATTATCCTTCTCAAGCTATAGAAAATCACATTGAAACACCACCAAATACAGAGGAAACGGTTTTACGATAACAAAACATCACGATTGCCTTATAGTGCCAATTCCACTGTTTGACCTAGGCCGCCATATTGATTAGAAATCATGCATTGATGGAAAATCATGCATTAATGAGGGTCATTATTGAACGATTTTGTATACATTAATGAATCACGTTAATAAACGGTTGACAGAAAAAAATATTTTTAGAATTGTCAGCCGTAGCTAATCCAAAAGTGGGCCAGTATGTTTTGTGTAATTGTTTTGATTTTGGAGATGGTCTTGTTAGAGCTTTTATCAAGGAGATCAATGGCGAATGGGCATCTTTGCAGCTGATTGATTTTTTCAGAGGTTTGTAAAGCCAAACTTATCTAAAACATTTAAATTTGCTCATTAATTTTTTTAGAAGAGACACTTCCTTTAACATCGCTTAGAAACATTGACAAAACTCTGGCTTCTTTGCCACCAGCTCTTATTGAAATTAACTACCCACCCCTAGAGAGAGCAACAGATGAGGGAATTACATTGTTGCGCTCATTAATCGAAAAAAAACCCAGAATTAGATCGGTAAGTCAAAAATATACTCTATTCAACTTTTAATTCAAAGGTTTTTTATTCCAGATCGAAGTTAATGGACACATAGACTTCACGGTAGATGGGGAATTATTATCGACAAAAATTACCTCCCAACTTACACCACCAAAATTAGATGCAATTAGTCGTAGCCACACCACAATAAGTGAAAATAAAAAATGTAGGTTGTCCATTTGCATTAAAATAAATCGAAATAATTATGTTTTTTGCAGCTGTACAAACTCTCTTTAGAGATATGCCATTTGTAGAGCCTAAAAAGAGTCGGGCTCCCTACGCGTGTTTCTCGTACCATGGTGCTACTCTGACCTTGGTAGAATGGTCTCCCGAACGAAGACGTTTGATTGAGAAATTGACCTCTTTGGCTATTCCAGGGGACAATGAGCCATTCGAACCAGTCCAGTTTGGAATGTGCTTGGCCATAAGGGAAGGTTAGAAGAATTTATTTCATTATGACTTCATGTATCTGGAAATAATATGGTCATGAACAGTTCATTCAACTTCAAATACTCAAAACTAGAGGGAGCCTTTTTTTTTGCAAATCCTGAAATTCTATAAAGTAACTTTTAGGACTTTTAAATTTGTACAAACTTGTGGAAGGTTTTAGTTCTGGGAATTTCAATATACCACAGGGGTTTGTTCAAGAGGAAACATTTCAATTCCTTTGAGCGGGGCTAATATAACTTTTTTTTTCCCAGTGACTATGACCGAATTCTGAGATTTGAGATTTTTTCCTGCACTTTATCGTAAAAACTCTTCGCTTACAGGGTTTTGGTGCAGGGCTATGGCAACTGGTGATGATGATGACAAAACAATTGAGGTGAAGTTTGTTGACTATGGCAACATTGCAAAAGTTGATAGGGCAAATATCAGAAAATTACCAGAAGAAATGTAGACGATTCAAATATTTGGAATAAATGCTATAATTAGAGGTAAGTGAATTATTGGAATTTTGTTAGATGTTTGATTAGAGATGAAAAAAAAAATTCCTCCAACTTGTGAGTGCAAGAAATTGCTCTTTGCTCTGCAAAAAGTTCTAGAAATGTATATTTTTTTTCTTTTGGAAATTATTTTTGACCGTATGCACATACAATAAGAAATGTTCTTCCACAGTTATTTCTGGACCTGGAATACTCTCAATTAACTTTATTTTTTCCAGTCACATAATGTTAATTTTATGTTTAGGTTTTCATATTTTTGAGCCCACTAAGAGACGACTAAAGGAATTGATCCCGGATTTTAAGTGTCTGGAAGTTAAAGTTGGCAAAAAGCATCGTATGTATTATGATGTTGAATTAATAAGTGTATATGCTATTTTGAAAGAAGAAGGTTTTATTATTTAGCTTAAGTTTCACAATGAAACAGTACCTACATATTATTTTTCTTATATTATAAGCATAAGCATCTTATTGTTAGTTTTCAACTTTTTTCTGATTTTAAATATTATGTGTGTTGGAGACAACTTCAAACACAACCATTAACTTTGATGAGTTTTATTAATAAATATAGGTACCTGACATGTCAGATGTGATAGATTTTTAAATTTGTCATTATTAATTTGTCATCTTCATTATCTTGTTCTGATCATTCTCTTGGTTTTGTACCTTTTTATATAATAATTATTATCAGTAAAGAATATTTATAATATGGTGTGTTTCGAACACACGATTCAGCTCTACCTTTCGTAGATATCTTTGTAAATATTATAAAATTGTTACTTGCATCCATGAGCTAGAGAAGCATGAAGGTAAGCAAATTTATTTTATTTCCTTCATATTGGTCCTTCGACACGGAAATTGATCTCCTCCATGCCTCCAGTACAAAAGATAAAACCCCGAATAGTGTTTCCATGGTGGAGAAAAACTTGAAAAAGTAATTATTGTGTACCACGTGCAAGACAAGACAATAGGCGGTTACACACGGACGTGGATGTCTTAATACATATACGTGCATACATCAACGTGCAGACAACAACGTGCATGGCGCTTTTGTACAGACGCTCGCACAAAACTGCAGTCTTGCTATTCTTGCTACAGTATTCCGAGTGTGCATACAAAATTGCACATTCAAAAACGCGACGATATTTTGCATACACATTGATGTTTTTGTTTGCGCGTTTATGTATGTGCGTACATGTTTCCAGACATCCACGTCCGTGTGTAACCGCCTTATATTGTACAGTACATTGTAGGAGCAAGTGCGTGCACACCCCATGTAATAACTGATTCAAGTGTTGCGTTCATCTTCATTTGCCGCAGCATAATAAGACTGATAATAGGTAAATGTTTGAATGCACTTATATTAGTTAAGTTTTCTATTTTTTTTTAAACGTTGCTACAAATTTAGTATCAATATTTGTGTATTATAACGACATTGACAAAATGTCAAAAAAGGAAATTGCTAGACTTAATATGGCTATAACCCAATTAAGGGCTGGCATGGCAAGATTAAATACATTTATATTTGAACACGAAAGTGAGCCTTTAACGGCCCATCTCGGTCAACAACTGGAATTTAGAAAAGAACATTTGAAATCATATTTTGAAACTTTTCAAAGCAATCAGATTCAGTTGCTTTTATTAGATCCTGGTCAAGAAAATCAGTCGGAAGAATTTGAACACGAATACTTTGAAGTCTTAAACAAATTAAATCTTAGAATTTCAACAAATGCACATAATAATGGCACCTCAAATGGCACAAATAACAATTTTTCCAATAATGCATTTAATACAAATATGCCTACCTCTCAGACTGTTTCTTCTCCTATTTCTAATGCTAAATTGCTTCCTATACAAATAAAGCATTTCAAATTGACAGGAATACATCCAAATTGCCAACTTTGAACGAATTTTTAACCTTTCTAGAAAATAGATCAACTGCCTTAGAAACTGTCGGCAGCCATTCTAACTGTTCTGACAGACATAATAAAAAATTATTTCTCCTCAATGTAAAAGCAGAGAGTGATTAGCTCGATATCAAGTGCTTGTTTTGTAACATTAAAGGTCACAAAATATATAATTGTACAAAGTTTAAGTTATTGTCGGTTCCTGAAAAAAATTCCTTTGTAGATAAGAATAAAATTTGTAGAATCTGTCTGAATTTTCATGGAAACAATTATTGCCGCTATCCAAGAAAGTGTCAAATTTGTGATAAAAACCACAATACACTGCTGCATCTGAATTCTGAACAAACAATTTTCTAAGGTAAACATAATTTTAAATAATAAATCTAAAGTTTTGTATAACTCGAAAAATAGTAATGCCATTCTGCCTACAGCTAAGGCAAAAATTAAAACCAAAGATAATTCTTGCATAATTGCAAAATGCTTGCTAGATACAGGATCCCAAATCTCTCTAATTACTCAAAGCTTTCTTAAAAAACTAAATTTAAAGCCATTTACAAATGATTTAGCAATTATTGGGATTTCCGAAAATCGCACAAATTGCAATAATGCAGCTTTTGTCGATGTCAAGTCATCCGTTTATGATTTTGAAGTTTCCGTTAAATGTGCAGTGGTCGAAAAAATCAGTAGATTGCCTCAATCTCCATTTATTTGCAAGTTAGAAATTCCCAACATTACTCTTTCTGATGACACATTCAGTTGTCCAAATGACATAGACATTTTATTTTCTGCAGAAATATTCTTCAAAATCTTAATTAAATAAAACTCATAGTCTTGATAATGGTTTGATATTTCAGAACACACTCTTTGGCTATTGTCAGTGGCTCAATACCTTCTGTATTTTCTTCTTGTACTCATTTGGGAGTAACATGCAACAATTTGAATCAACTCATGTCGAAATTTTGGGAGTTCGTGAGAGTCCCAGAAATTTATACTGAATATTCAACAGAGCAAGAAGCTTGCGAACAACTTTTTAATAGCTCCATTCAAAGAATCAATGGCAGATTTCAAGTTGACTTACCTCTAAAAAAGCCACTAGAGAATATCAATTTAGGAGATTCCTTCTCAATTGCACTTAAGCGATTAGAAAATCTCGAGAGACGTTTCAAATCCAATCCCAATATTTTCAAGCAATATCAAATATTCATAAATGAATAAATACTTAGATTTAGGTCACGCCAAAATTCTAAATATTATTGACGATGAATTGAATAGTGGACAGGTTTATTTGATGGGTCATCACCCTGTGATTCGTGAGGACAAGAGAACAACGTCTTTCAGGGTAGTATTTGATGGAAGCATGAAGTCCAAAAGTAAAAGATCTATAAACGACTTTCTCTTTAATGGTGCTGTTGTGTAAAACTCTTTGTTTGATATTTTGATTTTATTTCGCACCTTCAAGTATGTTGTGCTAAGTGATATTAAGCAGATGTATAGGATGATACGAATAAATCCAAAACATTGTCCCCTACAGAACATTTTATGGAGAGAAAACCCCAACTCAAACATATTATGCCTACAACTACAAACCGTAACCTACGGTTTAAAAAGTTCTTCCTTTTTGGCCACTAGATGTTTGGTACATCTTGTTAATCTTGAAGGAAAAAAATTTCGTTTAGCTTCCCAAGCTATACTAAATAACACCTATGTCGATGACATTTTGACAGGCGCTGACACTCTCAATGAAACCATCAAGTTGAGAAATGAATTAATTGACATGCTAAAGTTGGGTTCCTTTCAACTACATAAATGGTGTTCTAACGAAATATCTATCTTGCAGGGCATACCCAGAGAAATATGTCACCTAGATGATATCGACATGAATAAAACAGATTCAGTCGTAAAAACTTTAGGTTTATCTTACAACCAAAAACTGATAGTTTCAAAATAAGTTCCCCAAAAAATGACTCCAAGGCACTCTTAACAAAACGTCAAATATTAAGCTTTATTTCTAAATTTTATGACCCTCTTGGCATAGTAGGTCCAATTTTGGGCAATGCCAAATTATTTATGCAAAAATTGTGGAGCCTAAATTTAAATTGGATGATATTTTACCAAATGATTTATCGAACTCGTGGAAAAAATTTGTACACAACTTATTTAATATGCCTCCCATTATCATCAAAGATCCTTGAATTTCACCAGTGCGAAAAGCATTGAATTAGTTGGTTATTGTGATGCTTCAGAGCTAGTTCAAAATCCAGAATTGTTCCTCTAAATAAAAAGACTACCATTCCTCGATTAGAGTTAAATAGTGCACTTCTACTTTGCAATTTGGCAGTTACTGTCCACAATCTTCTCAAAATGAAAATAGACAAAATCATTCTAAACTCTGATTCCAATATAGCTTGGATCAAAGCCGATCCAATAAAGCTAAATCCATATGTAGCTAATAGAATTGAGATTGAGGGAATCTTAAATTCTAGACCATTGACGCAAATATCAAATGATCCTTGCGATCTTTCTTATTTAAGTCCAGGGCATTTTTTAATTGGTGCTCCATTAACGAGTTTCCCAGAACCAGATCTTACATCTATTCCAGAAAATAGGTTAAAATTTTGGAACCATTGCTATCAAATTAAACAGCACTTCTGGAACCGTTGGTTCAAACATGACCTGTGTCAATTACAATCTAGACCCAAGTGGCATTTGGATGTACCCAATGTCAAAGAAGGCATGCTAGTCCTTCTCAAAGATGAAAATTTACCATCTTTGAAATGGCCACTGGCTAGAATTATTAGAGTAATTCCAGGAAAGGACAATAAGGTTAGAGTAGTAGAAGTCAAGACTCAGAATGATGTATATTCGAGATCTATTACTAAGCTAGCTATTTTGCCAATTGAAGCATAACAAGCTTTGTAATATAACACTATTAAAATTATTTTTTGTTTTTTAATTTATTACTGTAATTTAGTAATGTTTATTATTCAAAACATTATATTGTGTAAAAAATGATATATTATATTTAGTAGGTAGCTATAGTTTAGGTTAATTATGTATATTTGTATATTTAGTAAGTAGGTAGTGTCTTTATCGTTAGATAAAGTTTTATTGACAATGATAATTGTTATTGAACATGCAATGTGTATTTACCTTTCGTAGGTAATCTCAAATTTTGTATTTGCCTCAGGAATTTGTTACTTTCCCTTTCGCATGGGTGATATGTAATTCTAAAGTTTAACAAATTCTTGTGGCCCCAGCATGTTGGAGACAATACTTCCAACACAATAATATAGGTACCTGACATGTCAGATGTGATAGATTTTTAAATTTGTCATTATTAATTTGTCATCTTCATCATCTTGTTCTGATCATTCTCTTCGTTTTGTACCCTTTTATATAATAATTATCAGTAAAGAATATTTATAATATGGTGTGTTTCGAACACACGATTTAGCTATATACCTTTCGTAGGTATCTTTGTAAATAGTGTAAATAAATTGCAGATATTATAAAATTGTTACTTGCATCCATGAGCTAGAGAAGCATGAAGGTAAGCAAATTTATTTTATTTCCTTCAATGTGGACTGTATTTTGTTCTTATTTGTTAGGACACAAGAAATTATTGTAAAATTATGGACATGCCTCAAGGAAATTGTTTTTCTTTTTATTAATGTTTGGAAATTGGCAGCAATTAGTATTAAGGTTTTGTTCTGTAATAAACATTTTATGATATTGAAAAATGCTTTTTTTTTTAATATGTGATAACGGTTCTTCAAAAAAAAACCACATCAAAGAGTACTTTGATTACGAAAACGTACATCGCATTATTGTTTCTTTATTGGGTAGGATTTTTGACATCACATTTTGACAAAATTCAATGACAAAATTTAAAAAAATATATTTCTAAGATATATACTTGTCCTAACATAAAACAGGTACAGGCAATAGGTATTTTTTAAATTTTCCTAATGTGAGTCTGGCTTAACAACAAGAAGTTTTAAAAACTTAGGTCAGACAGTTTTTGTCAATGTCGATTGTCGAATGTGTTTGCGGCGGTATTTTATTTGATTAAAAAATGACAGTGACTTGACCTTTTTTTGACATTTTCGAGGTGATTTACACAATACAAAAATGCATGTACCAGTTTTATGATCGGCCAAGTGTACAGTTGCGGCCATTGGAATTGGCACAAATTTTCGAACGCATCTTGTATTGCATCAAAATTTGATTTTTTTAACAAGCCGTTGATGCCAAAATTGTGTCAGTTTTGGCTTTATACCAAGCGCGTTCAAAAATTTGTGCCAATGGCCGCAACTGTACGTTCAAAAAATAGCTTTCTTTGATATGTTTTTTTTTTAAAGACCCGTTATTAACGAAGCGTAAGATAATTTTCTTTGAAAAATTGGGTTTTAATTGAACCCATTTTTCCAAATACAGAAGTAAGTACTACATGGGTGTAAAAAATAGTGTATCAGACTTCGAGGGGTGATACTACATTTGAAAATAAAAAAAAAGTTTCGATGAACATATGCCCTAAGATGCTCCTTCAAACGGTAGATGAAAATAATAAATTCTATTTATTTTTAAAAACAGTGGCAAACTATTTTCCTTGAAATTTGGTATTCTCGCATACATCTTGATGTCAAAGCAAATGATAGTAAAAAAATCCTCCACAGTTCTGAAAGAAAGGGTAGTTTCCATAAAGGTAGAGGGTAGTTATTCACAAAACGAAAAAGCATTTTAGGGCATATGTTCATGGGAACTTTTTTTTTAATTTTCATATATATAGTACCTATCACCCCTCGAAGTCCGGTACACTATTTTTTCAAAACCCAGTATAAGAGGTTAGATGACAATTACGTATCTTTCTTCTGTAATAACTACACAAGGTTGGTCTCGAAATGTGCAACAGCATCTTCTTTATCATATAGATTCAGTGAATAAATCAATTGTTTTAAATTGAATCAAATTGAATCGAATTTTCAAAACAAAAACTGAAGAAATTGAATACTTTTATTGTTTAAAAAATAATTGAAACTAAAACGACAGACTTTTCATATTCCTAGAAATATTTGATGCTCTTCCAAACAAGCCCCACTCAGATTGAGAATGGGAACATTGGCTTCAGACATTGAAAATTTTATTTCTTCCATAAAAGATCTGTCATTGTTTACTATCGCAAAATACAAGAATTTGTTGTGTAGTTTATCTAGACTTGCAGTTGCTGAAATTAAATCAGTCTTTCTCTTCAGCAATCTATCTCCACGATGTAGACCCGATTAAGAAAACATACGAAAGAAAATACTATGTCTGATGAAGTGTAAAAGGTATCATATTCAGACAAGCAATTTACCCTGGAGAGCTCAGGCACTGCTTACAAAATCTGACAGTCATAAGAAAAGGATGCTTATCTACTGACTAGACAATAAGCAGGTTCCTAACGTTTATGTACTGCTTTTGAAGCTTATTAAGGCCGAATTTATTAATTCACTCGTGTTCCTTTTTGAGTTACCAATGAGTTACCTGCTTCTAGAGAGCTATCGATGGGATCGAACGGAAACTTAGTCCGGTATTCATAGTGCCTACTTGAGTGCTGAGGATTCCTTGAAGGTGACCTTCGCAGTAAATTGTCTTGCAGAGTCAAAATTGTCAAGGCGTCCTTACGTCGCTCATGCGTATTTCGGCACATTTCCTTCCTTGACTTGAGGAATGTCCAGAGGTCCCTTGAGACTGGTTTTCTAACCTATTGGTGACAGCACGTGAACCTAATTGGTGACAGTACGTGAACTGTATTTCATTGATGTGCAAAGTTTATTTTAAGTATTGTAATTAGTATGGATGAGCTGGAAAATTTATTTGCAGAGATAAATGTCGCTGATGATGATAACCGCGTGTGGCTAAATTCAGCTGGTATAGGCACCGTGGTGGAATGGTAGAAAAAGCACTATTAAATTAAACAGGCATTAGCATGCATTAGTGAGTCGATAAATCACTGCATCCGTGGCATTGCAACATTTTGGTGAATTTAGCCACACGCGGATTGTGCTGCGGAAGCCAAGAAGGTACATTCAAGAATCGAGACATGCAGAATCCATTAGGATTCTAAATTAAAGAAGTAGTCCATGTCTCAAAGTGGAGTTGAAATTCCAAAAGAATATACAAAGTCTCTACATGTTTCGAGGCAAGAAGCTCTCTTCATCAGAGGCAAGTTCGCTCACATATTACAAAAGAACAAAGTATTTTAGGTCGCTAGACTTCGCATTTGGTAGAGGAAAAAGAAACAGAAAGTTGAAACACCAAAAAATTAATAGATTAATTGTATATACACGGTGTAAAAAAAATAGTGTACCGGACTTCGAGGGGTAATACTACATATGAAAATAAGAAAAAAGTTCCTATGAATATGCCCTAAGATGCTCCCTGAAGAAGTTACAGCCCTTCAAATGGTAGATGAAAATAATAGATTTTATTTATTTTCACGAATATTGCATCAGTGCCAAAATATTTTCCTGGAAAGGATAACGCACACCTAGCATGGGATTTTTGGGCTCTATGGATTTTGCCCATTTTTTGATATGTTGTAGAGGATTTAATTCTGAACAACCTTCAAATGGGACGAAATCTTGTAGGTATTCCGGTCTTTGAGATATGAGCGTTGGAAGATGAATTTTTTTGCGACTTTTTGTGTGGGGAGTATACGAGATACTAGTGCTACTGGCTACTGGTGTTTATCAGTCAAAATATTGACAGGTTCACATATTTTACGTCACTTAAAAATGATAAACACCAGTTTTTCGTATACTCTCCACACAAAAAGTTGTAGAAAGGTTCATCTTTCAACGCTCATATCTCAAAGACCGTAATACCTACAAGATTTCGTCCCATTTAAAGGTTGTTCAGAATTAAATCCTCTACAACATCGTAACAGTTCCGAAAGGGTAGTTTCAATAAGGGTAGAGGGTAGTTCACTCACAAAACAAAAAAGTATCTTAGGGCATATGTTCATAGGAACTTTTTTCATTATCTTCATATGTAGTATCACCTTTCGAAGTCCGGTACCTACACTATTTTTTTACACTCTGTATAATTTTCGTTATCTTGAATTTTTAATAATAATTGACTTCGCTACGTAATATTATTCTTATTTTGTCAATTATTATTCTTATATCGCGAAGCAACTTCATGGTTGTCGGTTATCTACAAAATGGTCAAGCAAATACAATTTTCATCCCAGGCAGCCTGTTTTCCCTACAATAATGGATTTGTTTGGATTTAATTCAGAATGAGGTCTGAATTGAACTGCGCTTGCGCATTTGTTTATTTATGTTCATTATGAACAAATGCGCAAGCGCAGTTTATTTCAGAACCTGATTCTGAACTAATTCCGAACAAACCTAATACGGCGTCTATTTGTTTATTTCTAACTATGACTCTATGCTGAGCTCCCATCTGAACCAAGAACATTTTCTCAGTCTCAGTGTACTTGATCGCCATAATTACTTGCGCATGAATTCCACAGACAAATCACATTTTCTACAGCTATCTGACCTTTTTCTCATAGAACCATATATTAATAATGACAACTTAATGACAATAACAATAGACATTTCGTAGAAACCGTTGTTGCCAGTTGCAAAACTTATGCCAAGGCGTCCTTCAATAAGGATTCTTTAATTCGCTACTATGAAATGCCAAAGTCGCATACCACCAAGGCGTCCTTATTCAAGGCGACCTTATTCAAGGCGACCTTCAAGTCACGAGGAGTCCTTAATTTGAGGTGTGACTGAGAATACGGGCCTTAATGGAAGTTTTTGCCTACCTAGACGACGAGACAATCTGTGCAGTTACACAACAGGAAAATGATCAGAACCTTGAGAAATTCATGACAGCTATAAATAACTTGACAATGAATGAAGAAAAAACTGCATGTTCTGTCTGACTTCTTGGTTATGGAAATAGCACTTTACGACCAGATCCATCAAAATAGACGTTTCGTCTACTGCTGCGGTAGACATCTTCAGAGGCGGTGTGGTGGAGGACGAAGAGTTCTCTTCCAAGAACAAGGATCGTCTTCGATAAACCAACAGCGTGCATTGGAGTGACTGGGGATAAATTGACCGAATGACCTATGACGTGATGGAAGCCACACAAGCAAAAACGACCAAGAAACTGGTAAATAAGTTTGAGTCCTTGAAACCACTGAACACTGCGGAACCCACAGGTAATGATCACACCAGTTGTCAACCTCAACCAACGCGTCCTCACCGATTCGGAAACCAGTGTTCTAAGAAAAGGAAGCAATTTTGCAATAACACCGAAAGACCTGCCATTCAAAGACATCGTAGCAAATGTGGAAACTAGCATACGCACATTACCTCAAACCACTGCGGAGGAAATAGGCAATGAATCATCTAGGATTCTACGACTAGCGAAACCTCCAAAGTGCAACCTGATATACGAGGACAGACTCTTATGTTTAAGACTCAACTCATTTCATCAAAAAGATCGGTGACATCACTCTACTACCAAACGACATTCTGGTTAGTTTTGATATCTTCTTATTGTTTACCAAGGTACCAGTGAATCAGGCCTTAGAATATGTGAAATATGTTTTTCCGGAGGAAATCAATAACTGATTTCACCACTGTTTGACGACTACGTACATTCAATGGAAAAATGAATTCTTTGAGCAGATAGATGCAGTCGCAATGGGGAGTCCACTCAGCCCGGTTATCGCCAACTCCTACATGGAACACTTCGAACAAATGGCACTGCGAACGGCCACAAAGAAGCCTACTTCTTGGTTTCGCTATGTAGATGACACATTTGTTGCTTGGAACCATGGACAGACAGAGCTCAAAAACTTTCTTAATCATCTAAACTCAATAGAGCCCAGGATACAGTTTACGATGGAAGTTGAGAAGGATAACAAAATTGCATTCCTCGACGTCCTCTTAGAAAGATTACCCTCAGGTAAACTGGGACACAGAGTGTACAGGAAGCCGACACATACGGACAGATACCTCAACAAGGAATCCAATCACCATCCGAGACAAAAGAGAGAAGTCATTAAAACTCTATCTGACAGGACAATCCGGATTTGTGAACCCAGATACCTTCAGGAAGAGATGCAATACCTAAAATCAACACCTGAAGGAAGTGAGTACCTACTCCAAGCAGAAAATAAATAGAGCTATAAGACCGAAGCAACAGCGCACAAATAACAAGGAACCAGCACAGGTGGCAGCGAGAGCCTTTTTTCTCTACATCAAAAATATCACAGATCGCATAGAACGAACCCTAGAAAGTCACAACATTAAACCCATCTACAAGCCCACAAGAACAATTCAGCAAAGTCTCTAAGATCGGCTAAGGATCCTAGGGTCCTCTTGAAACGGCTGGCGTCTATAGAATTTCCTGCTTTTGTGGATGTGTATATGTAGGAATAACCAGACGCTCTATCAACACCAGGGTCAAAGACCACAAAAGAAACTGTCAGCAGGGACAAATAGATAGATCAGCAATCGCCGAAGACGTGTTAAAACAAACAAACCATGTCATTCGTTTCGACCAGAATCAAGCATTGGATAGAACCAAACATTTTTATACCAGACTCCACAGAGAAACCCACAACCCTGGATATAAATAAGGCAAGTCCAAAAACAACAAGGTCGAATCCAGTCATCGGGGGAACACGGAAGAGAACACTTCGGCCTCTACCACACCGCCTCTGAAGATGTCTACCGCAGCAGTAGAAGAAATGTTAAGAAGAAATATTACTAGACCACGGCATTATAGCCCGGGAAAAACTTTTTTCCTACACTGTTAATCACTCATACTATTGGGCAAGGATTTATGCCCTGGCGTCATTTAAGTTTTAGGAAATCACGACATTCACGACAGTCAGTTTAACAACGTCGCATTGTCTAATGTCTGCTGATAAATATAATAACCTTCAATTTCACAGTTTGTTCTGGTTTGTTTTCTGAAACTGTGCTTCATTGCTGGGAATATTTAAAGTTCCCATGAGCAACAAACCTGAAGTATAAAAAAGCCCTATTTTTTAATCAACATAAAAATGGGTAATGTAAGACCAAGGATGATACACACTACTGAGCCACAACCGCCTTTACGTATCCAGCCATAAACATAGCGTAGTCGCGGCAACACTGCTTGGTGGTCGGCAGTGTCCATAATCGTGTAACAGCTGATGAGTATTTAACCTCTAAAACTGTTGTTTTTAGCTTTTTTTTATTCAAATATCCTGAAAATATAGTTAAATTATCGGTATTATTGTAAGTGAATAACTAACTAGTTGGAACAATTTCCAGAGTATTTTTGTTAATAAGCAGTCATACAATGTCAAGTTTTTCTCTGCTTTAAATTAGTGCCAGTGCCGGTTTGTGTGTTTGTAAACAATAATAATTTCTGGACCTTAATTCATTGTGTTTCGAAGCTTAAAGTGAACAGTTATGTACTACTGGTACCTACCTACGTATCTCACTATGTAGGTACCCTCGAATTTTTAATTTAATAATTTATTATGCCGAAAACGTGTCCCGGGATGCAATTGATGCAAATCCAATTATGAGAGTACCCTAAAACAAGGTAAGATAGCTGTTTCTACCTTTAAATTTCCAAATGATGGTGATTAAAGAGAAAAATGTTTAAAACTAATCCCTAGGGATAACTGGGCACCATCAAAATATTCTTTTGTTTGTGCTCTACACTTTGCGGAAACAGCAATTATTCGCGAAGATGATTATCTATCACTATAATAAGTATAATTTGGTATCCAACTACATCTGTTTAAATTTAAATTTATATAGGACCTACCTAGGTAGGTATGTTCCTGCTTCTTTGTATAATTAGTTAGATGATTACTCGATGATTTATTAGATTTGTTCTGTTTTGTAAAGATGTTGCTAGAACTTGCCCTCGGACTGGGCCTTAATAAAAAGTACTTATTTACTATAAATAAAACATTTACAATAAAAAAATATATATTTTGTTAAACTGCCCACTGCCCTTGTTAAACTGCCAAATTAAACTGCCAGGACGCACGATGATGCAGTGTTGCCACATGTCTGGTTCATGGTTGGATACATAAAGGCGGTTGTGACTGAGCAAACTGCTCTTGGTTTTACTTTTTAATTTTTAATTTTACTCGAAGGGCCACTCTTTATAGGGAAATGAAGAAACACGTTATTAAAGCTTCAACAAAATAAATTTATATTTCTCATAATAGTTACCAAAAAAAATCAATAATCTTCGCTTCCTACCCTATTGCACCTTCTGTTCAAGATTTAAAGCGGCGTTGTCAAACTAAATGAAAATCCTGAATTCTAAATAAATTGATAAACTGATAACAATAATTTTATATAATAGGTGAACTGTTTATAGTCCAAACAACTACTACTACAGGATGGCCTATCCTCATAAGGCCTGTGTGTAACAAATCCCCCCATTCGCCAAAATACCAGTTGCGACGTAAGCAGCATTTGACTTTGACTTTGACTCGACAAGGAAAGCATCAAATATGTGCGTCAGAGCCATTGTGAACGATTCCTATTGGTCGGTAAAGAAGTTTAGGTACGTCATACACTCGGGTCATTCTAGTACGTTTAAATTTGTGGTATAAAAACAGTTAGTATTTTTCAAAACTTATTTAATAATTAAATGGAAATTTTTAAAGCCAACTGGAAGCAAGGGCATATTTTATTTGGTTGATAATCCATATTCCATGAAAAAGTTCTGATGTGAGTTTTAGCACTCTGCGTATTTTGTGCATCACATTATTAGCAACAAATATTAATATATATAAAACTTAAATTAGGATTCAGCAAAGGTACGCACTCCTATATACCTACTTATTTTAATTGACACGCATAAACACCGACATGGTCTTCCCAAGAAATATAAGAACTTTACGGCCAGACATATCCAGCATAAACAAAGACATAACTATAATAAAACGGCTATAAAACCACAAACCCTGCCAGAATAAGGTAGTAAGGATAATACGGTTATTATAGGCGTGTGTTTCCAACGTGAAGAACAGGCCTGACTTTCGGTTTTGTGTGTGTATTTTCCTATTTCCTCACTTTATGATACATTTGCTACATACTTCGAAAAAACACATAAATTTTCTTTAAAAAAAACTCAATCACGAGCTAGATTTTTTGAGAAAAATGTGTGGACCAACTCCAAACATACTATCAACAAAACCAGCCAACACTTATTTAGTTCATGTAAGCTCAGGCAGAATAATTATTGTTTTCACCGGAAAAATATTCTTCTAATCTGAAATTTTTTTGTATTTTGTAGTTTGTTATTGGTACACCTTAAAACAATATTTTACAGGCCTGCTGTCCGTCGTATCTTGTGTACGTACACGCAATGCGAAATATCCCTATAAATTAAGTAAAAGTAACAGAGATGAACAAAAGCTTTCAAAATAATTACCGAAGAAGAAACAGCTTTATAAATAATTAATAATCGAGTTGTTAGTCACTTGGCGACGAGAAAATGAGGGCTACGAGGCATAAAACCGAAGTTTACGCTGCGATGCTACAGGGAAGTAGGAAAAATTGTGTTTTTTTTTTAGCAGTATGATAATTATATTTAAGTGAATGGAAAAAGTGTTCCAAATATCTTTATGATATTTTTTTGTATTTATACTTAGTATTGAACTAAGTATAATAAAGTCTTTCAGTTGTTTATTTGTCGTTTGGTTCCACCATCAGGCACTTTATACCTTCTTATTTTTTATTTATTCATATTTTTTAATTTTTTCGTTACATTTTTTTTATATTTGCTGCTCTTAGCATCCATAAACATGTGCTTTTTTTCTTGCATGCTTTTTGCATTTTTTTTTAATGTTGCTCGTTGCTTCTTCACTCGCTTCTTCATTATTTCAAGAGCCAGCTCTTCAAACTAATTTATTGATTTCGGAAAATATTGAAGCAAAGTGAGATGGAACAGAAAATTGATCGTTATCAAAGTAAGAATAACGTTTCCTGTTCTTGTTTTCCAGTGGCGTAGCCAGTAGGGGGGCAGGGGGGGCGACGGCCCCCCCCCGCCCCTACACGTATGGCGCCCCTACTGCTCTTAAAAAACAAAAACAAGAAATTATAAATTTATGCTGTTTCTTATTTATTTTATTGACCTTTTCATCCTTTAATCTTTATCCTAACGTAAGTTGGCATTGTCGGCATAGGCGGTTCTAGGTGGGGGCTTGGGGGGGCTAAGCCCCCCCAAATCTGGAATTAGCCCCCCCAAAATTTAAATTAGTGATGGTGATGAGTGGCAAAAGTTCGTAGTCGTTGAATAAAAAATATTCAAGCGTTAGGATTAATTAACTACATAATTTCAATAATTTCACTGATTTAATACCTTTATCTAATTATTTCATAAAATTTTATTCAATTATTTCATAAATACCTATCCGAAATTGGGACGTCTGAAAACAGAGGCAACCCTAGACCCAACGCTAGGGACAGGGTTGCCTCTGTTGCCTGTAGGTGTGTGTATAATAAGTAGGAGCAGCCAAAGTTTACGCGCTGCTCTATGGAAGCTTTTATGGGAGCTCAACTATTTGGCTAAGCCCCCCCAAGCCTCCACCTAGAACCGCCTATGGTTATGTACTTGTGTACAGGGTCATCCAACAAGGACTGAACAGCGGCTTATTTCTGACCTTCCCTCTATTTCTGAAAAAAACCAAAAAATCATTTGAATAAACAAAGTTACGCCATGGATTAACTATTTTTTTTTCATGGAACGCCCTGTTTTTTGTATGATTTTTGGAAAAGTGGCATTTTTTACTTTATTATGTTCGAAATATTTGATATTCCAATGGCTGTTTTTATTTAATTTTACAATACGTCTCTGTGGTATCCCCTATTCCTATTGTAGGACCTTCTTGGTTCGTACTCTTTTTTGTACCCATAACTTTCCCCAAAACTTTTAGAATCTCTGTCGTTATGTTCATAATTTATTCTGGAGTTTTTCGTGTGCCCAGCCGTGCGTTTAAAATCGCTTGAATTACTGCCCTTTCGCTCGTCCAATGTTAGTGGCTAGTTTCATCAGTCATTTGTTGTATGAAGGTGCGTTTCTTTACCTCGCTCAATTTCAGGACCATAATGTTCTCAACTTGGCATGGTCCATCGTTCCTGAACTCATGAGGTAGTAAGTTTCGTAGAACGATGAGTGGAGACCATTCTCGAAATGGTCCCTAAAAGTCTCGAAGGGCATTTTAGGGTCTATCTCATGAGCTAGGGCGTATAATTCGAAGTAGAAGTGCTGAAGTGCTTGAAATCCTCGTTTTCCTGTTGTCTTCTCGTATTCAACCTAAACTTCAATTTTCTTAGCGGTTGTTCTCCGCTAAACTCCTTCGAGATGTCTGTTTTTTTATTTTCCCTTGTTCGGTTTTGATTTGTCTGGCTTGATTTATATGCTGAAAACCAGCTATTTGCGGCGCCTTCTAAGAAACATCCAAAAAAAGATATTTTGTAGGAGTCGGAGCAGCCACTCAGGGCTGCTGCTCTTTCATATTTGCTCAGAAAATTAATTGGGAAATCTAAACTTGGGTTGAAAGTCGGTGGTTCCATGAATTTAGGGGTTGCGGGACTTTTGGCTTCTAACGAAGCGTACTGGATTGTTGTGTTCGCCATTTTCCGGTTTCTTCTTGACTCCAGATTTATTAATATATCGGACTTCTGTGATTTGCTCTTTAACTTGAGACTATCACTGTTGAGTCTCGCTGGGAAAAAGGTCTTTACTTTCTCTTGCTTATTACTGGATTAAACTTCTACGAATATTTTATGCTCGGAACTTTTACTCGGTGGGCTTCTGACTAATATAAATGATGGGGAGAGGGTGCCAACTACCGTGGTTCGGTGTGTAGGTTTGAAATTAATTTTCTTGATGCTATCGCTTTTCTCCTGTTTTTCCGAACGCGATCTTGCTTTACCACGTGTCACTCTGTCTGCATCACTTGATCACTTCCACTCATTAGCAATTAATAAAAAGGTCTCTTCTGTCCAGACTTATTCTTCTCAGTCATGTATGGTAAGACCTTTTAAGACGATATGAGGTCCAAAAGAAAAAAATGCAACCGCAAAAATTTTTATCAATCGGGGGAATTATATAGAAATGCAGCTCAAAAATATTTAAATTGACCAAAACAAAAAAAAAAACGAAAAAATACTAATATTGTACTGGCACTTTTTGATTCGCGTAACACCCAAAAAGAAAAAAAAAAAAATGTACAAAATAATTGAAAGGGAAAGGGAAAGAACACGGCACCTCCACCACCTGCGGCATAAGCGACCTCGGAGCAGGGGCTTCAGCCCCCCCAGCACAGATGGGCTAGAACCGCCTATGATTGTCGGCAAATGGTTCAGTTCAACCAAAGGAAACATGATAGTTTTCTGTTTTGATGATTGATGTGGTTAAAATAAAAGTACCGTATACCGCCGATTTTTTCTGCCACTTCGCTAATAATTTCTGAAAAACAAAATTGAAAAACAATTATTATGAATTTCAATGTATTTATTTGTTAATCAAACTAGGAACTGTCATCCCTCAGGATTTCCAAGGATTTGTTCTAATTTTCAAGGCGTCCGGAGACGTCCAGGAAGATTCAATATTTTCCCCCAATAAGCAAATAGTACAAAAGTACACAAACATCCATTTGTTACCCCCCCCCCCCCATGGTTCCTCCAAAAGAATTATGCGACCCCTCATAGGTTTGCCCCTCCCGCCCCGCAAGGCTGGCTACGCCACTGTTGTTTTCATGGACCAACTGTACAATTTCTTGGCACAAAAAACCTGCTACTATATCATAAAGGTATAATAGTATAAGCTCAACAAAATGTCCCCCTTTAAAATACCACAGGAGCATACCCAAATGGCAATTTTTGGGTGGCGCATCCTGTACGAAAAAACTACTGGGATTATTTTGATCTTATAATAGGTTCCTACGCCTCTGATCGAAATATCTTTAGGCCAGCTTTGCATCATCCCCCGAACGCCTTCCTTTCTCTTTATTCCCGTTTTTACGCATTGTTTTATTCGTTGAGGGGTGCTAATTCAATTGTGTTTAATGCTCTTTAAGAATAGCGCACGCAAAATGGCGTGGCTTGTGCCAATTTCTGATATGACTTTTTCATGTATAATATATACCGGATGTTTATTCAAAAAAGAGCCACTCTAATTATTGAAAACAGAAAATATTATCTGGTATGGTTTTTGGGTTATCCAATAGAAGTTCATTCAAATATTGCTGCCCTGGGGATTCATAGGTGACAGCATTCTAGATCAATTTTCAGGGGGGAGGGGGGATCTTTAAGATTTAGTTTGCAAATATCCGAAATAAGACTTTCGTTTAGTGGAAAAAATATAATAGATGGTAGTATAGAGCTACCTATAGCTTAAACAAAAACAATAATTCTGTCATCCTATAAGTACCAGTTAGAAAAAAAAACGTTAACTTCCGGTAACTTTAATATAACCCTAGCCTATGGATTACATATTGCCAAAATTATTTCCAAGAATTTGGCGGTCCCAAATATTGGGTGACAAAAAAGTCGTACCTTATAATTAGCGCAGTAATTATAGACGGTACGATTGAAAAGGGAATTGTTAGACCCGAACGGGGCTATTAAAGATGCTTATTTGTCATTTCATTGTTCAAAAATTAATTGTTTTAGTCTTTAGAATAACCTTAGTCGAGATATGGAACTGAAGTAATTATATATTATTATTATTATTATATGTTTATTATCGTTATACCTATGGTTCTGAGCGATTGTCAGCGGAGAACCGTTGAAAATATTAGTTTATGTTCTCTAATTGTTTCTATATGTCTCTCTGCAAATCTGCCAACTGAGTAAGCGGATTAGAACTGTTGTCACTGATCTAGGGATGATTACTCACCTCTCACTCTGGTATCTGCCTGAACAATCTACGTGCAATTTCAATGCTAGGTACCTACATAGTTGTTAAAGTCTCTCAGGAATAAGGCACAGTTACAACTTGCATGTTTTCCTGTATCTTGATTGTATCGGATTTGTTAATACATACTAATAGGAATGTATTTTTCAATAAATATGCAAATTCCGCTTCCTCTTCTGTTTGTTCTAACATTTCCATGGATGGTGTAGTCATTGGGATATATGCGAGTAAATTTGGAATTCCAGATAAAGCCTGAAGAGTTCAAATAAAATTTTAGGGTTTGCAGAATTTAATTAAGCCATTAAAGTATGGAATTAAAAATTAGCGAAAAAATTATTAAATACGTTGTTCAATTCAGTACGACAAGCTGGGTAAATAAAACTTAACCAGACACAAGGGTATTCCAAGAATTCGGCACCTACGACACTGTACTGTGAATTCTTATGTACTCTGTAGGCCATTTAAAGCCTTTTAACATTCCTGCGATAAAACGGATTAATATAAAGTGAATCTGTGTGGTATCGTTGTAACTTAATAGCAGTTAACAGGGAAATAAAAGGTATAGTCGCGACTACCTAGTAATTTCAATAGCCATTTACTTATCTAACGTTTTATTTTTTATTCGTATAGAAAAAAAGTGCATTAGGAAGTAGCTTGCAAGTACCTCATAATTCTCAACTATCGGTACTTTCACGAAAACACTTATACTTACTTAATTTTCTACGACTTTGTAAAAGGCTGCAATGAGTGAGCTTTCTAAGGATATGTTTGTATTGTCTCTTAGTAAATTTTATTCTGAAAAATAAAGACGAATTATTAGAAACAGACTAGGGCCTGCTTTACAATAGACATGGAGTTGCGATTCCACCGCAGAACTAACTAAAGCTGGCCTAATTTGCTTGACCACTCGATAATACCATGCAGTGTGTTATCTTGCAAGCAATCATTCAAAATTCAATAGCATAGTGAATTTACTAGGCTAGCAATTCCCTTCTCTTAGTCCGTCTGTTTCTCCTTCCCTCCATAGGTGTGTCTCTGTGAAAGGCAATTCCTTGCAAATAGTTCGATTTGTGGAAATTATTGTGGTTTATTTGTGGAAAATCAATTTTAAAGAAGACATAATAAAGAAAAAAGAAGCTTAGTGGTCATAGCTCTATAACTCTTGCTCAATTGGTATAAATAATGCGTTATTAATGATTGTTGGTTTTGGGTGAAAAAATTTCTTAACAGAATAGAAAGTCTTACCAAGAGAAACGAGAGGAGGTTTTTTTAAAATTGGCCAATGAAAAACTCCTGAGCAAATAGAAAGAAAGAAGAGAAAGAAAATATACTTTATTGTCCAGATACAAGATCAATAATTGACAGAGCATGCTAACTCTAAAATCAAAAACTAACAGAAACTAGACATACAAATTTGAAGAAAAAAAAATGAACAGATGCAGTAAAAGAATTACGTAAAACTAATAACAGACTAAAGCAAAAATATCATACATTTACAAAGATAGTGTGGTTATGTTTAACTAAAACTAAAAATTGTCTGCGTGAAATTTCTCCAAGAATAAAGCTTTGTAAGCAAAAACATCTTTAAACTACGCTTAAATCTGGATCCTGCATATCCTTGATTGCCCCAGGTAAATGATTGTATACCCTTCTGCTCTCATAAACAAGGGAACGCTTTGGGGGTGTACCTACTTGACGGAATGGGAAGTGGAATATTGTGTCTTCCACAAGTTGCATAATTATGATTGGTGGCCTCATAATCATCACGATATTTGTTACCAAAACAGAGGTATCTAAGATGAACAGACACGTTAGAGTTAAGACGCTCTCTGAAACAAATAATGGCTTGCACGGTTCTCTCAAACAACGCCAAAATGGTGAAACTATAAAAGTAATATCCCATGGTCAACACAATCGAAGGCCTTGAATCGCAGAATACCGCGGCAGCTGATTCTCTGTTGTTTAGAAAATTTTAAACATTCTCCAAGAACTTGAAAATAGCGTCATGGGTTCCCTAGGAAATTTGGGAAACCAAACTGATTGGCACTAAAGATATTGTTAGGCGGGTGACACACCGCAGGAAGAGGTTTCATGAAACTTGTTGAAAGAAACAGGAAATTTGTTTCATTCAACACATAAATTCAAATGAGACGGCGCACACTGGCGAAACAATTTCTACTCTCCTGTTGCAGAAACGCCAGTGTGCGCCGCCTCATTTGCATGTATGTGTCGTGTGATAAGGAAACAAATTTACTGTTTCTTTCAACAAGTTTCATGAAACCTATTTCTCCAGTATGTCACCCGCCTTAGCCACAAGAAATGACGAGACCGTCGCCTTAACAAGCCTCTCAAAGTGTGACCAATATAGAAATTGGTTCAATGGATCATCGTGACTACCCCCTTTGTGCAATGGAATGACAGTAGCCACCTTAAGGCGAGTCAGGAATAATATATTTTAGCTTGAACCTCCTCGAAAACATGGAAATACTCTGACGTCTTCAAAATTATTAGTTTTTGGAGAAGAAAATGAAATATACTAATGTAATTTAGTTACTTGCTGATTATTTGCTGAAGGCAGTTTAATACGTAGTTCAAAAAAAAACAATACATGGGGTTACTGGGAAGAAAAACGAGAACAACTCCACTTTTCATACAATCCGACGGAATCATTTAATACCTCTCGATGTTTATGGATAATGGAATATAATCTGTTGCCTGTAGATCTAAATGTTTGGCGGACCAGCGACAAATGAACAAGAACCAAGACTCTGCAACGGATAGAGAAGTGGATAACGATATCCACATCGCTATGGCACTTGCTTTCTTCTTTTCTGTTTCCGAAATCAATAGAGAGGGGACGCCAATAGAGATAGAGGAAAGATGTCTATCCGTTACAGAGTCTTAACTCTGTACCTCCAGTTTATGTAGCTAATCATCCGCTAGAAATATACAACGTCTGGACAGTCACAGAATGAAAATGAGACTCGATAAATTGCAGTTATACACCTTGGGTAAACACGACGCCCTCTGGTTTTAGGAGCCACAGCAAAACGAAGGTGATTCTCGAAATTACAAAAACTCAGGAAAGGATCATACAAGGAAGCTCAGCGATTTAATAAAACGAAATTGAACTTTCGCCGAAAGCAAAGCCAAAAGTTTGGAAGTATGGTATAACGAATCAATCTCAATATACCTATTCATGTCTTGAAGTTTGGTTTTCTTCAATAATATAAGAAGTTTTATTAGGTTTCTTTGTGAATACAAAAACCATAACACTGTGCACACCCTAACTTAATCCATACGAAAGTCAAGTGCATAACAAGCCTCAGAAATTATCACTCGCCCCCTCAATAAAACGTCACTTTCGAGATGAGATTAATACATTAAACGGCAAGAAATTAGAGAGGGGTGTGAGTAGTATAACATCATATACAGTGGGAAAACGATGGGGCAAGTTGATTTCATGTGAATAGAGTTTATCTCTCTGTTACTTGACTCACGTTTAATGAACTTATAGTGTACAAAAGTATCTCGGGGGACTTGGGACTATAAAATTAGCTTCGCCCTATACGCATTTTCCCATGCTAAAGTCGTAAACAACAAACATCTCCATGGAGGCTATGAAGCGTAGATTAATTTATTTTTTTTGTTGATAAAGATGAAGTAGATTTTTAACTGAATAATCTACTAGATTCTTATAGTTGTCCCTTAAAGTAATTGGGACATTTCAATACAAATTAAGGACAGATGTCGAGAAAAAAAGAAACTAGAAAAAACACTCAACAATAAATTAACAACCCAATCATCCCCTATCTACAAATCGACGCGGTGTGCTTTTAAAAAATTGTGGCATTTACAAGTTATTCCGAAGGTATGTTAACGTATACTTACTTTTCAGTTATCTGAAGATTATTAGGGGGGCCTTATTTATATTGGCTAAATGCAGTAGGTACTAAAAGGGTTATATTTTGTCCTTCTTTTTTATTTGGTTTGTCTGGCGACATAAGGCAGTTGTCACGCGATAACGACGAGACAATGAAATTACTCAACCAGTAGCTCTTTCCACCTGAATTGCTTTCGACGCTTTATGATCAATTTAAACTTTTTAAAAAAGGTATATCTTAAAAGCTTACATCTTGTTTATTTATCTAGGATTTGATTCAGGCTGCTACAAACACAAAGTGAACTTAATATATTTATTAGCTTTGTAGCTTATCTCAGGCAGGATTTATCAATTTGGTATATTTTAGGTAAAACAACAAATACCTAATAAATAAATTATGCATAAAATAAATAATTTCAAAGCGTAGGTAACCAACTGGTTTTATATTCAATTAGTCACAGTTAATAGAAAAGCCAATTTGATGAAATCTCAATAGGCTGGTCCAGGCCGATAAATGATTTTCAGCGTATCGATCACCTCGGCGGCACTCAAGAGAGGCTTTGTAACTAAATACTCGTGGGTGAATGCTTGAAAAGGGCGACGCGACGTTTCGCACCCGCCCTAATCATCAGGGATCAATTAACTGTTTGCATCTCAATGGGTCTGACAATGGGAGGTCAAATGTATCTTTATTGTGTTTTGAAATGACAGGGCTGGAATAGGGGATGGATCTGAAATTCAAAATAAATATCTGATACCTACCTATACTTTTTGATATCAATTGATTGAAAAGTCTCAAGCAATTTTGCAATTTTTTTTCTCACAATTGTAACATAAAATTTAATTTCGTGGACCAAGAAGTTATGGAATTAACTCCTATTGTTTTGATTAATTCTGTTTACCTAATGATTGTTTTGTATCAATTTGAATGACGCAATTATAATTGTTAAACTAATTTTTTTTTAATATAAAAAAAGCTATAGAAATATTTAATAAAAATTTATAAAAAGTCCTTCCCTGTGCAAGATTTCTCGCTTTTATGTCCCAAACTGCATCTGGTACAAGTTCGAGCCGAAAAGTATTGTTTGTTTTGATTTCGCTACTGAACTACCCCTCGATTGAATAATAATAGAGCTCCGAGAGGAATGGTTTATTGTATTATTGTCCCCTTGAATAACTCCGGTCACACTCTTTTACAATCAGATAAACTTTGAGAGGATACTTTAGTTGATTGCTTTCTAAAGAGGGACAAATTTTTGAGGGCGGAAGAAGGGTTTATGGATTGACCCTTATCAGATGACATATCGATTGTTTTATTGGGTAGTGTGTTAGCATTTATGAATATTTTTTTAATTTCATATGTTACGCTTTTTATTATACTTGATATACATATAGTAACTATAGAATCCCTAACAGAGCAAAATACTAACTAATTAAAAACATTAAAACTGAATATTAACAAAAACAAATTAAAAATGACAAAGACTCAAAAGAAATATGGGATACAGTTAATAAAATTTGTGGAAAAAAAACAAAATTGAAGAACTAAAAAAAGAAAATAGGGATACTATGAAAGACCAAGAACAGATTGTACTACAATCCATTTACGGAAGTAGGAGAGACCTTGGTACAATATTTAAATAAATGTACACAACAAAATAAATGTCGAACAAATGGTATTCAACAAATAAACTCCAGACAAAATCATAAAAACAGTTTTGTTTACAAAGGACAGACTGTAAGGAAATAAAAGACATAAAAAAAGAATCAAAAAAGAAAAAAGTTCCTGGATACGGCAAAAATTACTGCATCGTTAATACAATCAATATCAAAATAGATCGCACAACTTTTAAAATTTATAATTAACAAATCTTGTGAATCAGGAATATGTCCAAACTCTTTTAAAACAACAACAATAAAAAGTTTGTATATGTCTGGGGACAAAAAAAAAACGTCTATTAAAAAACCGCTCAACAAATTTGAATTTGAAAAGTATATGCAGGGTTAGTCTTTACACCATGGATAAAGGGCCATCTAATAACACATTTTTAAGTGTCGTATGAATTTGACCAATCTACGCTGAATTTTGTTCAAATAATCTAATACTTAGGACTACCTGTTCTTGCGAAATTCGTGAGAGTTGTTACGCAGATATCTGTACAATCTATCATCTTATCGCTGACCTCATATTTCAAAAAATTATATTTATCTACGCAAATTTTTAAATACAAAAGTAAGAAGAAAAGAGAATAAAACGGAAAGCCAATCAATCAAAAAAAATCATCGACGCATATGAAGTAAACGATCATTAATCGTCAAATTATCATCGTAAAAATGGCGCCATAGAAAATAATCTTTTAAGGGAACAGGAGCAAACAAAAACCAAATTAAAAAAGAGAGCTCGCGCTCTAAGCCCAATTTGGCTCCATTCGGCAAAGCGCATAGCGAGGCGGAAACGCTCCAACAATTCAATTGGAATTTAATTGATACTAACGAACTGTACCAGATGAGATTTTAATCCGGCAACACAAATAAAACGATGCGATAGAATCGAAATAACAAAGCCGAAATATTCAGTTTGCGTTCAGTATATTTTCCGGTAGCTATATTAGATTACATTTTAATCAGCAGCAACTGTAGCTGGTAAAACTGGGGGGAGCCGGGTTACCGGCCATTACTCAAACTTGACGTTAAATGGCTAATCCAATTGTTACCCCAACGATATGTGGTTATCGCTCGATCTAGTTGGCTTTGGGAGCCGCGCGCAGTCCAAGTCTCACCCCATAGCGCCGCGGCGCGCCGCCGACGTCAACGTAGGCAGCGTCGCGTCGCGTCGTCTCTTCAAATCATTGCGATTTGATATTTTAATTCGCTTTTAGCCGTCCCCTAGTTTCACCATCCGCATAGTCCCTTCTGGATTTTGCCTATTCATTTTATTGAATTTAAAGGTCACCTCATGCTTCATCAATCAAATTCATTTTCTAACCACACAAAGGAAAAGTTTTGCACTTCCATTACTTTTAACTTCATAATTTATTTTGCAATAATTGAAATCATGACATCTGGGTTTACATATTTTCCGGTCATCATCCATTACATTCATTCTATATTATTTTTTTACTATACCTAACCTCTCTCTTCCTCATCATTCACTCGCTTATGAGTATTATAAGAATCTTGACTGTATCTTTGAGTTCTTTGATGACTCACAATTTTTCCCAGATTGATTGCACCTAATCATCATACCTGCTGAACTTAAAATTTTCTTCATAGTTGCCATTTTTAAAAAGGGAGACAAGAATCAATGTGGAAACTATAGAGGCATATCTTTACTTTCTGCTGCCGGAAAGATATTAACAAATTGTTTAATCCCAACTGCCGAAGAGAACCTTCCAGAGACACAGAGTGGCTTTAGACCCAACTGAGATACAGCTGACATGATTTTCAGTACAATAGGAATCCAGAGAACAAAATCGCCCTCTATATGGCTTTAATAAATTCGGTGAAAGCATTTGATTTGGTCAACAGAAAAGCTTTTTGGAAAATAAAGGGTGTTTTTTTTAGAGGTATAGAACTTTAAACTGGAATGAAACTCATAAAAATTATATTAACGGCCATGATATTGACTTTATTGGAAAGCTAATTTTATGCCATTAGTGTTTAAAGATGATTTGGGGCATATGAGCGCCGCGGCTGGCTCGAACGAAGCGCAATCTGGAAGTCCAATTTTGGACCACTTTTTCGAGCACCTGGGGACGTAAATCGCCAATAACGCGGCGAATGTTGGCTTCCAGCAGATCCAACGTTGTTGGTTTATTACTGTAGACTAGCGACTTCACATATCTCCACAGAAAATAATCCATAGGTGTGAGATCACACGACCGTGGAGGCCAATTCACAGGTCCCTTGCGCGAAATTATACGGTCATCGAATGTGCCCTGCAATAAGTTAATTGTGTCGCGCACCGTATGGCATGTTGCGCCGTCTTGTTGGAACCAAAGCTCCTCCACATTGATGCCATTCAACTGGGGCACAAAAAAGTCAGTTATCATGGATCGATACCGCTCTCCATTGATTGGCCGGCATCATCCTGAAAGAAATATGGACCAATGATTCCACCAACCCAAACAGTAAGTTTTTCTGGATGTAACGGCGTCTCAATGATGGCTTCTGGATTTTCTCCGCTCCAAATCCGGCAATTTTGTTTGTTTACATATCCATTAAGCCAGAAATGAGCCTCATCGCTGAACAGAAACTTTTGGTGAAAATGAGGATCAGGAACAATCTTATTTTCGGCCCATTCTTCGAACGTACGACGCATATGATGGTCACGCGGCTTCAGCTCTTGGACAACTCGTAAAGCAAGATCTTTCCGCAAAATCTTCCATAGAGTGGATGGACACAGCTCCAATTGCTGTGCACGATGTCGGATCGACTCATTTGGGTCCTCCTCAACACTACGCTCGACAGCAGCAATACGTTCTTCGGTGCGCACTGTACGACGTCTTTGCGGATGCACATTATCAATCAAAGTATGCGTGGTGCGAAAACGATTCATGGTCACCCGAATAACTTGCTCGGATGGACGATTATGTCGACCGTAAAATGGACGTAGCGCACGGTAAGTTTCGCGAACTGAACCACGACTTTCGAAATAAATTTGCACAATTTGCAAGCGTTGTTCTGGCGTCAGTCTATTCATGTTGAACTGGCAAGATATAATGAGCGAAAATGAGCTGTCACCTGTCAAATTTACTCTCATTAGGAACAGTGTTGCCAGATCGAAAAACAAACCTCTAAAAAAAAAAAACATTCTATTAGCAAAGGATAGGTGTCCGCAAAAGTTTCTCCAGATGCTCCGCCTGCTGCATGGTAATATAAATTCAACAGTCCTAAGCAACGATGAACAAGGAAAGTCTTTCCAAATAACTACAGGCATTAAACAAAGTTGTGTTATTGCACTCACTTTATTTTCTCCTTATAGAATGTATACTTCAACTTGTCGAGGGACACCGGCCTTCAGGAGTGAAAATCCTGTATAGACTTGATGGCGGCTTATTCAACCTTAATTAACAGATTACGAGCTGTAATGTTTAAATAGTTTTGATTTGTTCATAATGTTTATTTATATTTAGTTTATAGGTTAGGTTTGCAAGGTTGCTTCTACTGCTGTTAGTTTTGTTTGTGCTTGCCCTTCTTTTATTCTTTGTTTTCGCATTTGTCATAGTGTTGCTATTGCTAACTTAATACTGTTGTAACACCGACCTCCGACCAAGTAAGTGAATCTAAAAAATGCTCCTCGATTTTGTTTGCTGACTATAATTAGGTTATTTAGTCTGATTGTGCTTTCTTGCTTAGTTTCAGTTATTTTTTTTTTTAATCTGTGGGTCAGGGTATTAAATTTGGTTGTAGCCCGTGGTCCGATGTAGGTTGGACGATATGGTTTAGCAAAAAGTCCATCATTAGAAAAACTACTATCGCAAGCAAAAGCATACGAACTAACAAAAACACAGATGCAAGAAATGAAGATGCCCACTACTGAAGTTGTTTCAAAAATATCCAAACATAGTACCCAGAGATTTAATACCAACAATCAGAATACGCCTAACAATCCATGTAACAGACAAAACAACAAACAAACATTGTAAAAATTGTGGCAACAACTGGCATACAAATGGTCGACTTGTCCTGCGGCAAATGTTTTATGTCACTTCTGGGGAAAACAGGGTCATTTCAAGAAAGTCTGCATAAAACAAAGAAAACAAACATCAGTATCATCACAACACTCACAACAGTCTAACAATAACAATACTATATGGTTCGTAACAAAAGTTACTGAATCAGAAAATAATCACGATTCAGATGAACAATCTTTTCAGCTAATCACAGTTAACAACCTCACAGAGACACCCACAACAATACTTTCAGTCAATAACTCAGTCAACGTACGTTTCCTAATAGATACAGGAAGTTCTGTCAATTTCATCAGTGAAGAAACATTAAAAACGATTCCTAACGTTGTTTTAACAGAAAGCAAAAGCAACATTTTCCCTTGGACTTCTAAACACAGATTATTGGTGAATTTATGGCAACTTTAATGCTCAAAGTGCAAGGACGGAAATCCACGTTGTAAAGGGTCAAGGGCAATCTCTTCTCAGTTATAAAACATCTAGGTCGCTAAACCTGTACAGCTTTTATCCACTAACAGTATTTCTAGAATTATTAACCTCCAATATACTTATACAAACACAGTTTTCGAACATATGCACAGGTGTTGGTTAACTTAAAGACTTCAAATTAAAACTACACATAAACAGAAAGGTAAAACCAGTAGGTAGCTCAAAAGCATAGGAGAATTCCTTTTCATTTACGAGGTAAATTTGAGGAAGAATTAGAGCGTCTAGAAAAACAAGACAATGGGCGGTGTGTATAAGGTAGAAGTATAAGGTTTTGAGTTGAAGAATAAGGTAGGAGTATAAGCATTTCCTTTTTTTCGTATCCATAATGATTACCTTATACTTGCAAGGATATCCTTTAAGAATGAGTAAAAGGTTATTGGCATGTTGGACTATGCGTGCCGCGGCAGTTTCTACGAACATTTCTCTTGTATCACGAGTGGCTTGCACATTCAGTGTAGGTAACCTTTTCGGTTGGCACTCATCACCATGGTGATTTGGTTTCAGTATTCCTACGTGTACAGTAAACTACGCCAATTGCTGTCGGAAACCTATACTTGCTTGGCCATAACTGCTTCGCATCCATAAGTTGTTTGTTGCGGTAGACGTAAACTTTATCCAGTAATTTGATTGCGCCACTATGCTGTCAATTACGACAGTGACTGTACGAGATATATTGGGCCGTATTCATAAAATTGAAGGATATCCTTGTAAGTATAAGGTAGAAGTATAAGGTTTTGGGTTGAAGAAAAAGGTAGGAGTATAGGCATTTTTTTTTTTCGTATTCATAATGATTATCTTATACTTGTGAGGATATCCTCCAAGAATAAGTAAAACGTGTGCCGCGGTAGGTTCCAGGAACATTACTCGATCTTGCATCACAAGTAGCTTGCACATTCAGTGTAGGATGACCTTTTTGGTTGACATACTCATCACCATGATGAATTAGATTCAGTATTCCTACGTGGGTACAGTCAACTACGCCAATTGCTGTCGGAAACTTATAGGTACTTGCTTTGCCATTACCTCTGTTCCAACCCACATGAGAACCATTCTAGAACAGTAATTTGCAGTCGATCAATTCATTTGTCAAGTAAGATAAATGTTCAACTTATTGAAAAATAGGTGGGCAACTGGAACGGTTCTCATGTAGGTTGGAACAGAGCTATAACTATTTCGCATCCATAAGTTCATTGTTGGTAGACAGAAACTTTATCCAGTAATGTGATTGCGCCACTGAGTACCAGGATCACTCAGATAAAATAAGATAAATGTATCTACATTTTTCGGACGGATGATAACGCACCTCCCCGAGTTTCAACATTTATTCCCAAAAATCGGTTGGTAAGCCATTGCCAACAATTTTCCTCTTCAAACCGGTATAATTCTTTGTTTTTTGTTTTCAAGAACAGGTGTTGATAAACGCTAATTGTGTATTTAATCTCTCTCAGTTCCACAACATCTGCTATCGCTACAACTGATCACTACAGGATCAAGTCTGCTACTGAGCACACTCGAAATTATTGAAGGACATCCTTTTTATTTAGAGTAGAAAGTAACGTTTATGAATAACTAAATAGTTTTTGCGGAGGATATGCTCATACTCTATAAGTATAAGGTTTTACTCGGAATATTGTGAATGCGAGCTGAGGGATTTTCTTTATATTCTGCAAGTATAAGCATAACCCTCGGCATAACCTTTTTTATAGATACATTCCAATGTTAGGTTATAGAGAGTTATTGGATGTGCAATAACGATAAGCAGTATTTAAATTAGCCTTATTTTGACACCTACGTATGCGCATTTGGGTGTGAAAATAAGGATTCCCTTAATAAGGTTACCACGGATGTGCGTCTACACGTAGACTTTCATTGTCTACTTTACGTGTAGACAATGTAGACAATGTAGACAACGCGTCAACAATGTAAAATAATATAAATGACGTTTAATTCTAACCTCACACTTTCCTTTTCGAAAATTATTTTTATTTTATTATCGGTTTTCCTCATATTTATAATCAGTGAATGCTAATATCAAAGTGATAGGTATAAGCTACTTAGGTAGTAGTAATTTTGGATTTTTTTTTTAAATTTTCTAAAATAAGTTTATTGTTTACGTCACATGTAGACAATGTGTAGACAAATACCCACGTAAACAATTCGAATTGTCTACACGTAGACAATCAATTGTTTACGTTGACATTGTCTACAGGCACATCACTGAAGGTTACTGCTTGTCTTTATTTGTGTATGGTTAGCGCGAGGCAGTAAACTTCCCTTATTTCAATACGACTTTGACGTTTCGCTTTTCAACGATGACGTAATTTTACTTGGAGAATTTGTGTTTTGCAATAGTTTTTCATTATACTGTAGGTAACATCCAAAAATGAGTATCAGCAGAAAATCACAAACAAAAATAAAAACTTTTTGAGGTTGAAATTTATAAACATAGCTAGTGATGCCGCGAGACTCGAGACTGGTCTCGTCTCGTCTCGTCTCGTCTCGACTTTTCGAGACGAGACTGGCTTTTGGTCTCGTCTCGTGAAGTCTCGACGAGACGAGACCAGACTCGGCGAGAGTCTCGTGTAGTCTCGAGTCTCGAGATTACACATACAATTTTTCTTTCATAGCTTTATTATTGGACTATTCTGGGCTATTTGAATATCAAGTCAGTAAATTAAATATCACGGTTACTCTTTACTGTGATTTTTCACTAATTGCTTTTTCACTGTGGCAGTTTGGACTGTTATAATATAAAAATAAAAACCATAAATACAGGGTGTCCGAAAAATAGCGTAAAAGCTCTCCACGTAGTAGGGGATCCTTTGAGAAACCCTAGAAAAATAATTCAATAAAAAAATCCTCCTCCAGCATCATTCTTGGTAATATGAAGAGGTAGATGTGAAAATTCACCTTCGAATTCTCCAGGTAATTACATGGGCATTTAATTTAATTCTCTGACATATTGTCAACGGGATATTTTCAGTGTTGCCAATTTTAATAAATATTAAAATGCAAATAACTTCCTTAAGAATGCCACTAGATTTTTTTAAGTATTTTTCTGGGGTTCGTTGTAAGTTCCTCCACCACGTTGAGAAGAGTTTTTACACTATTTTTTGGACACCCTGTATAACTCGAGACCAGACGAGACCACTCGAGACGAGACGAGACTTTGGTACTCGAGACCGAGACTAAGTCACGGTCTCGTCTCGAGATGTCGAGACGAGACGAGACCAACCCTAAGTCTCGTCTAGTCTCGTCTCGCGGCACCACTAAACATAGCTATCAGCTGTCAAAATTATGAAAACAAAATAAGGTAATACTCACACCTACTGCAGTCTTCCAATAACTGTTATTTTCTTGGAAAAATAGTGCTGATGCACTAATAAAATAACGTAGATCCTTAATACTGCGAGGCAGTATTTAATAGTTCCAATAACTCTGTAATATCTAAAGGTAAAAAGGAATGTAATGTTAAATAGTTTTGATTCGTTTATAATGTTTATTTATATTGTTTAGTTTATAGGTTAGGTTTCCAAGGTTGTTTCTACTTCTGTTAGTTCTGTTTGTGCTTGCTCTTCTTTTATTCTTTGTTCTTTGTTTTCGCATTTGTCATACTGTTGCTAATAGCTGTATTCCTTTTCCGGAATAGCTCCGGGGCGGTACGCGCTTATTCCTTTCGAAAAGTGTTTGTTGCACGAGTGCTCAAGCTCCACTCAAACCATTTGAATGCATGAAAACCAGCGCATCTGTTCTTTTCAAATCGGGGTCGACTAACACCGGAGCGAGTAGCTCTAGTGTTTTAAGCTCTTGAAAGGAATACAACTATTGCTAACTTGATACTGTTGTCAAAAGAGCTTGTGATGTCATGCTTGTCATTGCCTCTCTCTCTCTCTTTCTCTCTTCCTCACCGACCCCCGACCAATTAATAGCGATTTCCATTTGTCGAACCAGTGCAAAAAAAATGTATCCTTATCTTTACATGTTACATGCTTTTAGAAAAAGATGCGGATATACTCAATGCGCACTGACTGACAAATGGAAATCGCCATAAGTGAATCTAATAAATGCTCCTCGATTTTGTTTAAGTAATTCTTCAATTATCAATCCTTAACACATCACCAAACAGTCCCAACACCTAAACATCATAAATTTTTTGCCAAACGTAGAACACTACCTATACCTTGGGACCCATCTGTCAGCGAATACAACCATTGACGCTGAAATTCAACATCGCTTGGAGTGTGCTAGCGCGGCGTTCGGGCGACTTCCAGAGAGAGTCTTCGACAATCACGATATCAGCGCTGAGACCAAACTTCGCGTCTACAATGAAGTTGTAATACCAACACATATGGCTGCGAAACATGGACCACCCACAAAATGCCAGCAGCGAGGCCTGAGAAGGATCCTTTTTTGGAACAGGCCAAAACAACTAGCATGGAAGCACCAATTTCGCTGGACAGGTCACCTTGTCCGCATGCCCGAAGCACGTATTCCACGACAGATTCTCTACAGTCAACTGAAAGAGGGGAAACGAAATCAAGGAGGTCAACAAACGAGACCGAAAAGAGGAACCGTAGGAAGGAGCGAGAGAACAGAGGAAGAAACAATGCTGCCAAAAGATAGATGTGCCAAGTCTGTTGGAGAGTGGGCGGCTGCAGAATTGGTTTATATAGCCATCAGATAACGTACAAACAACGAAAATAAGAATGATCATACTCGGTATCGAGTGATTGCCTCTATGATGATGCTACTGACAACAAAATGACAGGTGTAATACACATATACACTGATGGATTCAAAAAACAGGCTGGAGCTGCCGAGTATACCTACTCTAAAGAGCTTAAACCGAACCTCACTAAATCCATGCCAAATGTCCTCCAAACGGAACTATCGCTGCAGTTTGCCTTTGACCTTCTGCTTTTGCTTCCTCGTGTTGCCTTTTTTTACTGCCGCTTTTCCATACATTATGCGCTTTTCTTTTTCTTTTCATATAAGGTCTTGAATTTTAGTATCGTTTTCATCAAACCTGTCTTAATGTTTCTTTTGTATATAGCCGACCGTTTTTTCCAAGGCAAAATGTTCTTGCGGTCTTCAGTATTTTCCAGTGCTCATCAATGCTTCCCAGGTATTCTAACAGAAGTTTCTGGCTTAGAGAGGCTTGACAGTTTATCCCATGATCGTCTTGAAGGCGTTCTGTGTTAAATTTTCGTTTGACCTGCTTTTTTTACATTTACCTATACGCTTTGGTAGGATGCTCAAGTTCAGTCTGGCTCGTATCAGTCGATGGTCAGTCCAGTAGTCTGCATTTGACCCAGAAAGGTGTTGTGGTGGGCCAGAAATAAAAGACTTAATAAGTCATACGTATATGCATAATTGCCATAATTTATTATACAACCAATTATATATGTTTGCTAAAAACTGAATTGCTATAAGTTCATTATCGTTAAACAATAACTAAAATAAAGGATCTGTCGAAGTCTGGAAATCAGAAACTCGGTGGGTCGAAACGAACGCACAAAGCAAATCCAGTTAGACCAAACGAGAAGAGCCAAAATAAGCAACGGAAGGCAAGGCAATCTAATCCAATGGGAAAAGTGCTGAACGTCACTGTAATCGCTTGTCCACCACCATTTAGTATCTAATAAGTCAGTAAAGTTGTGCTTTCTCTTTAAGTTATTTTCTTAATTTGGCCTGGGAAACTTTCAACGGCCGAAAAGTAATTTTATCGGTGGATTTGAGGAAAAGTTTTTGAAAACAAATGTACAAGAACTATAATAGAAAGAATAGCTAAATTTAAAAATTTGTTACTATAAATTCAATAGAGACCTTTATGGTGGCTTTGATTTATTTTTACTACCAATGGTCCACGTAGTAACTCAAAAAAAAAATGATTGAGGTCCGAGTCATTCTCTACCTGTTCCATTCATTCATTCGTACTATCGCAAAAATCACTAAAACCACACAAAATAAGCAGTTATTTACTTTATCCGGAGACCCTTGAAATTATGGGTTTGTTCTTTTGCCATACAAATTGCCCATGTTTATTGTCACATCAAGAAAACAGACTTGGTAAAAGGTTTGCCGCAGATTACGCGACGGCCAACCCTTAATTGACAAAAAAAAAGTCATTATTTGCTTGTTTCTTTTTAAGGGAGAGGAAGTTGACATTTTTGCCGTTGAGGCTTTGAGGGTTGATAAAAAAATTCCTTTTTTTGTAGAGATTAAAAAATACCAAAAATATGCCTTAATTTATTAACTGCTCGAACATTTTTCATTTAGAAAATAACTATTGCAGATTTTGCAAAATACTTATAGCAATATTATTTCAAATGAAAATGTGTTCTTGAAAATATGTAGTAGGAAAAGAGTTAAATAGTTATTTTTGTCTCCGTTTGGTCCCGATGCAAGTTATGAAAATACGAATTTTGTAGTGATATTCTCAATAAAATCCATACAAGCAAACTTCAGGCTACTTAGCGTGGGAACAACTGAAAAAAAAAGTAATCAACTAGAAAACCTGACGACGTAATTTGCACATTCTCAAACGTATTATTTCGCACCTTATAGTTGGAGGACCGCCACTGGAGTCAGGTAAAATAGGACCTTAGCAAAGTGTCGTGTCGGCGGAAGAAGCAATCCACATCAAATTACAGGTAGCAACGGAAATAAATATTGTATTGTCTAGACAAAAAGTCGACCACCAGAGCGAAAGAATCATCACTATTTTTAAATCGGTTTTGTAAGTGCCATAAAACCCGGTCGAGATAAGATTACCAAGAGATTGACAGGAAAGCCCCATTTACGGCAGCCTCTAATGATGATCTAATTTTTAAACCTTTTTTGTTGTTGTTTTATTGTTGTCCGGGCATGTCTCAGCGTCCTTAGTCCACCTTGATGAAAGTATCTTGCTTTAAAACACTCAGTTGCTCTTCCACGTAGGTAATATTTTCAACTCTTCTGGGCCATTTTATTATTATGATCGACTATTAATGTTCAAGTATATTATATAAACAGAAGAAAAAAAGGCCTGATTGAAAAACTTGAAAGAATGGTTATGGTTGGGACAACCGACACTAGACTAATGTCAAGATACTCAACATGTTCCGCCAGCATTGGTTGAACAAATATGGCATAATAAAGATTTTTTTTTTTAATTTTTGAAAATCAATTTCTTCAAAGTGTATAATAATATATTATTCAACGATAAAAGCGTATCTCCTTTCTGTATTAATTTACCGTTTCGGACGTTAGCGATCATTATGGCAATCTTACATTGTTCATTGCAGCTTGAAACAGGCCCACTGTCGTCGTATTAATTCATGTCTTGACTTTCTTTAACCATAATGTTCAAAAATCTCTTCCGTCAATTTTCCCCTCTATTATCGGCATCAGTAATACTCCGTACCTCTGACTTTTCCTAAAAATGTGACCCTGGTATTTAATTTATCGTGTTTGAGCAATAAATTCCTTTTTTTTTTCATATTTCTTAAAGCTTCCTGATTGGTGTAGTGATCTGTCCAAGGAATACCTACGATAAAAAAAAAAACTGTTTTCACTAATTATCACAATAGGTGATTTAATGATAATTTCTCCTTGCATTATGTGTTACATATACTGGATTTCTGAGACCATACCTGTCGAACTTAGTAGGTTGTCATTTTTAAAAAGGAAGACAAGGATCGGCAGATGTTTGCCAGGATATTATCCAATCGTCTAGTCTCAACTTCCGAAGAGAAACTCCCAGAGACACAGTGTGGCTGACATGATTTTCAGTGCAAATGCAAGAGAAATCCAGAGAACAAAATCGCTCTCTATACATGGCCTTCATAGATTTAGGGAAAGCATTTGATTCAGTCAACAGAGAAGCACTTTGGAAGATATTGACAAAGGTTGGGTATCCGCAAAAGTACATCCAGATAGGTATTCCGCCTGCGGCATGATAATATGAATGCAACCGTCCTAACCAACAATGGACAAGGAGAATCTTTCCAAATAACTACAGGCGTTAAACAGGGCTGTGTTATTGCACTCACTTTATTTTCTCTTGTCGAGGGTCACCTGCCGAGGAGTGGAAATCTTGTACAGACTTAATTGCGGGTTATTCAACCTAAACAGATAACAGATTACGAGCCAAGATGAAAGTATCGATAATTGAACTTCAATATGCGGATGATAACTTCGTGATGGCCAATTCAGGGGAAGATATTCAGGCAATTATTAACAAAAGAGAGTCTTCAACAATCACGACATCAGCGCTGAAACCTAACTTCGCGTCTACAATGCAGCAACACTCACATATGGCTGCGAAAAATGGACCACTTACAGAAAAAACATAAAAAGCCTAGAAAAATACCACCAGAGCGCTGCCTAAGAAGGATCCTACGGATTGAATGGCAAGACCGACGAACGAATATTAGTGTTTTAGAGAAAACCAAAACAATTAGCATGGAAGTCATGACGAGATCAAATACCTATAATCCATAATTTTTTCAAATGAGTAGGTATAAGATTTTGAGATTGCCATGTTGAAGTAAGTAGTATCGATAATTGAAAAAACCCAAGAGTCGTTTTTTTTTTGGTAACACTCTTGACATGCACAAATATATCTACATATAGTTTTCAAAAATATGGAAGATACGTATGTAAGCGATATTCAATACCATACAGGGTGTCCTGGATAATATGAGTTACATGTGAATTTTAGAAAAGGTAAAAGATAGAGATAAACACAATAAATTAGGTGCGCAATTAAATGCCGCATCGAAATTTCAATAATTCGATTCGTTCTGAAGATATCCAAATATAAACGAAATTCTACAAAGTTATGTTGGTTGGCCTATTTGTTTTTTGTCTTTATTTGACATTTCTGCAATTGTATTATTATTGTGGATGTTTTTGGAAAAAAGCTATGCTGATGCCGATATTCGAAATCGAATTCATTTTTAAGACAAACTAACTCCTTTATACAGTAACCTCTTCTGCCACATTTATATTATTATCATTGGGACTCAAACTAAATAACACAGCGGTTGTAAAGCTAGCAATAATCTATGCGTCTTTGATACGATGGACAAAGACACAACAGGACAGAGCCAGAATGAGACTCGGCAGGGTGTAAAAATTTTCCTTTCTGGGCATTACAGGGTGCATGAAAAGCACACCAACAGTAGTTGTGAAAGTCCTACTAGACCTACCTCCGCTACACATTATGATTCAGCCGGAAGCTAGGATGGGCCTCCACAAACAACGAAACAACCTGAGCAAACTAAGTCAGATCAAGCCACACACAAATAAGGGAAGCCATAAATCTAACAGTATTCGACATGATTACTGACTATGCAGTTCCGAAATACTCACCCGACATCATCTTTTCAAGTCTTAATTAGTTAAAAAGAGGAATGAGAAAACCAACGTGCACTCTCCAATCTCAAAGGCCAGATCTGGTACTCGGACGGGTCAAAGACTGAGAATGGCACAGGCACAGGAATCTACAGTCAAGAAGGAAGATGCGAGACCTTCTTCTCTCTAGGGTCATATACATCTGTTTTCCAGGGAGAGGTATCTGCAATACTACAATTCGCAAGAATCAACAATATGAGGGCCTGCAAAGACAAGAGACTCACTTCACTCACAGAAAGTCAGGCAGCACTGGGGGCATTGAAGAACCCTAAGGCAAACTCTGCACTGATAATAGCATGCCGAGAAGAACTCAACAACTTGGCGGACCAAAATAACGTCACATTGATGTGGGTGCTAGGATACCTCAATATCCCGGGAAGGCTGACGAACTTGCACACAGGGGGTCATCCACAGAATGCCTTGGTCCCAAACCAGCTCTCGGAGTGCCGAAAAGCATAGTAAGAAAGGAGCTGAAGGAATAGATCAAAACAAAACATGCTCGATACTGGAAGCAAATACTCAAGCATGCACATGGGAAAATGTTTATACGTGAGACATGCAGCAAAAGAGTAAAAAGACTGCTACAACTAAGCGAGAATCAACTCAAAGTAGCAACCGGCTTTTTTACTGGGCATGCCCCAGCAAAGAAGCACCTGCAAACAATGGGCTTGTACAACGGAGACACGAGTTGCATACTATGCGGAACAGAGACCGAAACAGCCCAACATATTATATCAGAATACGATGCATTAATTCGCAGAAGACAAAATATATTTGGGGAAGATGAACTAGATCCAGACACATACGGCAAACATCCAACAGCACTACTTCGCCTACTGCAGGGAACCAGGGTTTTGGAATGGGTGCAGTAAGCAGTAAGATTCAGCAAAATAAGCCTCCGATTGCAGCGCTACTTCGAGTTTAATCAGACGACTTCCCCACTAAAAAAAAAAAAAGATGTTTTGTATAAATATCGCAAAAGTAACGACCAAATATTATTAAAAGTGATTTTTCAGACACTAAAATCCTTATTTCTGTGAGGGGAAGTTACCCAATTACACCCAAGTTACATTAGTTATATGGGTTATATGAAACTTTGGCGCCCTCTGGAGGCTAAACTATCAACCGCACGAGGTTCAGTCAATGATGACTTTTAATCAGAGTTCAAAAAACTACAACATATTCAAATTTCAGAAAAATCTGTCGGGGATCCATTTTCTATAAGAGAAGTGCCTCGTCCTTTACAGATACAAGTGTAAATTCACAGATACAACTGTAAATTTACAGATAGGAGAGTAAATTATATTACAAAAAAAGCAGCTCAGCGCCGTCGTATCATAGCATTTCAACACTTCTTAACAAACCAAAAAATGCTCTTGGTGTTATGCCACTGGAATACATCCCACGTAGCAACTTGGATTTGTTCATTGAGCCGTTTAATTGCATAGTGTAATTGATAAATTCAGTTTAAATTACGTAATGCCAAAGTAGCAAATTTTTTCTGCACACAACTGAAGGCAATACCGTTCAATGAGTACTTCAATCCTTTCTCGGGCGCAAGAAATTCCACTTTATGCAACAGTAAGAGAAAAAATAACCATTCTCATGAGAAAACCCGAAAAAGTCCCTTTTTTGGGGATAAATATATCTAACCCTTTTCTGAAAATTCGATAATTTGAGTTATAGCCAACTTTCGAAAAATTTGAGAAATGCCTTTTTCTAGGATAGTCCAAAGATCAAAAAGATGCATAGAAAAATTTCCAAGATCAAAAATTGAGGATCTGACGTCTTAGCCCCAAAGTGCCTGTACGTGTTCTCAAAGAGTTGGTGAAGAATCTTCCGAATATCGCAACTCGATATCTCTTCCCGTTCCGAAAATATCGAGATTTGAATTTGGGTAAAATTTTTCATGTTTGCTAGTTTAGGTAGAGTCTATTTCAAATTTTTTCTAATGCTTCTAAAATATTTCATAATACGTTTGTTCCTGCTTTCCTTGCAAACAGGCCATTCATTTTTTACCTAAACTTCATTGAAAAAAATTAAATTACAGCCAAGTGTTTTAATGAGCATATATTAAAATAATTCATACTAATCAAGCATAAAACCTGTCGGTTTTAATATTGACATGTTTTTTTTTTTCGGGTGATCTGCGTGCACTTAATTTCAAAATTACTGTAAATCTTGAATCGTTTCCTTCGTGTACTATGGCATTTGGATTTATCAGTTTCGAAAAAAAAAAAAAAATTAAGAGGTAGTAGGTGAATTTGATTTAATAATCTTTAGTCACGATCTAATAAGGTGCAGGTGCCCTAACGAATATTATTATGGTGTTATTATGTGGTAGACTAACTAACTATTTAGTTTTTTTTCTTACGAAATTTGATGTAGTAACTGTTATATAAATCTTAAAAACATATAATTATGAAAATGCGACTTCCAATTTTTAATGGGCTCTTTCAGTAAAATTTAAATACGTAATTTAAGCATAAAATCTCAAATGAGAAACTATTTTAGGTCTATTTGCAAAAAAAAATATATATAGGTATCTACGAGCCTAAATAAGTTTTCTTCCAAAATGGAAAAATGTAAAATTCTTATAACGCATCAGACGATGACGTATTAGCGGCATTAGCATCTTCTACCAATCAAATTTAAGAAGACACTCTATCAGCGAAGCAGCACGAACAGCTGTTCCGGTGGCCGGTGACTGACTGCGCTGTTGCCAATTGTGACTAAATGTAGTGCGTCGTGAGAAAAAAAGTTAAAACTGATAACAAAAAATAAATTTAAATTGTGAATGATAATAACTCAAAAAAAAATTTACAAATTCTTGAATGGTATTAAATTGAATTGGTAGTAAGCCTAAATTTTATAACAAATTTTCAGTGCTGACAATGAGTGGCAACACTGTCAAAATACAAGTTGTGACGTAGTGCTGTTAGATTCCGTGTTTTTATTTAGAGTTTTCTTTGTTATTTATTTTCTTAACAAGGACTCCAAGTTTTTCAAAACTAATGGCGCAGAAAATTATATTTTTAGTTGCTTTATCCAATTATGCCAATTTTAGAAATTACGAAATTACTGAAAGAGCCAATTTTTATTGTTATAAGCTTTATTATTTGTAATTCCTTTTCAGTCATATATTTATTTGAGAGATTTTTTATGGGCTGTGTACACTTTGGAAGTTTGTTGTATTGAAGTGCAATTTCAATTATGCAAAGCGCTTTCGACCTGAAAAAGTAAGGAACAAATTTGTAATGATGCAAACACAAACGAATTTGCTTGGAGCGATGAGTATTTTTAGCTCATTCAAAAATTCTTGATTCCGAAATATCCGCACCATCATCTATAAGAATCCTTTTTCAAATATCTGCAAAAATGTATGAGTCCTTCAATAAAACTTAAATTGATTTGATGAATACTTCATCATTCAAATTTTTTTTGATCCTTCGATGTACTTGCTTGACAACAGTAAGTAAACATTTCCTTACTCCATTTCGCTCTATTTACTGCCATATTTATTCACCACCCTCATTAAATGAATCTCCCAAGGGAACAAATTGCATGATGCCATACCATGCACCTTCCTGGCCAATCAAACAAAGTAGTAATAGTGGCTCATTTTTTTTTATTTTTCAATACAACATTTTCTTGTGTGCTTACAATAATAACTTATATCTACAATTCAAATCACACTACTTTTCCGTAATTATTTACAGCTCGGAAATTAGTTGGTTGTTTGAAGTACGGTTTCTCGTCACGGAACGATATATTATATAGTTTCTTTGTATTTTTATAATTAACAATCCTATTTACAATTACGTGGGCGTTTTTAACTATATTTTTTCTTGTTGTTGATAATGCAGGATTTTAAGTGGAACATTACAAAAATTGGCTCAAAATATTCTTTTTAAGCTACACCAACAAAATGTCTATTGCACAATTTACTTGATGATTTATAATAGTTTAAAACATTGTACAATTTTTGCTTACAAAAAAAACAAAGTTTTGACTCTGTTCAGTTAACAAAAAATAATCACTGTGTGTTTGACATACACATCCCTATACATAGAACCAATAATAATACAGGACCTTAACTAAAAACAGAACGGATCTCTATAAACAACTGATTATTTTTTAAAGCGGCATAATTCTGTACATAGTGCGATCATTCTATAATCACTTTATTCAGAAAGTCAAACACAAATATCCTCGTCTGAGGTCTGAGAAAAATTATAGAGATCTAAAATGGGCACTTTCACTAGGTTTATGGCCAAATGAATTCAACACATCGATTCAGCCAAAGCAGGCTGAGGTGCACTATAAGGACCTGCCCAAGGTTGTAAATTTTGTAAAGCACTTAAAGCTGTATCTGTAGGAGGTGCAGCTGATGAAGGTCCTTCGGTCATGTATCCTTTACTCAATGCTTCTGCCTGGAGCGAAAGCATTAGTCTGTTAGCTGCTTGTCGTTCAGCTTCGCGTTCTTCAGCTGTTTGTCGCCTGAAACAAAACAAAAATACCTTTAGTTTTTGGCTTGAAGAGATATTGAAAAAGCCATTAATTAACCAACTAACATTACATGTTGGTATATCGGCCATTGTTAAGTGGTCTTCACTTAAGGACAAAAAGAGAAATGCGGAAACGGAAATTCATGCACGAGGCACCTAATTGGTATTTCGCGTCTAACAAATTGATACACGAAGAGGACAAAAAGAGCTTAATATCTTTATTGTTCATTCGTGCTGTAGCGGTTAGGTATGTAGCGTTAAGTGATTTTGATTTGCCAGTAACGTAACTAATTTATTTTTACATAATCTTTTATTTTATTGTAAAAATTTAATCTATTTTCTAAATGATGTTGGTATTGGGTAATCGGTGTTTTTATACTTATTTATTTACTTATTTATTTATTGAGCGTGGTACACTACAGAGTTAAACTCCAAATGGTACATTTAAAATATTGATAACAATAAAAAGTTGTACATAAAACAAAAATTAAAATTAAACCTAAAACTTCGTCAATGTTAAAACTGTATAAGCTATCACAAACAATGAGAACAATGAACACAAAGCATAGAGAACAGCGAAATAAAATAAATTAAAAACCAAAATGAATGTCTACAACAAACGTCTCAGCGTGTGGAGACTAGCTGAGAACAAGTCGATTGCTGCGTAGTGGTCATTGTAGCTGCTCATCGTGCGGTCAACAAATGCACCCCAGCCATAATTTGTTCGGTGAGGGGCCACAAAAAAGAGCTGGGTTTGCCCGTTTTATCGAATTGGCACACGAAAACTGATTTCGGAAAGCAGAGGACTACAGGTTATTATCCTCGGACAAGCTTATAAAGAAACAGTAGCAGCTGATTATTCCAATGATTTCAGGCCACATAGGAGGAGCCTAATGCTGTGGTCGAAGTTTTCATAGGAAAAGTGATGTTTGTACAGGAGATATTTAGCAAATTTGGCCTGAACTCTTTCAATCCGTTGTTTGTGACAGTTGTAAAAAGGAGACCAGATCACGCTGCAGTATTCAAGGATGCTGCGCACCAGACAGTTGTTAAGAGTATGAAGCACCTGGGTATCATGTAGATGCTTTGTGTTAAGCTTCACAAAGCCCAGCATCCTGAATCCTCTGTTTACAATATTTTCAATGCGGTTCTCAAAAGTTAAATTACTGTCAAAGATCACTCCTAAATCATTGTAAACGCTAACATGTTCGATTATCTGGTTTTCGATATTGTAGCAAAAAGGCTGGACAGTCCGGTTCTTGAAAAACTGCATTGACTTACACTTCTTGACGTTCAATTTCAAAAAATTGTTCCTGCACTATGCAACAAGCCGGTCCAAATCCGCTTGACATGTGGACCCGTTTTCGAAAAAAAATTGAGGTCATCGGTGTACAGAAGAAACTGAGCATTGTTGAAGCAGCTGGCCACATCATTGACGAACAAGAGGAATAGTATTGAACCTATGTGTGACCCCTGGGGAACACCGGAGAGGACTTTAATTTCCCGGGATGCTGCCCCACCCACAGTACAATACTGCCTGCGCTCGCTAAGGTACGACTCAATCCAGCACCTCATAGAGCCTGAAATGCCCATCCTGGAGAGCTTCATAAGGAGCAGCTGATGACAGACCCTACGACGTTGACTCTGTGACCAGCCTCCAGTGATTGGACCAGGTAGTTTTGATAAACGGCCAGGCTTGTTGCTGTAGATCGACGCTGGTAAAAACCATGCGACTCGTCCATTGTGGTACTTATATGTTTCGAAGGTCTTCTCTGAAATGATGGCCTCTAGTAGTTTGGGGATAGCTGATAATAGGGAAATTCCTCTGTAGTTGCGAACGTCTTTCCTGTCGCCAGATTTGAAAATTGGAAAATTGTTGATTTTTCCCAGCACTCGGCAAGTAACCCTGATTGAAAGATCTTTGAAATAATTTGCACAGAGGTTTTGAATTGGAACGGTGACATTTTTGAAACAGCAGGACCTGGACTTTTGGAGCTGTCCAATTGCTTTAGCTTTGATTCGATATTATTTTCCAGGAAGCCATAGGAGGATAGCGTAGAGACAAAGGGTATGTTGAAATCTTCCTGGATCGGCGCTCCTTTGTAGTCTGTGTAGCAAGATTGAAAGTTGGCGGCAAAAGCATCGGAAATGGCCTGATTGTCAGCAAAAACTTGCCCATTATGTTCGAGCGTAGCCGGAATGCCTGAGTCCTTTCTTAGGGAGTTGACGTAGGACCAAAGCTTGATATTTGTAGGTAGTACATGCTCCATGTTCGATATAAATAGCAATAGCAAAGATCTATTTGATATTTCACTTCTCTTTGCAGGTTTGAATAAATCGTATCATCGTAAGGATTCCTGGATGAGTATTTGTATTTTTCGTAGTACTTGTTTTTGGAACTAATAAGTTTTTTTAGTGGAGTACTATACCACGTCGGATACCTATTATCTGCGACGGCTCGTTTAGGCACAAATCTATAAAGGGCAGAATAAACAATGCGATAGAAATTTTCCACTATCTCATCAAGGTTCGAAGGTTCGTTGATGAAATACCAATCCATATCGGAAAAGTGAGAATTGAGAGCGTTGCAGTCAGTTGTATGAAAATTGAATGCCATGATTCCAGAACAGTTATCTCTCACTGTCTCCGTCACACTGGTGTCAAAGGTAAACTCGAGGGCCGGATAGTAAGGATCGCCCTTGACCAAAGCATGGTTGCTTTGTTCAACGGAGTAAGTTTCTATGTGGTCCAAGATCCTACCCAGAAAATTTTTAACATGATTGACCTGTTGCAACTCTAAGTAATACATTGACTCAATGAAGGTTTTTTCACCTGAGGTTCTCGATTGTGCTGGGACCAGGAAGCATTCCTCAAGACACCATTCTATATGAGGAAGGTTGAAGTCCCCAACTATCAAAAACGCTGCTCTGTGATACCTGTTTCGAAGTACCTCAACCCTGTAGAGTTTGGGGCAATGTGGTCGCAACCAACCACAACATCATATCCACGGAGAGCAATGTGCACCCAAACATCTTCGAAGTTGCCCTCTTCGAAGATGTATGGGTTGCAGGTGAATTAATTGCGGATGCATTGAGATCTGAAGATACCGCAACCAAGGATCTCCCACCACGTCGAAGACCAAGCATATCATAGTCTCGGTCATGACGAAACACTGTGTGGCCATTCCGAAAAATATTCTGCGTTAGGATGACCTAGATACAGCCATGTCTCCATAAGTGAAATGACGTCATAGTTCCAGGCCTCAACACCGTGTGAGAATTCCCCAGATTTCGTCCTCAAACTCCTGACGTTTTCGTGAAATAACGTGTCTTTTTTTGTTTGTTGGTGTCGATTGGACCTCACAGCATTTTTTTGGACTTCGCTTGGATTAACAGGCACGCATTCAAGGCTGTCGTAGAGTATCTATGTTTTTCAAAATAAATATATAGATAGAAAATAAATATATCTACACCTTTTTTCATTTGCAACAACCACAATTAGGAATGATTTTCCATTTAAAATTTAATAACAGAAATATATACAAAGATTATTTCAGAGTGAAATTCAGCCGCATAGGATAAACCTATTGAACCCCAAAGACACTTCGAGTAGGATGAGAAAGGAAACAGGGATGTTGTTTGACACCCTCTTTGAAGTGCCGCAAGTTTTAGTTTTCAGAGGAAAGTTTGCCAGGCAACAAATTCCAGACAAGAATCAGATTCGACCGTTACTATTTGTAACGGTTCCTCTATTAAATGCCAAGAATTCAAAATTAGAATATGAAAATATCAGTGAGGCGAATAATTTGACAATAACGCGAACAAAGAAGTAAATTGGAAATAAAATGAGTGAGCTCTATAACATGAGAAAAGTTACAAAAAAAATCATCAAATAAATTATACAGGGAGGGCTAAATATTGAAGCAAACGATAGGCCGAAAGTAGAATAGAGGCATGTATCTATAAAAAGTTGAAGATAGACGACATAAATATTGACCAAAATAGGGACAGCAGAGACGAAAAAATGCCTAATAGAAGTTAAGTAAAAAAAAAGATAAGATAATTATTAAAAGTAAAAGTTCCCTAAAATGGAGATTTCAAGCAACAATAGTAAATTGAGCGGAGGAATGGGTTGCAATTTCAATACAAAACAGATTTTTTAATAGAAAGAACACTAAAAGAAAACAGGTGAATGTAACTCAGGGTAAATGTAAAACAGAATGACTATATCGATGAAATTGTTCACACTGGCATTAGAGGATATCTCCAAATCACTAACCTAGAAAATCTCTGACATCGACATAGAAGGGCGACGATTGAAGCGCCTCGAATATTATGCTGAAGATGTAGATCTTATAACAAACAACCAACGAAGTGCAAAGATAGGTCTGAAAATAAATATAAAAAACAAACAGAACAGAGGAGTCAAATTAGCTTGAGCACCATAACCGAAAACTGAGAGAAGTGTAAGTTTATGAATTATTAGCAGTTGATGCTAAGTTTAAACACTTGTGTTTTCGTTAATAATTTCCGAGTTTTATATTCCGCCACACTGTTAAGTAGATATTTTTTGACTCTTTCTTTCAAAACTCTCGAATGTGTAATCCCTGGTACTGATCTATATTGTTGTAACACGTTGCCAGTAAATTTGCTTCCAAGCTAGTTTTGTCTTGGAAACCAAAACGCCTAAGTAAGAATCTATGCGTCAACTTGCTATTAAGCTAGAATGAAAAATGCATAATTTTGATTGAAATTTCTATTAGGTGACTGCACCCATGAGTATTTCTTTGTTTCAATAACAACTAATTGTCCCTTGGCTTTTAAGTAGATTTGTCAGCTTTGTCTGCGTTTCACTCATGGTTAACAGAGCACAAACCAGTGTTGTTATTGTGATTTATTTAGGAATTTAAAAGCATTTTGCGGGAATCCTGACACTATTTACTCGTAGTTGCCCAAGAAACAATGCTGTTGTATAATTTAAATTAATTGAAACGCTATTGGGTGTAGTTGAACATCGTAATGCTATTAACGGTTGCACATTCTTGGGTTAATTTTATAATACTGAATTTGTTAATTTACGTTCGAGATTTATGTTTCGTTTAATTGATAGTGATTGTCATTTTTTTTTCATTTTTCCTTGTTAACATTAGTAACCGTATCTTTAAAATATTTCTGTAGAAACAAATGATAATGTAATACCATCCAAAAATTGCTTTAGATGTAGAAATAACGCTTGGTGCATCTTAACCTGTACTGTGTCCCAAAGACTACCCAGAAAGCGATAAGACGACCGTCTTTCAACTTGTTGTTAATGGCCAAAGATTCGGATATAAAAGATTAGTCAAAATAAGTGTAGGGATAAAGTGGCTTTAAAATCCGACATCTTTTTTTGATGTCGATTAAAACCGTAGTTGTGTCAAGTAGTTCTTCTAAACAAACAGCCTCCACTTTTAATTACCTGTTCGGTAATGGACGTACCGTGTTAAACAGCTAACTGGCGCCGACCAGTGACAGTTGACAGTCGCCCCACATTGCGACAACAAGATTTAAATCGAACCAGTTCGAGAACTTCTTTTATTTTATCCTTTTAGGTTGGTATTATGTATATTAGTTGTGTCGCTATCGAGTACAACGCGATATCTTTAATTTTAATTTAAAGGAATCTTTTAATAGGTTTAATGGTATTAATGTTGAGCGTAATTAGGTATGCCTTGTTAAGTGGAACTTCTGGTTTTTTTTTTGGACAAGATTGTTTCAGCGAATTTTAAAACAGATTATTATCAAGAATTTTTATAGTATATAGGCAATTTTTAAAGTAATTTATCAGGATTTAGCTTAAAAGCCCGTCAAACATATCACACAATAAAAATCCAACTGGTTTTACGGTGTTGAAAGTAACCGTTAATATTTAACGTACTAAACACTAGACCTGTGTCAGTCTACATTATTCAACGTATCGCTTCTGTCGGCTCCTAAATTATTCAGGGGCTTTTAGGGTGTCAAATTGGCAATCTCGCCGCCAATCCAATCGCTCTCGCTCCAGAACATCGCCGGACACTGGCCGTAATAGTCCAGAGAATAGTGTACAAGTGTCCCTTGTTTTGGATTTGTTTAAATCCCACTCTATAAAAGAAAATTTTCGCTCTGTGCGGAAATGCCGAATATCAACCCGCATAAATGGATTGTTTGAATAATGGATAAAGGAGAAAGATGTGGAAAACGGGGTGATGGGTTAGAGCTGATATTATATCCACAAGCGCTTTAAAATATGTACTTCCTTTGAAATGGCGCAGCAATTTCTAGAAAAACTTTAATTTGGGAGCCCGATCAACTCCATATATGTAGCTTGTAGTTAGTTTGTTTTTCCAACGTTCTTCTAATAGCCAAGTTACCCAGTGCAAATTTAAAGGACTTGAACATTACGTCGAACAACGAATCGAACAGCAAACAGAACGACCTTGTTCGATTTCAACAATTTGAACCAGGAACCCGGAATGAAATGAAATATCGGTTCCGTTCCACAGCGTCATGACAAATATCGGTTCCGTTACGGTTCCGGTTCTAAGAGAAATATTGCGATCCGGTTCGGACCAATAATTTCGGTTTCAACGGTTCAAATCGGTATAGTTTTTTACAAATACTTTAATAATAATTATTATCGATAATAATACATTTTTGTGTTCTCGGTCAATTAATTATACTTTGTATTTTTTAAATTTGCCCTTGCGTCATCAATGACACCACGCATATTCTTATGAGGTTCACTAGTGACTAGTTGCCGTATTATGACACACGGAAAAGTTGAAAAATATAAACTGTAAGTGGTGTTTTATTATTAAAATAAATAAAAATTTTAAGCCCTCCCACCACGCCAAATTACCAGTGATGACGTAGGCAGCGTGTCGTTTCTTGACATAGGATGTTTGCACCACGTACAGGTTATGATTACGCTGAATTTCACTCTATGCATATTTATTTTTGGTATATTATTCAACATTCTCAAAAACCCCTTGTTTGATCCCGTTTGCATCTTCCTCTCTGCCTTTTATGTTAATCAAAATTAAATAATATTTTCATATAATATACATCATGAATGTATATTCTTAACTACGACCGCTGACGCAAAACGCTAAAGACACCGTTGATGACGTCGATAACGGTGCAACACCACATGAACTTGATTCCAAAATCGAAGCCGATGAGTAATATCCTTGGTGTAGCCTAGCAGAGACATAGCGTATTTCATTGGTAGAGCAAGTGCAACACTGGTCCAATATTCGTGATCCATTGGCAGAGTCGTGCTGCACTTTTGTATTTCATTGGAAGAGCAATGCACCGAGTTTTGCACCGAGTGCTGCTAGTGCGCCACCGGCTAAAAAGCTCGTGTCGCACTCAGTATTTTTGACATTGAGGTTATTGGTGGTTGATGATTTTTCATGAAAAAACAGTCCTAAATAGTATTTTTTTATTGTGTTTTTTATATTTGTCTGCGAATCTACTACCAAAATTGTCAAAAATCGCTTGTTGAAGGCAATGGCCTTGATGGAAAGTAGCAGCAGCAGTGAAACCAGTGAATATGAAGAATATTTAGGGCTTCTAGCAGAGAGGCAAGAACTTTTTTTAACATTAAATTATAATAATTATTTATAATAAGCATAAGTATAATTTTTTTAATGAAATTCTATATTTGAGGTTTGACGTAGGTATATGGGAAGGTGCAGTACGATGATGTTTCATTGGGACTGCATGAGAGCAGTTTTTTCAAAGTGTCAGTGCAAAACTAGTGCTGCACTTGCTCGACCAATGAAATACGCTATCAGAAATGCGCGCTTTCCAATGTTCTGTTTTTTTAGAGTGTCAAAGGACCCTGCCCAAATTATACGGAAATTGTGTTTATGTCAGAATTGGCTGGATTTTGTAAATAATATAAATCCCACCTTTCTGATTAAAAGTTACCATTGCACCATTCCTGAAAAATGATTCCTCTTTGAGAAAATTAATTTCATAGATATCAAGTAAAACGCTTGGACATTGTAATGGAGGCTCAGGCTCAATGTAGCACGATTAGGTGTAGAATAGGTAAGCTTGTGGCAAAGTGATGTGTTACGTGGAGTCATTTTTCAGGATTCGTGCAATGTTAACTTTTAATCAGAAAGGCGTCATCTACATTATATACAAAGATCAGCCAATTCTGACATAAACACAATTTCCGTATACTTTGGGCAGGGTCCTTTATTACGATACCATCAAACAGCAAACAGCCTAATTGATGAACTCCGGAAACCGAAAATTGCCGGTAAGAACCGATTAATTTATATCGGTTCCGGTTCTGCTATAAAATATGGGTTCCGGTTCAAAAAGAAGCGATTCCGTTCCGGTTTTCAGTTCACTATCGTTCCGGTCTGGGTCCCTGATCTGAACCACAAACGAAACGTTCATGCCGTCCCCAAAATTGTTTTCTGTAATTATTTTTTTCCTGACCCGTCTAAACCTGAGAACGCGCGCATTTCCTTTGATGTCGGAGAAAGAACAGACAAGTGATGAGAGCGCCGCAAACCGTTCGCCGAACGGCCAGGAATTGCGAACCGGTTCGCAAACGCATTCGTAACCCCGTCCAAATTAGTGTTTCGATTGCTGTTCGGTTCGTTGTTCTGTTTGTTGTTCGGCGTAATGTTCAGCTCTGTACGAAGCTTAAGAAAGTGTACCTCAACTTTGTTCCAATCCATGAAAGTTCAATAATTACCAAACACAAAAATTTTGATGATGTTACTATTTTAGATCTTAAGCATTAGTAGTTTGTTATTGCGATAATATGATATCGACCAAAAATTCACAATTTTAATCTTTCATTCTTTAAAAGGTGATCGCACTTTTCCTCGCACCAAGATCCCGAGCCAAGGCAGCCAAAACAGCGGATGCTTGCGCGCTAATTATTAATTGCAGAAGGCTAATTAAAATTGTTGGGATTCTGTTTATCCGTTCCGCGCTCCCCAAATAAGGGTACTAATTACCGTTGCGCCCGCGTAGTTTAATTACGGCGTTAATTAATTATGAAAGCTCCATCGTATCAACACCTAACGCTATTTAGATAATGCCTGGTGCTATTCCGACGCCGCCGCCGACGCCAAGGCAAAACTGGCAATGTTCGTTTATTATTCCCCAATTTTCGGGCATTTCCTAATTTGTTTTCCGCGCAAAATTAGTTGGCAGCGGTAAATTTATGACGTCGAAAAGTTCTCGAAACTTTGCCGGGAAAATTAACGACGCCGCCCCACCGACAAATATGAAACACAAAATGACTTTACCGCTTAGCAATGAAAATAAATTACCAGGAAAGGGTTGCAAATTAGATAAAACAACAATTCGCTGTCAAACGTTCAGCATTTTGTTGGTCCGTTTTGAGCCAGTTTTGTTCAATTAATGGAAATTTGGTTCAAATTTTAATTACTAAAGGATTTAACGATGAAAAATTATTGTACCTAATAAACCTATTAAAGAACAATTCTGTAAATGGCTGCGTTCACCAGATCCAAAACGGGTTGGAAACAGTTTACAAATACCAACAGAATACGTTGGGTAAACTCTTGGTTCTGCTGAACGATTCAACAATCAAGTGATAGAACGTCACCCTCTGAATGTCATGTCACCACGCAAAACACAAACATCGATTAAAGGCGATTAACCGGTCGGTCATAGTTGACAGATAACCAATGAAGCAAACGTCATTTGCATTGTTTATCTGTCAAAATAACCGACTGGTTAATCGCCGTTAATTGACTAAAGTGTTGAATTAAAATCACTCTTAAATTATGCTTGCAAAAATGGCGACCGTATGCAAAACATGTTTGGTTTCAACGCAAATTCAACATAGCGTTCAGCAGAACAATCGCAAAGCGTTTACCAACGTTTGTATCTTGTGAACGCGCGAAATAATTGCGAAGCTGCTCCGGAGTAACTCAAGTGGGTCACTGGAAAGCACCTCTGTGATCTTGTTATGTCAAAGTTACGACGGACAGTCGAGCTACTAAGTTGTATGTCAGACTTGAAAACCTATAAATCTAGACTCTATAGACCAGCTTATGCATGACGAGATTTTTATACATTTGCGAGACTCTCGTACGAGACGCGATACGAGACTAGACTCGAGCCTTCTTATTTCATCGGCGAGACGACACAAGATTTTATGAAAGTCTCGTCGCGTTGGTCTCCTGGGAATCACTATCTTAATACAACCTATTGCATTCTTCTTAGATACTTCATCTATATGTACCTATTTGAAGTTTGAAGTTTGCTTCTGTAAAAATATTAAAAGCTGAATTAAACTTTGCAAACTTATAGATGAAAAAGAACCAAAGAACGCTCCTGCAGAAGAGAAACTTGAAAATAGTTCATAGCTTTAACATAGGTAATCATTCCTATATAGTTTCGCTTATGAATCAATAAAACTAAAAAAAGTTTTTCCCTAAATTCATTAATTTAAATTATCCTTTATATCCAACATCTACGACTCTCATGTTAATAAAACTTAACCGAATTTTCGATACGAGATTGCATGTTAATGGGAAAAAGTCCGACAGAAAACAGACTTGCGGGGGAAACAACAAAATAAAGGGAAAATAAAAGTTCCAAATTCGATTAGTGTCTCTTTAGTTTGGGGGAACAAAATGGTTGACGTCGTATCAGACACAAACAGTGCTTGTCAATTATAGTAAACATTTTATCGTTCAGTCCAGAGATTAAAATCGTATATTCTAAATCTTTCGATCTTCCATCAACACACCGCTCTATTTTCTGTATGTCAAGTCAAAACGGTAATATTTGACGAGGGATGCGAATATATACATTTCCGCACTTTAAAATGCCGCCGGTTCCCTAACTTCTGTCAACCTAAGTTTAAAACCTTTTAATAATTTCACAGCTCCGCAGAACCTATCATTTAAAGTCTTATTTATTATTGAGGATATAAGAGAACCGGGAGGGGTTAAAGTTTCATTGTTTGTTTCGCAATCGACTGAAACTACATAATTGCTTGTTGGTATACGGTATGTCGTATTTGAAAAATAAAGAAAATAGGCCTCTCAGATTGAACTCGTAAGAAGCCATTATCGATTTTGTATCGTAAGATGGAAATAACTGATTATAACTTACCTCCATTTCGTTCTTCTATTTTGGAACCACGTCTTCACTTGAGCGTCGGTCATTTTTAATGTTTTCGCTAAGGACGCTCGTTCCGCTGACGCAAGGTACTTTTGTTTGTGAAACCTTTTCTCGAGTTCCGCTATTTGAAGTCTCGTAAATGACGTTCTGGGCTTCTTTCGTTTTGGCGGCGTTCTGTTTTGATACGGGTGGCCGATCCGTCTGGTCATTGGGAACGTCGCTGAAAAAGAACCGAATTTGTTGACTATTATATTGTTTTCGCAGCTAGATTCAATAGGAATTGACACTGAAGGCAATAACGAGCAACTTTATTAGTAATGACGAGGAAAAACAATCTACAAACTCAAAATTGTTGTAGGTATTCATCAGTTCTTCAACTGAAATAGTTGCACAAAATGGATTTCCTAAAAAGATACACTAGAAAATACTTCAACTCATAAAAAATGCATTCTACGATTGTCTTAGTTTTAAAATCTGTTCATTAGTGGGAAGAAATCCAGTAACCTTCATCCGATTCGGAACCGAACTATAAATTTCAGGAATCAAAGATGTCGATTTTGTCAAATCAGAATCAGAAATCTGTACACCGATGTGAAGATAGCCAATGGTTGTTCAAAAATTAATGTTCAATATGCTAAAAGTATGTGATAAAGAAGCCAACGGTGCCTACTTTCTTTCATTTTTTTATTTAGGATTTTTATTTGAATTTTCTATTTTTTGTATTAGATTATTTGTACACATTTATATTTTATTCACAGTCAGTTGTTCCTTGTATTCTTGCAACTACTCCATTGTCGCTTGTTGATTAGATTTCTTATAACCGTAAGTGAAAACGTTAATTTATTTTTCCGTATTTGGGCCTACTAGAGTTTGACTCTATCCCTGAGGCTTGTTCAGATGTTGCGTGTCCAGTTTCACCTCCCGATTTCATTTTATATGCCTCCGTGTTTAGCTAGTTATCCGTGTCCCGTTTCATAATTCAGTTCATTTTTATGTCGACAAGTTCGACGGCGGACATGACCATATTGTGTTTAAGAATATAAATACTTTGGCAGGTCGTCACGTCATGAACAACAAATTGTGTAGGTACCTAATTAATTATGTGATATTATTTCCCTATAATTATTTCTTGTTGTTGAACTGTTACCACTGGTTGTAATGTGATGTTTTGTTCAAGTTGCAGTATTGGATTTTTGGCATGTGCAATTTTTTCAGAATATCGACTTTGAAGCATTCAAAAGGGGATTTGGACCTGAATAGTTTCAATTTTGTTAATGTGGTACTTCTTGGAATTGTCTTTGCTTTCCGTTTTGGTACCACAGTCTTGTAGTAAAAATCTCACACCTTGTCTATAAGTTAATTGCGTCTTGAGTTTTCCACGTGCGTGATCGTTGTTAGTGTTCAACTTTTAGTAGGAAGCTGCCCTCAGATAAAAATGAATAGACCATCGTGTTCATCAATTATTCAAAGAATTCCGGGGCAAATAAACCTTATCCGCAGGTGAATGATCACCTTATTACTTTTCCATGTTTTGCAAACTAAAAGTATCGTTATGATTATTTCTTTAAAATCTTGCTCCGAAAAATTGTTTTTCAAAATTTAAGAATTGTCTTCCGCTTTTTACATACAGAATGTGTTTGAATAATAACATCGTAATAGAAAATTGAAATTCAAACTGAATAAAAAGCTGAGCTTCTACGACGGTGGCGCCACGAGGTATTAGTGTCATATTTTGTTTTGAAGTTCTTTCCAAAGTTTATTGAATATCGTCCATCGGATGTTTTCGAAACGTATTCGTGCTATTGAGATTAATGTTTTAAAAAAATCCCGATTAACTATTTTTGCCTGAACACGCTACCTACCAAGAGAATTAAATCCATTAGTCCAAATTCATCAGTCACGTGTCTATCTCCTTCGCTCTCTCCTGAAAGACTTATGGTAATGGACCAGAATGTTGTGTATAACTTTAAACGCGATATGTAAGGGGGGATTATGATAATAAATTAAATTAAATCTTTTCGAGATGTATGGTTGCTTTTAATGGTTTAATGGACCTCAGGTAAATATTCGGGCATTTCGAAGAATTCGATAGTTGACAAGCATAAATTTTAAGCGGGCACGGTAAATTGCCAGATTGCGCCAAATTAATCGCGGTACAACGATTAACACTAATTAACTGTATATTTATTGGATTTTTACATGGGTTGTGGACTACTTGTTAAGTTTATGGCTTTCTCCGCTTTTGCTAAATTAACAATTTACATTTCAACACTGAGGGGAACTACTATATATTATCATTAGTGCGAAATTAATCTAAACAAATAATTCCACTGCCATAAGATTCAGCATACATCACCATATGATATTAAGCTGTATGCAGTAAATCGGGCGTAATAAACCATCATCATAACCAGTGTACCTGCAGCCATTATAAATTTATATCAGGTACTTAGTTAACTGTCATCTCATATCATTATAAGCCTCCACGGTATATAGATGTATACACATACATACACATTATGTATCAACTATCATTGCTCAGGTATGCTAAAGAGCTTGTTACCATTTAAGGCTGTCAATCACTGAACTGGATGTTTTAATAATATTACTCATGCACGCATTGTGTCGTTGATCAATGAATGATTTGCTTTTGCTTGAATATTCAATTGGTCTAAAGAACACTTGAATTTAATTTACGCTTAAGGAAACTTGAAGATTTGGGCCCAAAATTTAAAATACCAGCACATGAATAAGATACTATGGACATTATTGAAACAGTTGTGGAAGAAATTATATCTATCAAAATGGTTCAGCAACGCATCAGCTTTCATTTATAGCCACTGCCTTTTGTGTGGAGATTAATTAATATTATTGAAATTTTTTTAGCCTAATTGAACCAACCTCCGTCAAAATACGAATTTTCTGTTCGCACATTTTTTCATTTCAGCAAGAAAGCCCGTTGTTATCGTACCTAAAAGCTTTATGTTGTTTTGCATTAAACAACTGATATTGTGCATCACGTTTTGTCTTTTGCTTTATAGGCGAACCAAAGTGGCCCATGATTAATTCCGTACTGATAGCAGCGGGATTTTAATAGCTCTTTTACGGTTAAATATGTTGTTTTAATACCGCAGCTTATTGTACCATAAATAAGTTTAATACCACACTCCGGTGCTCGCCTGGTATATAGTGGCGAAATTTATAAGTTATGTCGTCTAACTTTATTAACATGTGGGTTCTTAATCTGCCATGAATTATGATACGACTCTAAGAGGTATTGTTGTTTTGACGGAATTAATAGGTTGTTTGAACAGTTAAACGTTAACGTCCCATTTTTGCCTACGGGTACTGCAAATTATTAAGTTGATTTATCTCCATAATAATCCTTGTTGTTGAAATTATTAACACATAACACTAAATCACAATCGACATATTTAATTTTTATTTCTGAGAATGTTTAACTAACTATGAACTACGAGTAGTAGCAAATAGGTTCTTTATATTGGTGTCATTTCACTCCGTCTTTTGTCCATCACAGTTCCGTTCTTGTCAGTAAGAATTACTTTTTCAGCTTATAATTTCTTTGGACCTTTTTACCTAGATGGTTTCATTATAGTGCGCTTCCTTAGATTAGTGTCATTAGCCAGGCATTGTCGCATTATTTGCTCCTATCATAACATAAAACTAAGCACATTCAACTTCTCTTCGTGATAGTATTGAAATCAACAAACGTGAAAAGAGGACCTGCAAGATGGAGTTGCAAATAAGATATTTGATTTTTGTAGACACATTGTTTGGCATCTAAAAATTATTAATTTCTATTTAGCAAGTCGAAGAAATCGAAAATTACTTAGAGACCGGTACAAGGCCTACTCTAAAATGGCCATCTTGAATGACGACAACCTATGAGGGTGTCACAATGGCAATAATTGATACTTCTAGCGATTGAATGACACCAGTGCCATCTTCCAACACCGACTATAATATAATTATATTAATTATGTCAGCAGAGGAGCTATAGAATATCCTTATACATTAAATAGTAACTAATTAAGTTGTATATTGGCAAATAACCAAACGTTAGACAATTATGTATATTATCTTGTCACTACGACTGTATAGTGGCGAAACTGCGAAACAATAATTAGTACCGAGGTGTTGGTACTTCAATACGTACATCAATGTAAGCAATTTGGGAAATACCGGAAATGTAATTATGTACTAACAACCAAAAATTGTTTTCATTCAATTCTTGAAAGGCATTTATTTTCAACGTTGTTTTTTATGTCACATCACAACAATTTAAACTGATAAATAATTAATTGGAAAATTTCATGGTTCTTGTTGTTACAACACTTTTAAAGGTTAACTGAGTATTTTGTGTTATGCAGCAATCGATTCCTACTTTTCGCTGGCTTGATATTCGTATTTGTTTTTTTGATTAGTTGTAAGCTCACTTTAGGATAACTATTCATGTAGTGTTAAGTTAGAACGATCCGAGGAGGATACCACCTGAGGCGCAGAAGAAGTTTTGAGGGAGTTTGTAGAAATACATGGAATTACAAAGAAGGGAAGTCTGATACTTCTGAGAGTGTGTTGCGGCAGTCGGAGTAAGGTTGGGAAAATTTGAAGAAGAATGAGCACTCATTAAGGAATTCGATCATAGGTCACTTGCCACCCTAGATCTTGTACTGTACCTTTGGAACTTTGTGATGTAGTACAATCTGATTCACAGTCTCTCAACTTATAGTTAGGTTAGGTTTGATCGAAAATGAATGGGCCTATTACGGCCCTCTACTGCGACTCATTGGTCTATTGTGGCTCATGCCTATTTTTTCAATGAATTCCAGGATATTGTTCAGGGGTCGTATTTTCGAATATTCTCGCATACGAAATTTGATATGATTTCGAATGCTTGCCATTGCTGTCAGTCAAATTTCGTGTACGAAATGTACTCGAATGAATTCAAAAATAAGACTCCAGGTCTCCCTGTGGGAGCGTTGCCCCACCTAAGATACGATGCCTCAGTCTGCCATCTGCCGGACATTCGCAAAGAATGTGTGCAATTGTCTCTTCGTCCTTCATGCATAGCCTGCACTCAGCATCATCTGCCAGTCCAATCCTGTGCATGAGGTGTTTTAGCCTAGAGTGTCCAGTGTATAAGCCAATTAGGGTTTTTAGCTTAGTTCTGCCGAGCTCCAGCATCGTTCCAACCTAGCGTTCTTTCACCGGTTGTCTTATGATTGCCTTTGCTTGTGTCATTCCTGGCATATTCGTAGGCTTTGTTATCCGCCCAGGTTTTATTGGTGGGATTTGCCATTTTATGCACTAGCTCTGACCTTGTGAAGTTGGTGTCGGCTCTTCCTCTGGCAAAAAGATCCGCCAAGACAGGCTTGGTATCCACATCAGAGATACATTGTTTTTCTTCCCTAATTTGCTCAAGACTGTTCTTGAATTACAGTAGGTGGAGCTAAGAGCCTTGGGAACGGCTTGGCTGTCAAAACATATTTTTGTGGTCATGGGGTCTATTCCGCTGCGTTCACGTCCATCTAAATGGCATGCACTTCCGCTTAAAAGATGGTTGCATTGTTCCTTATTCTGATGGATAACCTAGTTTTCGGTTTCACACCATAAACGCCCGCTTCCACCTCACTGTCTGTCTTCGATTCATCTGTGAACAGACATAGATCTGTTTTTGGTAGAGCATGCTCATTCTGCACCCACTCTTATTCCCTTCTTGGGAAAGCCACTGTGTAGGGTAGAGTGCTTGTTGTGTGTGTTCTTGGCATGAGGTTCGTAGGCATTCCCAAACCGCTATGCGTTTAGATAATTTCCAGCAGTTTGGTGCTTTTCACGTTCCCTTTGTCATCTACTTGATCTCTGTTCGTATGTGGTATATTCTGTAGGTTGTTTTTAGGGCTTTCGTTTATAGATAGATATGTGAAGGGGGAATTCCTAGAAGAAGTGCCATGGCTGCTGTTGCCGGAATGCTGAATGCTCCGTCTACTGCCGAACAGGCCTGTCTTTGCAGACCGTTAAGCTTAGTTTGGACAGGGCGCTGTTGTCTCTTTGCCTTCCAAACTACTGAAACATAATGTTATCATTGGTCTGATGACCATGATATGTAACCAGTAGATTTGCTTGGGCCTAATTCCCCATGATTTGCCACAGATTCTGCGACAGGTCCATACTGAGTAGTTTCTTACGGGATGATTTTTCCTGGGCCAAAATAAAAGGAAATAAGCATATTCGCCTCACTGAATAGCATACCTTCGTCAAGCCACTGTTTTCTTTCCAATAGTTGTAGCCACACTTTTCTTCAAACTTTTCACTCTTTCTAGAATCATCGAATTAGAGGTTGAATAATGGAATTAATTTTCTTTTAGTAGGGTTAAAATAAATAGTCAATCAATTTATTAACAAACAAAATTACAATATTTACATTAGAACAGCTGATTGTCTGATCCGAGTAAATTGACTAGATTGACAGCGCTCTAAATAAGGCGAATGACTGGTACTAACTTAATTTAAATAAGTTCTATGCCTCAACTACCATCAAAATTCCCCAGTACTCTTCACCTTGGAGTTTTGACAGAACCTTTTTAAAGGACATTGAAGGGACAAACAGAGGTCATTCAGGTCGAGGACTTTCCACGATAAAGTGTTCGGGAAAATTCCTCAGGCACATTTTGCCGATTTCTGAGTTGTCCAGTTTTCGCTCATAGATCTAGGGTGGCTAATTCGTTATTTTAGCACCAAAGCGCCTTGCGCGGATTTCTTTGTGAGCCGAAAAAAAGCAACGTGATCAATTGTTTGTTCCTAAAGACCAAAGTATTTTGGCCTTTAGACGTCACCTTTTATTCGTCATGCTTTTGTCTTTAACTTGAGTAAAGAGTTTAACATTAAGCTTACTGTATATTTCAAGTCGTACCTCCTATCTTCAGCCTCCTCTAGACAATTGGAAGCTTTAGTGACTCCTAGTTACTGAACTTCAGTGCCCAGGGCCAGTTGCTTCTTTTTGCGACCCTGATCCAGTCCCAGGCCATCAGAAACACTGGAAGATATCAATCCAATTCTTCAGGTTCGCCTCAATGGATTAGGGACTACTCAGGTTTGATAAGTGAGTTGTATTGTCTTAATATTTGGAGCCTATCAGACCTTACCAACCCCTGGTTGGAGTAAATCACCACAACGACGCAGTTCTACTACAATATTATATTACCCTTCAGATTATGTGTTATTTCAATTTTAATTAATTATCTATATTACCTTTATTATATGAAACTTGCCATTCAGGTTATGTATTGTTAGGTACTTCAATTTTAAATATTTATCTATGCTACCTATTTCATCCAATAATATTAAATTTGCCCCTCAGGCTATGTATTGTTACTTCAACTTTAATTAATGATCTATATTTCTCTAATATCCCATAAATACATGCTGCACTGAATACAGGAAAATACTTGTACACTTGGATTAAATGGCGATTTACGAAGGTACTGTATTTAGTAAGCTTGTTTAATAATTTACATTTCAGGTATTATTGCTGTAATAAGTGTTATACAATACTCTTTATTTCTTTATTTAGGGACTCAAGTTGAATTAATTTATTGTAAATATTATTTTTAGAACATAAGGTTAGGTACTCCTGGTCGATTTATTTTGTTCCTGTTCTGGTTACCGTGTAAATAAATTTCAGTGTTCTAGGGCGTTCGGAAAACCCACTCCGAACCAACTCTAGAGTCAAACCTGTTCTGGTTCAAATTAAAAACCCGTACCTGATTGTAGCAAAGCGTTTCACTTCTGCCCTTCCTTCTTGTTTAGTTTTATATTTCAGCTGCTATAGGTTCGTGGAGGTTTCCTGCTTTCGTTATATCGGTTGACTTCGTGTACTGCAGGGAAAAGCAGGTGGCGCTTTATATTTAATTATTTAATTGATCGACACCCCTCTCCGCATTGGAAGCTGGTCTGCAACCCTTCACACGAAGTCCCGTTTCTAGATTATAGCCACCGACCAACCCTCTCTTTATCTTTCTATTTTCTTTTTGTTTCAGTTACCCATACTGTCTCACTCCCTCGAATTGTATTATTTATCTTTCAATCGTGGTTTGACGGGTAACAAGTTAGCTTTCTTTTTATTTTTGCCAGATGGAAGTTCCAGGTTAAAGTAGTTCCAACTTATAGTTACCAACGACCGAATGAATAATTTGAAAAAAATTAGAATAAATTATGTATTTAGCACTATAATAATAAATTGATTTTCCATTAGAACGTTTTAATTTTTCGCCAATCAAGCGAGTCTTCTGCTAATTCCATTATTATTTTCCAAATGTTTTATAAATTTAAATCTAACTGATAGAAGGGCTATTTAAAAGGATATATAGACGCCCGAAGTATAAAACATAAACGAAAAATAAATTGATTTATTTTGAAAACAAAATAATAAATTTATGATTCATTTTGCCCGTAGTCCGAAAAAGGTCATTTAAAAATTCTAAGCCATTTAGCATTTCGGAATTGGGTATTTATGAGTTTGGTTTGAATGTTAAATAATCATGAATGAAATATTCAAATTCAAAAGTTAATTTATAGTTTTGGCATCAAGCAACAATTAATTATTATGACTATAGTAGAGAATTTACTTATGCAAATATTTAATTGACATAGTTAATAATATTTAGTTTAATTTAATTTCTATTTTATTAGCAAATTGAAAAAAAAAATACATCATACATCTACTTGGTGACATTTGCAATTATTCATTGCCTTGAGCTTGCATTGAAATGCAAGCCTTTAGCTTGAAAATACATTCATTTCAGGTATCTAAGTTGCAAAAAAAAAATCTGTACATACATCACAATTCATAGATAATTAAAAAAATCCCAATATGGCCACTAATATTGTGTTGTTTTCGGAATAATTGGCAAACTATCATATACGATGAAGAATATTGGAAATGAAAAAATTACTTTGATTACGCTTATAAGTTTTTAAAGGAAAAAATGATAAAAAATCCAATCTATCGAGAAGCCACACTCTAAAAATCTCAAAACCGCAAAGTGAAAACTTTATATACCAGATATAAACTCGGCTCACGTGTATCGGATCAATAACGTATCAAATGTTATGAAGTCGTTTCAAATAGAGGCATCGGCTTTTCTCGCCAGCTCAGAGAGCGAACTTTTAAAGTGAGCGTCCTCCAGAGACAAAATGGCGTCCGTTAAACCGGCTCTTGGCAGTCCTGGGCTGGCAAAGTAATTCACTTCGCTGAATATTCTGAGCGCCATATTAAAATTCTTTCGAGTTATGGCTTTGGTGGAAGGAACCGATGTAAACGAGCCGTTTTATATACGAAGTTATGCGCAAGAAAAAAGTCTCGTTTCCAAATCTATAGGCCTCTTTAAAGGAGTTTCTCTCTCTTTTTGGATTTCTAGAGTTTGGGTTTAAGTAAAGGAGACTTTATCATTGGATTTATTTTGAAAGTTCAACACGTAAAGTGGGAGTTTATATGGATTTGAAATATAATATAAGCAAGATATTAAAGGTGAAGGCAGAAGGCGGCGCAGTTTAGATGATCATTATGAAAGTGATTTTGAAAATGAAACATTTAATATTACATCCGTTCAAACCAAAAAACTAATCATCGCACAATTCTCGTTTCGTCAGAAAAAACACCTAGTTCCAAAATTCTGCAGGTAAAGCTACGTGCTCTTGAGCTCACTGTAGTCTACGAATTTTGTGCTCAGCAGTGGCGTAGCAAGGATTTGGTCTTGAAAAAGTGTCTTGGGGGGGGGGCAAATTCCCCCTTGCCCCCCCCTGGCTACGCCAGTGTGCTCAGGTCATAGGTGCTCTCATTGCGGTCGGCGACACCTCAAACCTCTCGCGACTATTCGTCGTCGCAATGTAGAAACCGATACTTGAAATCCCAAAGCATGACGCATATCTCTATGGAGTGCTGATATTGCCATGGTCGGGTTTCTTCAGATAGTTAAGTGAATATAACGTTTCTGTTGTTGATTAGTGGCACATCTTCTACCGCTTCTGGGTCTATCACGGAGGGAATTATTCTGGAGATTATTACGTTCAAATTTTGCCTTAGAACGTAATTGGAGATTTCAAATAAATTCAGTTATTAATTCAGGTATTTGTGAGGGTATTTAGAAAGCTTTATACCTGAGGTTTAATATTTCTCAGTGATTGATAGGTTGCTCATTGGATTTTACTAGGTTTCTGCCTTTTTGTTTGGATGCGAAACAATATCTAGTTGTTGAACAAGGGTATATTTTTCGAGGTGATAATGAGTAAATTCTTTGTATTCAGATGACAGGGTAGTTTTAGGATAATAAAGCCCTACTGATAGGATCGAAATCTATTTTATTTAGCTTTCGAAAGTCGTCTAAAAGGCTCTAAATGTCGATGAAAAGGTTTGTTTACTTCCAAATAAATATCAATTGGCAACACTTACGAGTCACGCATTTTCCATTATTAAAAATTCTGCAACATCACACATCGCTTTCACAGCCTTTAAATCGCTTTTCCACCCTTATTTCCTCTATTTTCCACATTTTCCGGTTGCTTATTTTCCGCAGAATAAGTGTGGTTAAGTGACACTTGTTGTTTCGTTTCAGGCAGCGCTGTTACCGACGTTTCTTGACCACTGTGAATAATAGAGTCACTGTAGTTGTGACCACGTAACGACTGGTCATTTTGATAGTTTTGTACTACAGACTGGGTAGATGTTGGTTAATAAGTAATTAATTAGTGTTAATTGGTGTTAGGGGAGAAAATTGGATAACAACTTTGGGTTTCGTTTGTCATCAGTTATTTGGGTTGTTCCGTTTCGAGCTGATTGTTCCGTTTTCCTGGTCAAGGCCGGAAATCTGGCACCATCTTGGAAAAAAATGGAATTCTAGAAAATTTTTCATATTGAGCTCACCTAATAAATTGCCGAAAAGGGATCGTTCTCTTTTAAATTCGCACGTTGAGCAAACAACAAGTGGCAAATTTTACCAGCGGCCTTCCTTGCTACGTTCGTTGGAACATCCACCTTTTGTGGGATTTTGGAGGCGTTGGAAACTCAAGTGGTTGCTAGCTTAATTATTGGTTTTGGGGTGAAACTTGGTTTTGGTCGTAAGTCCCCGTATTTGTAAGCCAACCACTCGGAATTTTCTGGAGACAAAGGTCTACGCCATTTTGTTGAGTTGTCGATACGAAAAGAGAGAACGTTTTGTTCAACTAGCCCAATTTGTAATCAGGTAAATTTAAACGTTTTTATCAATCTCAATTTACCTTTTTTGTTATCAATATTTAGATTAGCATATCTGTATTTTTGTAAATATTTGGGATTCAATAAACAAGGGAATTCGACCTCCACGAGGGGCCATTTGTCAGTACAAAAAAAACTTATTAGTCATTTTCAAAAGGGGCATTAATGGGCTAATTAATCAAGGGGAATTATTTTCGAAAGGAAACTTACGGGTTTCAGAGGATTTTCCTATATTAATTTTATAATGGATGTTTTAATATGTATTATAAGTAGGTATAAAGGGGTTTAAGTTCTAAGAATTTGTCCTCTTTCAGGGTTTTAGGTTTTCTAGGAGTTTAGATTTTACCTTTACCATTGGGTTTACCTTTTTGACGGTTTACTGGTCTCGAAGTTGGGGTGTCAGAGTACACATAACACTGAACTTGGAACCGGAAGTTACCCTATTTGAGAAGGGAGGTCGAGGAAGTTAATGGGTCTATTATCAGGGCTATGAGGCTGTCATGAGACAGCGATGGAAGTTTATAATGGATGTTTAGACTGCAGACAGGATGTACCCGTTCATTTATTAACGTTTCTTAATCATTTTTTTAAAAAATATTATTAATAGTATTTCTTATATTTAACTTGATACATTTCCACGTTGTTTCACTGCCCTAATTATTACAATGGGTCTACTGCACCAATGTTTTTTAATTGACTATATTTAAGGTGACATTTTTGTACAAACCCGCCCCGGTATACCATGGTATAAGCGTGCACAGGTTTTAATTAATACGATTAATCTTTTTATTCCTTAATTGTTCTTTTGCACTCTTATTGGATTAAGGTAGTCAAACATTTATTGGTAAATTTTGAACATATTGGAGTGTCTTAGGTTAATTTTTGCGCAACAAGATAGCGATTCAAGGTGCGAGACACATCACTTTGCCAAACACCAACTCAAGTAAAACTACTATTCTTGCACGGTCAATCTCACTTATGACTTGTATAGAGGCATCTTTGCACCTGAATTCGTAAAATTTAATTGTATTGACTCTTGAAATGGTCCTACCAAAAATATGTTTTTTTTTTCCAACAACAAATATGGACGATTCAGGAAGATAAACATTGATAAACAAGTCCACAAAAATTCCTGCAGCTAAAAAATTCCTCCGTATAAATATAAAGTTATGTAAAACTTTTGAATATATGGTTTACTAGGACTTAGCATACATATAGCGGAATCCTATATACCGTTTATTTGAAATACATATGATTATAAAATACAAATGATTGAACAGACAATCATTTTAAAGTTGTTGGATGACGAAGAAGATTATTATTATACATATTAATTTTATCAGACATGAATGACATGATTTATCCGGACTGCAAAAACAATAGTTCTTCTCAAACTCCGACTATTATTGATCGATTTTGGGTAAGCAACATCCGTTTCCTACATTTAAGTAAAGCCCCCGAAACAACCTTAAAAACACCAAACGTTTTCGTCTTCAACCCCTCCAGCATATGAGGCGGCCACGATATGGCGGTTAACAAGGGGGTGGATAATGTGCTAAAACACTTTACGATATCACCGCCATAACGACTCAATAACTTTGCACGGCGCTGCTATCATCAACACCACTCTTAGCTCGAATTATGGTATGAAATTACGCCATGTTCTACGACAAAGTATTCTTAATGGTGCCATAACACCGCGTATTTTTGATGATGATAAAAAGAGGAGGGAATTGAGACGCTTTAAGGAAGTTTTTTTGAATGAAAAACGTGATACGTTTGTTGGGAAATACTTTCGGAAGCCCAAAACCAAACTTATATTCGACATCAATTTGTCATTTTTGACAGGATATTAATAACGACCGGTCAATTACGTGTTTTACCATAATCATAGCCCTATGACGAACATTTTTATGATCGTATAAACATGATATGCTCTTTAACGAAAATACCTACTTCCAAAATGGCCCCCAACTAATGATATCACGTTAGGAAGTTGTAAAATAATATTGTGTCGTTGGATATATACGAGTCAAAATAAATACTATTTGTAATAATCATATAATATGGTTGATTTTGGCTTTAAATACAAATCTCTACATTAGCCAACTTAATACATACTCAGCAAAGGAAAAACGAAAATAAAGCAGTACCGCAAAATATTTTGTGTACAAGAAAAAAAAAACAAATAAAAAAAAATCAATAATTATTCAAATACATATATGAAATATTACCCACGGATTTAAATAACCATAACAATTACTACCTCAATTACTTACAGAAGTAAATCGAACATAAAATTACAAATTTGCGTATTTATCTTAACACACATCAGTAATAGTACCTTTAGACACGCCATCACAATCTCAATTAATATACAATACATGCCTTTATACATATTCCTCAACAGCCCGATCAAGCCTCCATTATATTACCCATAGCCTGGCAGGGGCTATTATTGTATATTACTCCCGATATTTAGTTCGTCAGTCAGATGGTAATCTAAAAAAACCTATTACGGCGCCAGTTCCCATTGGTTGGTTTCTTAATGAGCTTTTTACGTGTGGTTAATGTTGCAGAGAGAGCTGAAATGTCCATTTTTATTATAAATTCAACATGGAGGATTATTATAATGATAGCAGCAAGAGCGGCGGGAACGTGCGTCTTGAGCAGTTGAATGGCCAAGATTCACTGCTCCAACAAGGGTAATGAAAAAATGTATTTTACCAGAAACATTATTTTTGGATTAGGGTGTGTGGTCTGGTTATGTTGCATCTTTATTGCATGCATGGTTCAAGATAAGGGTACATGCTGTTAGTAGAAGTAGTTAGGTAGGTACCCACTTGGCAAGAATGCGAATATAAATCTTGATTATAAACGTTGTATCGTTTCTAGATTACGAATTACACGTTATCTTTTTGTCAGGTTTACACGTTCCTCAATTAGATTTCAGTATAAGCGATTCAGTTTCAATTGCAGCCTAAATCTATTGAGAAGTGCCGAAAAAAAAACAACGCTATCACGGTTGTAGGTAACTTCTTATAAATTATGTCTAACCTAACCATTGAGAGCTTTAAAATCCTAACTGACTTGGCACGAAACAGCTCGTTCTGGCCGTCGCATGACGGCAAGGTAAAAAGTCTCACTATTGGCGGCAATCTACAGGCCCTTTGCCCTGAATAAGATTTTTTGATAGTTTCTATCGAGCAGGAGGTAACAACGTCGAGTAGAGTTACTAGAGCTATACTCTGTTTCCTTTTCGTTAGGAGCACAGAACCTCCCACATAACAAAATTGCATCCCTATAGAATGTAATGGGCATGTTATTTTTTAGGAAGAATGTGCTTAGAATGTTCGTCAAAACCATTGCGAATGTCCTGAGAACGTTCTCAGAAAAGATTATCGAAATACTGTTTGCAATACCCTACATTCATGGAAAATCCATTAGGATATTCCTAGAATATATACCTACGAGGATCTCAATACATCCTGAAAAGAATATTCTCGTTTGATTCTAAAGATATGCTTGAAATGTATATTCTCACATTCACGGAATGTTTCCATAACAATATAGTTATGTTTTTAAAAGACTACATATACCATTCTCAATATGCATCCTAGACATTACATTTTTGTTTGATTCTAGGGATATACTTGGAATGTTAATTTTCACATCCAAATAATGCTTCTTTCACATTATAGGTAGTGAAACAGTTTTTTTGGAAAATTGTTTAGCCAAAGCTCCGATTTCGAGCTTGTTATGTTCTCGTCAGTCGTCAGCGGAATATAAGCGGTAAGCACGCCAACTCAGAGAAACAGGTTCAAAGGAGAATCACACGATAAGGAAGATATGGATCTTTAATAGCTCGTGGCACCCTCTCTTGAAAGTCTTACAAAGCAAAAGAAAAATAATACACCTATAATTTTTTTGTTTCGTCCAAGTAATAGATGTTTCTTTGTTCTCTTCTGAGCTTTCTAATATCTCTTAGATATTGTATTCTCCGAGAGATTATTTCTTCTTCGTCAATCAAAATCAAAATCGATTTTGTGCTCAGTTTTTCCCAACAAAAGTTTAGGTTTTAGGTTTTCTGTGAGTGGCCCGATGTCGGCGCTTCCACTGCGACCTGCGGTCTATTATGGCTCACTCCAAGTTTATATTCCCTCTATCAGTCCAGCCCTTCTGGTGGATATGAGCGTGGGGGAAGCATGCTTTATGTACATATTCTAGTCGAACAACTGAATCCCCTAATACAGCCTGCTTGATTCTGGCTTTTCTCAAACACGTGCATAGAACATGTTCTGTAGTTTCGTTCTCTTCCCTGCACAAGCGACACTCAGCATTTTGTGCACGTGATGCCGAAGTCTGCAGTGTACAGACCCACCAGGAATTTGAGGTTTCTCCTGCCCATTCGCAGAAGTCTACAAAGGATTTTGCCTGATTCATACTTAGCAACTTCTCCCAGTTTTGGTGTCTCTCCATAAACCCCTGCTCCGAATCCATGGAACAAAAGGTTAACTGGTGTGATATTTTCCATAATTTTTGTCCTATTTCTGCGGCGCTGATATTTCATATATTATTAGGATCTCCTCATTTAAATAAAACGAATGTGTACTTTCCTTCGTATTATACTTGCGCTAACTCATCAACTTCTAACGGTTTTCTTCCGGGCCATTTTTTAGGCAACTTCACAGAGTTATCACTTCTCGTTTCGCTGAGAAGTCTATACCAGGTGTCCCACTAAGGTCGGCCAGGTACGATATTATGAAAACCATAGACCTTACGGCTTCGGGATTTTTTTTTACTTCACTAAATCGGCCAAGAGAAATTGATAGAAATTATTTTCAAGTTTCTAGGATGACCGCTAGGGGGCGCAATTACGATGATATAGCTAAAAATTCAACTTTTCTCAAGAAATCGCTATATTAAGATACTGTTTTAACAACAGAAATCAAAATTTCATTAATTTTTGCGCCAGTTTGGTTATCAGGCTTTTTTTCGTATCTTCAGTAATAAGGGTGGGGGAAGCTGGTGAAATTTTTTTTTTAGAAATTGCTGTATCTTCCATGCCCCTCATTCAAACTCATTCAATTTGGGTTTATTTGGAAGAGAATTTCATTGTTATTAAGAACACCATTTCGTTTGAGGTCGATAGTTCCCACCGCGTCTTCTAGAGGGCGCTGTTTATTCAAGATCCAGTTTTTTCTAATTTTCATGAAAAATCCAAATGGCATAATATTATTTTTGTATTGCTGTGTTTAAACAGCAAAAAAATATCTACATTTTGGAGCAAACCGCAATTCAATATCTGCATTCGTTTTCAAGTTACGTAAGGTCTATGGTCTCCATATTATCGTACCTGGCCCACCTTAGTGGGAACCCTGTATATTGTTGATTCATTGATCCCTGTCATATTGGCAGTTGTAGAGAGTATACATCGGATAGTACTTAAAGACATCTGATGCACCAGTGCATCATTTACATCTAATACTGTAGTCCTGGGCTATGGAATCAAGAACCAGTGTTGCCAGATGTGAAATTTAAAATTATCAGGATTTGAGAACAAAATTATCAGATTCCAAGAAAAATTATCAGAAAAAGTTTTTGTCAACTTTTTTGACTTTTTATCTCTATTTTTATTTTTGAATTTTGCTGAAAAAGACAAACAATGATAACATTTACCAAAAACTTTATTCTATTAATAAAAAGCTAGGTTTTGAAAGGTGCTGGAGTGTGCTGCCTGCTTAACTCTAATCACACACTCTGATTCTAGCTGGGATCACAGAACATGCTGGGACTAGTATTTGGTGCTCGCACCAGTACGTCAAAACCACCAACACCCTTCAATTTTTTCAATTAATTTTTAATTTTCAGCTAAAAGTTTGAAAAATTTCTATTAAAATTGTAGCTTCAATAAATTATGGTAGATTAGCTTGTCATTATAGATTCTTGAATCGTAGTCAAAATTATGGTAGATTTCGATAATTATCGAGTCATTGCCAACACTGTCAAGAACGCCCTTACATTGGACCGGATTAAAGCTTGATGACATTTTTACAATAAATTTACAAGGAAAACACACACTCTACAGACAGGACTCACATACATTTATACTAAGGTATACCGCTCAAAGACGACTGCGCATCTTTCTGTGCATCGAAATAAAAGAAGATAGAAGAATCGGCCATTTTGACCTATGCTTTGACATTGATGAAATAATATAGCGAATTCCATTTGTAGAACCAGTGCACGAAAAATGTATTTTTATCTCTTTCTTATACAAGCTGGTAGAAAAAAACACGAATACACTCAGTGCGGACTAACCCTTCCAATGAATTCGTTATGGAAGTTACAGATTACTGTAATAATGTCCTGCGTTATTGACATTTGGCAATGTGATTTGACATCAATTTCAAATAATTGTTTATTGTTTTGTTTATAAATATGTTTATTATGGTTTTTAGTTGGTTTTGTGTATATTTTAACGTATTTTTTCGAAGTTGGATTATAAAGTGTGTGTATATTATTTTGAAAACATTATTCTGAGGTGCTAGTCACCTAAATTTATAACAAGAGCCGCTTTCCAGCTGTGTGCTTCAAGCACGGTGCAGCACAGTGTTCTGTTCTGTGTTTGAAACGCAAAAATTAGCAGTTCTCGAAGCGCAGTACGGCTGGAACACGGACACGCGCTTGAAGCATTTGCGCGTGCAAAAGCTCGATTGCGTGCTCAAAATGGTCAGCTGGAAAGCGGCTAATGTTATTTATAATTTTTGAAATTCCCGCTGAAAATATAGGTCAAAATGGCAGCCTCCTATGTTACCCTGGTCGGTCGTCGCACTCTAGCGGTATACGTTAGTACATAAGTATGTGGCTATACTAGACACATAGGCTTCAATGGGACCAGTTGACATACCCATTTCACTGCAGGATAGTCACGGTGGATCATTGTTCATCAACAGAACTGGGCTGAGCTAACTCGTCTTATCACTCCCTCCCTATGTGTCTAGTAGGTTAGTCCGGTCTGTACATTGACCTCTAACTAAGGAGAGACATCACAACCTTTTCCTAATCGAAATGATAAATGTACCCTGGTTTTCACAAACAATACTGTGCCATTCCATATCGACAGAAAATAATAATATCGGGAGGTAAATTAAAATTGTGATCACAGTTCGTATGATTTTCTGAACAAGTTTGAACATCTAATATATGAAATAACCGAGAAACTGTTTTCTATGATTATATTGTCTTTTCTTGTTGTCTACAAATCAAACCGGCAACGCTGTTGGAGTATCGTACACATTTTTCATTCATTTTCGGTAACGAATATTAGCATGGTTGATGCCGAGTCAATTATTGTTGTTTTTAGTTTGCTTATGGAGTGTATGGCAAGGTCGCTCGAAAGCGATGTTGCCAAAACAAGATAAATAATTTTTCCCTAGATCTTGTTCCTGATTGTTGGCGGAGTAATTTTATGAATGACTTGTGTTGCCTATCCTAGGTTAGAGATAAATGGGTCTGTGTATTCATACACCACTTAGGTACAAGTCCATAATTCATGGTGAATTGCCATAAGATAATAAATAAATCTAGAGAAATATTTCATATAATTCTGATTGTCCTGCATACCACCCGGTCAGAAGTTTTTTTAGCAGAACACATTTGAATAGGTTGATTTATATGTTGAATCTAATTTAATAGAAATTATTACCATCGAGATTAGGCAAGTAAATGCTTGTAAATAATGTGCCTTATAGTTGAAAGATGAAAATTTTCCTGAGCCTCAATGATCACGAGACACTTGTTCTGCCCAGTCACTATATTATTTTTACAGTTATATGTAGGTATAGACCAAATAGAGCCAATCACATGTAGTTGAAAATATTTTATGCTAAGTTCAATAAACTTTAGCATGTCTCCACTGACATCCGACTAAAACATTAAAAATTATCACCAAATGCATCTCTCCGTTGTATTGATATTCAAATTCAGACCAAAATACAAACACCAAATTATAGCTCCGATAGTAAAAGCATTATTTATAAAATATCGTCAAAACGAGGCTCATTATTAAAATAGCTTTCAAACCATTATAATCGGTATAAAGAGAGCACATTGGCTTTCAATTTAATACCGGGGTAATGTAATTTCCACCAATGCCACTGGAAATAATTTTATTGCTTCTCTGCCAAATATGACAAGTTGCATACCTACCTGAATGGTTATTAGTATCGATCAGTTTTTGAGCGGGTGCGACGTTATTTTATTCAACCAAATAGAGGGGAAAATTCTGAAAATCAACTGGGGGACAAAATGGATTAACGTGCAAATTATTTTCGAAACGAAACATTAGCGACTTTTTTTTATAACCTACAGCTTTGGTGTGCTACAATTTTTTGATACACCCTGTGGGTTAGTAGGAAAAATACTTATTTTTAATTGGAGAGTGTTCGAGTGATAATGGAACCTATAACCTAACAAATTATTTGTTTTTTTTTTATCAAGAGAATGGCCCAATGGCTTCTGAATTGAGCATAGTTGGTAAATACCATTTCAAAATGGGAAAATTTCAAAGAGTTACTCTCAAGGGCCATTGCGAACTCAACAAGAATATGTCTTTCGATGTGGACCAGAATAAAATGCACGTAGGTATTCATTTCCTTTTGCAAAAGGTTTTTTTTTTTTTTCGGCCTGCTCAGTGTAACCTTGGATCAACTCCATTATTCTTTATAACTACGTTGTGAGTTTAGCATATTCTTTGATCGAAATATATAGGGGCGATTAACTGTCGTTTTCTTTCAATCACGACAATCAGTGGTTTCAGAGGAAACCTGGAGGTAAAAATTTGAAGGAGTGAAATACGTTTTCAAATAAGCCTAGGAAAAAATAAAAACGATTCTGTCAAATTTCAGCATCTTTCTGCATGTATTCGGAATGTTTACAATCTTCGAAACTGGCATTTTATTAAGCAAGAAATTACGCAAGTTGGTCTTGCATATAATGCACAAGTATAAGTCCTGATTATTGACCCTCTAAAGCCGTCATCCGACGGTGCGTGGCTTGGCTTGTGGCTCAGGCTTGTCGTGGCTCGCCCAGAATTGGCCAGAACAGGTAAAGTCTAATTTTTATCACCAGAACATTTCGCATTTCTTTGTTGCTTGAAAAAAATACCGCTCAAAAAATACCGCTTTTGCCAACATCAGTCCCCAGGTCCAACGAGTAGACAGGGTCGTTTTGAGGAAAAATTAAAGCACGTGCTTTGAAAAAAAAGGCATCGTTTTTTGCACATAGTCGCCGACAAAAGCGGTAGAGATCAAAAGAAGCCGAAACGTTCTATTAATAAAAATTAGACTATATCCCACGACGCGCTGCTTGGCGAATCACGCGCCGTGGGATTGGGCATGCTCGCCATATTTTGCACGGCTTGGACTTTCCCGTTTCTTGTAGGTAAATTTGACACGAGTCAAAAGAACGCCTGTTCAGGTTTGGCTCGAATACTTTCAAAGACGATTGCAACGATCCATAGGTCGTGGGTTCGCATCTACTTGCCAAGCCTCGATCAACAAGCCGATTCTGGACGAGCCACGACAAGCCTAAGTTGGCCCAAAGCAAGTCAAAAAGCACATTGCATAACCAAGACCGGATGCTTAATTTTCATTTATACTTCTATAAGCAAAGTAAAGAAATATTTTCGAAAAAGTCACTTAAATAAACTTGCTGACCCATTTATTTGTGTTCTTAATAAGTTTCCACCTACATAATTGGGTTTTATCAGACTTGTGATTTATTAATAATATAATTTACCTAATACATAATAGTCTCATTTCATCCATTATTGTTCACTTAGAAATTTAAGAAAATTAGAACGAAATTTAAATATAATTATACCTAAACCGCCTACATATCGTTTATGTTTTTGATATCTAAAATTCAAGCAAAATTTAAGTGACATAAATAAGAAAAACTTGTTTTGCTTCTCAAATAGTCCAAAAACCAATTAAGTATTTCTAACATTGAAAATACAAACTTTCGTGATGAAAACTTATTCGGGAACACGAACATCAACCGTTCTCAAAACTTCCGCATAGAGGTCCCTGTTCTGAATGGCACATAAATTATAGATATTTTGGATCTTGCCCCAAGAAAGAAAATATTTAAAGAAATAATAAACAGATTGTAATCGAAATTTCGAGGCCAGCCTTTTTGGGTCTCTTGGTTCAAGTTTGGTCCTATAGCCTCAATATTTGAAGAGTTGATAATTTAGTATCATCAACGAAGTGCTGAGCTTGATTCTAGGACTTAGTACCAACAAAACCATATGTGCTTGAAAAATGAAGATAAGTCAGTGGAAATTGACAGAACAAATTTTGGATGTGGAGACAGAAATAAAACACCAACGAAAAACATAAAATGTCAGTTAGGAAGACATAAAAAATATCGAAGAGTTTGAAATCGAAGGAAATTAACGATCTGGAAAACAAGAAATCACCATGATACGATGGAATGAAAGAAGGAAAAGAGGCTATTCAATTCAAGTCTAAAAAATAGTTCTATTCTCTTATCACCTGGAATAGACAGCTACCAGCCTCTTGGACAGGCTGGGGTTTGCCATGATTTTGGAACATCTGACCTTCTCCTTTCCATAAAAATTCTCATACAAAAAGCCACCGAATATCATCTTCTTCTTAGTTTCTATTCTGTGAACTATGAGAAGGCACATTGAATATTCAGTTATGAACCATAGAAAGAGCAATACATAATTCTCAAATTAACTCACCATACAGACGTCTTATTCATTAGATTTAGAGGGATACCACATTAACAGTATAGCTGGAAGAGAAACAATGCAATTCTAATCCGAGAGGAATCGGAGTTCGGTATTTGCCAAGGTTGTTTGAAAGAGGTTGCCTGATAAGTTTCATGACGTCATCTAGAGTGCCCAAACAAAATGTAAATTTCCATTAGGCATCCCAGGTGACGTCATCTGTTTTCCATTACCAGACACCTTTAGGAACCTTGGGTATTTGCATCACAGACCTGACAGATTTTTGATAGCTTGATCGCGGATTAGTCTGTGCAAATTGCAATTGACGTGTCTCGTGATACCTGAATCGGCGCGCGCAGCCTGTGGCAAGCAAGTGAGAAAGTAAAGTTTCTTACGGGCTTGCGTCATATTTCTTTATTTCTATTCAGGGGTGAGTTCAGAAGTAATTCAAAGTAAAGTAAGAGTAAACTAATATTTTACGTATTACTTCAACTCACCGCAGTGTCGTCTAAGATTATGTTAGATTATACTTAACATATTCCTTTGCAATTTCATTGTGCGCCGTTTCAAAGGATGTTAACATACACTTTAAAGCTCTTCTTCTGTCTGACTCAATTTCGGACATTTTTGCAAAAAAGTGACTGATTAAGTAGTGAAAATTAAATTTGTGTACAAAAAATAAACACTACGTTAACACTTCGTGACTCCGACATAACCTCACGATTGCAGATTAATCTCTCTCGTCGTTCTTAGTACTCCGAGCTAATAGATTTATTTCCGACTGGTCTGAGCGAAATAAACGAACGGTTTAGATTTGCCTTTCCTACATCTAGATGCAATAAACGAACGATTCAGGTCCAAAGGATTGATCAGACGTTAATATCGAACGCAACATCTGACAATTATTGTACCTATACAAACTAAACTGGTTTAGACATGGCTTAATTATGTCTATTACAACCCGCCAAAAAAACCATCCCAAGAACGATTTCGGAACCACTCTATACGAATTTCGGATTCTACGCAAAAATTTTAAGCCACGTCCATACCGAAAGCATCATAAAGCTACGTCCAAACCGAAAGCAACACATAAGAACATTGAGCTTGTGTTGAAACTTCTTTCTGTAGGTTTCCAAAAGTTTATTCCAGTTGCTTATTGTTTACGGTTGCAGCTTATTGTTTACGGTTGCTTGTTTCCATATTAAGCGACAGATAACAAAGGCACTATAGGAACATTGATAAAAATTTTGTGTTTCTCAACTCAATTTTTATCAGTGTGCACGGCACGAAACTTAGGCGAGCCGTTGAGAACACACACTGCTGGTGTAGACACAGCGTTTACTGTTGCAGCAACACAACAAGACATTCACAAAAATGAGTAACCATGGTGTGGACAAAATGTTAACGGAACTTTTGCTGTTGTTTCTATTTTCATACACATGTTGCGGCAACCAGCAACAAAATGTTTCTCTGTGTTTCTTTGGTGTGGACATAGCTTCACGTTTTGCGTAGAATCCTGACGGTGAAATGTACGGTTCCCTGCTGAGTTTGAACAATGCTAATATAAACGACAAATGATTGAATTATCGACAACCTGCCGATGACATGGTTCTTGCATTCAAAACAGATTTGAACAGATCACCACAGTCACTCCAAAAAAGAGAATCGGGAGAAATATACCTACCTATGGAGGAGAACACTCTCTTTGGAAAAAGTCAGCAAATACCTACACCTAAGCTTCAACAGAAACTGAAACTTGATAAAGAGGGCATGGGCAACTTTCATAGACTCTCAATAAACCAAAATATTTCAGTTTAGAGAGTTTTCAACCAATTACTTATAATGTTTGTCAGTCTAGAGAGTCTTGGCCTTCAATTAAAAACAATGTCGACAAACTATCTGAAATTCAAAGTGTTCTGAGCTGCATTCGATGTGGTTCAATTTAAGTGAATCAGACCGTGTTCGATTGTAGTTCGATCAGTTTACTCCCATCAACAAAATAATGATCTAGATTCACTCTAGATCAAAACAAGTGAACCAAAAATATAGCCGGTTCAGTTAGATCGATTTATAGAAAAAAAACATCAATGTGGGGTTAGATTTTTGTTTTGTTTGATTGTTGGCCGCTTGAAGGTTTATGATTATTTTAATCACAGCTTTGTGATAACTGTGTTCAAATTTTGATTACTTTTAATATTTTCCCAAAAAAACAAAAAAGCTTTCACTTTAAACGAACCACTGCCAAAAGACTGTTATCGAATCGGACCTACTTTTTCCGTTCAAATCGATTTGAAGTGAACTGCGTTTTGAATGGAATACGACTCTGGAGTCAATAAGATTCCCTGACAAAACGAGATTCGGATAAGTACAAAAACCTGGTTAATAATTGGAGAACGTAGCATCAAAAGTCACCAGATGGAAATGGTGTGTCGCAGAAAATCTTCCAGGATAGGAAAATTACAGACGGAACTCAGAAATAATGCAATGGACATCATATTATTGGGTCTATGTTCATATTTCGAAAACAGACATTTCGAATCTTTTATTTCGAGTGCTTTTGTTTCGAAAATCGATAATTTCGAAAACATTTATTTCGAAAACTTTTATTGCGAATTACCTTTTTTTCGAAATTCAATCATTTCGAAAATATTTATTTTGAAAACTTTTATTTCGAATTACTTTTTTTTCGAAATTCAATATTTTCGAAAACATTTATTTCAAAAACTTTTGTTTCGAAATACTTTTTTTTCGAAATTCAATCATTTCGAAAACATTTATTCCGAAAAGATTTATTCCGAAAACATTTATTCCGAAAATATTTATTCCGAAAACATTCATTTCGAATGACTTTCCTTTCGAAATTCAATAATTTTGTTTGGGTTAGTTGTTAGGTTGCAATTTTAATCAGAAATTACCAAACTTACCAAAAATAACCTGGTTAGTTTGGGTTAGTTTGCAATTATAATCAGACATTAAAATGCAGCATAACTCAAACCAACCAGGTTATAATCGGTAAGTTTGGTAATTTCTGAATAAAATTGTAAACTAACCCAAACTAACCCGGTTATTATTGGTAAATTTAATATTGTCTGCTGGAGCGCACTGCACAGAGGTCATGTATGATAATAAATATTGAGTTTCGAAATAAATGCTTTCGAAATTATTGAATATCGAAATTATTGTTTTCGAAATTATTGAAGATCGAAATTATTGTTTTCGAAATTATTGAAGATCGAAATTATTGTTTTCGAAATTAATGTTTTCGAAATTATTGAATTTCGAAAAAAAAGTAATTCGAAAAAAGAGTTTGCAAAATAAATCTTATCGAAATAATTGAATTTCGAAAAGAAAGTAATTCGAAATAAGAGTTTTCGAAATAAATGTTTTCGAAATGATTGTATTTCGAAGAAAAGGTAATTCGAAATGAAAATTTTCGAAATGCATGTTTTCGAAATGATTGGATTTCGAAAAAAAGGTACTTCCAAATAAAAGTTTTCGAAATAAAAGCATTCGAAATAAAAGATTCGAAATGTCTGTTTTCGAAATATGTATGAACATAGACCCCATATTATTATGCTCTTATGCTTGGCACTAAACACACAACACAGAAAAATAAATAAATAGTTATGATGTAAATTTTTTTTTTTACTTAATTCCATTGTTAAAGGAGTAATTTTTGTTGTGTAACAATTTCGGAACTAGCATCGATATAAAATAAGCTTAAGGATAATTTTTTAATTTGAACTTTGTAGAATATACCCATTCTCCATTCACTTATATAGTTTGTTTTGATTTAGTTTGGTATTGAAAAATACAAATACATATATTATAAGGTATCAGATAAAATATTCAATCAAGATTAAAATTGTATAAATTTTACCTTTTTGAATATTTCAAATTTCAAATATGCTTTATTGTCAGAAAATTATAGTACATTCTATTGACAAAGCAACATCCTTAATAATATAAAATATAAGAACAGATAACAAGTAAAAAAGACACTACAGCAGTGGCACTAGCAAGTGGTAAAATGACTAACAATAAAAGAAAAATTCAGTACTTATTAGTAAATTTGTAACATTTTTAAAATTTAGAACACATCAGTTATTATGGCATTGTGAATCTATTACTAAATCAGGTAGACCCTGTCCTACAAGTAGTATAAAACATAAAACATAAAGTTGAGTTTTAGACACTTACATCACGATAGAGACACAAGATCCTGTTAAAGGTTGTCATCAAAATACTCGTCAAGAGAATAAAATGTTTTATCTGCCAATAAACTTTTAACCTTATTTCTAAAAGATTTATAATTTTGATCCGTTTTTAAATTTAATGGTAGTTTATTGTACATTTGTATACTTTTATAAATCAGAGAATCCTGAGTTAGAGAGAACCTTGGTATAGGCAAAGGTATCAGGTTGTAGTTCCTTGTTGGATAGGAGTGCGCATGTGTAGTACCCTGGTACCTCTTGTGAACTAAACAGACAGTCTCTAAGATAAAGAGATCCACTAAGGTTAACATTCCCCCCTCCTAAATAATTCTCGGCAGTGATCTCTGAGACCTGTTCCAAAAATATACCTAACAGAACGTTTCTGAAGAGTAAACACTGATTGAAACAAACACTTACTGCAGTTCCCCCAAAAAGCAATTCCATAGCGCAAGTGGGACTCAACAAGAGCAAAATAAGTGGCCTTAGCCATAGACTGACAATTTTTTTATTTAAGTTGATTATATGCTGGAAAAATTTTAAATTGCAGTCAATATTAATTCCAAGAAATTTAGTATCCTGACTGAGACCGATTGACTGATTTCCAAGTTGAAGATTATCAAATGTAAATTTAAAACTGAGAACTTTGGTTTTTTCAATATTAAAACTTAGAAAATTTGAATCACACCATGCTTTTATTTGATGGAGGTCATTAGAAACAATCTCTTTCAAGAGCAGTGGGTCCTTATGGTGCCAAAGGGGCGTAATATCGTCAGCAAAACCAGTGAACATACACTCAAGTGGTACCTAATTCAAAAAGGTCATTAACATACATCAAAAACAAAATAGGTCCCAGGACAGAACCTTGTGGAACTCCTGTGTCAATTGCTAAGGCTGATGATATGGAACTCCTGTTATTAACCATTTGGGTCCTTTTTGATAAATATGAGGTAAAGAATTTCAATGAAGTGTCCCGAATTCCATAAATATACATTTTATTCAAGAGTATGTCATGTCTAACGCAATCGAACGCTTTAGAGAGATCGCAGAAAACCGCAGCTGCAACCTCTCTATCGTTCAGTTTCAAATACAATTGCTCCAGGAAACAGAATACAGCATCACTAGTACTTTTAGATGACTGAAATCCAAATTGACAATCGCTAATTATATTGTTACGTGATAAAAACACAGTCAGTCTATTCTTCACCACCTTCTCCACTATTTTTGACAGAGTATTTAAAAGTGAAATGGGTCTAAAGTTAGCTGGGTCCTTGAAGGAGCCACCTCTATGTATGGGGACCACCAAGGCAACCTTAAGTGAGTCGGGGAATTCACCAACCTCAAAACATTTGTTGATGGCCTGTGACAGCACATAGAGACTATTATCATTTAAGTTTTGAAAGATTTTGACAGACATCTCGTCTATTCCAGCAGAGTTTTTATTTTTTATGTCTCTGATTATGATTTTAAGTTCCTCTACAGTTGTTTCTGTTAAAGTGAATGTTTCATCGATGTGTGAATGGCTAAGATAACTGAGGGGATCTAAGGCGGGTTCTATCTTGTCTGAAATTTTTTTCGCAATTGAACAGTAGAATTCATTTAGAATGTTTGGCTGAATATCAGCTGACTTTTCTGCATGGCTATGCTTGCCCCTTAGGTCGTTCACAATGGACCATGCCTCTTTTGAAGGGTTTTTTGCATTAGAGATTCTATTTTGATAGTATTGTAATTTTGCTGATCCGATAACTTTCCTATAAATTTTCCGATATTCATTATAATAATTTATAAAATACTGACTATCGGCAAACTTTTTGATGAAATGTAAAGATTTAAGATTTCTTGAGGAAGTCTTAATGCCTTTCGTAATCCAGTTTTTTTTGGGCTTTTTTGCTCTCATATTGCACACTGGAAAGCTCTTGGCAAACGTATTGTGCAATAGTGTATGGAACAATTCCAGAGGTTTTTCTGAAGCAAGCACACACTCCCAGTCCACCAAGGAAGAACAAGTATTAAATCTTTCAAAATTCCGACTTGAAAAAATCCTCCCATATCTTTGGGGTATTTTTTGTTTTGTGCAGAGCAGAGAGAAGTTGGCTAACAATGCCTCATGGTCTGACAGTCCAGGGGTGGAAACCATTTCACAGTTAACCCCGTTCTCGGATAAGTTAGTACAAAAATAGTCAATAACAGTAGCAGAATCTTCAGCTACCCTGGTAGGAGAGTCAACATGCATGGACAAACCATAAGAGCACAGTAGGTCCTTTAATGCCAGAGTAGCTGGTGATTGGTTGTCAATAAAGTTAATATTTAGATCTCCTGACAAAATGACCTTACAATTAACCGGTAAATCCAATAAAATGGTTTCTAAGTTCACTAAAAAACCTGTAGCATTTGTTCTTGGAGGTCTATATATACAAATTAAATACAAATTGTGTTTTCTGTTAAATGCAATCGAAAATTCGAATTCTTTTTCCACACGCAAGAAGTCATACTTGTCAACCTCCTCCATATTGAAGTTTAAAGAGAATGATTTTTTCATTAAAATAATTGTACCTCCATACCCATTGGAGGAGTCTCTACAGTAGTTTGAGACAATATAATAATTTGAATAGACATCGGTTTGTAATGATTATGGCCATCCTCAACAACACAACAATGTAGGTATGTATGTGCAATACACAATTAATTCAACTTTTAGTAACTTTACTATTTTTTTTCCTCATCGTACAGTAATTTTGGATTATGACACACATTTCATAAACATGTTACATACTTCATACCCGATTTTTATAAAAAAATTTCAAACAGCATTTTGAAATTAAATAAAATATTCAATCACGATGAAAATTTTATACATTTTAGGTTTTCAAAATGTTGTCTATTGGTTTGTGATGTGATGACTGTAACCACCCTCAACAACTCAAAAATGTATAATACACAATTATTAATTAAATTTTTAATAATGTTATTATTTTTTTCTCGTCATACCGGCGAACTTTTGCATTATGACTCACATTTTTTCATAAACATGTTAAGGATTGATTACACGATTTTGATGAACTTTTTTTTTGGTAGTTATTCAAAATGTGCAGTGCGTTCACCTAGTGGTTAGGTAATTTTATTCAAAGCTCGGATATAATTTTTTATTTTTTTTTTTCGAGCGAACGGAAATCCATGAAGGTTGGTTTTAGGTGATTCTAAACTAAAAAATCTTCAATAGTTAAAATGGAGTTACCCACTTGAATTGAATACTTATTTTGAATACCACAAAGATCCTCTATGAGCAAACTGAAGATATATTTTGGTAGAAGCTTTGAAATGAGTAGTGAATAATAATTGCAATTTGATAATTGCAGTGCTTGAAATAGTTAATATAGATATTTTTCCTATAGGCTCACCTGCTAATCTGTCTTTAACGACTTGCGAAGCGAAAGCCGCCGCGGCGGCTGATCGTTGCAGTACCGGATCCAAACTGAGCGTCCAAGGATTAAATACCGTAGCACCCGGAGGACTTCCTGGACCACCAAGAGGCCTGTGTGCCGGCACCCTTAAAACACCGTGCCCATAAAACCCGCTAGGCATAAGTCCGCTCAGTACACTTCTCTGTTGAAATATACCGGCTGGAGTTTGGTAGAGCGTCCCGCCGCCCGAATCAGGCGACGATTTGTTTTCGAAATTTTTGCCTAGTAAATTTGAAATACTAAAAGGTAGCGAGCTTTTTGTTGACGTGTGCGACGACGATTCATTGTCTGGACTGCTACAGTGGCTACGCAAGCTTCTGGCATCACTATCACTATGCGATAACCGAGAGTCGGTGTCCAAAATGTTTATTTCGTGGTCTTCTTCCATTAACTCGTGGTCGGACATTGTCTGTTATATTTTTTGTCGCGTTCAATTTATTTTTAAATTAACAATACTTAACACCATATCAAAAAAAAAAAAAAAATTAAATGTTAAATGTTAACATTTAAGTCGATGTTCCTGCTCGAAGGACCAAAAAGCGCCGAAGGGAGACCGAAAGCGCTTCTTTCAGCCAACTCGAACGAATGTCAGCTGTAGACTAGCCACCAACTAAGCGGTTGCCATGGCATCAACAACGTAGTTAACGCGGATCCAATCATTGGCCAGATTGGCTGTTGTAGCTCCTCCTTTCCCATTTCCCATTGGATTAAACTGATTCCAACTAAATTGAATATCTTTCTGTTAATTTTTTTTGGGGATCAGGTAAGCGGTTTGTTGTGATCGTTCTGGTACGGTTGCCCGCAAGGGGAATTCGCCTTATCTTTAATTGATTGTTCATTTAAATGAAAATGTGACATACTTTTTAAGGCTGGCCACACTTGAAAGTGTAGTTCATTTCATATAGGTGCGAATCACGAATTGCGGAGTCCACTGTTAAGAGAAGTGACATCTGTCAGATTTAAATTTGGTGCGAATACGCAAAATTGAAATCAAGGGAGCGGGAAAATTGAAAGTGTTTTGCGATATTCGTCGCAAATTTTATGTCAGCGCACGCGCATTCCAGATTTCAGAAATTCTTTTGTTATCTGCTCTTTCTGTTGTCTTGTAGTTTGTTGTGTTTTTCTTATTGTAGTATTTTCTATGAGAGTTTGAAAACTTTTTCTGAAAGTCTCGGGGACTAAATTATGATATCCCAAGCAACATTAAAGTAGCGGATACCGAGATCGGAATTTCGAATAAGTTCTTGTTAGTATTAACAAATTACTAAAAAAATCGTAGTTTTATAGGTATAGACTTTTTGAGTAATTCTGTAGTTGTTATTACTACAATAAGGTACCTACTTGCATGAAATTTTTATTCAAAATCTCCTTCATATTTCCGTGAGAAAGAGGATCTGAAAGGCCCAATATAAAGCTGTATAAATGATTCTTTTCTCAGAAATTCAAAATTGAAAATCATCAAAATTGAGTGATACCTTGACTAAAAGGTAATTTTGCATACATGACCCTGTTTATGTTTTTTACTTCTATCGATTCGTTCTTGAGAAATATGGATGAGAAATTATTTTATTAAATGTTAAAAATGTTCTCCATTGACCTCCATATAGAAGTACAATTGGTTGTTAGATGTCCCCCATAAGAAATAATCCAAAGGCGTAAGATCGAGAGATCTAGCAGACCTGCAACAAACTGAAACTGAACAAGATGATAACCTTCTAGAAAATGAATTTATTTATTTATTTATTCATTTATACTCCTACAAACACATGTAAATGTACTTAAATGTAAGAGTGCTTACTGGATAAACTAGACTTAATCTAAACTAATAATTAAGACTATGTATAAAATAAGAGGCAAAATATAAAAATATAAAAAACAAACGAGGAACAGAAACAATAAACCAAAAATATAAAAACAGAAAAAAAAGAGAAAAAAGTGATTCACTCATCACTATAGATAGGCGATCACAAATATCACAATACATTATTATTCAATATCACACACTTAATTTGTTCTGCTGTCGTACTGAAGAGGTCTATATCACCCTCCTCAATAAAAAAATTACATTCACGCATCATGCGATTTATAGGAGAACTATTTGAAGGTAGACATTGAAAAAATTTATTATCCTATATTCTTAAATTAATTTTAGGAACTAGAAACATTATATCATTAATTAAGGAACATTTTTTATACTTTAAGTTGTTAACAATATTGTAAATAAATAAAACATCATTCAAACTACGCCTGACACTCAATTTCACCATTTTAAATTCTACCAGCATACTATTATAGGAGACCATGTAAGGATACACTTTGTGAGTTTTCAAATACAGGTACCTTAAGAATCTCTTTTGCACTTTTTCAATCATGTCAGCATGGCACATTGTTTGTGGTGACCAAATAATTGAGGCGTACTCCAAATTAGGTCTAACCAGAGCATTATACAAAGTTATTATTGTCCTGACATTTTTAAAGTATTTTGTATTCCTGATTACAAAACCAAGAAGCTTATATGATTTATTGACAATGGCTTCATAATGCTGGCCAAATCTTAAATTTGTTTGGAAGCAAACTCCAAGGTCCCTACATTTATTCTCTCTACTCAGTGCAATGTTGTCAATCCTGTAGTTAAAATTTGTAAATTGTATTTTACGTGTGAAACTCAAAACATGACACTTGCTAACATTTAAAGACATTTTATTAATATTAAACCACTGAGACACCAAACCCAGGTCATGTTGCAGCTCATGACAATCACTTGGGGATGCTATATGCTTAAATATTTTGAAGTCATCCGCAAATAGAAGGCACTCTGAATGTTTTATGCAGTCGGGCAGATCATTTATGAAAATTGAGAACAACAAGGGACCCAGGTTACTACCCTGTGGCACCCCGGATGTAGCTATGTATTGCCTTGATAATTCCTTACCAACCTTAACTTGTTGGGGTCTCATGATGAGATAGGATGACATAAATTTACATGCATTCAGTGAAAATCCAAACTTGCCCAGTTTATCCACCAGCAGACCATGGTCAACCCTATCGAAAGCCTTTGCACAATCTGTTAGCACAACATCTAACTGTTCCTTACTATCCACAGCCTTGGCTGCGGCTTCTGTCAAGATGCTTAGATTGGTGACAGTTGAAACACCAGGCAGGAAACTATGCTGCTGTGGAGAAAAATCATTCATAAAGAAGCTCATGATATCCTGATACAATATATTTTCGAAAATTTTAGCAAGTGAATTAAGGACACTAATTGGCCTATAATTGTCAACCAGGTTGACGTCCCCCGATTTGAAGACAGGAGTCACCGCTGCACACTTCAATGCTTCAGGAAACTTGCTCATTCTCAGACACAAGTTGAAAAGTTTCATCAATGGAGCACACAGGATATCAGAGCATTCCTTATAGATATATGAGGGGATGTTATCACTACCAGTAGTCCTTTTTGGCTTTAACTTCTTAATGCTTGCCATGATCTGTTCCTCTGTGATAGGGAAGAATGCGAAACTACCGTTACACCCATCATTCGTGTCATTATCAGAACTCTCAGACCGCTGGAACACTGAGCTGAAATAAAGAGCAAATGTATCAGCCACATCCTGGGCACCACTCACCACACAACCCCCATAACAGACCTCTGAGGGAATACCAGATCTTGCTCGCTTGGACCTTACAAAGTCCCAAAAGCTGCTTGGGTCTATGTTGACTTTGCCCTCAATGGTTTCATGATAAGCCTCTTGCAACTCTTGCGCAGTTTGATACTTAACTTTAGTTCTGAGGTTCTTGTAGCTATTCTTGATTGAATGAATTGATGTCAGCGCCGGCCTTAGGGGGGTGCAGAGGTGCTAACTGCACCCGGCGGCAGAACAGGATAATGTAGAGAATGAAATTAGCTTTTAATGAAGGTATCATACAACCCCTCTCCCACATAAAAAAATTCATGGGCTGGCTCTGATGGGTAGGAAGATGAAGGGAGAGAAACGCAAGCATATCTCATATAACATGCCCTCCCAATATTAAATTTGACGTGTGCGGCCGTTTTCAGCTAGAAAATTAATTCTCAAATATTTCAGTGTGGACTATTTTCCCTGGGACACCCTGTATATAAAAAACTAAATCGTTTTGGGAATAAATTGAAAGGATTCGAAAAAAAATATATGCAAGTAAGTATACCCTACTTGGAACTTAATAGTTTCAGTACTAATCTCTAGAAGTTTCTGGAACAGGACTGTTACTGTGTGAAAGAACTTCAAAGTAATATTCGATAATACAGCAACTTTGTCTTGTTACTCGTAAATCACTTGGTATAATTGTATATCACGAAATGAGGGGCTCTTGATTGAAAATGACTGAGAATAAAACAATCTCAGTCGAAGTAACCAACCTAACAGTGGCAAGAAAATTACTTTTCGCCTTCCATTATTAATTCTATAGTAGAGTCGGAATAATTTGGCATAATAGGCAATAAAATATGCAAACCATGAGAAAACTGCCCTAGAAATGTGAAAAGACATACATTTTTGTTGTCAAATGCTATAAATAATAGAGTGAAAAGAGACAACTAGGTACTTTTCCTTATCGCTTAGTACTACCGACACCCTGAATATAGGGTCGTACGTTTGCAATGGTGGTACCCAGGGGTACCAATGGGACCCTACCTGGGATGCCTTTACGAATTAGACAAGCGTTAAAAAGCAGTAGCTGTCTATGTTTACTTTCTTTATAGCATGTGACAAGAAAATCGTCCGTCTTTCACATTTCTAGGGCAGTTTTCTTAATTGTGATTAGTTTGCATATTTTATTTAATATGCCAAATTATTCCGATTCTACTATAGTAGAGAGTCCGAGAGATGACCCTTACTAAAAAATCACACATTATAGGATTTTCTCCTCCACTTCAAGCGCCGTGTCTAATCAAAACTTGAAGAAAAAAAAAAAAAGAGAAACCTTCTAACTCTTATGTGAAAAAGTAAAGATTGGTACTTTAATCGTTGTAGCCCCCAATAAAAAGTATAAGTAAGCATCACCTATTTATATACTCCTGGACAAAATTATCGCACCACCACTGCACATAAGCACCATAAGCAGTGGTGCGATAATTTTGTCCAGGAGTATATAAGGACTAACGACAAAATCAATAGAGAGTTTTCGTTGCTCTTGAAAATTTAATCTCTACCGTTAACGAATTTGACAGATAAACAAACAGTTTTTGGAGCAACATACAACCTGTTTTTCTGTACGTTTTGCTTCAAAATCATGGATGAATTGATTTTATATGACTCCAGTGATGATTCAGATTTTGAAGATGCAATCTTGTTAGAAGTGTTGGACAACAACAACATGGAATACAGAGACGATCTTTACGGAACAACGAGTGTGAAGGTAATTTTTGCTTCGAAAGAAACAAGTTCAATACAAAAAGTCAACATAAAATTTCAGAAGAAGAAGATCTTTATATCTTGCTGAAAAGGTTCGTCATCGGCCTCTGTAAAATGAACTCGTTTTTTTTTTCTATTACCTATTTTTAATAAGTACACTCTTTGACCTAATCAACTTTTTACCTGAATTGAGTTGAAATGAGGTTATGAGCATTTTTATTTGTACTGTACCTACCTGCGTTTTAATCAATGGCTACCATCTAAATAATACCGGCATTTACCGGTTAGCCTGCACAATATATTCTCAAATGACAATGGACGAAGACTTGCGGAACTAGCAGCATCCAAGAATCTCCTTATTAAATCTACAGTGTATGAACATAAAGAGACATAGGCCTACAATAACAGTAGAACCAAAAAAAAAACAAATTGATCACGTAGCAATTGATACAAGGCGTAGAAGCAAGGTCCAGGATGTTGGTAAAAAGCAGTCGAGGGAAAGATGCGGACTCGGACCATTTGCTTGTTGGAGCAAAGCTGAGAATCAGAATATCAAGCTCAAAAAATGTATATATAATCCAAACAAGATCAACAGTGGGATACAGTAAAACTAGAAAATGAAGAAATCAGAAGGCGTTTCCAGGCAGAAATAGAGCACCGAAGCCAAGAAATTATAAACACAGATGACATCGACACGAGTTGGAAAGTACTACCCGAAGCAATCATAGGGGCAGCAAGATTGACTGTGGGAGTAAAGCCAAAAAACAAAAGTAGAAACCACTGGTACGATCCGGAATGTGAGAGGGTTCTTAAGGACAGAAGTAATGCAAGATTAGTAATGATGCAGAATCCTATTGAAGACAATAACAGTAAACTCCGGGTAGAGACACGATAATTGCCAAACTTTTGAAACATGCCAGAAACACAGCCACATCCCAACTACAGGATCCCATAAGAACTATCAGGAAAAGCGAGAAGATTCCAGAAGACTGGAAAGAAAGCATAATAATCCCCTTGCACAAAAAAGGCGACAGAGTGATATGCAAAAGGTATAAAGTAATATCGCTCATAAACGTAGCATACAAAGTTTTATCAAATAAGTATAATCCAGTCGAGAATAAAAAACCGATCAACTGTTAACAATGAGACAGCTACTAGAAAAAAGCTGGGAATTCAATAGGCAGATACACCAACTGTTTATAGATTTCTAACAGGCCTATGTTGGAAGAGTTAAGATCTGCAATGGCAGAATGGACCACTTGCACTCAATCAAAATTAGGTATATAATTTATCTGTAACGAAAGTGTATTTTATATACTACATAACAGTATGGTTGGTTATTTTTTTTTAAAATCTTGAAGGCAGAAATTGAAAGAAAAAAAAGCCGATTATTTGAATTCTGTGCCATATTTTTCCACCAATCAAAACTCACTGTTTGCCAAATTTTCATGTTCCAAACGAATATTTTTTTTTCTTTTTTAACACATCGAACAAAAAAGGATGCATAGACATATCAAAATCGCTTTGTGGATCGACTTTGGTACAGCTCTAGTTTTGACATGAAAAATAAAACGAGACTTATGAAGTTTGCACAATTTTGTTTTCTTGTCTAAATACGAACTAGACAAAGAAAGAACTAATCCGGCGCAGTATAAAGTTCGAATACGATAAAAGGGATTTTTATTTGTCATGATGATTTTTGTTTACTAGTGGGTCAGGTCAGTGACCTCTGGCCAATTTATCAATCAAAATAATCAATTAACAACAAAATACAGTCCCTGGCACTGGGGAATTATTCAAAATAAACCAATAAACGGTTCCTAAAGGTAGTCCGGATACTTTGTCCGGAGTCACCCTGTGTGTAGTTTGAATAAAATGGAAAAAGGTTGTTTTTGTCTGTGAAAATGTAAAAAGCTAGGCTGGTGTTACCCAACTCCTTTAATTCTTAATTTCTAATTTTTATTTCTTAGAGCTTAATTCATAACAAGTTAACAGCGTGTTATTAAATGATGGCGTTATCGGTTTATCCAATTTCTATACCACAATTTTTTTGGTGCCAAAATACCCGATCCGCTTCATTTTCTAACTCCATGTTACTACCCCTTTACCTTTACCTGCTCTAAGGGCTTCATTCATAGTTTTGTTGTGATTTTGTGTTGGTTGAAAACAAAACAATATTAAAATAAAAAACCCATGAATACAGAAGATCAATCTTTTTTTTATTTATTTGGTCATTATATTTTAATCTGTGTATGGGGTGAATGGATGCTTACTTTACTTTACTTTATTCATTCTACAATTTACAATTTGTAACACAGTAGCATTTTTTTATATCACATATGCAGTCTTAGTTTACAAGAGGGCACCTAGCTGATTCAACAGCCGTATGTGCCGAACATTCCTATATAATATTAATCAATACATATTTGAGTTCTGCTTATACAATTTTTGGTTTAGTATCACTAGCTTTAAGCCATATTCGTGGTAATATTCAACGTATGACACTCATTCGAGAAAAAAAAACAAATAAAAATATAAACAAAAAATAAATAAATACAATTTCTCTGTGCTCAATACTCAGGCCTGCCAAATCCTAGCAAAAAACATTGTTAAACAACAGAACAAATACATCATGAATCTACAGGGCCGCAACTAGAACCCTCAGCGCCCAAGGCAAGTCCAAATTTTGACGCCCCTCCACCGCCTTCTCAAAAGTAACAATAGATATATTTTTTGATGCTTTGGTTTTTGCTTCCAGTGTTGCCAGATCTCACGATTATTCGTAAGATTACACGATTTTGGCCAGAATTTCACGATCTCACGAATGAGGTAGCTAATTCTTACGAATTCTCTCTGTAGTAATACAAATCAATAATCAAATATAATGTAATCGAAAAAAAAAATCTACTACTATACAATATTTAGTTATGTTACGCCGTTCCTGGTATATGAACGCCTAAGAACACTTTAACCCAGGACTGCTTAAGTCTACGTGACGTCAGCTGCAGACCTCAACTCTCAAACGAAGTCATGAACGTTGAAATTACCTTTTCTAAATTTAAAATTCCCAAAAAAATTAACTCACAAGCTCAGCCTGAATCGCAAGTAAAACGACATTTCTGGCGTAATCACATGATAAAATGGTTGGATTTTATTAGTAAAATATTCGCCATGCTGGAGATTTTACCATTTACGTGATAATATGGTGTAATTTGATTAGTAAAATATCCAGCATGGTGAATATTTTACCATTAAAACCCAACCATTTTATCACGTGATTACGCCAGAAATGTCAACTTACATCCATGAGAACTCGCCCTAAGGGCGAATCCCCACGGGCGTAATTAGCGCAATCGCCATGAACGTCAATTCTGGCATAACATCCCGTATGTAGTGCATCAAAACCAAAACAAAAACGTTTTCTAACCCAAATATCTTATTCATTTTTGGTCTTGTCATAATTAAAATTTACTAATTCGTTGTTGTAGTCCTTTTCCTTTGGTTTTCTGTGATTTTTCTATCAATTCTATCCTATAGCCTAGTACTCATAACTGCGAAATTCGCATTTTTTTGACATTGCGTTGAAAATTTGACGTTTTATGCGTGTATCAAACGTCAAATTGTCGAAGCAATGTCAAAAAAATGCGAATTTCGCAGTTATGAGTACTAGGCTTTAATCAGAAAAAACAAACACAAACGTCACAACTTCGCCACGATTCCGCCGAAAAGTTCAACATAACCCAACTTTTTGCCGTAGCGGCAGCGAAATGTCAAAAATTCAAGATGGCTGCACTGCCCCTAATGAAATCGTACAAATTAAATCACGTGATCAGTTATGCTTACGTCAATTACGCCCGTGGGGACTCGCCCTAATACATAAACGAACGTTTCGTTATGTGTCAATCCTGAAGTTCTTGCTAAAATCCTAGGACCGCTAGAACTGGTTCAGAAACGGTTCCGAACCGATTCGGGTTGATCCAGAACCGTAACTAAAAGTTCTAAATTTTGTGATCCGCGAACGCCATTACTTGAACTGCGCATGCGAAATAGTTGCGAAACAGTTCAGAATCCTTACGGCGAACGGCGAACGAAACTATTGTAAAAGTAAAAGCTGTTTACGGAAACTATTATCGGGTTAACCCGATCGCCAGCAGACGTGTTTTGTCTTTTTTCAATCGTATTCATTAAGGAAAGATAAAAAACTTTCAGCTGCTGATCGGGTTAATGCAGCATGCAGAGGGCGCCCACGTCGTCCACAGTGGTCTTGCTCAGTTTGGTCGGATCAAAGCTCGACTCGAAGCTAATCTCTGACTAACGAATGTTGGGCGCTACGTCATCAATACTTGAATTTATCGCAGACATTGCAATTTACTGCTGCCTTTTGCACGCACACTGTGTTTGACATAATTTATATGATTACTAGTTCATTGGATTACTATCGATATTCGTATTGTTGATGGTTGACAAAGAGAGATGTAACACAAGCTAATAAATTTCCATGCTACGACAAATGACGCGTAAAACCGTTGCATTTTTTGGATTGTAAAATATGGATGGATTTAATTAGACGCCTTCGGCGCCCCGATACTCCGGCGCCCTAGGCAGGCGCCTAGTTTGCCACCCCCTAGTTGCGGCCCTGTGAATCTACCTGACAAGCCACCTAGGTCCCAAAAAGCTCGGTGTATACTGGAACATAATTTCCGTAAATGAACTGAGAAATTTTTTTCTTCATGGATTTAAAAACCTTTCCATTTCTGCTCTTGAACTCTTGGGGAAGTTTATTGTAAATTCTTGGCCCAAGATAGTTTATAGACTTTAGATGAAATGTGTTATTATTAATAGGTGTTATATATTTGGTGGCCGGAAAAAAAGTAGGTAACTGGGTAACAGGACCAAATCGATACCTAATATTTTACAAAATAAGAATAGAAATTAGGAATTGGGGAGTTAGGTAGCACCGGCCGTATTAGAGAAACTGGTATCGAATAGGTACAGACACATAAAAATAAAACTCCTGTTTTATTTCCCATAATCCACTTAGAAGAAAAATAACAACAATTTTAATAGGTAATTATATACCTATTTCAGTGCCGAAATTAAAAATGTAAAATTAAAGCTCACAGCAGAACACTAAATATAAGCATTGTGTATTAGTAAAATCATTGTAAAATGCAGATAGAGCAACCTTTGTGTGCCTTCGTGCCTTCTGCTCGGCCCGTTTTGGAGTTTTGGAGTCTTGGACATTCTAATAATTCAATAAATAAAAATAAATAATGATTGTATATATTTTGAATTAAAAAGTTAGGTTAAGTTTTTCATAGGGATGAGAATCGATTTCATATCCGATACTTACAAATCTGTGGATTCGATTTTATATCGATTTAGTTATCGCCGCCAGGAAAATTTTACATGAAACTCCTGACATCTGGGCAACACTGGATAAAATTGACCAATCAGAAATTTGGTGCCGTGACGTCACGGCACCAAGAAATTTGAACTTCAAATCGAAATTTAGAGCCTTTGCAATTCCGAAAAAAATCGGAAAAAATACAGTTGAGCTTTATTTTGACTCCTCTTTCCAATAAGCAAATAAAAAAAATTCATGCAAGAGGTCCATTCGGGATATCTCATAAGGTTATAAGACTAACAAGAGTTTGTTTAGAAGGTTCCAGATCCAGAGTGAAAGTTGAAAATGATACTTCGGCGTTATTCAGGGTAAATACAGGATTGAAGTAGAGTGACGCGCTGTCCCCGACTCTTTTCAATATTTCCTTGGAGAAGGTTGTAACGGACTCCAAACTCGAAACAGAACTCTTCCAAACGAATGGTTCGCAACTATTTAATACTTGCTTATGCGGACGATATTGACGTGGTGGACATTAACACATTAAATAGTAAAGAAACGTTTGTTGAAATGGAGCACGAGGCATCTAAAATGGGCTTGAGGATCAACGAAGGCAAAACTAAATACATACATATCTTTAGGACAGGCAGAGAAAAAGTGGGACAGAATGTGAAAATATACGGCCCGACAAAGGACCCACAGACGCAGCAGAAGTGAAACGAGTGCAGAACTGAAAGAGCTATAACGATGAACTAAATCTGTGCAACATAATAAAGGCTCAACGGCTTAGATGGGCAGGACACGTGCGTATGAGCAACCCGAAGAAAGGATAATAAGACTGGTATGGCAGAAGAGAAAAAGGCAACTTGGAAACCCAGACTGAGATGTCGGGACAACATTGCTGCGGATCTGAGAAAACTTGGCATCGGAAATGATACGGAGCTTATTACCATTAACAGGAGCTGTAGCGCTACGGAGTAAGTAAAGTAAATTTACCGGTTACGATATACGACAAACGAGATTCAAATGTCAAAATTGTCAAGTAGCGTTAACCGGAATCGCATTTTATAAGCAACGAAAACTCCCTAATGTGTATCACCCATAATTATATATTATGTCTTGGACATTAAAAAAATGTCGACAAACTATCTTATGATTCATGTCAAACTGAAACTAACAATGACCGCAATGACCTGAGTATTATCTATGAAATTCTTTACTCAACAATCCGATGACCGAGAAACAATTTTTTAAAACTTTATTTTCGTACTTGTGCTAAATGCTCTCAAATGACTGACTGTTCTAAATCTAGAACAAATTTCTTTTATTAAAATGTTAAGTACCTAAAATCCGCATAAAAAGTGATTACTCGGTATTTTTTGGGAATGTGACTCCTTTCTCTTTACATTCAACTATCTGGCTAATCGAGGTGGTAGGATGTCCACTTCTCCTCTGGAAGTTATCACTTGTAGTTATATCAAAAGACCACAGCCATAAATTATTAGAATTAGTAATCTCTATACATCCATCAGGCAGGACCATACCTATACTAAGATTAGTTTCCATTTGGCTAAATACTGAGTTCTGTTGAGCTCCCAAGATTCCATTCCGAAGTTTACTTATGGTATTCATCCAATTTCAAATCGTGTCCAAAATTATTAGGTTTTTTTTTCAACAATGAAGCACAAGTTGATCCTACTCTAGATTTGGAGCTTGATCTGGCCTAGATGATGATGATAAGAGTTGACCAGATCTCTTCAGTCATTGGAGCATAGAAGATTGGTGGAAGAGATGCCTCTGTCAAGTGTCACTGCTCTATCATTGAGGGTGTTCCGATGAACTACCGGCTCTGATTTAACCTAAAGCAAGTTTCTTGCACCAAGCTCGTTATAGAGAATTTTATTCTCTACAAAGTCCTTCTCTTGAAGTGTGTTCAATCAGCTTTTTTTTTGTCCTAGTCGCAATGCCTCAGAGATATGGTAAGAACCGGCCAAGAAGAAGCCCCTGACGTCATCACTGACAAAAAGGGCAAATATCCTTTTCTCTACGGCCCTCTCATTTGAAGTGAGACAAACGATAACGCCTGTGTATTTCTTCTCAGCCGGTTCGAACTTTATATACTCCTGGACAAAATTATCGCACTACCACTGCACATAAGCACCATAAGCAGTGGTGCGGTAATTTTGTCCAGGAGTATAATTAGCCAAATCAAAAATCAACTTTGCTTGATGTTAAAACACCGGCTAATATACAGGGTGTCCCAGGGAAAACAGCACACCCCGATTTATTGGATTTGGGATAAGAATCTGGAAAAACGCTCGAATACGTCGATTTTTGATTTGAGCGGGAACTGCTTTTCAGTTTTTTTCATTCCTGTAGCTAGGGGGAGAATAACCCCCCAAATTTGAATGGTGGATAGGGGTCGTGTCGTGTTTTTAAAGGTCTCATCGAATTCTTTATGGCCCTAGAATTTCGTCTCATTATTTTCATCCGTAACGAAATGACTGAGCTTGTCAAAATCTTGGAAATAGACTATTACTTTTAGTGGGAGTAAAAGCGATACTTACCTCCCTTAATAAAAATACTTGAAATTGAAGTTTTTTATTATTATTATCAATAAGGTGTACACGAGAAATGTAAATTGTAGGTATTTTTACACGTATTTTTATTAAGGGAAGTAAGTACCGCTTTTACTCCTACTAAAACAATAGTCTGTTTTCAAGGTTTTGACAAGCTGTCATTTCGTTACGGATGAAAATAATAAGATGAAATTGTAGGGCCATAAAGAACTTTATGAGAAAAAGAGGTATGACACGACCCCTATTCCCTATTCAAATTTAGGATGTTGTTCTCTCCTTAGCTAGGGGGTTGAAGTACGGGGATGAAAAAAACTGAAAAATAGTTCCCCCTCAAATCAAAAATTTACGTATCCGAACGTTTTTCCAGATTCTTATCTCAAATCCAATAAATCGAGGTGGACTGTTTTTCCTGGGATACCCTGTATAGATAGACTATGGATAATTTTGTTTGTTGTTATCTAGTCCAATATAGGAATAAGATTTGAATTTGTCTGATAAAATCGACAATTGCATTTTGCATTACAATAAATTCGCACGGGCAACGTACACCGGCCGCGCCAATTGAACCAAAAGCAACCAAGGCAAGTGTTTTGTTTCAAGAATTAATTGTCATTTTTTTAAAGGCGAACCTCTTTGCTTTTGTTTCTCGTCGGAGCCATTTTGATTTTCCTAGAATCGCTGTCCAATTATGCTCGCTCGACTGTTTAATAAATGAATTACACTTTTGTAATGCAATTAACTCGGCGCAGATGAATCTATTATATTATTATTTTTCCAAACGGCGTTTTAATTTTTTCTGTTTTTTTTTCTTTGCTGTTTTTTTTTTTACCTCTATAATATTTTCCATCAAATCGTTGTAAGTATTTACCTAAGTATACGGTGAGCCAGATTGAAGTTTGTGGTAGGACAAAGTAGATGAGTTTATATTGGGTGAAGACTTCCCAGAGACCTTTGATCGCTGATCTAGTCTTTGCAAATAAAACGCTGAAAAGTTGGTCCGAGCAGCAAGTTGACGTCAATTTGATGTATTTTATTCGTCATTATGATCTGAGACGTCATTCTACTAATAAATTAGTGACATTTCACATGTCATACAAATCACGTCGTTTTTACGAGACTTCTCAGTCATTGAAACTTTTAATGTAGGTATTTTTATTTCTTTTTTTTAAAACTAATTCATACCCTTCAATGCGTCGCATATTATCTATTGACCTCAACTGAAATAACATTTTTCAAGTATGTACGTCATTTTTAGAACTGCCAAGTTGAAATAATGGTCGACATGAATTTTTGGAAATAGGCACGTTACCTATATCGTAGATTAAGCAAACTTGAAAAGTATATAACTACCACACGTAGCCCACAAATCTGGATGAATCAATTTCATCATTCTTTTTAAATTTGAAAGGTGAAGTAATCACTTTAGGGCAAATTTCGATTACATTTTTGAAACCCACTTGCTGATCAACAACCAATCAAAAAGTACCTACTACCAACTCACGATGTATAAATTCATGTCTATTGAGTGAAACACACTTGTCAAAATCGAAGAGACATGCACAATAATTTAAACTTTCCTTAGGCAAAACCAATACATAATTCAATAAGTTCTTCTAACAAACTCCGGACACTTTTGTTTTAAACGACATTAGCGGATTTAAAAGATAACGCGACACCCTCTATAGAGCTCGCGAAGCTTTAAAATTTAATCGCCTTTTTTGAGGGGCTCATTGTCGCTGTTCCATTTTAATAATTAGACGGAGCCGTTTTGGGAAGTCCCTGATAATATTTTGGGAACTGTATAAATTCAACAGGAGCTGTTTAAATCTCAATCAAATATTTATGCAACCCTTTTTAACTTCAATTAACTGGAGGACTTTATATTGTCCAGATACGAACTTGGGGGCCATAAAATTATTCACTTGGCTCCCGGAGTTAATGGATTTAACTTTAGTGTAATTTTATAGTACTCTCGTTAAATGTTAACCGGTAGAGGGTTGTTATGATAAATTGGTTTGTGGGTTCTAAAGAGTTATTTCGTTTTGTAAATGAATATGATACTGAATAATGGACAGATTAATTGAATGAGGACAAGTTTTGGTACCTACTTTACAAATTGAATTTTAGCAAATTTGATAAATGATGTTTGATAAATAATTCATTGCAAGTTAATCTAAAGAAACTTTCTTCTAGTAATCAAAGCTGTTCGTGTTCTTGGGATTCATCCAGAAAAACATTCATTATAGGTATAAGTAGGTACTACTATCAATAATGTTCGGATCAAATCTGTCATCATGGCTCTAACTTGGTTCAATAGTATTTTTCGACCATTTGGTCAAATGTGCGGTTTTTGATGGATACACAAAAAGATGCAGTTATCCTGCAGTAACATTTTGTTTGATAGATCAAAAATAATCAAACTGCCCCAAGCAAAACTGCTCTGAAACGAATCGAACAAAGACCGATTGATCACCATGATGATGCGTACTGAATCTGAACATCGATCTGAAAAGAAAACTGTTGCTAATATAGGGAGGACTTAAGAAAGGAAATCGACCTATACGTACTGGTCATGCCAAACAAAATGTGAAGTGGTGCAACGTCCTAAAAAAAACTCCTACTGGATAGACCTCGCCAGCATTTTCCTTGATCTAAATTAAAATAACAAAATATGTAGTAAAATAATAAAGACAAGTTTTGCTTAATCCTTCTCTTCGTCCAAAGCTTTTCATGTGATTCAGAAGAGTATTGAAGAATTAAATTGAAAGATAGCCTGGACCGTCCTGACACCTCTTTAACCTGTAATAAGCTGGAAATTTTTCTGTTTTGTGTCATCGTAGCTGTGGACTTCACCATGCACCCTGAATTTATCCTCGTTGTCCTTCACATACAGCAGATTTTCAGGTATGTAGTGAGATGGTAAAGTAAGTATATTTAAACTTTTAAAGGTTGTCTACGGTCTTCCCTAAAACCCAACCCCGCCATGATTCGGATAGCCTTCCTCTGAAGACTAAAGAGTCTGGCCACAAGGGGGGAGTGACCCCAAACCAAAATACCATAAGTCATAACAGAGTGCAATAGAGCATGGTTCCAAATTTTCTCTGAGATACTATGGGAGAAATTACGAAGGACAAAAAGAGCGTTGCTAAGCTTTGATGAAACCTCATCAATTTGGGCGTTCCATCTGAAAGTAGGGTATACTTCAAGAAATCACACCTTCCCCACTTCTTCATTAACACCTTTGGAGTCTCTGAGGGAGAAAACTAATATATTTGTTTTTTCTTTATTCATGAGTAGCTTATTAGCGTTAAACCATTCCATGTCATCCGCAAAAAAGGTATATTTTCCTTTAGACTAGGGACAGGCCCTTGAGGCACATCTATAGTTATAACCCTTTCCGCAGAACACACCCACCCACTCTGACAGTTTGGGACCTGATTCCCAGAGAGGAATTAACAAGTTCTATACTTTCTGCTGTGCTAAAATTATAGCATACTAGTTTGCTCAGCAAGAGTTCATGGGAAACACAGTCGAATGCCTTACTTAAGTCACAGAAAAGAACAGCATTAATACATTGGAGATTGTCAAAAGAATTCAGAATATCAGCAACGAGATTTAATATACCCAAAGTAGTAGTCCTGCCTGCTCGAAAACCAAACTGACTCTCAGTAAAGCACCTGTTTTCCTCGAAGAACCTCAACAACCTCAGTGCCATGCACCTGCCAGCCTGGCAACAGTGAAATGGGCCTGCAATTTGTGGCATCATTTTTCCAAACTCCAATCAGGAAAAACCAGGAAATGCTGGCGAGAAGATCTTGATGAACTTCTACGGAGATGTGGGAGCGCTGAACCTTTTGCCATCATCATCATAGGCGATCACTCGATACCGACTACGATTATCATGTATTCTATTCTTATTGTCGTCAAATATGCGTTTTCTGATGGCTATATAAACTAATTCTGGAGCCGTACACTCTGCTACAGTCTCAGCACACCCAGCCTCTAGCAGCCTTGTCTCTTCTTCTGTTTTCTCGCTCCTTCCTGCGGTCCCTTTTTTCGATCTCATGTGTCTGCGTCGCTGTTCTTCAAAAGTTTGTGGTGCGTCATGGACTAGGTACTCAACACCATCATTTGCCGTCGTCTCCCAGTTCGATGATGATGCTACCATATTTTACCTGATAAAATCCTTGTAGCGTTTTTGTTGATTTCTCTGATTTCGTTTTCCCTCTTAAAGATGACTGTAGAGAATTTGTCATGGAAGATGTGTTTCGGGCATGCGGACGACGTGACCTGTCCAGCGAAGTTGGTGCTCAATGATGACCGCTTCCATGCTAGTTGTTTTTTGGCCTTCTCTAAAACTAAAATACTAATTTTCGTTCGTCGGATTTGCCTTCAATCCGTAGGATTCTTCCTAGGCAGTGGTGGTGGTATTTTTCTAGACTTTTAATGTAGGTATATTCTGGAAGGTTCTGTTCGGCAGTGGCATTGGCCGATTTGATAATGTCTTGGCACATCCTGCGATAGTCAGCATTTGTAAAAACGGCAGCAACGGTCAAAGTCAACTTTGCCACTGTTACAGCCGGAAAACATCAAATTAGGGTGAAAATAGGTACTTTTCGGCTGGATCGTACATAAAGCTCGGTTATTAATATAAAGGGTATATATACTTATCCTTTAAGCAAATTTTCCCTTGGCATCTCGTACAAAAAGAATTTTTCCAATTTTCTCTTAAGTAAAATCATCGTCTAAGCTTACTGTTATGTTAATAACAATAAAATTACAGTTGATAATTCGAGAAAGAATCTCCAGCAATTTCCTTAAAAGTCTAGCCTCACTGAGAACACAATGGCGGGTGGAACGATTACCATATTGCCTTTTCAAAAAACTCTTCTTGTCTTCTAATCGATAATCGCGGCCAATTGCCAGTGTATAAACTTAATAATTTAGCATTAAGAAGTTACGTTCGTTCTCAAACCGCTCATTAACTATAATTATTTTACCTCGGTGAGGCGAGATCGAGGCTTCCCGTTCACTCCGGCGACCAATGACGTTCTAGCGATGCAAAAAGGCTTTCACAAGTCATATCAAACTGCCAATTAACTTAATAGCAGTCGATGTTGGAAATAAATTTATTTCTTTCGTCTTTCTCCGCAAACGCGCCTTATTCTTTGACTGTATATGCATAATAGACGATAATGTGCAGATGGTTGGAGATGTGCGTGGTCTGGGTATAGACACGCTAACAGGATTCTTTAATAATTTGTTATTACTTAGTAAATCATAAGATGACGTTCGTACCAATGACAACATTTAGTAGTCGAATCACATTTTTCTGATGTAGCATCAAATAGGAAAAATTGAAACGTCAATTGATTGGCTCGACTTAAATCCAACCCAATATTTGGGTTAATTCTTGGGGTTGGGTAAACTCATGTCCACAAAATGCTAGCACTGAGTGGCCCTTTAAACATTCATCGAAGCTGTTAAACCAAATTGACAACGGAATCAAAACGTCAATTTATTTCGGGCCCGTTTTTTTTTTCTCTCTTGCCGAAGCATTAATAAAAATTACGCTTCATGGGAAAATACGGGCGCATTTTGTAACTGTGTATGTAGGAAACAATGTTACTCCGGGGACACATTTTGATATTTGCTCACCCCCCAGTTTAGCGGCGCTAACTTCATACTATACCATTTGTATAAAATGCGCCCATCAATTATTTAGAGCCCACTCTATGGCGTTCCGCGGGACGTTTTAGAAAGTGACACTGCGCGGCGATGAAAAAACTAAAAAAGTATTTTGGTTACGATTATTGTAACAATTTTGTTTTATATAATATTAATTCGCATTTTTTGGGATTCACATCTTAGTTTTTGCTACAAGCTCTGTTTTATTTTAATTAAATAATACTTGATTAGGCTCGGATGACTTCTGGACTTTTTCGTTGACATTTCGTTACCGGATCTACTATCGTTGTCCAAGCTTGAGGGATTGCGCACCTTGCCGTGGCTTTGAAGTTTCGTACAGACTTGAATATTACGCCGAACAATAAACAGAACAACGGACGATCGAAACACTAATTTGGATAAGCCGGTTTGCAAACGTGTTCGTAGCTGAGCTTCGTACAGACTTGAACATTACGCCGAACAAAAAACAGAACAACGAATTGAACAGCAAACAGTTCCAGACCGACAAGTGATGGGAGCACGGCAAACCGTTCGCCGAACGGCCAGGATTTGCGAACCGGTTTGCAGCCCGTTCGTAGCCTCGTCCAAATTAGTGTTTCGATCGTCGTTCGGTTCGTTGTTCTGTTTCAGACAGAAAACAGAACAAGGAATCGAACAGCAAACAGAACGGTGAACGGCTTTTTCCGATTTCGACGATTCGAACCACAAATGGAATGTTCGTGCTGCTCCCACGTATGCGTTCGCAGGTTTGGACGGGTCTAGAAGAAAAATAATTACTAAAAATCGAAAAAGGCCGTTAGCCGTTCTATTTGCTGTTCGATTCGTTGTTTGGCGTAATGTTCAAGACTGTACGAAGCTTGGTACAAAAAACTGAATGCAATGGAGTGATTGATTCAGTAATACAAAATAGTCAAGAACAGTCTGGATACTTTTTAGGCAGTTCCGCTTTACTATTCTTAATTTACTGTTGAACATCTTTTTCTATCAGGATATTATTTGTTTAAAAACCAGTAAGCTCCAAGTAAAAGTGCCCTTTGCTTTCTCTTGGTAATTTTTTCACATTTCTGGAACAAATGAACGAAACAGGAAGGACAGAGAATAAAGAATATTCCTCATATAATATTAAAGGTAATGCGTTTATTTTTTGAAGTGATATTTTTCACGCTGGAAAAAATATGTCTTGGTAAAAAAAAAGGTGATTTACGGTAATAAAACGTAAAGTAGATACGTTCGTGCGACTTGCATGAAAACAAAAACGTAAAAATATAGTGTTTCTCCAATTATAGTTGATACTGTAATGACTGACAAATAAAAAAACGTAGGTGATTTCAAAATGCATACAAAATTAGGATAACATTTCAATCTTCTATCTATATTTTTATGCATTGCTAAATTTATAGTTTTTCAGGAATTTCAGGTATCTACCACCACCCAATGTGGTGCCCGAACAAACATACCTACCCTATTAACCCAAATAATAAATGCTTCCCGCATTTTTCCATTTGATGTTCTTGCTCTTTTATTCATGAGATATATCTTCTCATAAAAGCATGGAACAATAAAAAAGTTATTCGAAAAACTTTAATTCCAACTCACCGCGCGTTCCCATCGAAAAAATCTCCGCAGACTTTTATAAATAAAAGATTTAGCGGGCTCGAATGAGGTAGAGAGGAGCGCCTTCAGAGCCCGGTACTAAACTTTAATATTGTTTTATTTGCCGGCCTCTCACAGGTCAAGTGCTAACTAAATTAGTTTCTAGATCCGATTTGTATTCCGGCATTGCCTACGTTTTGCTATTGCCTGGGGAATTGCTACTTTTCAGTAAGAAATTGCCAGTCAAACCATTTTCCTTGTGTTTCCTTTTGTGTTTTTTTTTTCTCCTCCTTTGTGGGAAATGGAGGATCGCTCTATACAATTTTAATCCTAATGCAGGCAATTTTCCTTAAATGCATAACAGGTTGGGGTCGTTCTTCCGGGGGAAGAATTTATGTTTGAACGGCAACCTGATACATTTGCATAAATTTGTAAAACAGACGTTTTTTTTTTTCGTGTTGCTACATTCCAATGATATTTAATTGTTTAACTTAATAAACTGAGAAAACGGCAAGTCTATACAAAACTACATCCATCTAGATTCATCACTCATCAGTTTAAAAAAAAGTCCATTTATTTTTTGAGGGGAAAACATTTTGTGGTCGTCCACATCCAGAGTCATGCTGAGTGGTTTAAAATAATACTTGAATGAGAGCAAAACCCCAGAGACATGGAATAACGCAAAGATCATCCTGCTCTTCGAGAAAGGAAATTGTACAAGTCTGGAAAACTATAGACCCATCAGTCTGCTCTCAATCCTCTATAAATTACTGACAAAAATCATAACCAACCAGAAAAGGATACAGTTCAAACAGTGCGAAGACTCATCGAAAAATGCACCGCATATATCATCCCTCTACATTTAGCCTTCGTAGATTATCAAAAAGCCTTCGATTCCGTCGAAGTTTGGTCCGTGTTCGAAACAATGGACCAAGCACGTATAGATTCAAGATACTCCAACCATCTACGAGCGTGTACATGTTAAAATGAACGTAGAATGGGTTACTGGAAAATTTCCTGTAAAAAGACAAGATGATACCATCTCACCCAAACTGTTCATTCTTGTGCTAGAAAATAATTTCGAAAGTCTATCGTGGGAACTCAAAGGCATTAACATCGACGAGAAACGACTATACCACCTACGTTTCGCCGATGATATTGTACTCTTTAGCAGCAACCCTGGAGAACTCAAATCGATGCTACAAGAACTTAAGGAAGCCTCAAAAGCAGCAGTTTTGAAAATGAACTTATAAAAAACAGAAATTTTGAGCCCTACCAACATAATTGCTTCAATAGACAACCACACCCTCGAGTTAGTTGAAAACTATGTATATCCGGGACATAGTATAAAACTTGGAAGAGAAAACCAAACAGCCGAGTATACTAGAAAGATAGGCTTAACATGGGCAGCTTTCGGAAATTCGGCCACATACTCCGAGAACCGGAAATCCCCATAAAAAAGTGTATGATGCGTGCATACTGCCAGTAGCAACATACGGACTTAAAACTACGACGCTCACTAAAACCAGCAAAAACCGACTCCAAGTATGCCAAAGAGCAATAGAAAGAGCATATTGCTAAAAATCAGTCTCCGATATAAAATTCGGAATGAGGAGATAAGGAGAAGAACAGTGGAGACCCAGACAAACGAAAAGAAGTGTTGGTCAACTACAGGCAAGATGAAGTGATAGCATCTCGCAATGCAGAGAGAAACTGAATGCAGATAGCACAATGGAGGCAAATGGAAAAGGCCTATGGACGTATGCAGGCTAATAAGAAGAAGAAGAGAGCAAGAACCAGGGTGGAGGATGGAGCATCAAAAGTCAATCATCAAAAACCTATGTTTTTTTTCATATTCAACTTCAGGCTAATTTCTTCCGATGCTTCTACGAAGTTATAGTTATCATCTTCAAAACTGTTGGAAATGAGTAATCGTTTGCCCTTTATATGTCAAATCAAGTATCTTGAATCTATCCTTCATTGCCAGCATGGAAAGGGTCTGTGATATTACACCTATACCTGTCTCTCCTTATTTGAACGAGATTTGTTTTCTTCCAGTTGTACTGTCAACATAGCATTTAGTAGATGTTCAATGTGAATCAATTCGAGAATTGTTCATTGCTCTTTCTATGATCCAGAGCTGAGAGGAGTGCTGCCTTTCTCATAGTCCACTAAAGCAAGATGGTATTTGTTGGCTAAGAATTTTCAGGCTACAGAGATGGTCAGAAGTACATGGCGGAGGTCAGCCTGTTCAACGTATTGGTAGCTGTCCATTTCAACTGATAGGCACAGCATATGAGGATATACAGGGTGAGTTATTAAGCGCGCGGTGGTCAATATCTTCTATACTAACGGAGATCGAAAAAAATAAATAAATACAAAACTTGTAGATAAACATGAGTACTACATTCCTAAATTATTTTCCAGTATACAGGGTGGACCAAATGACTTTCCCTGTATATTATGACATTTCTGGATTTTATGGAAAATTCTAGACATTTCATGTACAATGTTATATACCTATCTTCATTTGTTTCGAAAATATTGATAGGTAGTTCAAAATTTACTTTTTTGCAACTTTGACAGACTGTAAAACCAAAACGTTGATTTTACAGCAAAACCGATTTTACATTATCATCCTAGATTTTCATAAGCTAGCCTTTGACACCAACTTTGAATTTAACCGGAGATTAATAATTTAAGCGGAATTTTCAATCATGAATTGAATTCAAATTCATGGTGTCATATGATAGTTCATGAAAAACTAAGACAAGAATGTATATGATCGGTTTTGCTGTAAAATTAACCGTTCAGGTTTTACAGTCTGTCAAAGATGCAAAAAAGTCAATTGTCAATATTTCGGAAACAGTTGAAGATAGGTATATGACATTGTATTTGAAATATGTCTAGAATATTCCGCAGAATCCAAAAATGTCATAATATACAGGAAGAGCCCTTAAAAAAAACATTTTGTGTCACCACTACTTATTGGGCCACCCTGTATGCTGGAAAATAGTTTAGGAATGTAGTACTCATGTTTATCTACAAGTTTTGTATTTAGCGTTTTCTTCGATCACCGTTAGTATAGGAGATATGGACCACCGCGCGCTTAGTAACTCAACCTGGGGCGAGTTCAGAAATAACACACCGGGTGTGAGTGCGATTTTATGGGTGTGCCTGAAATGACATTTCTTAGGCGACAGCTTTCGTATGAATTTCTGAACGCTTGGTGTGACCAATCGAGCATCTCCTCAAAAAATTTCATCAAATGTATTAAGAATTAAGATTACCTTTTTTTTTGTTGTTCATTTTTTTAATTTGAAGAAAAGACTTTAATTCTTATTTGTGTGTTGTTTATATTTGGTGGGATCAATGGGATTATGGGAGGAATGGTTGACATAATGACCAACCATATCGCAGCCACACCAAAAAATTATGGTGTGACCGATGCGACACCTGAAGCGCGCTCGAAGTACTTTCTGAACGGAACAGAGTGTGCGCACTCGGTGTGCCTATAGCATTTATGAACGGGGTAGTGCGTCGCACCAGATTTACACTCACACTGAGTGTGTCATTCCTGAACTCGCCCCTGTATAGATACTTTGTACATTCCGGATGAACCAGATGCATGGAATGTGGAATAGTAGATTCTAATTTCAGTTGTCAGTCATATCATATTTTTTGAAACACAGTCGTAGTTATGTTCCGTGGGCTATTATTTCAGTTGTTTGACAGTATTTCCGCACTCTTTAGACCTAGGTCTGTTAAATAGTCTCTTCGATTTTGATCGGATCGATTTCCTTCTTCATATATTCCAGCTCACTCAATCCTCTGGTGATTTGTGTGGTTTTTCAGATCTTCATTTGCCTCCTCGATATGTCGATCTGCTGTATCTTCGAAACTAATATTTTCTATTGTTTGCTGGTCATTTGTTAATATCGAGTCTTGGTTTCAGGCATTCTGAGCCTTGATCCCTATATGACTATTTCTATCATCGCTATCAGTTTTTCTTTATGTCTTTTTTGCCACTTGTTGGTATTATTTTATTGATTTCTTTTCATACAATACAAATATGACCTGAAGACAAACCTGACATGTCTGATGTGTGGTGTAATCATTATTGTGGGAGAAGTTGGGATTCCAAAATAGGCTTATCTAGACATCAAAGAACCCACAGATGATGATGCTCTCATGATTCTCTTACTCGTTACCGATAGCCTCTATGATGATGATGACCAAGAATCGTTCAAAATCAGGTATCGGTCAACCAACACATTTACGCATTGAAATATCGATCACTCGCAATGGCGTTTACGGGATTGAATTACGAATTACAAGCTGCAAACTTCCGAAAAGAGTGAAAAAATTAAATCAGTTATAATGTAATGTAGAATCCAAAAATTGGATTTGGGGCGACGTAGGGGACCAAGAAATGAAATGAAGAGAGGCTGGCCAACAAAGAAGTCGAATACTGTAATCGATTAAATACTAAAAAGAAAAATCTCGTATTAGCATATTAAAGTAACCAGTTTATAAGAACAATAATTATCGGTACGGCTACCGAATTTCAGAACATTCCATCGCAGCCTCTCCGTTATAAAAACTCCCCATTAGCATCACGCGACTTTAATCTCAAATAAATTAACTGCCTTACCGCGAATTAATTACCATACATGTAATTAAGCAAATTTAATGTGTTGACTGAAAATAGTGGTTTATTGTTTTTAAGACGTATAACATTTTACGAGATCGTAAAAATTAAAGCTGCCCAAATAACGGCCTATATAAAAGATAACCAGGGTCCGGATGGACAGATCAGTCCATGCGATTAGCCTTTCTTGGTCTTGGACCGAATCAATGGGGTTTTATTGGTTAAACCATCAACTACCATGTGATAACTCATTCTTTTATTAACTTAAAATAGGCCTGTTAAAAGAAATGATATATCAGTATACGATTGGCAAAGTTAAAAACATTATTATACGTATTTAATGGTCCACGTTTTACATTTTCTGCGAATCAGCTTTATTTGCTAACGACTTTATATCAAATTAAGGACGATTTTGATTATTTTTACTGACTTTTAATGATTATTTTGCAACAAAGTTGATTGTTTCGTGACTAGAATGATTCGTTTTATTTCCCAAATTGATGGGAAAGTAAATCGACAAAGCTAATGGACATCTTTAGTGTAACCTAGCTGATATTTGGGCGGTAAGTAGAACTTAGAAAGAAATCACCAGAAAATGTTTCAAAACTACCTTGCTATTCAAAATTTTCACATCATTCAGCAATTTAGAAATCACTTCCAAAATTCAATGAAATAAGTCTTCGAAAAAAGAACTCTGGGAAGTGAAATGGGTACCTATGAAGGTAACCAGTATGATAATGTTTTTCAATTTATATGTTATAGTTGCAACTGTTATTTATTTACAACTAAGCATTTTATCAAACCTCATCGTATTACTTTTCAGTAATAATCACAGATTTTTTACTTCCAATTTCAATTCCATTTCCTCGAAACAATAACTCTAAACCGAAGATAGCGCAAGGTATAATAACAGCTATCCATGTCGTGACACAATTTAACCCTCTAGAACCTACTATAATTGAGCACGATAGCAACGTTTCAGTATGTAATCAAATCGTAATCGTCGGAACACATTTCGTTTAAGGAAAAAGTCCAAAACTGTTGTCTCTACACTTTAAAACGTCATTAGAAACATTTACCTGGAGTTTATAAGCTTGTTATTTCCCGAGATGCATCAACGAAAATTACTCAGCTATTACCGGACTGTTATTTTGGGTTTAATAACGTTCGGCCTGTCATTATTGTCGTTTTGCTCAACTGTTGTCCGTAATAAAAAAATCGAATGCTATTTCATTTCTTTTATCGATTTGATGGGAAAATAATGAGCCAGTTTTGTCTTCAGCTCTTTCTTTGTCCATCGGTATTGCGGTTTTGCTCGCAGACGCGTAATGGAGTTTTAAAATTGAAGAGCTTTGAAACAATAATGAGATGGGATTGGATCGTGCGCGCCTTTGTTTAGTGCCGACTTTAAAAGGGTTGTTTGATTCTTTTATAGTAAAATCTAGAAGTCTAGAATAAGATTTTAGAGCAAATAAGTGCAAAAACATTTATTAATTATGGTTCTATCGAATATTTTGATACGCTTGCTTTATTATTATATCAAAATCAAAATGGAAGAATATCCCGAATAAAGAAAAATATACACAAAAACAACCCAAATATAGATCGAAATATGAAAATTGAAAAGTATAAGATGGTGAAACTACAGTAAACGAACGATAAAGCATCAGGCAAAGATGAAATAACAACAGTGATGATGGAACACTCCAAACAAAAGGAAAATGAATAAGGGTTGTCAATGAATCTACACGAAAAAAATTCTTGAAATTTGTATGCAAAAATACCTGAAAATTATTATTGTTAGCATGACTATGTATGTACCAATACTGAGAGCGAACCATCTTGTGGATAGTATAATATACTTGAACAGTAAAACAGTATTACCAATAGAAAATAAATTCAAACGTTCGTATCTAAAAGACATTTTCGTTTATCGTGTATCTTCTAGTTGCATAGAAAATATATGACATTGTAAGCAGCATCATAAATTAGTAGTAAGTGCACTTCTGCCTACATAGGTATAAAAGATTGGAAACTGCATGTTTATGCTCCGGGCTGTCATTCGCAATTTTAGAGAAAAGTCGTAACAAACCGAGCTCATAAAGCGCCTCGAACCAGTATATGGCAGCAAAGACTTATTGGCCCAAGAAAGTAATCCCAGAGAGTAATAAAAAGCAGACAACGATATCAGGCGAGAGCTTGAATCCGTTTTCGGCCCTCAAAGATTTATAAAATCCCTTAAACATAACAATAGAGCGCGGCAGTTGGCATCGCATAAAACAAAAGCTAACCGCTATTTCTTACTCCAATTTTCCGTGTTCCTCATTTGTTTCCGCGCCATGTTTGAAAAATTGATGTGACGTCGACAAAGACGAAAGACTAACAATCAGATCGAGGCAAGCGATAAGGGATTTTGCTTTAGGAGAGACAAGGACTATGCCGGTCTTTGTCTGGTGAAGTATGACTCGCCGACCAACCGCATGAAGAAGCGGGTAGAAAATAAAACAGGAGAACGGATACACAATACAACTGCGGAATACGGAATCAGTTAAATGGCATACGGGAATACGGGGGCAACCGGGGGTGACTATAAAATATTATTGATCTAATCTTGAAAATTACGACTCCCACTTTTGGGTCAGAACTCTATCTTCTGTGTCTTTCTTTTAGTACCTATCATTTTATTGTTTTGGCGTGTCCCATAAAAACCGTATTATATTTTAATTAATAATTCATCCGCTTATACATTATTTATCGAAAATTTTATAACTTCATGTGAGAATCGGAAAGCCACCTATACTCTGTTTCCTTTTCGTTAGGAGCACAGAGAAAGGCAAAAAAACACGTGAAAATATGGCCCACTTTTAACAAAAAAAGCTTATACCACATGGGGTCCAAATTCAACCATTTTCAAGAAAAAGCCGTCGAAGACTTGAAGTATTGAAAACGCGCGTAATTCATTCTTTAAAAAAAAATGTTCACAAACGTCGAATATGCAGATGTGCTACTGGTTCACGGAGAATCGTTACAAAATGTTCATTTTTTTGCGCCGGAATTTATAGGGAAAGATTTCCTAATAGGACGGCACCTAATGAAAGATCATTGTGCCCGTTTTGCAAAGATAGCGTGATACGGTAAGTGTCAGTGTGCAAAATGGCAGAAGAATGATGCATATGTCGAAGTCCGTAGTAAAGATTCTAGCCCGAACATGTTGATACAAATGCGACATTTATATAATTATAAAATATAATAAATTCTGGTAGCAAAGGTTTAAATTTATAAACAATTCATTCAAAAGGATACTAGAGATTTACTGGTTTCGATGCCATTACTTTTCGGTTGTTCCCCTGATCCCAAAAAAAAAAAATTTCTTACCTGATGACCAAGCCATATTATTTCCATACTTTTTTTTCGGTGCAGACAGAATTTCATATCGGAAACGAGTAAGGTCTTCATATAAGGAATATGGAGTGTTCTTAAAACTTTTCTCAGCTCTCATTACATCGTTCTTCTTTATATTTGTGGTAGAATTTAACAAAATAGTACGTAGTAATTAGTCCCATTTTCATTACTAACGTTTATTCGATAAACAAAGTCGATTTCACTGCGGCTGCACGGGACATTGAGCTTCTTAGTCAGAAAAAGTGTAATAACCGTATCAAGGACTTCATTTCCAGTTTCTTCAAATCGACACAAACGAACAGTATTTCGCTTGGAGTTTTGTTCTGAATTTTCCACACGAGTTTGCAAATCCTTTATGTTTTTCGTAGCCACTGTGGACTACTTAATGCTTTGAGGTTATCTGACATTTGGATAATCTTGTTTTCGACTTGGCTAAGTTTAACCTCTAATTTGGCATCTAGTTTCTCAACAAAACTACTTCAGACCTTATTTATTAATTTTTCGATGTAGTCTTCATCAGATCTGCTTGTGCTTCTAGACCCTCCAACCATTAATAATTTTGATGACCATGACTTTATCGAAGTGGAGCGACTATACTGATCAAGAAGTTGCCATCAACGATAATTGGTAGGATTTAACTATTGGAAAAGTCTCGATAACTCGCGATAGGTTTCTCGACACCAAGTAGTTTTTACATGGACTCGATCTTCATGCAACACTGTGAATGGTTTCTCCAAGAAATCCAAAGCTATTCAAATGTTATGATTAGATCACCAGATCTAAATCCCCTTGATTTCGATTTTTGGGGTCATATGAAATCTCTAATTTAAAATGAACGTGAAATTCAAGACGAAAATGACGTTCGAAATCGTATTTTCGTTGCAGCAGACGAAATTCATCAACAACCAAATCTTTTTCAGTCAGTTTGTGATAATTGGATTCGTCATTGTCGAGGGTATCTGAACATTAATGGTTTACACTTTGAACATTTCCTCTAGTTTTTATCGGGAATTTTCTCCGCACTGTATTCTGTCTTCAATTATGGTGAATTTAGTGTTTTGAAAACCTTGTTACAAATATTAGTATTTTTTTAAATAATCAGCATTTGGGTAAGTAATTAGCTGGAATAAGTATCTATTATTCAATTTTTCTCTTGAATGTTCAGTGAAATTACATTATTTAAAAGCGAATTACGTATAAGCAAAAACGGAAACAGGCAAAAATAAACTCCTTACAAAAAAAAAACCTATTTTAAAATTTACCTACAGTTTGTTTATATTTTATCTCAAGCGTCCCGGCCTGGAGAATAAATATCTGTACAATGTTGTCACATAACTTCGAAAATACTAAGAATTGACCCATGGTTACTCCGACATTTCGAGCTTTAAATGGGCCATATTATCACATGTTAGAATATACCTACTCAAATCTGATACTGGTGATACACCTGTAGGTTCGTTTATTATCTGATGGCAATTCAGTACCTATAAATTTTACACTTGTGAGTGATGTATGGGAAACAGAGTAGGTATAGACGTTTATGATAAGATGGATTCATAGAACATAAGCCAAGTCTATTATATTTCGATATACTCGTCCAATTAGAATACACACACGTAGTCACACCATTGTGGCTTTGTCGAGCACAATTATTTAAAGATAAACAACAGCAAAAAAAAAAAAATACCTATCCCTTTTTATCATCGCCGGGCTATAAACCTATATGAATCATTACACTGTTGTGCTTTGTCGAAGCAGTTTAGTTTTATTTTTTCTACGTGAAATAATTAATTAGGTAAATAGTAAAAATGCCTAAAAGAAATAAAGTTTATAGTGAGGATAGTGACAATGGTGACTTGGAGAGAAAGAGGAGGAAGTTAAGGAAGCAGTTAGAGGATGTGGAACGAAAACGAAACCGACGAAAACGTTTGGGCAAAACCTTTTAGCTCAGTATTAGCAGGCATTTAAAATGGTTCCAACACATTTTGTTTGGGTAATTCCAACAGGTTTTAAATTGGTTCCAAACAATAATTTGCGTTGTTTGCGATAATACCAAGTTGGCTCATAATTTTTATGTGGTCAGACGCCTGCAGACTGGTTCCGATAAAGTAAATAATTATGTTTCTTTTCGGATAATACCAATTAGCTTACAAGTCGTAGGGCTATGAAATATACTTAATAAAACACCCTTTTTTAGGTGACTCCAGTAGTATAAGTTCTGGTTCGGATTTCTCTGAGAGTGAAAACCCAGATCCAGTTATTGTGAACAATGAGAGGAATGAAGATATAAATCAAAATAAGCCTGAAGAACAAGAGCAAGACCTAGAAATCTTGAAACTATTGGGAGAAGAACCGTCTGGTAGCGATTCAATATTTGGTAGTGAGGTACATCAGGCTCTCGCGGATCGTTGGACCAAATTTCTTACCCTAGAGGTTGAGAAAGCTGAAATAGAGGCTATGGAAAAGAAATATCCTGTTCCAAAAAATATTTCTTATTTGAAAGCACCTGCATTAAATCCTGAGTTAGAATCTTCGTTGACAGACCAGGGTAGAAAGGAAGATAAATACTCTTCTATTATTCAAGGGCATGTAGGCCTAGCTCTTTCGACAATAGCAAGTTGTATTGATGCTATTTTAAAAGGAGATGAGTGCCCTATTACAGATATAAAGAGTCAGATTTTACCGTCCATCGTTGATGCTGGTAAAAATTTGTGTGGAGCTTTTAATATGATTTCAACAAATAGAAAATATCATGTTGGAATTAACCTGAATCCCATGGTCAAGAAAATCGTTAAAGAAAGCAAGCAGGATGAGTTTTTATGCGGCAAAAACTTCGCAGACAAATTTAAAGAAGTCAAAACTCAGTTAAAAACAGGCAAGGAAATGAAAAATGTTTTTTCTACACCCAAGAGTTTTCCATCAACATCGAGTTCATCCTTTCAAAGAACACACGGTAGAAACTCTTCTTTAAACTATCAGCGCAAGTTTGCCAAGGGAAGGATAAAAGAAAGACATGTAGAAAGACCACAGAAGAGGGAACGGGAATACAAACAGGCGTACAAGCCTTACACCAAACGCACCAACACGAAATAGAGGTATGTACCTACTAACACCTACGGGGGCAGGTTGAAATTTTATTCTGATGCTTGGCAGTTTTTTTCTAGAGACAATACTATAATGTCTTGGATTAGTGGATACAAAATCCCGTTTATTAAAAAGCCTTTTCAATATAGGTATTCCAATAAAAAATTGCAAAAACGGGAAATAATACAAATATCATCTGTTATATCAGAATTTCGTAAAAAAGGTATCATTAGCGAGTGTATAGCATCAAAGAATCAATTTATTTCTTCCTTTTTTCTGGTGCCAAAGTCGGATGGAACCAATAGGTTTATTCTTAATCTTAAAGAACTTAAGAAATTTATATCACCACCCCATTTTAAATTAGCAAATTATAAAGCAGTCAATAATTTAATAACGAAAAATTGTTATATGGCTACAATCGATTTAAAAGATGCCTATTATATGGTACCCATATATGAAAGACACAAAAAATACCTTCGTTTTAAATTCAATAAAAAACTATACCAATTTAATTGTTTGGCTATGGGTTTAGCTACAGCTCCGTATATGTTTACAAAACTTCTCAAACCTGTATTTGATTATTTTAGGAAACAGGGTATTTTATGCTTAATTTACTTAGATGATATTTTAATATTGGGTAGTTCTTATATTGAGGTCAAAACCAATGTTGCTAGTGTTTCTAAAGCATTACAAGAACTAGGATTTATTTTAAATTTAAAAAAATCTAATTTGATACCTTCACAGACTTGTGAATACTTAGGATTCATTTATAATAGTTGTAGTATGACTATGTACGTATCGGAAGATAAAAAAGAATCCTTAATAGAAAGTTTAAATACATTTTATCCCATTTTGACGTTTAAAAATGACATTATTGAACGCATAATAACAAAGGTAAGTAGACGTTTATCACCTGAGTGACTTAAAATATTTTTAACTCACTCTCGGTCTTTAAGTCACTCTGCCAGTATAAAAATCTGCTACAAATACAAACAAATAACTAGTTATACCCTAGCAACTACCAGTTTCAATATTTGATATGCGCTCGCTATATGAATTCTTTTTATAATTTGATTCCTATTAAGTACCTTATTTTCGGAATGTCTATCTATCTAAAATGGGATAAAATTTTGTATACATCACGTGAGTTAAGATGTTTATTCATTCGAAGAAAATTAACCCACTCGCTAGGCTCGTGGGTTAAACTTTCTTCTCATGAATAAACATTCATTTAACTCACTTGGTGTATAAATAACTATTGTATGAGGGAAGGCTGTAAAATTAGAGAATTTTCAAGAATAATAGGAATTCTGAAAATTTTGGAACACGAGAAATATCGAGCCCTTAAAAAATCGAACGGGAATTATGATTCAGCTATGTATATTTCAGAAATTATTCGTAATGAAATTTTTTGGTGGAGACAAAATATAAGACATTCTTCTAACTCGATTGATTGTCAGAAATATATATATGAAATTTTCACAGATGCCTCTAAAACGGGATGGGGCGCGGCATTCCAGGATCAAGTAACGCGGGGGTTTTGGAATATAAATGAAGCAAAGTGTCACATTAATTATCTCGAATTATTAGCAATTTTTTATGCGGTACAATGTTTTGCTTCTGAAGCGAAAAACTGTAACATACTTTTGCGTGTGGATAATAAAACAGCTATAGCTTACATTCTCTAAATAAAATTACCAGAAAAATATGGGCTTGGTGTGAAAAACGAAAAATAATGCTATACGCAACTTATATTGCTTCGAAAAAGAACATTGTAGCGGATAGACAATCAAGAATTACTTCTATAGAATCGGAATATTCATTAAATGATGGAATATATTGAAAAATTGTTTCAAAATTTGGTAAGCCAGAAATAGATCTTTTTGCTTCGCGATTGAACAAGAAATGTGACAACTATGTTGCTTGGATGCGAGACCCGGGAGCTTTAACATCAAATGCTTTTGCATTTACATGGGACAAATCTCTAAAATTTTATGCATCTCCACCTTTTCCTATAGTTGGGCGAGTTCTTAAGAAAATTATAGAGGATAAATCAATGGGGATTGTGGTTGTTCCCTACTGGCCTAATCAGTTCTGGTTTTCTTTATTTTTAAGACTTTGTATGGTAGAGCCAATAATTTTTGAAGCTAATAAAGATTTGCTTTTATCCCCCTTTAGCACCAGCCATCCGCTGTGGAAGAACATTAGCGGTATCGAAATTATCCGGGGATCTTTTTTAAGGAAAGGATTTCCCGTTGATGCTCTCCCCATTATGATAAAATCAATCAGTGATTCTACATTACGACAGTATTGTGGATCGATTAGTAAGTGGGGCCAATATTGTAAAAGACAAAAAATAGATGTATACTCCGTAAGTGTTAGTGACATAATTACGTTTCTAAAAGAAATATTTTCACAAAATATTTCCTATGCTACGTTAAATACGCATAGGTCCGCGTTAGCCTTTATCCTAAATATCTCTAATAATGAGGAATTGTTAATAAAAAGGTTTTTAAAAGGAGCGTTTCAGGAAAGGCCCAGTTTTCCGAGATACAACGAAACTTGGGATCCATTTATTGTTTTAAATTTTGTTAAAAAGTGGTATCCTTTAGAAGATTTGTCATTAGAAAAGTTAGTTAAGAAATTAGTTACATTATTAGTTTTGGCATCAGGACAGAGAATTCAAACTCTTTCTCAAATCAATTTAAAAAATATTAAAATTGAGGAAGATTTCGTCGAAATTTATTTCACGGATTTACTGAAAACGTCAAATAACAATCGTCCACAACCTGTATTAAAGTTTAATTTTTTCGAAAATCATCGGGACTTCTGTGTAGCTAAAACTTTAGCTAAGTATTTAGATGTTTCTAAAAGTATTAGAAATAGAGAAGAATATTTAATTTTAACATATCGTAAACCATTTCATAAAGCCTCAACTCAATCTATAAGCAGATGGATAAAAGATGTAATGAAGTCTAGTGGAATAGATGTATCTATATTTAAAGGTCACAGTACTAGACATGCATCTACATCTGCGGCTTATAGAGCAGGCATGAACATTGATTCAATAAAAAACGCAGCCGGTTGGACGAAAAAATCAGAAATTTTTGCTAAGTTTTATAATCTTCCACTGGTTGATGAATGTAACTTTGTAGAATATTTAGTATCCAAGTCTAATTAAATTTGTTTTCTTGTTTATGTATTTATAGCTATAAGCTATTTGTTTCCTTATTTTGGTATGTAAATGCTAAATATAAAATATTGGTACAATAATATGTATTATTGGAAGTTGATGAAATAAATTTATGATAATTTTTGACCAAAGAGTTAATTAATTAAATAATTAATAATATCTAATAATAAAATACGAAAAAAAAAAAAAAAATCTATATTTGGAAAGCTTTAAATAACTACGTGTGTGTATTCTAATTGGACGAGTATATCGAAATATAATTAATAGAACAAACGACTTACCTGTAGGAAGTTCGTTCTATACTATATGAGATATACTCGTCCAATTAGAATCCCTCCCTTGGGTCCTCCCGAAAAATATATATTTTTTACTTTTCTTTTTAAGCCCTGATACAGTGTAATGATTCATATAGGTTTATAGCCCGGCGATGATAAAAAGGGATAGGTATTTATTTTTTTTGCTGTTGTTTATCTTTAAATAATTGTGCTCGACAAAGCCACGATGGTGTGACTACGTGTGTGTATTCTAATTGGACGAGTATATCTCATATAATATAGAACGAACTTCCTAGAGGTAAGTCGTTTGTTCTATTAATTATAGGTAACTATTTCCTTAAAAATTATCATTTGTCTCTGCAATAAAAATTGCAAGGAATTGTTAAGGCGTCCTAAACAACATCCATTACTTCTGGTTTTTAAAAACGTGTTATTAGGAATTTAATCTGAAAGCTAACTTGAATTCGAAAGAAATACCCAAAATTACCGCTATGGAATCCTATCTGACGTCATTCAGCCCGAAAAATCATCAACCATAAGCTAAAGATCGCTCGATATGACGAATCATCTAAAAGCGCCCATGTTAATCAATTACAAGAGTTGGAAGTGAATTAAGTATAGGTCCCCAAGTATGTACAGCCAAAATGCCAACTTTAGGAACATCCTATACCAAAAATATGACGTGGAGGGTCGATAAGCCGGTTGAAGTCAAATGAACCGTATATCACGAAGAAATCGAGAAGAGTCTGGAACAAACAACTAATTACGTCAAAATGGAATATTTGAATTAACTGAAGGAGTGTCTGGTCACATTAGGAGGCTCAGAAGATGTTAACTTAATGGAAGTTAGAAGTTATTCTATTCTATATATATATATCTATTTCTAACCCACACAGACACCATACATAGGAGGCTACTCCGTTGCTGGCTTTCAAAATCTATATGAGCTGAAAAGGTTTTAGGGGTTGCTTCTCCTCCTAGTCCTCTTCCATAATGGCGAATTCTGAAGAGTTGGTGGAAGAGTAGTTCTGTTTCAAAGGGCTACATAAGTAATTACCTCCTAAGAAGACCAAGAAGAAGTGGCCCAGCAAATTTTGGCATGAGAGAAGTTGGTTTACGATAACCAATCCAACGAAATCACTTATTACAGTAAAAATCGTCATCAACAGCAGGAATTGTAGGCAATAAATAAATGTAAAAAGTATAAAATAAATAGTTCTTATTTTATCTAAATGGGTCATCTAAAATATCTTTAATCATCTATAAGTAGATACCTTTCGTGCAATTATCATTGTCCAGCATAAGACTGTTACAGAATTTTTTCTTTTCCCATCATACTTAAATACACGCAAACCGAAATGTCCCTTAATAATTTAATAAACGGTTTGTAATCGCTTGGGTTTGGGTCGTCAAAGCCGTAAATGCGAATTTAGTGGTCCGACAGTATTTATTATTTTGTCTCCAAAAATCAGCCCACATGTCATTTTGTTTGGGCATTCAGGTATAATGTGGGTAGTTTTGCGGTGAGTACGTCTCCAAAGTATGGTAATTCTAATTTTTCATGTACAGGAAATAAAATAATGTTTCAATTATAGGTACGAGACATGTCTATTTAAATTATATTTTTTGTTAGGCATGATATAATTGTTGCATATATAGACTATTTTGTCAGAATTTTCTGTGCATAAACATCTTTGTTGGCTTTATGAAGGTAAATCTTGGGAAATGGGGACGGAAGTGTGAAAGCGGATGTGACATGCGCAGTAGGGATAACAAACTATCGATAGGAATATCGATACTATCGATATTTTTTAAATTTTCGATACTATCGATAGACCTGTACCAATATCGATAGTTCCAAAGTAGCCAAAGTTAAATGAAGACATCTGTAAATTGAGGGGAATATAAAGAAATCTGTAGCTGTTTTGAGAAATCTGTAATTATTTTTTGGGTGTAGACCATGGGTAGACATGCAAAATAGGTTGTACCAGATTCAGTAAAAATGTACCAGCTTATAATGCGCATGCGTTTCCTGGTAAATGAGGATTATTTTTGATCCAATAGGAAAGCACGTTTTGTTTTAATTTGATGAAAAGTGGAAACCTAAACTTAACACAAACTACGAACTACGTCAACCAAGAACCACAAAACGAGGGTTACATTGGTGGCGCCATCTATTTACGAATCAGAAATTATTGTTACATCGAATTTAGATACAGAAATACAAATTAATTAGAACATCGACATTAGACTAAGTAGGCAGTAGGCTAAGACTGAAAATTTAGAAAGAATAAAGAAATTGAAAACTGTACCTGCCAACGTCGTACCAGCGTACTTTTTCAAAGCGAATGGTACCAAATCTGGTACAATTATATCACCTCTGGCAACACTGGTTGGATTTTGAGTTTTTGAGTCCTATTTTCTTTAAACAAAAAAATATACATTTATTTTTTGATTAATTGAACCAAAGCAAACTATCGATAGGACAATCGATGGTTACTATCGATAGATAAGCCATTATATCGATATCACTATCGATAGTTTTTTTTTTCGATAGTTTGTCAACCCTAATGCGCAGTGAATAATGCGCAGCTACTTCAGCGCTGTAAATTTGCGGTGTTAATTAATCCACTCCAATTCAAGCTTGATGTTGCCAGTTAGGGCTAGTATTATAAGATATGTCATTCCAGAAGTTTACTTTTAGTTATTTGTCAAAATAGTTTTACAATACCCGCTCTTAGTATTACTTATTATTATTACCGAACGAGATATTTACACATCAGTGTCCCGAGTAGGTACAAGCAAACTCGCTCATTTTTTTTCCGGAAAACCCAAAATGATATTCAACTGGATGACCTGTCCTGTCGGCCTGTATTTGTTCATTATTTATTGAAAAAAAGTAGGAATGAAAAATGAAACAAAAGTTTATCCTAGTCATAAACAACAAAATATTAAAAAAGTATCAGACGAAAATTCAAAAACCAATCGACAACAAAGTCCCATAAAGACTCCTGTAACAATCGTGTAGCTATGTGGTTAGAGTTAAACACTTTTAGAATGGGTAATCGGTTAACACGTAAAATGCATTAGGCCGCACCGCGAGCTTCGTCCATGTGGGCCTTCCTTACTCAAGTTTGACTTAACTTAGGCTATTAGCGTCCGATTTCTATGGGGTCAATGGCAAATTAAAAAGATATGTGCGAAATAATTAAAGACATTTGGTCGGCGCTTTATCAGTGGCGGAGAACATGTTATTTTGCGACGAAGAATTTACAATTTTAGAGGTCAGTAAATTCAATAGCTTTTGTGATGGATCACAAGTTCTATAAATTATTAACTCTCAAATTTGTCCAATGTCCCCATTCCCTATTCCCATTTCTGGTTCTATCATTTTTTTCCAAATCTTTATTTGTTTTTACATCATGCGATCTCTAAGATTGCAGTTTCTTAATTTTTGTTGTCTTGTATCACACTTCGCATTGATAAACAGCTTATCTTTCAACTTTCATGTCTATTTGATGTGTTTTCATTAAAACTCTATCCAGCCCTGTTGGAGTCCTAATTTAGGTTTATTTCTGAGATGTGATTTTGTTTGCTGAGTGTTACGCTATATGGATGATCTCTTCACAAGTTGCCCTTGTCATCGTTTTTTGTTATTTGGAGATCCTGTGGTACTACCTACATAGCAATTGTACATGCTTAGCACATGTACAGAATATTCCAGACAAGGAAAAGTATATGCTAGATATGTTCCAAAAAAGCATTGCGCACATCCACAGTACATCCTGAGTATATGTTACAGACCCACCGTAACAGATGTTAGGTATGTGCTTATAATATCCTCAAGTATGTCCTAGTCACAAGCTCAGCATGTACTGAACACATATCCACAGAATATGCTCCAAATGTACCTACTATATTCTTCAGGAATGTACATATCATGGGATATTTATATTCATGACATATGCCTTGGCACATCTATAGTGTATAAATAGTATATGACATGAATTCCAGAAATATGCGACAATAGTGTCTGTTTCAAAATTAAATAGAACAGGTAAAAAGTTAGTGTAAACGCTTTTTGCGGGGACCCTGTAGTATTTGCAATTGATCTGACCAAGCGTACAGTTAGCTAGGAATCCTATCCAAATGTGCAATTAGTTACAACGATCGTAAATACCACAGTGTGGTCGCAAAAAGCATTTCCACCTGTTACCTGCTGTTCTATTTAATTTTGGGACAGACATCAGATTAAGCTGACCTACCTTTCTTCTTTTGCTGGGACACCTTTTGTCCTAGAAGGAGTGTCAATGTTTGGGAAAACCACAATTTAGACTGGAATTTGTGGCTGCTGATCAACATTACTAGCGGAAGAGGTTCTCTCACTGCTGGAATAGGCAGCCATAAGTGTCTCCAACCCTAAGATTTTCCTGAATTATTTTTAATTAGTATAATTATAAACCTAATTTACATTCTCACATATGGGGTAAACAATATCGAAATAAAATATTAACAACTATACTTACCTTATCTTCCAGTTTTTTCTGTGAAAGAAAATGAAAAAAATAAATAAATTATTGAAAACATACACAAAAACAAAGGCCACAACTGCCACAAAAGATCTTTTGACTTTTGTGAACAAGATAAAACAGACGAAGCCGCGAGCACGCACGTACTGAGAATCGAGATAACCCAGAATCAAAAAAGAAACTAGAAAGAATGGAAATCTTAAATTGAGAAAATTACAATGATTAAAATGAAAATGTTTGATGTGAAATGAAGAGCCTGTATAGGTTAGGTTGGCACCTGAGAAGAAAAAAGCGCGAGCGCAGCCTGACAGTTGTTGACAGCGATTGGAACTGGAACGTAGCCTATGTTCCAATATCCGCGAATGATATTTCATTATGAGATTAAAATATATCTGAGTCTAGCGAGGAGGCATTTCTTATTAAATTAAAAATCGAGTATTTCTCATCATTCAATAAATTTTATAAGCGCTGTTTGCACCTGCGCGAATTGACGCGGTAGGTGTGTTAGAGAGAATACACTTTTAGAATATTCTTAGCACATGTTACGAATGTACTCGAGAGAAATCTGTACTTTTAAAATTCATATTAATATGATAATAATTATTACTTACATTTTCATAAAATCTATTGAAATAATTACTTATTTCAGTTTTTGATGGGATAATATCTAATTTTTGTTTTATTTAAAATATGCTTTTTCGGATGTACCTGGCATATACTTCGAATATACTTGAAGTAAGTGTACTTTTTATGTTCCTTTACCGAATATGCTCAGCATGTGCGCTAAGGAATATTGCAATTGGTATATACTTATCATATGCTATACATTTACTGAAAAGAACATTCCTAAAATATATATAATATATAAGCACATGCTAAGCATATACCTTAAAGAATGTCCTTTAAAGAACACTGAGCGCATATATACTCAGCATGTGAATGTTCTTTCAATGCTATGTGGGTATTAGTTTAGTTTTTGATATGTTTGTAGCTTTTTCGAGGTTTGGCATTTTTGGCAATTGATGCTATAGTAGCTAACTCGAACTTTGTATACAAAATTAGCGGCGTGCGCAGGAAAGATGCGCGTGCGTTAACCTGCTGATTGTTTTTGTATATGCTGTGGCTATACCTAGATCATGTTATCTTATGTAAAATCCTATCATCATCTGTTACGACTGTTACTGATTGTTTGATTTGGCTAGTAATTTCTAATGAATTATTGAGGACTTACTTTTTGTCTATGTACAAATTCCCAAATTAAAGAACATACACATATAAATGATATAAACCGCACGTTTGCTCATCTGTGGAAATGTCTGATTTTGCTTACAGAAATAGTTACTGAGATGATATGTTGACCAGAGATAGTCACTAATGTACATGTACCTAACAGTTAAATATGTAGTTACTATCTACTTAGTAATTTTTTTTTATTTCGAAAATAAAATGTTTACTGCTTCATATCTTATGATTAATTTTTTTGGGAGTCGCATTTAACCCTGTTTGTTATTAGCAAAGTATGCGGAAAGAAATGAAGAAATATGAGACTTTAAATGTATTTCAATTCGATGAAAATTCGTGGTACAGAGCCACCTTTTATTATCCTCAAATACTAAGCAAATCCCGTTGATGTCTTTTCTAAACCACGTACACAGATCACTGTAATACCAACATCCTCGCATCGAACCACCAATTTCAGAAAGCTTCCGCTCTTGCTCTCGCTCTGGCCTCTCGAGTTCACTTATAGATGGCGGTGCCCTGCAAGTTCCGGAAAGTTTTTAAGCCGAATAGATGGCGGTGCCTTGCAAGTTCCGGCAAGTTTTCAAGCCTGAGCCTCTGTGTTTTTGAATTTTCAAAGTTCAAAATGGGGAGTTATTTTTAAATTTTAATTTATAGAATTAGATCCTATGTTAGGTACATACATTCCAAAAAACATACATATTTTGAAAATAAAACTATACCTGCACCCTGCACAAGGTTTTACCGATAAACATGCCATAATCGAGAAATATTTCTAGACTATTCTAAAATCAAAAGTAGTCACATATTTATTTTATCCTAATCAATAATACAAGTATTATTATGTTCACGATACGCTGGTGGTAAAAATAAGGCAAATTTATTTCAATTATTACAGTGACTCTATTACCACAGTGGCGACAATTGCTGTCTTATTTTTGATTGGTTCTAAAATCCCATATATTTATATTGAAAACGCCGCCATCTTGTTCCCAACCTCTTGTTACTTTTAAATATGAATATATGGGATTTAGGTGAACATCCATCATAAATCATGAAAAACAACGTATTTGATGAACCTAATACTGGTCATCAAATACGTCGATTTCAATTTTTTATGATAGATGTCCATTTAAATCCTATATATTATTATTTAAAAGCAACAAGAGGTTGGGAACAAGATGGCGGCGGGACCTCTATTGTCGCCACTGTATGTAAAGGTTTATTTAGCCACTGTATCAATTATAAGGATTGCGCGCCCTCTTTGAATAGTCGACCCACATTTATCCGATCGTGCATTAAAAGTTAAGAGCGGACAGTGTAAGCAAAATTGAAGAAGAGACCTGTAAAGTCGATAAACGATATGTTGGTAAATTTTTCAATAGGTGGCGCAACTACAACCGAACAATTTTTTTAAATATTCTTTTCTGATTCATCGTAACTTGATGATTTTTTTTTTATCTAAAAATGTCAAATGCATACGATTTTTCTAATCAATCAATACATATTCTGTTTTCCCTAACCAACCAAAGCTTTAGTTTCAATTTTCGACTTTGGATCTTCGATTACCGAGTTTGGACTTTTGACTTGGTTTTATAATTAAGTCTCCTTTAGGTGTTTTGTTTTTGTTTGTGCTATCTGCTTGCTACAGTGATTGATAATGATTCCACATAAGTACTTTTTGTTTTCTTATCATTCATCATTTCTTCCTATTTCTATCGATTTATTATCCATTTCTTTAATCATATTTTGTAGTCTTTTTTTTTCTATGCGGTGATATGGTATGTCTTCCTGACTTCCCAGTTTATTTCAATATAGGTTCAGATGATTTCCACTAGTTTATTAGTTCTTGTTGCGTTGTCGTAGATGTTCAAGATCAGACTCGTAGGTGTATCTATAGCAGATTCTTCCATTTTATAAAGAGCTTTTGAAACCCTCATGTTCTACGGTATGGAACAATTTGCATAATCTATTCATACCAAGATTCGTTAGTAGTTTTTCTCATTAGTATTCTCATGGTCGCTTGAAGTAATGAATCCCTTTCATTTCTAAATCCAACTCTCTGATTTATTATATCTAATTTGGATATTAATCTATTTGTTATTATTTTTGTTAATAGTTTGTTGATAGAGTTATGGGCTGTCATTATTTAGATCCTTTCTGTTTTCTTCCTTCTATACAGATCATAATTACATCGTTATTGCTTCGTTCCAGTTATTTGGTTTTTTTATTTTTGAGTACATACTTTTATTCATTGGGAATCATAGGACTTCAATAGCATTTCTCTTTCACTAATTTCTATAGTGGCAGATCTGAGCTGAAATTTTTCATTTTAATTTTCTCTTTTTTTGTTCATCTTTTAATTTCTTTGATGTCAATCTTTCCTCTTATTCTAATTGTGTTTTTCACATATTCATTAGGCCTATTGTTTTAGGAGGGATACAGCGTTCCATATTTTCTTGTCTGGTCCTTTTCCGCTTTCACTGATATACCAGTTAATAACATGTTTATTTATTAGATTGGTATCCGGGTATCATTTTCTCTATTTTCTTCCTATATCTTTGCTTTTCCTGTTCAAATTTTTCTATAGGTTTGTTAAGTTTGCTAATGATTTTTAGTTTTGCCTGGAAGAGTCTGTGATCACTACGTCGCGTCAGCTGGAAATTAATTTACTACTTAAGCCTAGTACTCATAACTGCGAAATTCGCATTTTTTTGACATTGCGTTGACAATTTGACGGTTTATGCGTGTATCAAACGTCAAATTGTCGAAGCAATGTCAAAAAAATGCGAATTTCGCAGTTATGAGTACTAGGCTTTATACGGTCACATTTTTAGTTTGGAGTTAAATTAAAGTCTCATATTACTAATATCAAAGTCTAATATTTTCTCAGATCGATTTTTATTTTTTCGTGAGCAATATTTATATTGCTATAAGTGCTACAATATTCATAATATTCCAATCAATAAAGGGATTGAATTTCTATTATGTAGTAAGACCTTATTAGATACTTAGTTTGTGCCTAAGATGGCTGTTCTGATTGAGATGTTTATAGTCCAAAAGTTTTGTGTAAATTTCCATGGACATGCTATTCTTGATTATGTTCTCTAGATTTTTACATTGAAATTGAACAGCTGGTGTAGGTAACAGGTATAATATACCCTGAATGTAATGGGCATAAAGAAAAACACATAGGTACCTTCTTTTTTGTGGGAATTTACAATTTAAATATAAATGAGTATTTGTTATAATTAGCAGAAAATTAGATACGTCTAAAATTCTCATTATTAAGATGATTGGATCCAAATACCAGTCTAGTGCTGGAAAAAGCAGAAAGTATATTGTCAATTTAAGATATATGGTCCCCACTTTGCTACGAAATACTGAATAATATTTTATCTCAAAGCGGTCCATAATTTGAACTTTATTGTCGTCAACACGATACAGAAGTGATCCATTATGTTCCTAGAACCATAAACATCTTTATGTATCTGTAAGTTTGGGAGGGTGGTATGGCACTTATGCCACATTAGGCCCATTGTGCGCCTCCACAAGAGGAGAGATTATGTGTGTATTCCTTTCTATTAGCGAGTGGCTAATTTTTTAAAAGGTGGTTTTGTCAAAGGCCTCCTCAATGTCGATGAAAACCCCGAGGGCGGACTCTCTGTTGTCCAGCGATTTTTTCACTCGCCCAGCAACCAGGTGGAGCGCTGTGTTGTTGATCTCCCGGAGGTGTAAGCATGTTGATTAAGGTGGAGTGACTTGGTTGACAACACTTCATTCCTTATGATCGCATAGCCTCTCCATTGTTTTTAGAGTAAATGATGACAGGCTTATAAAGCGATATGCCTTGGGGGCGGTGTAGTCCATCCTCCTTGGTTTGGGTAGGAACACCACTTTAACTTCTCTCCAAGCCTTGGGTATGTATCTCAGCGCCAAGGATGGCCTGACCATCCCTACCAGCTGCAGCAAGCTAGATAGATGCCGTCAGGTCCTGGTGCTCTGAAGGCGGAGAAGCCTGAGATTGCCCAACCTATGTTTTACTCGTATATTATATAATTCGCTAGTTGCCAATCAGCCACAGAAGGCTACCTGCGTCTGATTCTCCATAACGGTGGTTGTGGAGTCAGGAAAGTGCGTTCCTAGTAGTAACTCTGTGATTTCTTGAAGGTGCCATCCTCCTTGCACAGAATACCAATTTTCTGAAATGGCTTTTTATTAAGAGCTTTCTGAAGTCTCGCCGCTTCCGTTTAGTTTTCTATTTCGTTGCAGTATGTCCTCCAGGCATCTCTTTGTTTTTGTCGTACGACTTTTTTATACTGGTTGAGTTGGTACCTATAAAGGTTCCAATCCTCAGGTAGTTTGTTGTTTTTAGCTTAATTAAAAGCTTTTCTTGTCGTCGCCCTGAGGTGTTCCAATTCTTGACACCACCAATCAGAGGTGTTACCAGAGTTTTGGAACATCCTCAGTGGGCTCGACATCTTATAGAATTTTATGATGGCACCTTGGATGGTATTGGCATACCGCTCCAATTCTTGGTCATCATTGGGTGTTTAACTGCAACCTCTCGTAGAGCCTTTTCGAGATCTGGCAAATACTGTGCAATACATATTGGTTTTTCTTGGGTCACGATAAGGTTTTGTGGTTTTAGGCGAGCAGTTTAATGTTAAAGTTATCCATCGGTGATTCGATATAGAAACCTAATCAGATACGCGGCAATTATGGATTGAGTTTGATCTTATTACTGAGCATAGTGTTATATCTATTACAGTTTGACTAAGAGCGTTTAAAAAAATTGGTATTATGCCGTTATTGCATGTGAACAGATCATTACTTATTATAAGGTCATACAGATACTTACCTTTTGGATTTATATCCTGACTTCCCCAGTTGATGAGGTGCGAGTTGGAGTCACATCGAATCACCAGCTCTAGATCGTGGATCTGGCAGTTCCTGACCAGCTCTACAAGGTCCCTGTTGGGTGGTAGCATCTCAGCAGGTGTGGGGAGATATACTGAAGCCAGGACGATGGCTTTCTTTTGCCCGCTGTTGTTCTGCATCAGTTTGATGGCAGTTAGGTCTGCCGTACATAGCTATGTCAGTGGGTGGGCTGTGTATGACCTGGGACAATAGATGGCCGTCTTAGGTTGGTTATTGCTAGGGTTGCTGAAAACTCGACCAGTTAGTGTGTTTAAACGTATGATTTTACTTTGTCTTATCCAAGATTCTCGAATAAGTGCTATTTTGTCCTGCGCCATATCCAGAATCCCAGGTGGCGGCATAAGGTTGCCGAAGCCGCCCTACTTTGGTTCAGGTTACATTGAACAAAATTTACCTTATTAGCCGCTGCCTCAAGCTCGATGCTGGTGGATGGGTGGCGGTTGGTTTTTTATACCTCCTCCTCTAGAAGAGGGAAGATAATGGTAATGGTATCGTTGCTGTAGATGGATGCTGTCGACGATGTCTCGAGGAGAGTATCCGAGAGGATCTCGGTTGCATCTTTATGTAATGGGGTGATTTGTTCAATTTTTTCTCGCTAGAGGCAGCAGCGTCATTCAGCACTATCATACTACCATGTTCTTATAATTAATTTTGTGTATTCTTCTCGCTAGATGGCAGCGTCAACGACCAAGTTCTCATGAGCATAACTTATTCATAATTTGCACTAATTTGTTCGTTTTAAATTTTTTGTTCAATATTATAAATTAATTATTGCAAAAATATAAGTGGGACTTAATTAAGGACTACGTTTTTGATCTAAAAATGGGTGTTCCGGTTAAATCTATTTTCGGTTTGACAGTTCAAGTATTCAAGAACTATCCAGTTGATCCAATCGGTTCATACTCTATGGTCGGGAGTAATTGGGATGATTTTCGAACTATTAATTTTTGTTCTGACATTGAGGTTAGATTTATTCACAAATTTCCATATTTATTTTGCTTGTGTCTGTATTTTAAGTAGCTCTGTTTTTATCAATTAGAAAGGAAGTGCTCCGGACACCAGCGCCGTGGCGCCATCCTATTAGCAGCCAGTTATAGGAGTGACATTTCATCATTCTGACATTTAGCAAATACGTCGAAAGTTCACCATTTATCAGACACAACGTCCGCGCGATGTTTAATTAAATTTAGCCATGCCTAATGGACAAACGCGACGTTCGCATACCTCGTCAAAGACCTTCCTTTGACAGGACGATGTAAGTTCCGGCTATGATGTCGAAGGTGTTCGGTTGGACGTTGCCTATTGCGACGTCGGATCGACGTTGGCAAGAATATAAAAAGATCTGTGTATCATATTTCTCCGAGACTAAGTCAGATCATGAAATATAAGGTTATGTTTCGAGTTGTCGGTTTATGTTTATAATAATAAACTAGCAAACTAATGGCCAAACTTGAAAAAGCTCAAAAGCCACACAATTATTCAAGTAACTCTTATAGGAAATAGCAAAATTAAGTAAGAATAATAAAAAATTAAAACGTGCCTTTAAAATGAGTTCTATCCTCTTTTCTGCTGAATACTCGCCTACCATCATCCAATAGAGCAAGATGATTTTTGTTTTTGATAGCTTGTATTTCAATATGTCTAGTTTAATTTCCATTAAACCATGAACTGCCATAATGAGTCGGTTAATGTGCCATTATATTCAGACCTTCATCAGCAATATTATGCAGTCTTGCTGAAACTCGCGAGGCGTCGGCATTTGTTTCAGGCCAGGCTCACTTATTGGGTGGGCAGAGGGCAGTCTCGTCGGTAAAAAAGCCCATCTAGAACACCTGAATGGCGTTGCCCGTGTAGGAAGCCATGTTAACCGCTGTTATTCTTTTGTTTCTGGGTGGTAGAAAGAAACGGACATACTGACTAATTTAGAGACAAAGCAGGATGAAATTAGTCGTGGGTGTCTGACGTGTATAATTGAGAATTTGATGTACTGCTTTACATCTTGATATATCGTTTTGGGGCTCGGGGTTTTTTACGATTCGCCGGGTCGTTATTGTTAACTGGAAGCCTTCTTCTCATGATTTAATTCATTTTATTAAATTAAGAACATTTTTTATTTTTTTAATTCACAGTCGCTACTAGATTGAGCATGAATATCTCCAGAATCTAATTTATATTGCATTACGAATTATTATCTGGACAAAAATTTCTCCTAGTTTTAAATTACTAAACACAATGCAGTTTACGCGTAATGTTAAAAATGCCCTCTCGAACGTGTGTTTTATTTGTAATTAAATATCTACTGGATAATGATTTAGAGAAAATAACAAGGGCGCGGGAAAAAAGTTTGAATACGTTTATTTTTTCAAGTAGGAAGAACAGAGATGTGCTATAAAAAAATTCTCTTTCATGAAACCGTGGAAAGGTGAGGTGTCTGACGCCATCTATGATCCTTACCTATCAGACCATATATTGTTCTTTCACGCGATGAGTGGACGGTTGTGACACCACTTCCGCTCTGTTCAATCAGAGGAAATTGAAATTTCTCAAAATCCTGCAGTTTTTGAAGTTTTCAAGGACCCTCGAGCTCACCAAGACGAGATTGCCAAGCAGACGATATGTTTCCATTGTTTCTTATAGCTTTACATTGGAAAGGCCGAGAGAACATTTCTAACGATTTGAGATACAGGATACAGGTTTTATATTATTATCATCTCACAAAAGCAAACCCAACATTGCCGCACTACCTGCCACTGAAGCTGCTGTACGAGAACATTCACAGAGGGTTTACTTTCAGGTGCAGCAGTGTTTATCTGGACAAATTATGTTCAATGAACAACAGAGAGGTCTGTGTTCGTTCCAAACCAGCACCGGACTCAATACGTGAACTTTGTCAATACTTCAGCGCATACCTATCTTGTAAATTCAAGAAAGGCTGCCAGCGGAATTGTGGGTGCAGGAAGACAGGCCTTTATTGCTTTCGAATATGCATAACATGGAACGGGTTGTGTGAAAACGTCGAGTTCTCGGATGGCATCGTTGAGATAGACGAAGAAGGAGCAGAAGAAAGAGACCAAGAAATGTCTTAAAAAGAACGGTCACACGATGTGGTAGGTATAATCGCAAAATCACAAGTTTGCTTTTCACTTTCAATCTCCGCTGTTTATGAAAGAACCCGATCATCTGCCAGGACCTTCCTCCATCGAGGAGGCTCAGCTAGGACTTTCTAAGAGATAATATGATAATTTAATAATGAAGGATGAAGATAATGTTATTTGATAATAAATTAGACTTTACAGATTAAAAGTAGATTTTTGTGGAAATAGATAAAATACGCTACTTTCCAACTGAAGATTGAGGCCAAAAGGTTCGTTGGAAGAAGAAATATAGGGAATCAAATTTAAGGGGAAATTTTATGCGCTCTCATTTTGATACAGGTGTTTTTTCCGAAAAATTGATGGCTGTCGAGTTATAAGCAAAAGACTGCCAAAACTATATTTTTTTGTACTTTTCTTGCATTTTTCTCAATGTTGCATCACGAAATTTTCTAAGCAAACCATAGATTCGGATTCAGCACCCCGGAAAACATTAGGAATGGAGAAACTCAAAACTACCCCAAAACATACCTACCAAAAATACTACTTTATCGTAGTATTCTTATTGGTTTATTCTAATGTAAATTTAATCGTGTGTGTAAACTTTTTATTGCACGAATCGGCGAACAAATTCCAGGCTTTTTATTGCATGATCTATTGTAAAACTGAAAATTTTAATTGGAAACCTAAAAATATGGTAGTGTGTAGTTTCGGAATATGATTTATCGACGAACATTGGGATACTGAATTAAAATTTTATTTTAGATTCGACACCAAGGGAGAGAGTATTATTTCGATCAGTCAATAACAGGAAAACAATGAAACGGTTTTTGGTGCTATTCTCGAAAACTGTTGAAGATAATCCTTTCGAATTTTATATCATTGAAATGTGGTTTGCACCAATATAGATTTCAGGAAAGTTGAGCCCCAGAATGTGGGGTTCATTTTTTTGTATCTCGCTCAGAAATTGACGTTTTCTATCAAAAGTGTCCACACTCTACATCTGACAAAATGGAAAATTGCAAATCTGAATCATCGATTTCTTTTGCAGAAGTTTAAGAATCGAAAGTGCATTTGTCCAATGGATCAATTTCTGTGTGTTTTATTATGGTGACTATAGCTAGCTTATTGTTTTTTCTCTTTGCGCCGACTTTTTCTATTGTCCTATGTCTTTGATCCATCCTCAATTAAATCAAAATTTCTGCTTGATGATTAAAAACTTTTCTCCACTTAGGAGAAGCTGATAAAATTTCATTTGACAGAGTGAAGGTGAATTGTCCCTAATGTTAGCTCAAGAAGATTCGGAGACCTTTAACCTGCAGTCCCTAACAAAAAACGGAGAAATTCTTGCTTTTCGAAAGAAACTTTGTCGATATGTTAATCAGCAAATCAGCCATATGCATTTTTAACATGGCGGAGTCAATATACTATCAATTAAAACGTTGTCAAAATAAAAATTGGCGACTTTTGAGGACCCATATTTAGGTATTGGAAATAGTTGACTAGAAAAAAAAACCTGAAAATGCATGTGCACAGAGCCCCAGCGTAAAAGGCTTTATCACCACATCAAGTTTGGAAAGCATTTAAAAAAAATTGTTCTTGAGCAATTAAATTTTTTTATAGGTATACTTACTCGTCCTTAAACTCAATCGAAAAAAACTTTAGCTGGCGCCTTCATAAAACCAGCAAATGAACGGCCCTAAGCCCCTTAAACTAAAAAACAAAAGGATAGAAGTGAGCGTTAAAAACCGCTTTGATTGTGCTGAAATAAGTAGCCTTTACCCAAATTACTACTTGATCGGCGCGCCCTGTAATTTCGGGCGCCGAAGGTACTATAAAAGTAGGGATCGGTCCAAAAGGCTAACATTTTATTACCTTATCGCTGTATTTGTGTTATTTAAAAATTAATTTTCTTTTTCAGATGTTCCGACACCGACACGATGGACAGGTGCATATCACTCATCAACAACTCCTCTAGATGACTGTGTATGTTTTGCTAGCCTATGAATGCTTGCTCTTCTAATTGAATTAGAAACATTGCATTTATACCTGAACATTTTTTTTTAAAGGTGCGCCACAGTTTTTCGATAATGAGGGTGTTCAGGAACTCCGTTCTTGTGGCGGCAAAGGAAATTAAACAATGCATTAAGAAAGGATGTTACTAGTATTGCAGCTTTCAATAACGCCTTTTTCATTTGCAGAGCCATGCTTCAATCACAACGCTTATATGCAACATTTATTCGAAATATGAATTCTTTGATAGTGAATGGTTGGTTGATTAGTTGTAGGGGGGGATCTAGGCACTGCAGCCTGTCGGCTTATTATGTAACTCAATTTTACTTCTTGCCCTACAAGAATCCTTTCCTCTGTATCAGGCCTACTAGCCCTTGGACAAGATTTTCAGACGGTAGTCTCTCCCCAGTCTGTATTGCTCCGAAGAGTCTGTATATATGCTGTTTCGTCTTCCTCTCCACATAGTCTGCATTCAGTGATTTTCATTGAATATATCCATCCTGTGCTGATGCTTCCTCAAGTGACAGTGTCCTGTCAATAGCTCTATCACTATTGTCTCATCTGTGTACACGTAAGTCGTAGCACGTCAGTTAGTTTCGTTGAAGGGTTTCCTATTATAGCCCTTGCGGGATTTTGTCCAGATGTTTTCCAACGGGCCAAATGTTCATCTAGTGCTGACTTTACCACTTGGATCGATATTTCAAAACTAAACCTGGGGCCTATAAATAGTGTTGCAACTCCAGCTCTCGCCAGCCCATCTACTTTTTCGTTGCCCTCTATCTCTGAGTCGCCAGGAACTCATAGGAGTCGAACCTTGTTCTTAGCAAGCTGCCTCAGGTAATTGAAGCACTCTATCGTCATTCGGGAGGTGATGCGATAGGAATCCAGCGCTTTTAGTGCTACTTGACTATCCATGAGAATAGCTACATTTTAGCTTTCACATCCTTGCGTAATGCTTTGTTGGATGCACTTATGTATAGCAGAGACTTCTGCTTGATATATAGTGGTTTCATTCCCCAGTGATATGCATAGCCAATGGTCCCTGAGATGCACAAGCTAACCACTCTCTGTAGACGTTAAGTCTCATGACCATCGTTTTTTGCTCAGTTTTTGATAGTCATACGGCGACCCCGTATGTTATCATGTGTCTGATAACTGTGATGTATAGCCACAACATCATCTTTGGTTTCAGGCCCCAGGTTTTGCCAAACATGTGCCTGCATCTCATGAGGCACATCTTTGCTTTGTCTATATTCTTTCTTGATTTGTTGGTTTTGATCTCCTCACACTTCTAAGTGCTGTTTGCATGACTTCTCCTGAATACCTGGTGTCTCCCCCCTGCACGATCATCAACATACCCTTGGGCGTAGAAACCTTTCCAAGCTGAAACGCTGTAGTAAGTCATCAACCACCAAATTCTATAGGAGAGTGATAGTACTCCAGTGAACAACCCCGGGTTGCAAGTTCTCTCCGTATCGAATCTGTCTGCATTGGAGTATGTTACGTATCCAACTGCAAGAGCGGTGTCGCCAATTCCATGTCTTCCAGCCGCTTTGGATATCGCAGCAAAGGAGGTGTTGTCAAAGGCCCCTTGAATGTCGATGAATGCACACAGAGTGATTATTCGAGATGAACGGATCTCTCAGTCCCGAAAATGAGACTGTGCAGTCCTGTTCCGCACGACTTGCCTGCTTGATAGGCCTGTTGCTGTTCGTAGAGGGGTTTCTCCGTCTCTTATCAATTATTTTTTCTAGCGTTTTTAGAAAGAAAGAAACTGGATTGATTGGAGAATATGCCTTGGGATTCTGTGTAGTTTGCGCGTCCGGGTTTTGATTTTGATATAAAGACCGTGTTTGCCGTCCTCCATGCCCATGGCACGTAACTCCACGCAACGCATGATCGGTATACTCTACAGATGCTTGGAAGTAACAGTTGCTGCAACAAAGTCGGGAAAACCCCATTTGGTCCCGGAGATTGAGGTTCAAGCCGATGGCCTATTTGATCTTCTCACAGGTGATTGCCTTGGTTGCAACTACCCAGTCGGCTTTCCTAGGCCTAGTGGATGGTAAATTCATCAATTGATCAATTAATCAATCACAAAAAAAACAGACCTTTCAGCAGGAGCATTTGGAAATCTGCTTAAGGTCTAAATAGCGAGTAATGCGTGTTTCATAAAAAATTGAATGTTCTACTTTTCCATTGTAGGAACCTATCAAATTAATTAATGCCTTATAGCTTCAAATTTAATTTTAATTATGAGACACCGTTTTACGGAAATGAGGTCACCTGTCTCATATTTGTTTATCAAAATGAAGGAAATTGAAATTCCACATAGGTATATGTAAATGCAGTATTATCAGTCAAAGTCAAAGTATCCGAAAACTTTTGAAAAACTGGAAAATTTGAAAAGGGAATAAGATCAGTTTTAAACTCTCTAAATTTCCTCAAAGGGACGAAGTTTTCATCAAGGGTGGCATTATTTCGAACAACAAATTCGAAGGGATGCGAAGGAAAAACGAATTGCAATAAATAATGAGAACATAATTATTTGAAAATAACATTGGAGGAAATAAAGAAGGAAAAGCTGTAGAGTATTTAGGGAAAGCAGTGAGTGTGTTTTTTTTTTAATAATGCATTTTCCTACATTTCTCTTTCTGTTCCATGTCATTTTTGCCATAATATTTAAACAAAGGAAAGATAATGTTAGAGCATGTGAACTACTATTGTAGATGACACCATACCATGTTGAGGTTTGAGTTTCATACTCTTAAGCATTCATAAATCACCCCAGTCTATCATTCAATAATAACAAACGCCCATCAATTTTTGATACTAATTAAAAAAGCTTCGAGGTATCACACCTGGCTTCACTGCATAACAAAAATTCATTTATTGCAACGCGATTTTTCCCGATTGATTATCGGTTTCGAACGCCACTGAGAACATTTATAAGCTCTAACTCTATCACACGCTCGAGTCTTTTATTCTTCAGTTATATGTCGTATTTCTCAGACTATACATCTTCTTAATGGTTTAGTCCAAGCGTGGATTCTAAACTATTAAGTTTCAACAAGATTTACCAATCAATTGAAGGTCTTGTACCAAATTTGGCATGAATATTTTTTTAAAAAACAATAAACAGTAACTCGGCGCATTAGAACGGAATATTTGAAAAATCTAGGAAGACCTGGTCTTGAATAAATTGTATCTTTTTCATGAGCTTCCAAGTAAATATTTCAGGTACCTACCTATGAGCTTGTGTAAAAGGTTCGAGTTTTGCAGGACTGATTAAACTTGCGTGATTTTCAATGAAAAAATTAATGATTTTTGTCGAAAATCAATTACACTCAATATTTCCGATAAGACCTGAATTCGTGTGAATTATCTTACAATCTATAGCATCAAAATATAAGGAAACGTGATTGTTTTGGCAATATTTTCCTGTTAGGTAAACGGTAAACATCACATAAACTCGAATAAGAAGGCGTTTAACAGGGTACCACATGAGGAGCTTATAAAAATTCTCAAGGATGATAGAGACCTCAAGGTAATCGCAAATCTCACTGCACAAGACCAACAAATTTCTGACGACGTATACGGATAAAAAGAGGTGTCTGACAGGGTTTCATACTTTCACTATTTAATGTTTATTCGAACAAAATATTTGAAAAAATATTAGAAGACTGCACTGAGGGAATTTTTATCAACGGCTTGAATATTAGCAATCTTCGGCATGCGGACGATACGGTTTTAATAGCTGATTCTCTGGAAGGTCTTCAAATATAACTTGATCATTTGGCTACAGAAAGTGGAGAATTTGGCTTAAAACTAAATAGATGGTGAGTAAGATCCAGGTTGGAGGTCTGGAGGAGGTATTCTTCAGGTACAGAACCGACAGATAGATCGGGTCCAATCATACAGATACCTAGGATATCAGGTTAATTAAGACTAGGATAACATGGAGGAGGTTCGTGCCAGGATTGAACAAGCCAGAGCATCATTTGTAAAAATGAAGTCCGTGTTGTGTAGTTGAGGTCTCTCGCTCTCCGTTCGCACTCGAGTACTACGTTGCTACATTTTCATTATTCTCTATTATGATGGGATTGAGACGTGGACTCTAACAGACGCCGTGTGTAAAAAGCTAGAGGCTTTGGAAATGTGGACATATAGACGGATAATGAAAATATCTTGGACGGACAAAGAAGATGTGCTAACGAGAATGTCGAAAGGTCTTGAAGTTATGTTTGCGCTTAAAAGGCAAAAGTTAAGCCGGGTCCAGACTATGTAACCAAACATGTTAAATAACAAACTTTTATAACTTGTTGGAGAATTTTAAATAAAAAAGTTATACAACACAGGGTTGTACAACATTTTGCTGGTTATATAGCATGTTTAATGTTATCCATCAGATGTCGGTAAAGATCAAAGGAAGTTATAAAACTTTGTTGTAAAACACGACCCCACTTGTCTACACTTAAAAATATGTTATTGAAACATTTCTCTTGCACTGAGCATCCCCTACCAGCTGAGATGCTGCAAAAATTATGCGCACTATTTTGTTTTGTTTTTTTGTTATGTGGATGCTTCTGCTACATTAAAACAAGTTACACAACAAAGTTGTAAACAAATTTGTTGTACCACTTTGTTATCAACATGTTTTGTTACACAGTCTGGACCCGGCTTTAGAGTAACTACTTCGGAATGACAAATACCTACTTCCCAAGCTCATAATTGAAGGAAAAATCGAAGGCAGAAGAGGTCCTGGACGTCGAAGAATATCTTGGCTAAGGAATTTGCGTCACTGTTTGGCGAAACCACGACAAGTCTATTGAGAAAAGCAGTCGACAAAGTACAGATAGCGCTGATGATTGCCAACGTGCGTAGAGGACAAGGCACTTGAAGAAGAAGAAGAAGAAGAAGAAACATCTCGAGACATTTGAGGATTGATTAGTCTAGACCTTCAAAATGTGGAGAATGGAAATTTGAATTTTAAACATTAAAAAATGGTATCGTCGAGGGTCCCTAATTTAACGAAGAAACACGGACTTATAGCTTTATACTAAAACGAAAAGGAAAACACCTTTTCACAGGGTGAAACTATATACTTTTCTGGATCTTAACAGTCAAAAGTAAGGAAAATATTTATCGGTCTAGATGGTCCGAAGCAGATGATTTTAGATTTAAACGAGAAACAATTTCTGTGTCCAAAAGCCGACATAATTATGAAGGTACCTATATTTTTGATCGCTAATTACCAATATGAAATTCGCTTTTCTTGTTTGCGTTTCCTTTCCGAGTTATCCATAATATATATTTTGATCAGTTCGTGTCACTCGCAATTGGTTTTTAACCTGATATTTATATGTGACCGGCGATATTAGGCAGTTAATTCACAAAGTGATGTTTGTTGTTATAACAAGATCCCCCATCGGCCAGGAGAGGTGAGCTGCTAGATGGTGATTTGGATATCCGTGTATCCAAGTCAAAACAATCACTATCACTCTGGCGTCGTTCTGAAACAGGCGAATTCACACGATAAAAGCTTTTTCATAGAGACCTCAAAACTGGCCGTGAGCGGATAGGAAAGGTAGAACATATTTTTACTCAACCCTCACCAAGTCTGGACTCCGGGGCTGCACAGGGCTTCGGCAAAATTTGTTAAAAAAGAATTTCGATTAAAATTTTTTACAATCTTTAGGAGTATTGGAGCTAAATAGATATATTTCGAAATCAAAGTTGTTCATAAATGTCTCAATAACCAAGGTAGATAGAACATAGGCGCTCGTACTATATACAATCTGATTCCGTACAAGTGTCGGTTGGCGGTATCCACGGCGGTAATTAGTTGCCATATAAGGGAACACAAAGGGGCCGCCGCGCGAGCCTCCGCCCCTTTTGCACCGCGCCGCCACAACATCAAAGGGACCGCCGGGGAAGCGGTCAATCGCCGCCCGCCGCGCCGCCGAAACCGTCGCCCGTTGCACAGCATCTTCGCATGAGCATCAGCCACATCTACACTCGGGCTCAGCTTATTGATGACGACGATTACCGAAACTAATTTGGACGCGCTGATCTGCTCGTTGGCAACGCATCGAAGATTTTTCGGCAATCGGACGGACAACGGACGGTGACGGTGGTCCTTCGAGACTGGCTGCTTGAAAAAAGTTAAATTGAAAAATTAATTATTCTTTAAGTATCGCGTATCTTTATGCACAATAGCTTTCGTTTTTATACAGTAAAGCGACCGCATTGGCCACAAAGGTTTTATGTCTGAAAAATGGGTGGTTTATTTTTAGTTGACGATGAACTTTTCATTATTTTTTTACCGCTTACAACAATATTCCTTAATTTAAGCAGTTTTCAACTAATTAGTATTTTCGGAAATTTCACAATACCGTTTTGATTCATGTAATTCGTGTCACAATATTAGAACGAGTTCACTAGAAAAAGCGCGTTCAGCTTGTTTGAAATAGGATCTGGTTTTGTGTTTTGTATGGAGGAAACAGATAGAACTGTCAATAACATCAATTTAGTAACATTTGCAATGCACTGATGAGGTGCAAGAACACTGAAACGCGTCTGTAATTGGACAATTTCAGTTTCATATTAACGGTACTTACATCTAAAACCGACTTGGTGCAATTTTTGTAATTTTACTTCCAAATTATTATTGGTGATGTTAAGACAGATGAGGCTTATCTTCATTTTTTGAGTCACATTTTTCAGTCTTCAAATTGTGGAAGAGGAGAGATGATGGATCTAAATTATCGCTAATACTGTTATCAATAATGAAACTATCCAAATATTTCCGACCCCGATGGACATTGAGTTGTCTTTGAAAGTATTTTTGTGTGGATCATATCCACAATTATTGTGAAAATTAGTGTGAGAAGTCACCAGTATGCTTGTGAATTACGTAAAATAACTGTGCTTATTGTCGAATTCCTCGAGAATATGGTATTTTTTGGAAACAACTGTTTTTGCAGTGCATCCCGTCAGAATTTCTTTTCTTGTGGATTATGGAAGAGCTAGGTACATTGTGGATTTTGCGCCCAGATATGCTTTTTCAGGGAAAACAAGACTTGTTTGGATGTTTATGCGATAATTGCCAGAAAGTCTCATGTAGGGATTGTAGCAAAATTTCCTCGCAGGAGGTAAGATGTGTAATTGCTATAACTAGAACCGTCCTGATATGGTGCAGGGATTGTATTAGGACATTTTCTGAATTCAGTACTACAGATAAGAATTTAGATAATGTTAATTCCGAGGACTCTGCGAACTCCACGAAATTGCTAACTAGTAATAATAAACTAAAGTAATAATGAACCAAACGCCTACTTAATAAAACCCTGTAGATAGTGGAAGGACTTCTAATTGAGAAGTTTGATGCCATGTTCAAAGTTGTGTTGGAGAGCAACAAGGAGCTAGTGCGATTTTTGCTGGAAGGGCAAAAAAAAGAAAGCAACTTGCTGGAAGTCGGGGTGGACGTGGAAGCGTGACAAATAAACCAGGAAGACCAATGTTGCCAAATCTCCCTCTTCTTCTTCTCTTGTGCAGTGGATCTGGAAATCAAGCAAGAGCAGGAAGTGCAGACACCATGGAGAAACGAAAGCGCTCGTCGACAGGTGAAAAAAAGAGAAGTAGAGAATAAAAATATAAACAAAAACAAGGAATCAGCCGAGAATGAATTTACCATAGTACAAAATCGAAAAAGAAATCGTAAAAGCAATCAAAGTTTTGTTTTTAGGGAAGCAAATTTTCGAGGGGATGAAAATTTTGCAGAATAAATTCAGAGGGCATATTTTTATCTCGGTCGCATTAAAATGGGTGTAACACCTAATTTTATTGAACAGTATTTTGAAAGGCAATGATATTAGGAACCTCAAGGTTGAACCCTTGCCATCAATTAAAGGGGAAACTATTCTTTTAAAAGTAGGTAAGCATCCACTCGGATTGCAAGGAAAATTTTTCACGACCTGATATTTGGCCCAAAGGCGTTATTTTAAGAAACTTCTGGACGAACAATGTACGTACCTTCGAGAATTTCCGACAAGATCACGAGAATCAAGCCAGTGTATAACTGGAATTGGTGGTCATATCACGGCTATTCTGATTTATTACGATAATGCTGGTGGACTAAACTTAATAAAGTTCGGCAGGCTATTGAATGTTGTCACTATAGTGTTATAATGCCTTCGGAGCCATGGTTAACGGAACATATATATAATGCAGAGTAGTTTCGTACTGATCGTTCATCAACTGGGGATCCTAAAACTCGGGCTGGAGGAGTTCTGATTGCTACCAGGAAGGAATTGCAATGCCAAAGACTAAATATTGATGTTACAACTGTTGAACAGGTTTATGTATATTTTAAAAGTCATTTGAATTTGTTTTGGGCTGTATCTGCCTACCATCCTAAGTCTGATGTTAAGCTTGTTTGTTGATGTATGTCAATCAATCGAATCAATTTTTAATTTGTATCCTGAATGTAAGTTATTGCTGGTTGGCGATTTTAATTTGCCTTAAGTTAAATGGGTTAATAATGAGTTTGGTCTGACCACCGAGTGTGCGGGGAATTCTCCGGCAAATGATTTAATAAAGTGTCTATACTATTACAGTTTTCGTCAGTTAAACACTATCATGAATATCAGGAATGCTTTGCTTGACTTGGTGTTTTCAAACTTCGGCACTGTTGAGATTGACAGAGCCACCGATATGATTGTGAGTAATAGTGTTCAGCACACAGCTATATCTTTGAAATTCAGCCATAATGTAGAATGCGAACGTTCTAAATATGAGGAGTGCATTTTTGATTTTAAAAATGCCAAATACATTCCATTAAATGATTATCTATTTGGCAAGTGTTAATTGGTGTTTAATGAATGATTTGACCCTTGAGCAGGGTGCTCCATGGTTTTATGAAACATTGTGGGAGGGAATAACTTGTTCCAGTAAAGAAATTCCAAACTTCTAACTCTCCTATGTGGCTCAACGCTGAGCTGCGTAGATTGATTGTGGAGAAGAAGAGGCTGCACAAAAAATTTAGAGAAACACGAGATGAATTGGACTATTTGTTGTTCTCTGAAGTGAGGGATAGGTGCAAGGATTTGAGGGACTCCTCTTATAGAATGTACTTGCTCAAAACTGAAAATATTATTGATGGGAATTCTAGATCTTTTTGGTCACACTTTAACAATCTTAGAAATAACTTTGTTCTTCCCTGTGACATGGAGTTATAATGGCTCTAATGGCTGTATAGTAATCAAGAGATTGTGAACTTGTTTTCTAGTGTCTACTCGAACCGTACCACTAAATCAGGCTCCGGAATACTCATTTTCCAATGTCACTGATGTTTCTGGATACTCTGTTTCTTGTGCTGATATTATTGAACAATTAAAAAATTCACCTGATAAGTTGTCATGTGGGCCGGATGGAATTCCTTTTCTCTTTATAAAGAAATGCCTGTACACACTTGCGACGCCCCTGGCAAATCTCTCCAATCATTCATTGTCAACAGGTTTTTACCCAATTTTGGGAAAGTTCAGTTTTTTGAAACCAATATTCAAAAGTGCGTCAAGAGAAGAAAGAGGTCCCAAATTACAAGGCTGTCTGCACGCAGTCTACGATTCCTAAGTTACTGGATTGTCTCAGTACCAGGATAATTAGCTGGAAGTGTAGATACCTTTTAAATCCAGAACAGCATGAATTTACACGGTGGGTAGGTCGATATCAACAAATTTGGTTTTGTATCAGAATTTCGAACAGCATGGCCAGGTTGATACTCTATACTCGGATTTCTCTAAGGTCTTTGACAGGGTTAACCATCGCCTGCTCATTAGAAAGCCTGGTTGTAAGGGGGTGAGAGGTTCAATTCTGAGTTAGTTCGCTGACTTTCTTGTTGGGAGAAGTCAGGCAGTTAGGTATGGTGGTGTTGTATCTGGTGTCTTTGATGTTCCTTCTGGCGTACCTCAGGGGTCTCACCGTGGGCCGATCCTGTTCAATCTGTTTATATCCGATGTGGGTAGTCCATTGCACAAGCTCAATTTTGTCATTTGCAGATGATCTTAAACTTTATCGTCAGGTATCATCGTTGGAAGACTCACAAATGCTGCAGGAGGATATCCATTCTTTTGTTAGATGGTGTGGCTCGAACGAAATGGACCTCAAAATGCTGTGCACATTGCAGCTCTAGAAAGGGTTCAAAATAGACTTCTAAGGGTGGCAATGAGGGCTTGAGTGTTCATATATACGTTGCAAAGCAGAAAACTTTAGGCGGATCTTTCTTTCCCTGCTTATAGGCTTCTGAGAGGGTTAATTGACTGCCCAGATCTTTTGGGTCTCGTTTCTTTGAGAGCAGGAGAAATAAAGGCAAGAGGTTCTAACCGGTTTTATGTACCATTACATACTTAATAATAATCATGGTATGAATGAGCCGATTTTAAGGGTGCTTAGGTTTGCCACCTCACGGAGCCGGAGTATTGACATCTTTGATTGTCTTCCTGTTGTTGCGTTTAAAAGGAGATTGCTACCCTGCTTGCTGGATAGTTCTTAAAATAAGAGTATCTGTTTTTTAGAATTCACAGCAATTGAAAAGTTATTAACTTAGTGAATTCATCAGAATTTTATTTGTAATGTGCTTAGGTTTAAGTATGTTGTAATACTATTTATTGTAAATTGTTTTTTATTATTGTTATTGTAAATTAGCCTTGCCGTAAATAAATAAATAAATAAATAAATAAATCTAACTAAAGATTTCGACATAATTAGAACCACAGCCTTTTTTGCAGTTGCAGAAATTGTCAGGGGCAGGTTGAAGCAGAAGGGTGATTGGCTATTGAATAGCAGCAGATGTTGGAGGAAGCATGTATTTTTGTACAGCTTTATCGGTTTTGATGAAAATTTACTTTCTTAAACATCGATAGGGGTTGAAGGAAACATAAATCAAGCACTGTTGGCTGTTGCAACCATTTCAGCTTAATTAATTAAACCTATTTAATTTACCTTTGCAATAGAGTAGAAGACGTATCAGAAACACTAATTGCGTGCAGAAATAAAATGTGGGCCGAACATATTAAATACGATACTAAACTATGAGAAAAATACATTTTTGGTTTATGGAGTTTGTTGTCAGCTCCAGAAATAATAGAAATACTGCAGCAGTATGTGCTTTCTCTGAACAGAGAAATTACATTTCTAGTTTAAGCTGAAATTCAATATTGCCACAACCGAAACAGTCACTCGATGTACCTAACCTTCCAATTGTTTCCATCGTATACCAAAACAATCAGTCTTTCTTCTCAATTTTCTCAAAGTACCTACCTATCTATACCCAATTCTGTTTTACTGCAGAGCAAACAGACCGAAACAACTAATTAAAATGTTTAAGCTATAACCCGTAAACAAACCCTTTTTGACTACCGGAGATACTTTACAAGTGTTGTTTGTTTATTCAATTAAAATTTTTAAAATGCTAAAACATCTGTTGAGCTGTTGGGGTCAGGTGCGGCCACCGCTTGTTTGCCTTTTGTATTTATTAACAACTTCTTCGAATATGATGTTGTTTGATCCTTTTGTGCTTGTCGATCATACATATTTTATTTTAATAACTTAATTGTTACTACCGCCTTCAAAAATTAATATGCTAACACATTGTACCTTTTTTTTAGCGCAATAGACTTCTGAAATACCTACCTACCTACCTTTCTTCTCTCAACTGACGAGAAAGTGCTTTTCATTTGAATGCGAAAAGATGAAGATCCTTCACAATTTTCGAAGACGCATTAATTTCAAAATTTCACAAACAATAAAATTAAATTTCACATTCACATTATTTCGCTCCAAATTATAATACCTACGGCTTCTGATGAAGTAATTCCTAGGCGTTCATTAATTTCTTTTTCTGAGGCATCATTAATTATGTTATCGTTGTCTTCGTTTCCTCAAATTACTCTTTACAATCCCAGTACAGAAAATGGCCACTTCAGGTAAGTACGCAATCCTGGTTACAAGTGCCTTGCTTAACTTCCACGTCTCAAATTGAATTGAGCCATCTCTCCATTCATTCCCAAACCTTTCACCCTCTCCCAAGACGCATGATGGAAGCAGCAGAAACCCATATTCTCTAAACTGCCCATTTGAACGTATGTTGACCGCTAATAGAAGGTATACCCTTGCTGGGGGGGATTATCCATAGTCACACACATCGATTTCTTGAGTAGCTTCAAGGTTTTTGGGGCAGCAAACGATTGACACGTCCAAAACATCAACAAGGCACGCAGCCAGACATTCAATGGCATCTCCAGTGTGCATCATTCTGAACATCAGCAGAGGTCTCTTAGTCTCTCCAGGCTCATACAGGTCCATGCACCCACCTCAACTAGCAATGACGGATATCTAGGTGGAGCTATCAAAAGCCATAAATGATTTTACTGCTATGTTAGCTTGCAAGGAGGAATCCGAATACAAAATTGGCAACTTGAGATACGATCCAGAAATGGAAGAGGAGAACATCAATGCTGCTTCTTTCAAAAATGGGGGTCATATTTGAACGGAAAAAATTGATCGACAAAAAGTGAAGCTTGACTCCACCACCAATTAAAAGTGCGTGCGAAAGAAAAATAGAAGATGAATCAAGAGCTGACGACATAAACAACGTCAATGATAGATTGGAGGAATAACTTTTAGAAGTAGGAAAAAAAGTTGCAAAACCTAAAACACGTGTTGATGATGCGATTTTATTGCTTCATCTCTTTGTGGCGCCAGACTGATTATTTTGCACTATGTCAAAGATATCTAAGTTAATCTGCTCTAGCCTTTCAGTGTGTGAAACATTTGACATTTCGTCAGAAAACCATCGGAATTTACAAATAAAAATTTTCTAATTAACACCGTAATGGCAAAATTAAATACAGCAAATTAACAACCGGCCGCGCACTAAACCAATTACGATTTAGACAATTACCACAGACCTATCATTATGCCTTCATTTCCTACTAATAAATTGGAAAATCGTTTTGATTAAGAGAAACATAATTTTCCTTAATAAACAGCGAATGAACATCTTGTTTAATATACACGTCGCCTAATAATTAACTATATAACGCGGCTATAGAAATTTGCATTTTAATGAAAAACACCGTGGAGCTGGTTAAAAAGACCTTTTTGTCGGTACCGTCTGGTATACTTAAAATTTAAAATATATCCGACCGAACAAATATAAATTATCTGTTAAGTTGGCTTCTTCTTAATAAATTTAATTAAAAGAATCAGAAGCCCGCCTGTAAATTACCTTTAAAGCCTGTTTTATAGCGGCATTGCCGATATCTGGTTTCAAAATGTGATGAGAGAATATTTTTACCGTTTTTCTTTGAATGGTTGTTAAATAAACATAATTCTTTGGAGGTATATTGATGAAATTATCATAACGATATAAAATCATCGGTTGGGCGGTGAGAATCAAAACAATCTATTAATTTGTTGGCAGGAAAATTGAAAATTAAGATGAACTGTGAAAAAAAAAAACATCAATTTCTATGGTTCATCACGTGATTAGTCGGCTGGATATTTATTAGTAATTGAATTAATTTACTATTTAGCTCGATGTGCCGTCTTATCATGAATTCATTGCAGATCAGCAGCTCAATCTGACTCTTTTGGTAAACAGTTACTACATGCTTGTTCTTATCCTCAACAAAAATAAAGCAACGATGAACCCATGCTCCAGGTAGAGCACACCACATTGATTGGTCGTACACTCTCAAGTAGCGTTTTTTTAGTTCAACCTGCCATCATCGCAGGAGCTGGGCATGTGGACACTTTAACCCTAAACTCGGTTGAACTAAGGTTGCACTCCAGGGTACATCTTGGTAATGAAATTTTTACTTAAAAAAGTGTTACAATTGGCTCCGCAAATAAATGTGAGTAACTAAAGTTACCTAGACCATATTATACAGTATTTTAAATAGTGAATTAAAAAAACTATGCTAAACTAAGGGCTATTACTTAGTTTTATGCCGACAATTAAAAACGGATCTGGGATTGTACACTTGTACCTACAGGGTGATCTCATCAATGAAAATTAGTTCGCCAAGTCTCCGTAGTTCAAACAAAGTGGTGGGTACTGCATACCATTTAAACATCCACTGAGTTGTCTTACCAAGAACGGTAGCATAAAATCGTACTATGAAAAGGGATTCAGGGAATCGAGATCTTCTTTCGCTAAGCCTAATTCTTGTCATCACTAAAGTTATACTTTACGTTCTTCTACACTATGTAGTCGTTAACCTTATTAACTGCGATATGGATGAATATTGACTACCAATGGTATGGATGTTCTACTGATGTTCAGTTAACGAATATCAAATGAAGAAAATGGTAGCGAACAATTTCGATCTTCCCTTACGGCTAACAGAAATTATTACAAATGCATAACCAACGAGGCTAGGGAGCTACACAACCAACAAGTGCGTAATCGACTTTTGAACTGCCCGAGTGGATCAAGATTCTTTTGGTCCTTTGCCAAGACCATAGGAAAAAAATTCACATCTTCTTCTTTATTTAAGGACAATAAATTCCATTATAGTATTGTCAAAGGAAAAAGCAGATCTCTTTGCCAAACAATTTGCATCCAATCACATGATTTTGGACAATGGCAGAATCACACATTGGTTTCTATAGGGTGATTCATTAAGAATAGCACTCGGCTAAACCTCAGAAACTATTCATCCTGGTCTTGACAAAAAAAAATATGCTATAAATGTGGCCGACAGAAAATGCTGTCAATGTGAAAAAATTATTTTTGGAATCTCAAATAGGAATGTATCTTGAAAACGGTAGCAATGAATTTTTGAGAAAATTACTTTTTACCATAACATATCGGATAACCCAAGTAGCACATACATGTCCCTGCGACTACGAATTAATCAAATACAATGTCGCCAGAAGTGCAGATACAGTGCAGATAAGTGTCCGTCAATGATTTTTCGTTGAAATTACGTCTTGCCGCCGTCCTTAATATGTGGTCAAGAAATCGGACCCTTATTTGGTTTTAACGTTGAATTGATAACGTCAATCCGTCGTCCTCTTGTATACTTGTGACCTCTGAAACGTTTTTTAAACGTCGTCTAATACGAACCAATCATAAGGTAAGATAAAAATCGTAAAATGGACGTCATAATATTGTACCAAATTCAAAGTTGCATTGAAGACGTCAATCCGTGGTTATCTTCATATCCTGTGACCTCTGAAACTTTTAAAAACGTCGTCTGACACGACCAATCATAAGGTCAGATAGAGGTTTTAGAAAAACGTCCGGCCAACGTTAAAATTGGACACAGGTAAAATTTGGTGTAGCATTTCATATTTTTTGTGTCGTTCGTTAATAAACTGTCATCAGTCAAATAAATACATAAACAGACAATAGATATGGCGTTACTGTGAAAAGTTTTTAACAATTTGAATAAGTATTTGCTTTTGTATTTTTGATATGATATAGGACAAAATATGAGCTTCAAATACTCATCCACATATCACAGAAGAAGAACTTTTTTTTTTAAGATTTATTTAGTGAAAAGGGAGAAATGTATTCCAAACATGAAGGAAATGGAGCAAGAAGGGATATTGGAAGAGAACCCTGTAATCTCCAATTAGGAAATTGAAAAAGATTCAATAAATATCGGGTTAAAAGGAAATATTTCAAGATTTTGAACATTGAAAATAAAACATTTACAGTTTCCTGAAAAATTTCAAATAAATGAGAGCGTTGAAGCACCTAAAGAACTGGTTACGATAGGTTAGCATATGAGACCTATAGTCAATCTAGGTTTATATGTTTGTACTATTTTATTACCTATGGACCTATGTTTATATAGATGAAGTCCATTTTCATAACGAAAACACGCATAAGGTTAGGATAAGGTGCAGATTATTAACTCGCCCATTTTATATATCGCAAGGTCCTATCTAATCATCCGCCATTGCTGCACGTTTAATAAAAATAAAATAATATCTGAAAAATCAATCCTTAATAAGAAAATTTTGTCAAAATTATTTATTATTGTGTAAATCGGACTTGTCCAAAGATGTTTTTGACCCATCGGCACTATATAAGAAATTATGTAAATTACAGATTTTTTTTTTTTTAGAAAATATTAACAAAATAGGAGCCCGTTTGTTTTGTGTGCATTTCATAATTATATCTGACAGAAAAGTTGACTTCGTTTGAAACTTTTGTGCCTACAGGAGCTAACTATTTAGTTTCACGTATTTTATTGTTGACAAGGCCAGGCGCCATTAATATTTTAGGTCCCCCAATATTCTTATAGGTACCTAATTATTTTGTTTTTAATGTGATGAGTTGGGAAATGAAATAGCACCAATAATAAACCAAAAGTGCGAATTTGGTGCAATATATTAAACATGGAACCTCCTTTATTTGGTTTGGTATTTGTTTTCAGGTTAGTCATGGTTTACCACGTTTACTAAACGTTCAAATCTGGTTGTGTATGCTGACGTATAAGTTAAAAATTAGTAAAGCCTCGCGACCTGCGACGTCGTTACAATCATGAAATGATTCTCCATTATGGTGAAAATAAGGGTTGTCTAGTCGTCTATCTGACGTCGCGCCTTAACGTCAAGACATCAATGACGACGTTGCTAGGACGTGAAAGCGCTGCTTGGGCTTTCTAAAGACTTTTATTAATTATAAAATAAAAAATACAACCAACGATTAAACGTGATTGACTTGACAAACTAAATTACTGACAACTCGACTGACAACGTCAGCTCTCATAACAAAAAAATACCTGGCAATATTAAACTAGGTCTTTTCAATAATCTAAAGTACCTACACTACATTTCCCACTTTTGGGGTAGCTGGAACCCCTTGAGGGCTTTAACCAACAACGCTTTCTATTCTAGGGTATACACAACTTATTGGTGATGTTACAGAGTCTTGAAAACTAATTGGCGGTGGTTCTTCATAAGGTTTGGGTGGTATATGAGGTGATATATTTATGTGTGATTGAACTTCTCTATAAGAGGTAGCTGCCATTGCTTCAGTTTCAACTGACACTGGATCAACTCCATTTTGGACTATCGACTCACTCAAATCAGATCTTAGAGAATCCGCATGAACAAACTTGACAAGAGGTCCAACCTGCACCAAATAGGTACAAAAACTCAAAATTTTCACAATTTTGCCTTTTTGCCACAATTTCGTATTTTTATTTTCAACATAGGCAGCTTTATTAAGTTTAAGCAACTTCCTTGCTTGAGGGACATTATCAGAGCCACCTTTAACATATTCACTATGACCCGAGGGTTTCAATAATTCTTTTGTAATGTTTGTACACCTCGCTCTGCAAACCCATTACTAGGTACAAGAGCTTGGTGGTAGCCCCAAAACAATTCTAAAAGGTTAAGGCAAGGAGTGCTGCGTTGCCAAATTGACGTCAAAGTATATTATTTTGTTTGGGTTAGATTTTCCTAACAGGTGCGGACAATGTTTATTGTTTAACGAGTGACGAAAATAGCAGTTTTTTTTTTCAAGTTACAGAAAATTATTCTTGACGAGAATTGTTTATTTTTCAATGGTCAGAAAAAAACTTTTTGCAGATGCTAGTTTGTTTGTGCAATGAAAGATTTGGATTTTGTTGGAATTTTGGACATTTTTATACAACAATCCTAAACAGGATTGTTCATTCTAATCAGAGCTGGGCAAGCTACTTGGAAAAAGTAGCTAGCTACAAGCTACAAGCTACTTTATATTGTAAGTAGCTAACTTACTCAGTAGCTCAACTACCTCTTTGAAAAAGTAGCTAAGCTATTAGTAGCTTAACTACATTTTGAATTTTTGAAAGCTACTATTTAAGCTACTTTTTTGAAAGTTAAATTGATAAAAACAAAAAAGCATGCACAATCGCCACCATCAATGTACATACCTTACCTAATTTAATTTCATAATATCATCATACGAAAATAACATATTAACTTTCTCTAAGAAGTAGTATTCATATTTTTGTCAAAAACCACTGGACATTAATTTATTAGGTTCACTTTGATCACAGTGATCTGCGGATGCGAGAATAAAGGTAGGCGCAGACCGAGGCGGGACTGCGGGAGCGGAAGCGAGAACGAAACTTCTGCGGGACGTAAATCAACAGCGGGAAATGAAGGAGTGCATACCGGTACGAAGGAAACGCATGCGATTTGAGGGATGTCTGCGAATGAATTTCGGTTCGCAAGGTGCAGCGTTTTCCCGCAGTTCGCATAGTAGTTTGATGATGTTTTTGTATTGTTTGGACAATACCACGAGTTTCCAGTATGGCGGAAACTATCGCGTTGGTGTGCATGATATGCAAACTCGCCGCTGCCGCATCTAACGCATCGTTCCCGTTTCCGCTCCCGCTACCGCAGTCCCGCGTTGGTCTGCGCCTACCTTAAAATAGGACACATAAAACATAGGTACCTACAGAGATAACTAGAAACTAGTCTAAGCAAGGCAGGATAAGAATTTTCCGGAAAATGATAATTGTAGCTTTAGCAATTAAAGTATGTAGTTACTTTTATCGACGGTAAATTCAAACGCGGGCGATAGGTTGGTGGAAACGTGCCTTTATAAGGGTAAAACTGTTTATTTTTGAAAACAATGTCGAATGGATGCCATTATATTATAGGTATAGTTATTTCATTTTTGAACTAGAAGAGTCCGCTGCGCATAAAACTTAATAATTATTTTGGGCGTTAAGCAGTGTTGCCGTTGATTGGGTAATTCCCCAAAAACCGGGTATTTTCGACTAGTGTTCGGGTAAAATATTGATGTGGGTAAAACCGGGGAATCCGGAATTAGGTACAGCCCTATTTTTTTAATTTTTTTTTTCAAAAATTTCCACTAATATTTTCCACATTGAAATTTGATGTTTGACGTTCAAGATGGCGTTGCGGCATAACAAACAAGCTATCTTTGTTTAGTGGATGGAAAATGACAAAGACGGACATAGAATGGTCGATCCATCGGAAAAATTTGATGAGAATAAACAAGCAGGGGTCCATAAGAGACTGTGTATTTTTTGTGAATTTCTGAAGTGTTTTTATCAGTTTGAGAAGGTTTTTTGATAAAAATTTTTATTTTTCGCTTTGCTGTGGTTCATGTAATTTAATTTATGTTTTTGACATTCATTTGCACAGCTTCTTGGGGTACGTTGTGTACCTGATGCCCAGGTATCTTATTGGTAGATAAATGTCCCAAGTGGTTTTCACTACCATCAACATTAAAGGAAATTTAAATAAATTAAAATTCATCAAATTAAACTCTGAAACAAGTAGAAATAACACACATTTATATGGAGGCCACCAACTATTTTAGGGAAGCCTTAACGATAAGTATTCCCTAAACTGACATTTCTCCATGGAAAACTGTCAGTTTAGGGAATACTTATTGTTAAGGCTTCCCTAAAATATTTGGTGGAAAAGGCAATTAATCATTTGGGGATTTTGTTTTCAGTGTCCGGGTAAAATTGGGTATTTTATGAGATTGGAAAGGGTAATGAGAATTCTTGGTCCGGCAACACTGGCGTTAAGTATCGTTAACCACCCTCGGGCGGTAAATGACACTTTCCGCCATTAATACCTAAATAACTATTAACTATTTACCAAAATTAGTAGCTTGTTTTAGTAGCTAGCTACTTTTCACAGTAGCTTATGAATACTTAAAACACATTACCAAAAGCTACAGCTACAAGCTACTTTTTTTTCAAAGAAGCTTGAATAAGTTATTAGCTACCAAAAAAGTAGCTAAGCTAATAGCTTAACTACTTGGTAGCTAGCTACTGCCCAGCTCTGATTCTAATAAGGCGTACGTTCACCAATTCTTGAGCAGGCAGGGTCTGCGAGTGACGTCACCACAGATGCTAATAGTGATGACGTCACCCGCAGAAAAGGTGTTTTTTAACAAGATTTTGACGTTTAGGAATTTTACTCCAAGAGTTGAGGTATGCAGCTGACATGGCAGTTGGCAGACACTTTTAGCTCAACAAGCAGTCCTACTAGGGATTGAAAACAGGATAAGATGATCTGTTTTTTTCCTTAGAATGTGCGGAAAAAAAAACTTTTGGCATGCACAAAGAGTAATCTTTCCGCACACCCTTGAAAAAAATTGTGTTCCTTAAGCCTAGTACTCATAACCGCGAAATTCGCTCTTTTTTAACATTGCTTCGACAATTTGACGTTTGATTCACGCAAAGAACGTCAAATTGTCAAAGGAATGTCAAAAAAGAGCGAATTTCGCTGTTATGAGTACTAGGCTTAACACTTGCGAGAAATGACATTTCCCGCACTTGTTAGAATAATAACTATTTTTTTCCGAATTTGATATGAAAAATTTTTCCGCCCTGTAGGAGAACAAACGTGGAAACTCGTTTGTTCTCCTACAGGGCGGAAAATTTTCCACTACTTCCACTCCAACCAAAAGGCAGTGCTTCAAGAAACAAAATTTGTAGTTTCAATTTTATTCAGTTTTCAATTGATTCAATCATAAGCAGTATAATCAAATTATGAAAGGTTATTATATTCTGTGTCCACTCAAAACTCAAAAGGCCGGGATAATAATAATAAGCAAATGGGGTGGCGTGGCGTGGAGCTGATTCGAGTCCAAACATGAAAATACCAAAAATTGCAACGTCGCATATAAATTGTTTCGGGGCTACCACCAAGCTCTTGTTTACTAGGTGGGTGCCTTGTACACTCATACCGGAATCACACATAGACTTGATTTGACCCTCAGCGAGCTCCAATGCTAGAGCCTCGGACTTTGCTTTTCCAAATGGTAATCCGTCCATTGACAACAGATTTTTCTTTATGGCTTGTGACTTCAATCCACAAACAAACTTATCACGTCAGGCTTCCTTCAAAAATGCACCAAAATCACAATACATTGATAGATTCTTGAGTTTTTTGACAAAGCTTTTGATATCCTCTCGAGGCATTTGAACTGCTATCCAGAACTTATATCGTTCAGCGATCTGTAAACTTTTTGGACCAAAATGCTCAATTAACTTTGCTTTCAGTTCTTCATAGGTCTTTGAGGAAGTCAAATCTGGTGTTAGAATATTCTTTAACGTGCAATAAGCTTCACTACCAATTAAAGTTAAAAGCATAGATACCTTTATCCTCTGTTCGACAATAAACGAAAAGCTGTTCCAATCTCTCTAGGTATGTACATATATCACCTACTTTTGGATTGAACTGCTCGATATTCCCAATCAAGTTACTAGCCATTTTAGACTTTTAAAACGACAGAAATGTCACTTAACGGCACTTTATAACGACCGACGGTTTTCACTACACGTGCGTACGATCCGACTTGTCGCCAAATTCTGTTATGTATTCCACAATTGAACACAGGACTTTCTAAAGACTTTTATTTATTTTAAAATAAGAAATACAATCAACGAATAAACGTGATTGACTTGACAAACTAAATTACTGACAACCACCTGACAACGTCAGCTTTTACAACAAAACAACACCCGCCAATATTAAAATAGGTCTTTTCAATAATCTAAAATACACTACAATATACAGCTTTGAGGACGATAGTAGTTTGATGGTATCTTTTTCTTCTGACAATCCGCTTACTGCAGCCACTTCCAGACACCTCGCCCGAGAACAGATTCACTTCCTCAACAGTGATTTTGACACCATTACCAACTCAGTCAAATTCAATGCTCCCAAAATTTAAGCAAGTATTCTCAATAGAGAAATCTTTCGCTGATGATAACCCAGTTTTAAGGATGTCGAAATAAATTTTTTCTTTTAATCCCCCAGTAACTCTTCTTGGGGCGACTGCATCGACCAACTTGTCTTGCCATGACCATGTATCTTTGATCGCCATCGTTGTTCCCACATCTGGACTGATGCTCTCAAGTATTCGTTGGCTCTATCAGATGCACCCACATAACAAAATTGCATCCTTAGAATGTACTGAGAATGTTATTTTTTTAGGAGGAATGTGCCTAGAATGTTCGCCAAAACCATTGCGAATGTTCTGAGAATGTTCTGAGAAAAGATTGTAGAAATACTGTTTGCAATACCCAAGAACTTCTTGGGAAATCCATTAGGATATTCCTAGAATATACCTATGACATTATAGTTATGTTCTCAAAAGAATAATATACCAATATGCTTGAAATATTCTTAGAATATAATATCTACATATATTATTCTCGATATGCATCCTAGACATAACATTCTTGTTTGATTTTAGGGACATACTTGAAATGTTAATTTTCGCATCCGATCCAACCAAATAATGCTCTTCTCAGTCCTTTTATATTAAAGGCAGTGAAAGAGTTGTTGGAAAATTTCTCTGGAAAACACAAGTAGTGTTTAACCAAACCTCCGGTTTCGAGCTTATTATGCTCTCGTCGCGGTAAGCACGCCAACTGAGAGAAACAGGTTCCAAGGTGATTCAAACGCGAGGCAAGATGTAGATCATTAATAGTGCGTGGCTTCCTCTCTAGTCTCTTGGAAGTCCTACAAAGCAAAAGAAAAAGAATATACCTATAACATTTTTATTAGGTTCTAGATAGAGCATTATTGTTTAATTGTTCAATTAAGATTTTTGAGTAGGTACTTTAGATAATTAAGTGAACAATATGAAAATATTCTTATCATGGGTACCTACCTACATAAACTTCTCAGCACAACTTGGTAGGTATATTCTTGATACTTGATAGAGATATTAGCCGAAAGAACATTTTTTAGGGTACATTATAATAATGTTCGTGTGACAATATTCAGATAATATTATATAAAGTAGGTTCTTAGCACAATCTTTCAGGTAGGTGCATAGAAGCAACATTCCTAGTACGTAAATAGAACGTCCAAAAATGAATATTTCCATCGAAACAATCAAAGATTATTCATTACACATTCCTAAAAGAACATTCCAAAAAGCACTTTGAGGGAATATTCTGAGAATATGAATGTTCTTTCACTGTTATGTGGGCGGTACAAATAAGAGCAATAAAAATGATCGATAATCCAACTCACACCGATTTATTGCAATATCTGGAACATAGACGCAAGGTGGCCGATCTGTCGTTATTCTATCGCTATTGGGAGATGCCTGGCGATGTGACCAGCATCATTCCAGCTAGGTGAACTTATTTAAGAATGTCATAGGTATCCCATCCGTATGTGGTAAAGTTGGCTACCCTGCGGACCTCTCAATATAGAACTTGCTGCCCATCTCTAAAATTCCCTGCCTCCTGCTTCATTTCCTGAACGATTCAACCCTAAAGGTGTGCAAATGGTCTTCCGCTCATGGTACCGCTTAGGTAGTATAGGCACCAATTCTCGCTCAACAGACAGGTCTTACTTCCCTGCGTTTGTGTGTGCTACTTGATGATCTTTTCACGCATATTTAGTCCGAAAGCATATCAAACAAACAACTTCGCAATCAACTCCAACGTTAGTATTGTTTCACCACTGAACTGAACACTCTGGCAAATCGAAACGGCGCCAAATTAGAAAGCAAAGCAAAAAAAAATGGTATAATTAAGAAACACAAAGCAAATACCAAATCGGTGCGTTTTAAAGAGAGCCAAACAAAAAAAAAAGAGTCTGTTAAAAGCGAACAAGACAGAAAAAGAAAGAAGAAAAAGAGGCCAAAGAGGGACCGCCGAGCTCGGGAGGTGTTCGCGGCCGGCCGGAAATTAAAGAGCGGCTCGGTCCGTAATTTGAAATGAGCCGATGCCCATTTGTCTAGTTATGTCGTTATCCGCGCTAATCACAGCCTCCTAGGTCTAATTGCGACGTAACGGCGCACCGCGTCAAGAATTGGACCACCCCTAGACCTCACCGATTAAATTTTGACCATTTTATTACAAAGATTTTGAGAGGCTTCGAGGACTTCCATCATTTTCTTCTACATGCAAAACAAATCGAATCTACATGCTTTGTAAAATTATTAGGAATCTATGTGAAAATGAACCTACCTATCAACTCAGTAGCTTCTCAACTTCTGGAGACTCAATGGAATAAGAGCCAATACCAGAGGCCTGATTCTCCTCGCAGAGAGAGGAGAGCTCCCCAAGAGAACGAATTTTTTGTTTTTGTTAACGTAATCGAAAATTGAACGAGAATGATAAAGACGAAAAATTTGTTCTCTCGGGGAGCTCTCCTCTCCCTGAGACGAGAATCGGGCCCCACTCAGGAAGGAAACGGAGATCCACAGAAAATGGATCTGGATATCACAGAGTATGACAACTTTGTATGTAAGAGCAGTGAAGTGCACTGCACGAAGTCAAGTTTGGGTTAGTTGATGGTCAAGTTGTTCCATAAAATGTTTGACTACCATTTAAAAGCGTTTGAAGATAAATTTCCAGGCTCACTTGAAAAATACCTGAGAAAATAGGCAGAAGAAAAAGACATTAACAAGAACAATGATAGATTAAACGAACAACTTTAGAAACAGGAGAGAAAGTGGCGAACAAGAAAGCCTTTTAAGCAATGCAAAATGGAATAAAACAAATATAAAAAATCAATGAGCTAATACAAAAAACATTCAAGAGAGAAAAAAAATACATCGAAGGTATTAATAAAGAGTCATAGACGAGAGTAAAGACCAAAATGCTTGACTTGAGAGAGGCAAAAGACAGCATTGGCCACAATTAGGCATAAAAAATTCATGGACTAAGAAAAACAAACCTTTTGATTTAGTTATTTGCAAAAAAGCTGTTTAAGATACTAATGTCAGGACTGTATTCTTCGGTTTATAAACTATTGATATTAATTCATAGGCTCCAAGCAAATAGTATAACATGAAATGGCTCATAAATTACTTTGCGGAAAACAGGTCACAAAGATCAATAATATAAGCTTTCAGAATGGGTACTACACTTCGATGGTACTGCATAATGATTATGTCCCACGGGGAAGTGCTTTGGGTCTTTTGTTGTTTTTAATTTACATGAGTAATATTAATATAAGTTCAATTATTCGATTAGTTGTCTGGACAATATGTCACATATTTTACAGTTCATTGGTAGGTAGGTAAATATTTTGTTTTCAAGTGTCTCAGTAAAAATGTATCCTATATAAAAAGTATTAAACCAATGGTTTTTTTTAACCCAAGGGGATGGGATTTAAATAATGATCCGGAACATGAGAGCTAAAACTTCTTAGGACAAACCCTAACTTTTACCTGGAGGAATGCCCATGTGAGCAAGATTAATATAAATGAAGCGAAAAATAATTTGCTCTTCGATTCTAATTGCCTTATAATAGGCTACCCAATCAGCGTCAATCTATTAATAATGGTCACTCCGCCAATTAAGCACAATAAAAGGAATTTAATGGATTTACTGACGGCAAAAGAGCCGTAAAAGACTTTAACATCCCCAAATTGCCACCTTCGGCCAAATTTTGATTGCGGTACAAGAAGCCAGGGTTCAATATTAAGCCGAGTCTGTGTTTAATTAATTATGTACTAATTCGAAAAGACTCGCATGTGTTCTAATGAACTTCTAGATCTCATAATTACACATTTGTCATGATCTTCTACTTCGGTATTGAAGGCTGAGATTCTTTTTTAGTTTTCTCACAGCGATGCATTTTTTCGTTTTTTTTTTTTTTAACTGAAAAAATTACTGGACGAATATGGCTTATACATTGTCCATTTCGCACACCTTTAAAAACTAATGACTAATGGTCAATTCGTCGGTTGAATATCGATAAATCAAGGATCACTTACAAGATCGCGGGCGGTCGATTAAGAGGGGCCCAGGCTGACGTCACGGCAACCTTTCATTAGGAAAGTGGCTAGATTTATGTGGCGGCTGAGATCAAAGGCGGAATAGGTGTGAGACCAATTGTTCCCGTGACAAAACACTGCCAGGTAATTTACGGTTCACTCTGAATTGTTCGCGCGATGATGCCGGTTTAGGGGGCGGACACTACGAAGTCGTCCTTAAATCATCAGAGTCTTAAGATGGGTAGATCGAACATACTTTTAGCTCGAAGGTTTTCTCTTGAATTTTGATTGAATTTAAACAAAAGAGTTAGTAAGTTTTTGAACTCTGCTGTCCTTTTATTAGTTTCCCAATCAAAAATTAAAGAACGGAAAAAATAACACACATTAAAGAAATCAATCACTTCTACAAATCAGAATTCATCATCAACGTTTTCCGTTTTATTGTGTGTAAGTTGAATTTTTATAACTGAACAGCGAGATTTGTGCTGCATGAAGGAAACAACAGCTTCACACTAAATGCTTCACATTTTTCCGAACCATCGAGCAAAACACTTATAAAGTTGAAAAAGAACACACATTACATGACTACATGTTATAAGTATTGGACGAATTCGGATACAGGATCGAAATCCGATCGGATCGGCTTTCAAATTTCGTAAAAAAAAAGATGATCGGCTTTATGACGGTATTGTTCGGATCATGCGTAAGTGATTACTGTAATTAACCTCGATTTTGGTTCTTGTCTCGTTCATGCAATTACTTGGCTCTGCATGGATTCGGGAATGCGTAAAGGTGCATATTCGAAAAGGTTTTTAATTCAATTGGGGACACTTGAGGTTCTTTTAAACGTTGTTTGGTACATTTTATCAGATAATTGGCCATTGTTCTGTAATTAGGTTTAAGAAAATCACTTATAAGCGTGAAAATTTATTGATCAGGTATATGGTAAGTTTTGCGTTTTAATCAACCTGCATAACTCAATTAAAAATAATTGGTCCAGTAAAACACCTACTATTTGTTGTTTGGAGTAGAACTTCCCAGATGTTCTTAAGTGTGTTGGCAATCACTACAAATTATCTAGTAGGCCAGTACATTTTCGGAAAGATCGAAGATTTTTTTTTTAGAGGTAGAGCTTGACATCCGCCATTGGATATCTCTCCAGATTAAGATATACCCACACCACAGCCTCTTCTTGCTTGCATTACCGAGATATCCTGAGAAAACTGGAATTTTCATGGAATTAAGTTTGTTAGTGAACTGAAAAAAAAAGAGTGCTTAATTGACTGGTGTGTTCAGCGGAAAAAGATTCCTGGCAGTTTTGGCCACATTCCTGGCACAATCAACCCTGAGGGCTGCTGCCTCCCAGGGTTCTAGTGTGGGAACTGTTTTCAGGAGCCAAGATTTGGAATCCTGGTTGGCACAAACCACGATCAGCACCCCCCCTAGAAAGACGCTGTTGGCGACCTGTGGCTCTTTGCCCGGTAGGGATTTCCAAATCTCCCGGGTTAGGGTCTGCTGGATGAGCCTGTGAGAGCCTCTTTGAAGGTCTTGGGTCTATCCTCCGGATCACACTTGCTCTGTTTGGCATGGTGTGTCCTGGCTGGAGATGGAGTGCTGATGTCAGAGCGCTTCTGTTTTCCTGAGGACGGTTTTTCAGAATAGAAGATAATCATACTATCGTATCTTATCGAGAGATTGCCTATGATGATGATAATGAATATTCGTTTTTACCCACATTGCCAATTCACTCATCAATGACTTTCACGTCACTATCACTTTCACTAGGTACTCAGAATGTTTTTTTTTTCGCATAAACGGTGTAGTATTTTCAATGTTTCGCTAGTGTCAGGGAACATAGCTGATAAAATTTGAAGGAAACTTGTGAGATATATTTTTTAATTGTTTTATCTGAGGGCACATGTCAATTTTTAACACCTGTGAGACGTTCCACGACTCATTATTGGTTACAAAAAAGAAATATGAGGAGGACAATGAACGTGTTAGAGAAGTTAGTAATAAAATTTTATTTGTAACACAAACGAGCTTACCTTCTCCATACACCTAAATTGATTGTACAATGTGAAAATGATTAATTCCAACACTCCAATTAAGTTTTTCAGCTCGCAAACGGATTTTTGTGCCGAACAATCAAGTTGGGCCTTTCTTGACTTGAAACTGTATTTTCTCCCTCTAAAAATGCAAATACTCTTGTTCTACTAGAATATATATTTTCCATAATAATCTCATTCATTTATAGGTATATTTATAATCTAATATTCTCGATCCATGATTATTTTGTCTTGTTCCAGGAAATCATAGACAACCATTCGCCATCTGAACGTTCCAAAAACAAAACGGAATTAGCTTTCAATTTCTGCACCTCTTCAATTACTATTTATACATATGAGAATATAAACTGCCGCCCATACGAACAGACATCATAGGATAGGAGTAATAAATGTCTATGGTCGTTTAAATCAAATCTCCTGTGTGTGAGTGTGGAGCTCATGCCAGTTAAATTAGTTCATATCTCAAGTAATCAAAAAGATAATTTAAGGCGACAAGCGGAAATACGTTTAAAAATGAAGTTAAACATGTGTATCAGTTGAAAGTTGAGCCGGGAGATAAGCGAAAGAACAAACGGTGTGTGCCGGTGGGTACTTTCCATTATGCAGTGATACCTACGTACGATATTAATAAAAACTACCTAGTCTTAATTGTTTGTTTTACAATGAAGAACTAGAAAAAAATTCAATGTATGGAAATTGTATGTCCATAGATGCGATATTATATCTTTGGTACAAGAGCAAGATTAATATATTACATATTATCACCATAGAATTCTAAATTCCAGCAACTGACTTTTTTTTTTTAAATAAACTGCGAATGGTATCACCATCAAAATATGGAACATTTTACACTGGTAGTTAGATAATACTAAGGACCAAATTCATCTTTGGACTTAAGGTCTGTTTTCACAAGAGTCTCTGACAGTTTGTAAACTGTCGGGAAGCATTGTCCATACATGTCGTCAATGCCGTCGTTCTAAGAAAAATCGGTAACTTAGCTGAGTGATTGCTTTTGACAGTTTGCAAACTGTCAGAGACTCTTGTGACAACAGACCTTCAGTGTCGCAAGCTTGAAAGGCGTTGTCTTTTTAATTAATTTTCTATCTAACTTCCAACGGTTGAATTCAGCGAAATCAAATTTTAATATATCAAATTGGGTTAGTAGGTAATGTAATCTCCTATACAGAGGGATGAGGGGAATATTAAGATTGACTTGTATATTTAGACACGAGGGGTTACTTTCTAGCTCATTGTATATGTGAGTCATCAAGAAAATCTAGGCGATTGTAGTTCTTGGAACTAATTTGGTGAAAAATTTTTCGAATTGGATTCAGGGCTGAATGTGTGATTCGTGGATCTTGTTTACCAAAAACAGAAGTGGGTCTGCTTAAGTGTTCAGCAGTGTGTATCTTTATTGGTCTACAAGTACGTCGTACATAAGGACAACTGCAGGAATCGCATTCCAACTTATAAACACCACTATTGGCTAGCTTGTCAATTTTGTCCTCAGTGTTGACCAAACAATAACCCAAGTTATCTTAGTCTTGTAGAAGAGGTGTAGGTCACTTGGATGTTCAAGAAAAATTTTGGAAATTTTTTTAAATTAAGAAATTAATTTATTATGGGACTGAAAAAGTAATGTCTGGAAATATTTCTTTCTTAAGTTTGATTTTGTTGATTAGGGTTTCAATAAGGTTGGGGTCATAATATTTGTTGTTAAATGCAATCTGTTGAAGAGTTTTCAATTCTTCGTTGTAGTTAGCTGGAGAAAGAGGTGTTCAGCACTAAAATGAGGCCATTTTATGTTGGGGAAGATGGTTAGAGTGGAAAGGGATCACATGATCAGTTTGGCTTGGTTATCTGTAAAATGAGATGTGTAATCCATTCAAGTTTTTGTGGATAGTTAGATCAAGAAAGTTAATTCGGTGTTCCAACGTGAAGGGAATGTTGGGATGTAGGTTATTTAAATCACTGCAATTGGGCTCAAACATAATGGTGTGTATTATCCTCTAGTCAATTTTTTGATTGAGGCAACAGTTGTCTTGAAAATATCTATGTTACACTTCTCTAAGATATCGCTATACTCTATCAGGATGTGGCTCAGCGGTTGACCGTCTATCATAAAAATGTTGTAGTTCCTTAGTCTAAGGTTAATTTTAGGAATATGAAATTTGATAGGATTAATAAATTCACAGCCTGTATATTTAGTATTATTGACTATATGGAAAATGAAAAGTAAGGTTTGAACTGCCCTTCTCCTACTCAGATACTGAAGCTTGAAGGTCTCCAACATACTCCCATATCACTTAAGCAGAGGAAATATAGGATATACATGATATTGTTTGAAATACAAATATCTCAAAAATTTCCTTTGGACTCTTTCTATCAAGTTGTTGCCGTCAGCTGTGGGTGACCAGATACCACATGCATACTCCAAGTGGGCCTGACAAAGGCATTATCATTATAGAGATTTATCAAAGATTAATTCTATGAAAATAGTTGACTCCAAATGCCCTGTTAGCAATTTTATGATAATGCAAATTAAATCTTATAATGGATTGAAAAGTGACTTCCAGGTCCTCACAGTGGTTCCTTCTTGCGAGCATTCCAGCATCCAGATTATATAACTGTATTCTAGATATTGATGACGCCTTGTGTACGTCATACAGAAGCATTTACTGACATTCAAAAACATTTTGTTGTCGGCAAACCAGGCACTGACAATGGATAAATCGTTCTGGAGAACCTGACAGTCTGCCTGTGAAGAGACCACTCTGAAAATATTGAAGTCATCAGCAAACAACAAACAGTCAGAATTTCCAACACAGTCAGGTAGGTCATTTATGAGTATTGTAAAGAGTAGAGGAGATAAATTGCTGCCCTGAGGAGCTGTCAAAATATTGCTCAGATAGTTCCATGCGTGAAAAGAGTAGAACCTGTATGAAAAATAAGACTTGATGAGTTTAAAAGATTTTTCAGTCAGTCCTGTAAGAATCAATTTCTGGAGAAGTAGGTGGTGATCAACCTTATCGAACGCCTTCTCTGCATCAGTGTTGATCACATCCAACTGCAAACCACTATCAATCTCAGCAGAGGCTGCATTTGCAAACTCACATAGGTTCGATACTGTGGATCTGCCAGAGATGAAGCCATGCTGCTGCCTAACAATATGATGCTCAAACAAATTAGACAAGTGATAACACAATATAATTTCAAAAATTTTAGCAATGGGGTTAAGAATACTAAAAGTCTATAGTTTCCAACATCCGTTGTACCTCCTTTCTTATGAATTGGAGTAACAACAGATTTCTTAAATACTTCCGGAATGACACCAGTGTTTATGGCACAGTTGAAAATATGGGCGAGTGAATTTGTCAATGCATCAGCACACCCCTTGAAGATGTAGGTATGCAGGTATGTTGTCAGTACCCACTGACATCTTGGGTTTTAGGTTCTTTATACTGCTTAAGACATCATTAGACGTCACTTCAGGAAAATCAAAGTTGCCCCAATTAACATTGACTGGTTTGCCCGCATCAGCAGGCTCAAAAAAACCGTCAAAGTAGTATGCAAATGCATTGGCAATCTCAAAACTCCCAATATAAGGCTCATTATCATATTTCACCTCGTTAGGCACTCCCGTCCCTTGTTTTTCGAGTTGATGTATCTCCAAAAGCTGCTGGGATCTATATCTGCATTTTATTCAAAGCTTGATTTGCCAAGAATTCCTGCCTGGTCTGAGATTTGACGGCACTTCTGAGTTCCTTGTACTCAGATTTCCTTTTCAGAAGTGCGCTTGACCATCATAATTTTGCATTTTGTCTGATCTTGAATAATTTCATTTGCACCTATAAATATCTTAATGATCTCTTTTTATACTATTTGAACCATTTTCATTATGCCTTTTGATGGAAATTTTCGCCAAAAAATAAAACACAAAGGCAATTAATTTTTAATTTGCAATTTATTTACACAGACACAAAAAAGGTAGCTTTAAGTACTCAAGCTTTGTGAAACGAGACACATTAATATTAATTATAATTTACACTTTTTCTTTTACAACAATATTGCAAATTACCCGTCGATGTGACGAAACAATAAATATTACAAAATTAAATAACTCTTTGTACAACTTCACGACACGTTAACAGCTATTATTGGCCTATTCACACTATTTACACACTTTTAAGTTATTTCATTATTATACAATACTAAGTAGTTGATATGACAAAGAAAATCACTCATAGAATCAGTTTGTTAACTGCTTGTTGCGTTATAACAATCAGTTGAAAAACTGCCCCTAATCAATAATAAAAATTCTCAAATTACCAGGATATTGTGTGGCCTTTAATTTGAATATTTAATTTTTTTACGACTTGTTTCATTATACAGACATTTTATTAAAATTTTTAATAAGTTTTAGCCTCTTTATAAGTCTAAGTTATTATAATTAAAATTGTCAGTTTCTTAAATAAGTTATTCTAGAAATATCTGTAAGTACATACGTTTACTGTTATCAATGTTATCCTGGTAATTCGATATTTAAGTAATTGGTAATTTAAAATAGTAATACAAATTTGCTAAAACACAAAAGTTAAATACTGTTCAATAGAGTGCAACAATCTCTCAATGACACGCTTTATACATTAAATGATTTTTTTTTACAAAATAATAAATTTTAAGGAACTTTTTAAATTGCCTGTAGGCTATGGAGTTGGAGAACATATTATACAGCAAAATCACACCTAACAAACATTTATGATGGAACGGTAATGTGAATCTAAAGATGATACTTTTACTTGTATAAAGAGATTTTCTGTCACTATACGTACCGGTACCGTCAAGATTTCTCGAGGAGAATATTTGACGGTACGGTGACGTGACGTTACCGGTACGTATAGTATGAATCGCGCTTAAGAAAACATTATCTTGAATAGTAGGCATTTATTCATTATTATTTGTCAATTTAGTTCACTGAATTTTGTTTGTAATTTCGAATATATCTCATCAAAAAAAAGTGAAGTTGCTGTATCCCTTACTTCATTCACAGATAATAAATAAAATGTATTTTCTTTTCTTATAGTACGTAGGTACAATGTCTTCTTCATCAGTAAATTTTTCCTTCAATTTCGTTTATCTATTTGGACTCCTCATTTATCACCGATAACCAAATTCTTCGGACAATCGTCCTCACTAATAATCGCCTTTTTCTTTAACATATTCAGGTCTTGAACATCCTTTAAAAAACTGTTATGCACAGTCATAATTTTAGATGTTTCAACGTCCTTTTTCAATTCTTCCATGTCCCTTTTCAGTTTAGCCCTTCGGTTTTGGAACCACGTAATCACTTGGGCGTTGGTGAGGCCTAAACTTTGGGCTATTTCGTCTCTGTCCGCCGGACTGAGGTATTTTTGGTAGAGGAACCGTTTCTCTAGCTCGAAAATTTGATGGTTAGTGAACGCCGTCCTGGACTTTCGTTTCTTCTTTGCTTGTTGACGAGAGTTGAAGAGGTTGAGATGACTTTGACCATCTGGAACAAAAGAAAATATTATAATAAATAATATATTCAAATAAAATCGACGCACAGACCAGTTGATCTGCTACCGTAATAAATCGCAGACAATATTATTATGGTTGTTTGAACAAGGGGCACATAATACGGGGTGTGACAATATGTTTGCTTAATGCGTATTAATGATCTGGAATAGGGGGAGTGGATGGGTTTTGGGAATTTATCCAATAAAGTCTAACATGATTTTCTAAATGAACGCTGACCCATGGTAATAATGTGCTCGATAAATAATACAGCGACAGTTTATTATAGTTCGAGTTAGTCAATTGTGATTGCTTTAATGAATTCTATCATTAAGTATATTTTTTTCATAAGTAGCGTTCCGTAAAATCATCCAGTTGAAGTTCGTAGAAATATATTCATTTAATTTTTATCCAACCCTGTATCTTGATTAATTTATCTGATAGACACAGTAGAGGAATCACGCATATTACGGGCTACGCCATTTTGCCCCAAGTACGCGTTAGGGAATTACCAAAAAGATGAACGAGAATTTCATTGTAATTTTATGTCTACATTTGGGTGGGCATAATGGCCGTGGGCTACTTGAAATCAAGTCTGATTAAGCTACTAAACATGAAAGCTCGGAAGAACGCGGAGGGCTTGCAATTTAATGGAAAATTATGTAAAAGGAAAATTATACCGTGAATTTCGTATTAAATAAGGCTTTATAGATAAGTGGAGCGAAATATTAGAGGGTTAATGAAAGTTTCAAATACCATTCTTTACTATCAAGGAACTACCTAAGTTTGCTTCATTGGATATAAAATAGTATATTAGATTTATCAAACAGTTCTCAGACCCATTGTCACCTACGCTTCGTTGGAATGGTGGCCAAAGACTATATAAATTACTGCACAAGTGCACAGAACAGTCTATGTAGAGACAAAGGCTAAGTTGTCTAGCCATGTCAACCTGCCCCACCGCAGCCTTAGAGGTACTCCTCTTCACCTATATGAGAAAAAAGAGGCGAAAATAGATGCCTAAAGGCTAGTCCATTTAAACCTGGTGATCTGAATAGCCACTTACGCATCCTACAATCTATAAAGCTCGAGTCCCAAAGTAAACTAACAGATATGATAACATCACTGAATTTTGACATTCCAGATGAAGCAAAGCAAAGCTACCGCAAGCGGATAACCCATCATTGTCGTACACAGATGGTTCGAAGCTAGCAGAAGGTGTCGGTCTGAACATAACTGGACCAAACGTTAAACTCTCCCTAGCAATGATGGGAAGGACGCCCACAATATTTCAAGCTGAGGTACTGGCCATAAACATCTGTGACCAAGAGAGCCTTTAAAGAGGCATTTTAAGAGAGCACATTTACATACTGTCCAATAGTCAAGCGGCTCTAAAGACTCTAGGAGCCTTGATAGCTCTCAGCTAGTTTAGGAGGGTAAAAATATCCTTGAGCAACTGGCTGTGGATAGTAATAAAGTAACCCTGAGTTACCAGGACACTAGGGCATAGAGGACAAACGGGGAGGCGCACCGACTCGTAAAGCAAGCCGCTTTAACACCTTTTCAAGGCACAGAGACTTTTTGTGGACTAATGGGAAGCCACGTCCAAAGAAATGAATAGATGGGAAAAAGACCGACTGCTAGCTCGTTGGAGATCCATTCTGGATCTGAGACAGACAAAAAGGTTCATATCCATCTCAGCATGAACAACTTCTTGACATGAACAGAATACATTGGTCTGCCCACTGGGCATTGCCAACAATAAGCAAATCAGAAACGACCACTGCAGATCTTGCAAACAAGCAACATATTCTACAGAATATTTAATCTGTTAATGCCCTGCTCACTTCTGCAAAAGGCTGAAATACCTTGAAGGGGCCCGGCTAACACCCTAAGAGGTGGGCACTTTACCACTCAGGAAGCTGGCCTCCTTTAGGAGAACCCTACAAATCTTGGACACCAACTAGAAGCAGAGTCACGCACAAAATTACTAGACAGGTAAGTAGCAGTGCTTGAGCGGTTGGAACAAACTCTAATGACTGTTATAATGCAATTTACAATCTACAAGTTTGCTTCAAATTTATCCGTATGGTGAAATGAGGAAGACAAAAATGTCCAATTCCTATGAGAAGTCGAATAATATGAATCAGGTAATCACAAAAATGTACCTAGTATACAAAAACGCCCTAACCATGTCCAACAATCAATCCTCTACAAAATAGATTAGTTCAAAAAGAGGTGTCAAGCAAGAAATGACACTATTAAAGTAAACTTCTTGAACCAAGAGTGCATCAGTATCTATTGAAAAAATCTCAGTCATCTACCTGAGCTATGAGGTGATGATTGGTATACATGACCAAACATCAGCAGAATTCTCCAGGAGGATAACACTGGTATAGTAAGCATATGGCAAACTTCGCAATTTCGTGGCGACCAAGAAAGGATAAAATCGCCAACGTCGACCGCCAACTCGATGAAACGAGTTAGCATAAATTAGATAGCAACCGCTCCAGGATACAGAAAGAGACAGAAATCCCTTGGGTATACCGGTGTCCACTAATTAACAAATTTTCTTCCTATTCTGTGCAGTTTAAATCCAATATTATATTCTTCTAATGTCACCTGACCATCTGGTAGGTTGTCAAACTTTAGTACTTTCTTGTGCCTTTTTTATATAATCGCTTGAAAACGTCAAAACGACCCGGCCGTATAGTGGTCTTAAGACCATTGTGACTGACGACGTTTAGTTATGCAAAGTGAAATTGCTACCTGAGTAGGTTATGTTCTTTTGATTTATTGTTAGCAAATTTTAAACATGGATACTGGGAGCTCTTGAAAACAAGAAGCTTGGTGTTCCATTTCATTTGACGTTAAATTGATATATCAATAACCAAAAGGCGTAGGCAACAGCTGTCCGAAATTGAAAAACATAAAATAAACCGCAGTCTCCGTAGGTGGTGGCGGTGGTGTAATTTTTACCACCCCGAAAAGGGCTATTAGCGTCGAGAGAAAGGAAACAAATTTATTTATTATAAAGGGTATAATATAAATTGTTTCCTGTGCGGTAACAAAACCTACCTATAATGTTTGATTGCCGTGGATTAGGGCCTGAATGACGACTCTATTATCATAAAGACGGCATGTGTGAGAATGTTTTTAATAACTGTTTTTTGATGATGGATGACCGCAAGTTCTAACAGCTAGAAGCATGTTTCTGTGGTTATGTTCAACTATCATGAAGCAATTTTTTCGTGCCCTCAGTCTATATCTGTTCCCAAGGTTCTAATACAAAACCTAATTATCGCCCGACCATTGGGTGGTCTCATATCTCAACCAGGCAGAAAAAATCATATTTTTCCCGGTCATAGTTTAGCCCCGCAAATGCAAACGTATGAAGACAAGTGGTACGGTACGACGTATTATTATTATTAATGATAATGCCAAATCATTCCTTCGGTTGGTCCGAGAGAAGGCTCTGTGTAATGCGCTCTTTTGCTCTCTGGTAGTATCAGGCAGGTGTGACTAATATGCCGCCTTTGTGGTACCATGCCGACACCGGACCGACTCATTAGTGCCAGTAAAAAACCCTGTGGACCAGATCAAGGACTCGATATGGGCGATTGGATGCCCCGCGTCTGTCCTCACCTACAGCAGAGAATTCGGCTTAACTTTTGTATACCTTTTTCTTTACGTTTTGTTATTAATTTTTTTTTTCTCCCTCGTGGAATTCGGTGAATGTTCGATTTCTTTATCATGCGATCCTCGCTGATCATCGTAATTGTGTTTGATGGCAAAAACGAGGTTCTCGTTGTAACTGTCTCAGCCTTATTTGCCGCTCAATAATTTTACCTTTTGATGATATGAGACTTGGGTAATAATCTGCACTACTTTGTACTTTTGTATACCAAGCGCCGTAATAATACCGTTGCTTCATAAATTATTGACGAATAATACATATTTTTTTTTCTTCTGAATTGTCGCTTTTAAAATATAAACTTTGTTCTTATTGTATTTAACTTTTTTACCTAGACCCATGTTACCTTTTTTTTTCCCCAGTAAATATAGCAAAATAACAAAAACTGAATTTCGGATTCTGCGTACAAATTTCAGGTTTTGCGCAGGATCGTGAAGGTACATTGTACGGTTTCCCACTGTGTCGGAACAAAGCTAACAATTCTTTATAACAATCTGTAGGTTATCTTATTACCAAGAAATGAAAGCTAGTCTATGTCATGAACACGCGTCCTTTCTCGATATTGTTTCTGGTTTGACATTTATATTTTTAACAAAAAAACGATAATAATTGTCAAGAAACAGTTCATCAATATTGACTTAATGCTCGCCAACCTTCTATCTACCTAAACACAGCTCAAACTACAAGCTTTGGTACATTCTCCGTCTAATGTAATTCCTATCTAGATAATATATTATAGCGCCTAAAAATGTATCTATATCTAATAGAAACATAGTGGTGTTTTAGGAAACAGACTCGAGAAAGTATATATTATCATTTCGCATATAAATCCAGATATTATGACAATTTCATTACATACAGCAATGATTTATAGCGTACAATCAAACAAATCAAAGCACAGCTTCGGCCGAGATTCTTTTCAGAGAAGCCGCATCAAAAAGTCCAGCGAGAAGACAAGAAGCAGAGATGTATGTTATTTTAAACACCGCTGTCAACTTTCGACTTGGATATAATTTATTAAATCGAAGTTGACGGTCTGTTAAAAATAACATTCCGTTCCGTCGCGGGCCCCTCCGCTTCTAACACTTCAGCATCAGATTAGTGTAAAGGGAATAAAAGAAGCTTTTGGGCTTCCTGTAGCTTGGTAAATGATCCGGTGCCGTGTCGGAAAGATCAATAACATTGGACTTGAAGATACACATGCAAATTGCCACGCAGATTAAATTAACAATAATTACCCTCGCAGTTAATTACTTTCTATTTAAAAAAACCTATCAGGAAAATTCTCATACTAATTTGGCAGGTGTATTTGAGTTCACACTTAAGCCCCACAACACCATTTCGGCTCCATTCTTTTGCTTTTACGGGCAAGTCAATAATTAACTCCTGAACTTCAATGCAAGGTGTCTAAATTATATATTATGTTCGGTCACACCATTATTTACCTTTAAGAATTTTTGCCCCAAAATGACTCGCCAATGAAGGCCCTGTCAAAAAAAGCTTACAGGTTTGCTCCTCCCTTTAATTTCTGTGGGAAGATTTTTATCAGTTTGGCCATCGATATTCGTAAAGGCTTTTGTTTATGCTGGGGATTTTCGGAACATTATAAGTAATTGCTGATTTTTCGAAAGATATAATAACTTTGTATTGTATCAAAATCGATAAAACAAGAAAAAGGAGTATTAATCGAGAATGTATGTAGATAAATCGAATAGTAAACACAAATAAAATTATTGAAGTCAAATTAAATAAAAACAAGAGAGAAAATAATTTTTATAAGAAAATATATTCATGTCACAAACAAACTCAGATTGGGACTATAATCAAATTAACATGTAAAATATTAAGAAGACAAAAATGAGATAAAAGGAAAAAATAATGATAAAGAATTTAATCCATGAAATCAAATCAAGTTTATTGATGAAAGTCATGTAGTACTTACAGCAATCTTATACAAGTCTCTAACAAAGATCCTCACACATCATGAGCAAAGTGTTTTCATACCCAAACTACTGTGTCCGATCCGAACGATGTGACTTGAGCAATTAGACACTTTCAGACAGAAAACCATACGTTGTTAGCTGTCCAAGAAAGATGACATGTAACACGGAGTAGAAGGCAAAGGTGTTTAGCTCCTCCTCAACAATCTTAATGATGAGTTGCACAAGGCAATTTATATCCAATGCAGTCTACTGACTATAGCAAAATCTGAATTGACTCTCAAAATTTAATTTATAGTTTGTAGTAGCTCATGTTGAAATATTTATGAGAACATTGGTAACATAGTATGCGGATCTATAGTTGGATTAATCATCCTCTGAGTCTATGTCATTTTAGACCATATTACGTTTTATCCAGCAACGTTGGTAAGAAGTCTGTTCCCCCAAGAGTCTCTGACAGTTGGCAAACTGTCAGCATCGCCCATACCATGAAAGGGTTGGGATTCAGGGTTTTAGAACCAGAGCAATTGGGGATGGATTGCTTATTTTGGATCATTTTCCATATTTCTGCTTGTGGATCTTCAATAAATTATACAATAATATAATATAATTAAAAAAATATACAATCAGCAGGTTAACTCTCACGCGCATCTTTACTACGCACGCCGCCATTCGAGGATACAGCCTAGAATTAAACGGCAGCGGCTTGAGATTTAACGCGCATATTTTCTGCGCACGCCGCCATTTCAGAATACAAAACTCGAGTTAGCCTGCTGATTCTTTTTGTATATGCTGTGGCTATAGCCGACTCTACTCATTTTGCACTCTCTGACAGTGTTATTTTATTAGACACTGTGCTAGGAACTACGTTTCCAGCAGGTGCCTGATTCTGGAAAAAGACTTCCCACCCTTCTTAACAAAGTCCTGCCCTTGCTTTAAGAATCGGGCGCGTGGCCTTTTTCACCATCCTAGTTTCAGAAGAGAAACAGTTTGCTGTCGGTATAACAATAATAGTCCAAAACTTCAAAAGATGCCTATATACAGGGTGTCCCAAAATATGTGGGCAATCTCTCGGATTCAGATAGAACGCAAAAAAATAACATGACAACTTCCTATAAAAAAAAATTCCTACGGCCCCCCTACGAAGTTACGTGCCCCTAAAGGACGCCTCTGAAAATAGGTTTCTTGTTGATAACTTTCAAAATACTTCGTTTATTTTTTTTTCTTTTAATATGATGGATACTAGATAAGACCCCTTAAAATGGACCCTTTCAAACACACTTGGCCAATCTAGTTTGCCAGGGACGGACTAGCTTTAACGCAATAATGACTGAGGAAATATTAGTAGAAAGGATTAATTTTCACTGTCGCGAAATAAGGGCTAATATTGAAGCCTTGTCGAGAGTCGAACAATCTTTCATTAAAATAGGCATGGAATGCATAAGATTAGAAGGATCTCATGTTGAGTCGACATAAAAAATTATGTAATAAAAAACAGATTTTTCTCGAAACCAACTCATTTTTTCGACATCGAATAAGAGTACCTTTTTTTTAGTTCAAGGTTGAAACTATCTAAAAATATTATTGCTATGCCTATATCATACATGGTGTAAAAAAACTTAGCATTATTGTGTTAAAGCTAGTCCGTCCTTCGCAAACTAGATTGGCCAAGTGTGTTTGAATGGGTCCATTTTACGGGGTCTTATCTAGTATCCATCATATTAAAAGAAAAAAAAAATTACACGAAGTATTTTGAAAGTTATCAACAAAAAACCGATTTTCAGGGGGATGTAACTTCGTAGGGAGGGCCGTAGGAATTTTTTCTTGACATATTCTGGGACACCCTGTACAGGGTAGCCCATCGAAAACAGTCCAGCAAGGTTTACTTTTTTGACCTTTGTACGTAAAAATTTAAGAAAAACCCTGGGACCCATAAACTTTTGTTTTCAGGGGGACACGGTTCACTATCAATTTCATCCCTGTAACCTCAACCTCCTAGCAGGGGCGGCTATTACCCTTATTTTTTTCAAATGAGAAGGAATATGTTGCGATACATCTTTTTAAAGGGCATCAAATTCTCTTTGAAATGCCGCTGAACGGTTGTTGTACCATTGTATGGAGGTGGATGGCGGACATTTTCAACATTTAATGAGATAACAGGTAAAGTACCTGAGGTACTTACTCAATAAATTTTTTTAAAACACAATATCTCGACGGCGCGACGCGTAGCTCAAATTTTAAAAAAGGAAGCGGCATTTTGAAGCGAATTTAATGCCCTTTTAAAAGATGTATCACAACATATCAGTACAAAAAATAAGGGTAGTTGCAGCACCCGCTAAGGGGTTAAGGTTACAGGGATGGAATTGATAGTGAAACGTGTCCCCCTGAAAACAAAAGTCCAAGGGTCCGAGGTTTTTTTTAATTTTTACGTACAAAGCCGCGAAAGGTATGTACACTCAAGGCTACGCGGACCATCTTGTCATCGTTGTGGCTGGTAGGGTACCCAGCACCATCAAAGGGATTATGCAAAGAGCTCTTAACATGGTAGAAAAATGGTGTAAAAATTACGGGCTTTCCGTAAATCCGGACAAGACCGAGGTAGTACCATGTACAAAGCGAAGAAACGTGGACCTGGAAAGGCTCACACTGTTTGGATCGAGACTTGTTCCATCTGGTATAGTAAAATATCTAAGAGTCATCATTGACTCTAGGCTGACCTGGAAAGATCACGTCAACAGGGTCGTCCAGAGAGCCACTGCCAGCCTTTGGGTCTGTAGAAGATCCATCGGACGCACCTGGGGCTTACAACCCCACATAGTCCACTGGCTCTACACAGCAGTGATAAGGCCAATGATCACGTCCGGCAGCTTAGTCTGGTGGAATGCGCAAATCCACCTACAGGGCAAAGCTGGACAAGCTCCAACGACTTGCCTGCATAACTACAAGTAGAGCCTTAAGAACCACCTCAACGCTGGTAATGAAGGCCATACTGGATCTCTTATGGAGGCACATGTCCGGGAGGCTTCTGTCAGACTCAACGATTGGGGACAATGGGTTCACAGAGGGCTGACTATGGGACATGCAAGGGCCTGGACTGACACCATCAGGCAGGACCCCCTTCTCACCAGCAGGGATGCAATGTCAAAGACTGCAGCCCCTCCTAGACCCTGCAAGGGACGACTGGCTAGAGCCTGATCCAGGCTTTCTCAAGTCGAAGGAGCTAATCTGGTACACAGACGGGTCTCTGACGGGGGAAAGTGCAGGGGCTGGTGTATATGGAGGAGAGACCTGTGGCGAGAATTAGTCTTGCACTGGGTCGATACCCAACGGTATACCAGACTGAGATCTACGCCATACAGGTATGTGCTCAGGAGAATCTTCAGAGAGGTTACTACATATTTATATATGCAGCGACAGCCAGGCAGCACTCCGAGCCCTTGGCTCAGACAAGGGCAACTCGAGGCTCACGTTTGACTGTATAACTACCCTTAAACTACTCAGTGTGGGCTCAACAAGGTCACTCTTGTTTGGGTCCCGGATCACAGGGGCATAAAAGACAACAAGGAGGCAGATCAGCTGGCTCGTGAAGGTAGCAAAACTACCTTTATTGGACCGGAGCCAAGATTAAGAACCGATACAACATTCGGTTCCAAGGCGAATGGCTGGAACAGGGAGGGAGGCCTCAGACAGTCAAGGATCTTTATACAAGTTCCCTCGAACTGCAAAGAGGCAAAAAGCCTCCTAAAACTAAACAGGAGCAACTAAGAGCCATCACAGGCGTCCTGACGGGACACTGGGTGGCCAGATATCACCTACACAAAATCTCAGCAATGAGACGGAATGTAGGTTCTGCAGCGAAGTAAATGAAACTACCAAGAATATAGTCTGCGAATGTGACGCCCTCATCAGTCGCAGCCTACGATACCTCGAGTACAGTTTCCTGGAAGCGGATGAAATAAAGCATGTACGGCCTGAGCGGGTCTGCACCTTTCTAAATAGTTACGGACTCCTAAACTAAGAAAGGGCTGCACCAAGAGGGGGATAGCACAATCGACCACATGCGCGTCTACGTGCTACCTATGAAGGCTCCCCTTTCAAATCAATCAATCAATCAATCAATCAAATCCGTGAACCTTGCTGGACTGTTTAAGTCTTAGGAGACTCGTGCAAAGTGCGAGGTTGGAGGTTTAGGTTTTCTGACGAGCAGATTGCAATGTTCTGGAAGATGGCTTAGATTATGATCCAAAATATCTTGTCAAGGCAGTAGTTAAGGCATGCACAGAAGTTTACAATGGGGCGAAGCTCATACAAGTTGAGAAGCAGTAGATTACCCCCAATTCTCTGGAAGGATCAGTATCACACTGAACCAACCTTTGTGGTTCATGAATACTTGGAGAAATCCAGTTTTGTGAATTGGTACTATCTTCAACGCCGAGCAACAAACATAAATTCAAATCCGCCGAACTGGGTAGGAAATGGATCGCGTTGCTGATGTTCTGAATCAGAAGCTTCATACAGACATCACAGCGGTTGCCAACAAATTTCTGCTTCTCTTATTCGAGCAATGTTAAGATGCCTTCGTTTTCGAAGCTGTAGAATTTATTTGAGAGACAACTTGGGATGTAATGTCATTTGAAAAGAACGGAACTATTAGGCAAGTGAAAGAAAATAAGGGAAGCTGAAATAAAAGTAGAACCACCAAGAGGCAGAATTTTAGTAGAGGAAAATCATAGCAAATCGAAAACAATTATCTGGAGTACGCATTTTACTCAAATAATGTGCACACTTCATCTAAATTAGAGTCGCAAATTGAATTTGAACATTCGCACCTCACAAAAATGAAACTTACATAAAACGGAAACATAAAATAAAATTTTGATAGTCTACACGCAATTCTACTTATTTGAATACAATGGTCTGCCTAATTGGCAGATAAGTAATAGTGGTTACAATGTGGCGAAATAGTTGAAATCGTTAAAAAGTAGAACAAAGGTCCATAAAAATGAATCGATAGGCTTAAATACAATAGGTCGTAAAAAATACTATACACATTCGGAAAGTGCAATGCGGTAATTAAAATTTACATGGAGGCCATTTTGGAATAAGGAAATTCGAGGCTGTTATGTAAGTTTTGGAAATGCAGTGCAATAATGTTGCATAAACCAATTATTATTTCGAGAAGACTAATTAAATCGAACATCCCCTGCAGATAAAGAAAAAAGGGAAATAATTCAAAATGAAACCTTTTCAGATACCACCAGGGTCGATTAAAAATTATATGAATTTCAGCAGCAGATGGTGCTTCTCACACCCCTTGGTCATTGATATATCAATCAACATGAATGGCTGGAATGGTTGTTTTTAATGCCCTGAAAACACTTTTAAATGAAATCGAATGAGGCTGAATAGACCGTGACAAAAACTATAAAAGTCAATTTTCGTTTTGTATGTGGGTGGGCGGGCCCTACACAAAGGAACTTTTTTGGGAATATTTAAGACAGGTTATTGATGTTCTACAATTTTCTATGATTGACAGGACTGTTTTTGGCAACAATGTAAAAGTTGCTACTCAAAAATTTCATAATTCGAAAGAAAATTTATGAAAAGGAAGGAAAGCATCGAATCTTTTCTTTTGTTTTATCCAATCGTATTTTCAATGACTTAAAAATAAAATGGAAAATCTTGATCTCTACGCCTGTTAAATTTTGACAATGTTAATTTACGAATATTTTTGTGCATTCAAAGAAATTATCGTTTTGCTTTGTCATGTGCTCAAGATTAAACATTTTATGTGATTTACGAGTCACCATCCACCACCTCCGCCACTTGAAAGCAACGTCGGGGAATTTACAACGTCACAAGAGAGTTTTCTCGGGCCCGTGCGCGGGTGGAATGCTCATTTTCTCATCAGGACTAAATCGGGTGGAAAATAGCCGGCGGCGGGTGCGACCGTATTTATTACAACGCTGTCAACCCCGTAGAGTTATTGTTAGCAACCCCCGCGCTGTTCTTCCTTGTCTTTTGTCGTCTTCCCCCCCTGGTTTGTTTTATTTTCGGGGGGAAAAAGTGGGAGATTTTTAGCATCACGCATATCGTGGACCTCCCATGATACCGTGACCAATACGATTTTAGGATTACTAACTTTGTGAAAGACCGAATTTTGTTTCGGATTCTTTTGGGTCATTCTCTTCGATTCAAATACAATCAGACAATACATTTTTATGTTTTCTAGTTCTTTCTTGATTATAAGTCCATTTTTTTCTTTTAAGTTTCAAGATTATTCCGGTTTATAAATGACACCAACGAATTTATGTCCCACAGCTAAAAAGTTGATTATCAACCGCATCAAATAAAAACATACAAATTACTTTGATAAAAACATATTGTAAAACCAACGAGGCTAAGGAGTTGCACAACCAACAAGTGCGTAATCGACTTTTGGACTACCCGAGTGGAACAAGGTTCTTTTGGTCCTTTGCCAAGACCATAGGAAAAAAGTTCACATCTTCTTCCTTTCCACCTTTAGTTAAGGAGGTTGGTTCTTTCATGGACAACGTTGTATTAAGACCTAAAACTATTGAGAAAATTCTTCTGCAGTTTGACACTGCGAAATGTTGATTTCACCAATTAGGCACTAGCTGACGTCACACACATAACCTCACTTTCGTTGGGGGGACACAAAACGTCACTGCGCCCGACTTGTCTGACCACGTAACAGGTTAATTTGAGAAATATCATTTACTTGTCCCATTGAAGTAGGTTTGTTTCAATAACATGTTTGTCTCCCTATCAAAAGTGACGTTATATGATTTTTGACGTGAAGCTAGTGCCTGTGTGTATAAATAGTTCTTGAAACGCTTTGTTTGTCCCTCCATCGAAAGTGAGGTTATGTGTGTGACGTCAGCTAGTGCCTAATTGTCCTCAAAACTTGCGCACGAGAATTGGCTCCAGTTCTTTGCAAACTGTTTTTACTCGCTTACAATCGAGACGTTTACCGTCTATCTGTAAATGTGTACAAAGTGCAGCTCATCCCGAAAAAGGGCAAAAACTCTAGCAAATATCGTTCCATCTCACTTATATCCGTACTTTCAAAAGAAATGGAAAAGGCAGCCAACCTGAAACTGGTTAAATCTCATTAGGCTCCTCTCTGAAAAACAGTACAAGTTTCGTTCTAAAAGATCAACAGCAGATCCCCTGGCGTACGTCACTCGACTCTCGAAAAACATGGCCAATCCTGAAATGCATCATTGGACATCTCCAAGGTTTTTGATTAGGTGTGGCACAAAGGTCTCCTCAGCAAACTTCCATCCTATGGTCTTCAGAACGGATTCGGCCATTGGCTGGGGAGTTTTATGAAAAGCCGTTCACTGCATGTTGTGGTCGATGGTGTAATTCTACTGCTATTACCAGGGGAGATGTTCGGACAATCTGACCAGCCTCATTCCAGCTAGGAAAAGGTATTTGAAAACCACACGAACCTCAGAGGCATCCAATCCGTATGCGGTAAAGATGACTACCTCAAGGACCTCCAAATATAGGGCTTCTTTTTGGTGGCATACTGCCCACCTCTGAAACTCCCTACCTTTTGATTTTCTAAACGATTTAACCTTGACGTGTTTAAACGGAGGGTTAATCGTCATACTCAATTTATTCCACTCATGGTATCACTTTGTCTTTTGTGAGTGAAAAAAAATCGCATTCTCAAATCTCAAGTTTGCATTGAGGATTGATCCTAATAAAATTTTTCAGTTTTAATATCAATTAGATAATTCTAATAAAGCTCAACTACTGTTGCTTAAATATAAAATGAAACTCCGCCACTGAAGATTTAAACGGTCCAACTTGGAGAGAATTCGAAATTGAAAATCCCGCCTCGTTCTTAACTCCCCGGCTTCCTGCTGGTTTATCGCCCGGTAATTATTGCAGGACGGATCGTTTTCGGTTTTGTGAAGAGGTTAAGGTGAGGAGAGTCGTGCGCCGGATTGATTTCTACTGCTGAAAATTGAGCATAACTGATTTGGGTCGTCATAAAGAAATGTTCCGTTGTGTTAGGAATATATTAAAAAAAATATATTCAAGTGAGTTTACAGTGTCCACTAAGAAACTGCCAATATAAATAATAAAATTGAGTTATCGTCTTTTGAAATTTTGGCTTTCTTTTGAATTTCCTTAGATCTTAATAAGACAAAAATAAACATTCCTCAAGAGAGTACCTCTGTTTACGATTTCTTTTCTAATATTACATTCACGCGTTAATGAAGCATGCTATTAACACATTCAAGTTGTCAACGCTACCGGCTCTGCACTCGTGTTGAGAATATTCGGTTGTTTATTTAGTCGTACCAGAATCATTGAGTCATTATTTTGAAGTTACCAGAACAGAATTAATAGTTGTTTTCATATTAAATTCAACCGTACAAAAACGATATAAGAAGACAATAATAGGTACTCCGTAATTGCTTTTAATGGTCCCTTCCCATTCCATGCAATTAACTTTTTACAGTTTAGTGTTGTAAAATTACTTTTATTATTGTTTAATGCTACCTTACATTGTTATCTTCACTTTCTTTATAATCTAGGTAGGTACCAATGATTCCGGTTTTAGGCTTATAATTTTAACTGCATTTAGTTTATCATTATAAATCAATGCTGAACACCTGGATATAAGAATGGTACATGTACTTACTAGACATTTCTTAAAAATGTTTACGCAGGCCACACAGTCACGAAATTTTGATTAATGTGAGCAACAGTTATATCAGATACCTAGGTATATGTATTAAGTACAATAATAATTACAGTTTAATGATTTGCTATTGTTATTCGCCTATTTTGCTCTCAACTTTCACGTTCCTAAAATATTACTTATAATAACATAATTAGGCAATTCCATATAGAATCTTAATCAATAAACCTGGTAGCCAATCAGAAATCGCACTTTAAAATTCAAATAATGATTTGATGACGAGCAAATGTCTACTGTTGCCAAGTTGATAGGCTACTTTTAGCTGAGTGCCTGTAATTTGCCCATCAGTTAGTTAAAAGTGTCTGTTTACAATGACTAACATGATGGGACGCATATCGTGTTATTACAGTGCCATTACGTCTGGTACAAAATAATAAGTTGGTAACAGAGGTAAAATAGGGCCTTTCTTTAACATGGAATTGTCTGATGTAGAATTATCCAATTATGGTGAGCTTAGTGAAAGTTTTGTAAATTATGTATGGCCAATGGGTACTGTGACATAATATTTCTATAGATACTTAGGCATTAGGTATTTGCTGCTGAAATTTTGAGAAATAGGCTTCTTCAATAGGAGAGAAAGAATTTGTTTGCCATTTTAAAATGGTGCCTCAATGAAAAAGTAATAGCTATCAGAAAGTCTTTGCTGTAGCTGCTCTGACTTCTCAAAAATATATTTCAATATGAGATTCACTCAAATCACCTATTCCATGAAAAAAGAAATAATTGAATTGTCAAACGGACGTTTCAATATTTAGTAAATTATTGATCTCTACAGAACATCAAGCAAAAAAGCTTGTCCTACCGTGCCTTCTAGCTCCTGTTTAAACTAATCGAACCAGCGCAAAGCCCGGCAACTTAAATCCTAAAAATCTTTTATGCATTCGCCACACCCATTACCTTTGAGATTATACAGCCGAAAAACATCTCGGAGCGGCGACCACAAAACTTATTTGAAAGCGCAATGTTTTACAAGATTTTTTTCATCCTAATGCTGCTAATTCGAGCAGTGTATCATTGACTCCGAAATGAGATTATACCTACCTCTAAACGGCTGATGGACATGACTAAACCGCGTTAAAGGGGTCTCTGTGATCGTTCAGACTGTGAACGATTATTGAGTAAAGGTAGGAGACGAGAAACAGTCTAAAGAAGGCGGCAAGAAGACTGAAAACAACTCGAGCAGAGTGAACTACAGGACAGTATTTTGAATTTTGAAAAGTAACAAATGCACTTCAATATGAATCCCATATCTCCAATATGCGTTTCAAAAAGTTTCAAATCCGAAATATAGGAAGACAGGGTTGAAACTCAGTAACGGATAGAGAGACGTTATCCCTATCCTTATGGCACTTGCTGTCTTTTTTTCTCTTGTCGAAATCAACAGAGAGGAGACGTAAATAGAGATAGGAAAAAAATCTCTATTCGTTAGAGTCCCAGCCCAGATCCCTAATAAATGATCAAAATACCTTGCTTAATTTAGTTGCATGATAAAGATAGCTCAACTAAAACAATCAAAATTAAAATTTCCCATTGGAATCTTAAATATGATCCGCGACAAAGATTCTCCAAAGCTGGTATTACCATCGGCATTCAGAATGCGGTCCTGTGCAAAGTGGTAACAGGTAATTCTTAAACATCAAACGAGCCGCCATCGCCCGAAGCGACGGTTCACACTAATTGGAGAGCCTAGATGGTCAAAGAAGCCGAAGGAAGAAAATATTGAGTGTTTCTTGGCTAATTGAGTGACCAACAACTTATTTTATAACGCGCCGGAGTTTCGTGTAGGTAACGCGAAGTATGCGTGTCATTCAAGTATTTAATTCTCTTTTTCGTTGTAAGTTATTTTTTCTAGAAAATGTCTTATTTTGTAATTAGTGCCTTGCCAAGTAAGACCTATTTCAGTAAAGCCGGCGCTTCATAAAATCCACTTCCCGAAACTATCTCCCTGGTAAATGGAGACTAAAACACCACGAGAGCTTGAAAACCTTTACGAGTCCCGTTTCAAGGCATTAAGTCCACGGAATGCGAGGCAATACGTCTAAATCGCCAATTACGCCACCGAAAACGATCTTCTTTTGTTAAGAGGCCATTTTGTTGCGTCAAATAACTAAAATCCACTTTCGCACTCCAGTTGTTTCATTACGTTTACGATGTGGGGATCGTTGTTTAGTTTTCTGAATAAATGGTCCAGGTTTTATATCTTTTGTCGCTGCCTTTGGAGGGTGGGTTTTAGTACACAATGAATCCAGCAGATTTATTCATTTACGTTGAAAATTATCTACCAATATTTTCGTCTTTAATTAAAAAAATATTGACAAAGTAATATACTAATTTTTTTTTCGTCTACATCTATTTTCCAAGCATTAGTATGTTTTGTTCTAGATTTTCTGATTAGGGCTTGGATGTACGTTGTAACGTCCATAACTTTATCATCACCTTCTCAATATTCTGAATTGGTTCTACGGTTTTGGTCGGCATATTATCTTCTCATAAAGGTTTCAAATAAGGATTTATTTCTGGAATACAATTTTCTGCCTGGACTATCTATCCTAAGGCATTGGAGTTAAGTAATTCTCTTGCAAACGCATATAGAGTGAAGCGCTGTAGATCTCGTATTTTTATTTGTGGAACTCATAGAGAATCTTATGACAGGTAGCCTTTCGATCCATGCAGTAGAAACCCAAGACGTACGTGGATTCAGATTACGATTTTTTCATGTGCTGTTTTAAGGTGAAAAACTGGAATTAAATTTTGCCTTGTGCCACAGCAGAGGCAATAAAGTACCTACTGAAAACCGCCAACAACTGCTTCTATGCCCTCAACAAAATATTTGAATCCAAAGAAGTTATTTAGATCCAAATTCAAAGTATACAAAACTGTCATCACACCTGTCATCATGTACGGCTGCGAATCGTGGACGCTAACGCTATGAAATGAGGAGACCTATACTGAGGAAAACCAACTATTTAAAATATTATTTCTTCAAATCCTAACTTTTTGAAAAACGTTTATTGAATAAAAGTAAATGTTGCAACCTTGTCTGCGCCATCAAATTTAGGGGTGACCGCGTTCGACCACAAGGAACGGTACTGCGAACGGGAGATGGAGAAGACGCAACTAGACTTGAGAACAAGCTGGGGCTGTTCCTTTAGACGCGTGTCTGTAGTTATTCATTATTCAATTTTCATTTCTATTTTGCATTAAAATTGATTGTTCAATCCAATTTGTCATTAGTGTGTGTGCGTAAGGAGAGTAAATTAGAACCTAAGAAATTATGTGCTGTCTTTTTGTGCTGAGATTTTGATTTTGTGGATTTAGAGCATGCATTAGGGCCTTGTTGAATTTACTAACATTTTCCTACCCTGACGAGAGAATATCCTAACAAATTGAAATAATCAATCTAGAGATATTGGCTAAAAAACAACTATAGCTGAGTAGCTTCCCGTATGGGACCTCAGTACCTGCTGAGAAACTGGCTAACTAACAAAAAAACTCTTCAGTATTGAATATAGGTAGTGTTGATTGAATGTAGTGTGTGTAATTGAAATTTTAGCACAAAGACAAAGGATGGTACCTAATTTAAACTTTTATTGACTTAAATTATTGAATTATTGACTCACAATTATTATTAAAATGACACAGTATGTTTCGATTTTTGAGGAATGTTAGATCGAGGGTTTTTCTGCCGTGCTCTTTCCCCTCGTTAGTTACAGGATGAGAACGGTACGATTTATTTTAATAATAAAGTAGACATTTCACAAATTTTTTGTTTCTTTCACATATCACAACTTCCGTAAGTTTCCACAACGTTGGTCCTATTAGTTTTTCATTTCGTTTTTCAGAATATTTGTTGTTTAAAAGGTAATAAAAATTCTCATCGTTCAATCTTACTGAATAAACCCGGGTATGTTATACTACAATACGATGAACCAGATCTCTGCAATATAATAAAGTATCAACGGCTTAGATGGGTAGGACACGTGCGTAGGCAACCCGAAGAAAGGATAATAGGACTGGTATGGCAGAAGGGGAAAATGCCAATTGGAAACCCAGACTGAGATGGCAGGACAGCATTGCTGCGGATCTGAGAAAACTAGGCATCGAAAATGGCATGGAGCTTATGACCGATCGTGTCATATGGAGGCAAGTCATCGCATCAGTCAAAGCCCAACAGGGGCTGTAGGGCTACGGAGTAAGTAAGTAAGTAAGGAACAAACCAAACTTGATTAGAAAATTCTGGAAGTACAAGGTAGTAAATTCACGAATGCGATGGAAGTAATACGGGGAGAAGTTGGAAGTGTTCATCAGAAAGTTGAAAGTGTTCATCAGGAAGTTGGACTGTCCGCCAAAAAATGGATAGAATTCAAAAGAAGATTGAAAAATTGGAATGTAACTTGAAGTCGGAAAATGTCTCAGCCTCGCCTGCACTTGCTATTAAAGTTTAGCCACCACCATATGACGGATGGACATAGTATTCCATGTACAGACGTCAATTCGAGATTGTTGCAATGAATGATTATTGGAGCTCCGATGGCATGGCTACAGGATTAAGTATTGAAGCATTACGTGGTCCTGCCTAAGACCTAATAGAGACCGCCTGCTTCCCACAAAACTATTTGTGCTTGTCGATGCTTAAGAGAGTCATTATAGAGATCAACACTTATAAGGCAGCTTTAACAGGTGCAACTAAGAAAAAGGCAACAAGAAGCTGCAGAAAGCCTACAAAAATTTGGAACTGACATCCGCCATCTGGTTACTTTGGCCTATCCGGAAGCAACCGCAGAAATGCGAGAGCTATAGTGACCCAAACCCAAATTTTATATATGGAATTAGAGATATGGATGTACATAGAATGCTGCTCATAACCAAACCATCAAATAGCAGCGAAGCTCTAATCAAGGCCCTAGAAATCGAGGCGCCCTATAAGATTTCCGAATCAAAGATTAGAACTGTGTCGTGAAAAAAAAAAAACGCCAATGAGAGAAATTAACGGCACCATGTTGAAGGAATTTCTGGAAGTATTACGGAAGGCTGTTATTAGAATCAAACTGGAGAACTTAAAAGAGGGCATTAAATGTTACCACTGCCGAAGACGTTTTAGGCGTGACGGTAAAGTACGCCGGTTGAGATCCCGCTTTCCTTTTACTGACTATCCGCCTTCAATGTCTAACTTCAACAAGAGCACCGCATGTTACCGCTGCGGAAGAAAGGGACATTTCAATCAGGACTGTAGAGTACAACTAAGATCTCGCTGTCTTTCTGATGACTGTCAACCTTCGATTGAGAGCTTGCAACGCCGAGCATGCCTAGAAAGAGTACCTGTTAGAAGCTTCCGATTGGATGCGGATCAAGAACGAAGTCGAACAGCTGCGAAGTGAACAACTGGAAGAGAGTATCATCATTTTGCGAGATGGGGGAAGCTGGGGATAGATCAACGAAATGTGGGGAACAAAAATCCGGAAAGCGAAGAAAGAAACACCAGGAACCAGAAGATTGGTCTATTACGAGTGATGCTGATTCAGAAGTTCAAAGATATCCTCCAGACGGCCGCTTTGCGAATTTCCAACAAGACCAGATAGGTCTAGTATCCATGACGTAAATTCAACATGAGGGTAGATCTGGGAAGTCAGGAAGGCCGAACGGTCTAAGGCGCTGCGTTCAGGTCGTAGTCCACGGTGAACCCGGAATCCGTGACAATATTTTATGAGTGACAAAAACAGAATCTGTTCTCATGAAAGAAGATAATTAGGCACTAGCTGAAAAGACTTGAGGTTAACGTTCATAAAGTTGCACTAGCAGCTTCAAGGTTATCAGAAACGATATCTATATTTGTATAAAGCACCATTAAGCCTAATGTAACTGTGGTCAGTCCAAACACAAAATCACCTTTTTTTTAATTCTGGGTCCTCAACTGTCCTTTTTGGAATATGTTCTATCCACTTTAAAAAAAATCAAAATATGCGAATCAAATTTAGCGTAAGTTGGTGTCGTAAGCCGTTGCGCATATTATAACAAAACCTTTACCGCAGAAGAGTCGTGAACAAATCTCCATAGTTATTTGAATATAATCCAGAAAGCAAACAAATCCATAATTAGAGAAGTCGACCGCCCGCAATAAGGCGTGATATTTTAATTAAAAAGCAATGCGTCTTGCATTCCAAACATCATGAACTAATTCCCCTCAAGAAGATTTGCCGCCACGTATTTATTAGGCTTGATAATTTTCCGTGCCATTTGTTTTAATATAAATTCTTCATTATTGCGGGGAACGAAGTAGGTATTTGCTCAGACTAATTCTATAGACGTTTTAAAGTCGCAGAAAATTATTTTAGATGAACACGCATTGTAAAACAACTTTGCAATTAGGTATAGGTAATAGGTAATTGCTATTGTAAAAAAATTAGCCACCTAGGTGTAATAGCTTAGGATTGTTGTGTTGTTCAATACAAAAAAGACTCATATTAGGTACTTGTAATAGGTATCATTAATTCTTGCTTGGAGCCAGATTTTCTGCAGAAGCCAAAAGGAGTAATTTTTGTTAATAAGAATTGTTTTGAGAATATACTTGTAGGCACTCATGCATTTGCTACTCAAAGCCTTTAAGGTATTTTATTCGAAGGAAAACGTTATGAGCAGGAAGCACTCAGCACAAAATTTTCGGTGTGTTCCTGAGCCGCTTTCGGGTACAGAGTGCGAAGCTCCTAGAACACTTCACATCTGTCATACTTTATGCGTTTTGCACTCGAACGCTTGAAACCGAACGGGTCAAACTGTAGCCGGAGTACTTCGGAGTAGCTCGGGAAAACTCAAAGGGTGGCACCCGAAAGCAGCTCTGAACTCAAAATGGATTAGAGAAGTGTAAAACTCCTCCTGGCCACTCTAGAATTAAAATTGTTGAGGTTAGGTACTCACAATCTTTTTCTGCCTTTCACTTATCGAATATTTGAAAATATTCCAAATACTCCAAACCTACGTCTAGGGCTGGATGAGCACAAGATGATGAATTAGATGGAAACAAGTTCTGCTTTCAAACGAGTCTACATTTTGTCTGAGGTCTTCCGAAAGACAAGGAAGAACTGGTTGGACATTTTGTATTTTAAATTGATATGACATAGAATAAATTTTGAATTGGTTCCGCTACAAGTTTCCGGTATGCTTTCCATTCATTCACAACAAAATATACGTACGTTTTTTAATAATAACATTTACAAGAAGGCTCAATAGGCATTCAACGATGGCATACTAATTTATTAGATGAGTATAGGTATACGACATAGTACTATCGTCACACATAACGGTTAACGGTTATTAGGAGTTTAAAATCAGCCGCTGATTGGCACATACTAGAATAAATAAATTGGCAATTTTATTTAGTAAAGTGGCACGCATGTTGAAATATAATAAATACAGCAATTTGGAGAAGCTGCAGTGAATTAATGAGTGTACTCACAATATATGTTATTAAATGAGACCGATTATGTATCGGAATAGGATAACTTAATAAAGGTCGTGGACGTACCCGCCCATAGCTTTTATAGATCGAATCATTTTTACATTATTGCTACTGTAATGTTACTGAAAGTCCGTCAGTGTTGCTGCAAAAAAAACTAAAATTTTATTTTACTCTACGACGGCAAAACAAACCCATTGACAAAAAAAATGGTAGATAAGTAGACTTCCTTTTCCCTATGGCACACGCATTCGAAGGGCGTGTGTTTTTTTATCACAGGTCGTAATCTTTAACCTAAAAGTGGTAAAAAGCGATGTTGCCTCTTTAGACCGGCCCTATTGATGTGTCTTTCTGATAGGGGCTCTGTTTATGTTCTGACATTAAACAGTTCTTTTCAATTGACGGCCATTTTTGTCTACTATGACAAAGAGAGCCAATAGTAGTAAGCAAATTATACATTGCAAAAGCGGAAGGATCGAGCGATCAAATCAGGTCATCAAAGTACTAAACTTCATAGAAAAGTATAGAGAAAAGGGTGGAATAACCTACAACGAGGGACAGGCGCCTTAAATAAGGAAGCGGACGATTGTTTGCATCATAATCGCAATAAGGGTTAAGTTCAATCAACTCTGCTATTTAAGAGAAATGCCCACGATTTTCTTTAAGATCACGATCAGTAAAAGCGCCCCGAACGTCTCCCGTTTTTTGGTCCGCTCACAAAAGACAAAGTCAACTAAGCGGTATCATGAGCGGGAGAAATTAAGTGACGATTAACTCTTCGTTTGAATACGTTAAGAATAAATCGATCAGGAAATGAAGTAGGAGGCAGGGAGTTCAGAAATGGGCAGTACGTCATCAAGAAGAAGTCCTATATTTGGAGGTCCTTGGGGTAGCCAATTGCATACGGATGAGATTCCTGTTCTTGTGGTTCTCAAATAACTTCTCTTGGTTCAGAACAGTTCCCATGGTAATAGCGATAGAATAACGACAAGTCGGCCACCTTGCGTGTATGTTCGAGAGATTGCAATAAATCGGTGAGTGTTGGATTATCGATCATTTTGATTGCTCTTCTTTGTACTGCATCTAATGGAGCCTACGAATGCTCGAGAGCATTGCTCCAGATGTGGGAACAGTATTCCTTAGATGGTTTGATTTGAGCCTTATAAAGGAGAAGAAGTTGTTCAGTAGTGAGAAAAAGCTTTTTGCACGAAAGAGAAAAAATAATTTGCTAGGGGATGATTTTTCCTGGGCCAAAATAAAAGGAAATAAGCGTATTCGCCTCATTGAACAGCATACCTTCGTCGAACCACTGTTTTCTTTCCAATAGTTGTGGCCACACTTTCCTTCACACTTTCCATTCTTCCCAGAATCATTAAGTTAGAGGTTTAATAATGGAATTGGTTTCCTTTTAGTAGGGTTAAAATAAATAGTCAATTAATTTAATAATAAACAAAATCACAATATTTACATTAGAACAGCTGATTGTCTGATTCGATTAGATTGACTTGATTGACAGCGCTCCGAATAAGGTCAGTGACCGGTACCAACTTAATTTAAAATAGTCCCATGCCCAACTACCATCAAAATTCCCCAGAACCCTTCACCTTGGAATTTTGACAGAACCTTTTCAAAGGACATTGAAGGGACAAGCAGAGGTCATTCAGGTCGAGGACTTTCTACGATTAAGTGTTAGGGAAAATTCCTCAGGCACATTTTGCCGATTTCTGAGTTGTCTAGTTTTCGCTCATAGATCTAGGGTGGCTGAGCCGTTATTTTAGCACCAAAGCCCCTTGCGCGGATTTCTTTGTGAGCCGAAAAAGAGCAGCGTGATCAATTGTTTGTTTCTAAAGGCCAAAGTATTTTGGCCTTATTTATTCATCACGCTTTAGTTGCTAACTTTGAGTAAAGAGTTAAACGTTAAGTTTACTGTATATTTCAAGTCGTATCTCCTGTCTTCAGCCTCCGCTAGACAATTGGAAGCTTTAGTGACTTCTAATTACTGAACTTCAGTGTCCAAGGCCAGTTGCTTCTTGTCGCGACCCTGATCCAGTCCCAGAGGGTCAATTCTTGAATATTCTCGCATACGAAAGTTGATTCGAATTCGAATGACAGCAACGTAAATTGAATAGGGAACGTTCGAAATCATATCAATTTTCGTATGCGAGATTATTCAAGAATTGGGGGCCAGGCCATCGGAAACACTGGAAGATATCAATCGAATCCTTCAGGTTCCTCTCAAGGGATTAGGGACTACTCAGGTTTGATAAGTGTGTTGTGTTTATTGTCTTAATATCTGGAACCTATCAAACCTTACCAACCCCTTGTTGGAATAAATCACCACAGCAACACAGTCTTCTACAATATTAAATTCGCCCTTCAGGTTACGTATTGTTACTTCAACTTTAATAAATTAATGATCTATATCTCTCTAATATTCCATAAATACATGCTGCACTGAATACAGGAAAATACTTGTACACTGGGGTTAAATGGCCATTTACGAAGGTACTGCATTTAGTAAGTTTGTCTATTAATTTACATTTCAGGTATTATTGCTGTTATAAGTATTATCATTGTATAATACAATACTCTTTACTTCTTTATTTAGGGACTCAAGTTGAGTGTAATTATTGTAAATACCATTTTTAGAACGTAAGGTTAGGTACTCCTAGTCGATTTATTTTGTTCGTGTTCTGGTTCCAGTGCTAATAATTTTCAGTGTTCCAGGGCGTTCGGAAAACCCACTCCGAACCTACTCTGGAGTCAAACCTGTTCTGGTTCTAATTAAAAACCCGTACCTGATTGTAGCAAAGCGTTTCATTTCTGCCCTTCCTGCTTGTTTACTTTTATATTTCAGGTTGTGCTGCTATAGGTCCGTAGAAGTTTCCTGCTTTCGTTATATCGGTTAACTTCGTGTACTGCAAGGAAAAGCAGGTGGCGCTCTATATTTAATTATTTAATTGATCCACACCCCTCTCCGCATTGGAAGCTAGTCGGCAACCCTTCACGCGAAGTTCCGTTTCTAGATTTTAGCCACCTACCAACCTTCTCTTTCTATTTTTTTGTTTTAGTTACCCATTCACTGTCTCACTTCTCAAATTTTATTATTTACTTTTCAATTAGTTTGACGGGCAACAAATTTTTGACAAGAGTTTTTGGCGATCCAAGATACATGGTCATGCCAGCACAAGTTGGTCGATGCGGTCACCCCAAGAAGAAATACTGAGAGATTAATTGAAAGATTTTGTCCCGACGTCCCTAAAACTGGGTTATCATCGGCAGAAGATTTCTTATTTGAAAAAACTTTCGCTTGAGCTTTGGAATCATTGAATTCGACTAGGTTGTTAAGACCCCAGTTGGTAATGGTGTCAAGGTCACTGTTGATAAAGTGAATTGGTTCTCAGGAGAGGCGTATCGAAGCGGTTGCAGTAAGCGGTTTGTCAGAAGAGAAAGATGCCATCAAGCTGGATATGGGTATCCTTGCCACAATTTAACAAATTATTTATAAAAATGAGAAACACTGCTGAGGACAGAATTGAGCCTTGGGGAATGCCGACATTTCTAAGCCGTGTATCAGAAGACACACCATCGACGACATCATGCAGTGATCTGCTTTCCAAAGAGCTCCCCAGCCAATTGTAAAATTCGTTCGGAAAACCATACGATGGAAATTTGCTGAGGAGACCTTTGTTCCACACCTGATCAAGAGCCTTGAAGATGTCCAATGCTACAATTCTAGATTTGCCATGTTGTTCGAGGGTCGAGTTCCAAATCTGCCAGATAGACGGAAAAACGCCTCGACTGTAAGAGAGTGATAACAGATCGCAAAGAACTGAAGCCAATAGGTTTTTCCATGTATTTTTTTTAATTGCTTATTGGAAAGAGCAGTCAAAATTGAACTCAACTATATTTTTTTCCGAGTTTTTTCGGACTTGCAGAGGCTCTTAATTTCGATTTGAAGCTCAAATTTCTTCAGCCCGTGCCGTCACGGCACCAAATTTCTGATTGGTCGGTTTTATTCAGTGTTGCCCAGATGTTATGGATTTTATGCAAACTTTTCCTAGCAGGGAAAACTGAATCGATATATCGAATCCACAGATTTGCAAGTATCGAAATATGGAATCGATTCTCATCCCTATGAAAAAATTAACCCTTTTTCATTCATCATTCAACCATAAAGCATCAACATCAAGGAACAAATCATGACGCCATAAGGCCATTATCTCAATGTTCAGAATTAAATGGTATGTGCATTGATTGAACTAATTTAAACTCACTGACACTAGAGGTATTTTTTCGATCTGAACAAACTGATCGGAATCACTTGAGGTTTGTTCAAAACAATTGTCATATGGTTTTACCATTTTTCACAAAGATTTGATTGGCCATGATAGTTTTTCTGACGCCGCATAAACAAACCTAGTGGGAATTGCAATCAGTTTGTGCAGTTAATTCATATGGAAAGAATACCTGGAATGAATCAATACTGATTGGCCCACTGATCTTGACCTAATAGTAAACTGAACAAAAATCGTGAAAATTGAAAATCTCTTTTATCGTTTTCCTACTTTATACTGTGCCGGATACGGATCTCTTTGTCTAATTGATATTTAGACAAGAAAACAAAATTGTCGAAACTTCATTAAGTGTCGTTATTCTATCTTTCATGTCAAAAGTAGTGCTGTACCATTGAGGTAGGGCTGTACCATTGATTTAGGGCTGTACCAAAGTCGATACACAAAGCGATTTTGATATATACAATATGCCTCCTTTCTGGTTCGATGTGTTAAAAAAGGAAAATAAAGATTTGTTTGGATCATGGAAATTTGGCAATCACAGATTTTTGATTGGTGTAAAAAATGGCGCAGAATTCAAATAATTTACCTTTTGTTTTTTTTTTTAATTTCTGGCTTCAAGATTTTTAAAAAAATTGACCAACTATGCATTTATGTACATAGTACATAAAATACACTTTCATTTCAGATAAATTGAATACCTAATGTCGATTGAGTGTAAAAGGTCTATTCTTGTGCGCAAGTTTTGAGGAAAATTGGTCGAAACCACAAGATTTCCCAGTGTCAAGTTGCAGTAATAGTTTTGCGTCAACGTTGTCCTAACCAAGTTCTTTGTCCTCCATGGCCGAATTCGACCCGACACAGTTAGTAGCCAGGAAACGAACATACTACCAACCGAAAAATACAAATCCAACACCATACAGGTAGTTTTTTTTTCTTCAATTATGAAACTTCAGCACTCTAGAAGAGACAACTTGTCTCAGACAACACTCCAAATAGAATTTATTTGATGTGATCGACTTTACTGTGATTAAACATATTTTTGTCCACATTATTCTGAAACTTTGACTGTAGTTGTAAGATCCTAATACCACATAGACCTATTCTGACGTTGCGATAGGTGCAGATAAGAGATATCGTTGAAAGATGAAACATGTGATTTTTGCTACGTTCCTCTAGACCGACTATAGTATAATGGTTGAAGCGTTTATAAAAATGCTTTTTAAAAGCTCGCCCTAGAAATCAATTTATAATTCATCACATTGAAGTAAATTAAGCATTTCCCCCTAGGGAACCCAGCTAGCGCCGCCTTGCTACTTCCTCGAAACACTTTGTTAAGTCATGTGCATTCAACTGTCAACAGACCATTATGGCGCTCACCCGTTTCTTTCACTCCTGTAACATGATACAATAGCGTAACAATTTTCAATTTAACAACGTGTTTATTTTGGGTATTTTGTTGGTTTCTTTGATTGGGATCTTGAAAGACTTATTCGTTTTTGGGAAGAAAGATTTGTGTGTTTCGAGTTTATTGCGTTGAAATTCTACAATAAACGCAAGTGATAGTGAAACATAATTACTGAGAACATGTGGGCACCATCATCAAAAGTTCAACTTTCACGTAAACAGTTATCTTAATCAGCAACGGCTATCAGCACACATATTATCATGAAGCAAAATCTGATCGGAATAATTAATTAAGTAGATTTCGCAAAATAGAAGTTTAATTAAAAATGACGTCTATATATTTTAAAGGCCTAAATCATAAAATATATATTAAAACAAGAACATGTTTTTTTCGACGTTTTCTCGTTTTGATATCAGCTCGTTATTAACGGCTAGACCTGTTCCGTGGAGTGAAACTAATAATTATAAACCACTTATGAATACACTCTGACAGCTTGGACGTAGTTAGTGAACACGATGGAATTTTGTCGGAAAAAATAACAAATATTATGCTACTCAAAAATTATTTTTTCTCAGCAGAAGCGTTTTGTATGAGGAAAAATTTAGTCAAAAATACCACAAAAACATTTAAAAATACATAATAAAATCACCACTTGTGTGACTGGTGATGGTACGTCTCAAGCCGCCTGAGAATAACACCGACAAAGGGCACTAAAGTGTTTTAGTAATGTCAATTAATGGTTTTGGTTTGAAGCGGACCGGCGGTGCGCTCATAAAATTATTAGAACGACTTTTTGAGCTCTTAAAGGAAGGTTCTTGGTAATAAATTCTCTGGCCAGGAATAAAACTATGGTACCTGGAGAAGGAGCACTTAGAAAATTAAAAACCATGAAGCATGAACAAAGTCGCTATAAAAAAATTGATAATAAATAAAAAAATACGTAACGCGAGCTATAATTAGTTTCTAAATTATTATGAATTTCATATTTTATGGTTAAAAACGTAAAGCCTTTGTGGCCGAGACCCGACAAGCGTTACGGTCTGTTTTCCAACAGAAAAAAAAACTCTAATTGACTCTTGGGTAACAATAGATTTGTTGTACTGATTGATTTAATTGATTCATGATGATTATCAATTGGCTAAATAGTCTTTAGCTGTTAGGGAGTCCAAAAAATTCTAAGAAAACGAGCCCAAATGCTGAATAAATCAAAACACTTAAAACTCAAGAACCTGACCTAAAAAGTGTTTATTATTTCGAGATGGTATATTAAGGATGAGTGGTTCAGCCCCCTTAATCTGTTCGACATTTTAAAATGTCAAAATATGGGCTCATGAAGGTTTGACTTATTTGGTGCCTATAATTTTGAAGGATATTGGGAGGCCCATTGAAATAAATGATTGATGTGATTTGACTCATCACTTTTTTTGAATATATTAATTATTCATTTCCAAGCTGGGTGCCAAATTCATAATGTTGCCAGTTTTAGGAAATCTTTGAAGAAACAGGCTCTTTAGTAAATTGTTAACTAACTGGTGCATGTTCTACTTTGAGGAACCAATTTCAACTTATCAATCATACATCTAATAAAATAATATCCCATTATAAAAATAAATTGAACGATTCCCTGTTCTGTCCCTGTCAAATTCAACCTAAACAGGCAAGCCGAGAAAATTAGGTATTTGTCACTCAGTTGAACAAAAAAAAAACAGGGCGCAGAATATTTTCGTGCCGTGCACAAGGTATCGGTTTCAATGAAATGTTTGATATCATTAAATTCTATTCCCGCAATTGAGACTGATTCAATCTAAATTCAATTGTGTTCAACTCTATAAATAGCATGAGACTTGCAGTGGCGTGCAAATGATAATGTTACACTCAAAATTTTGAGAGGCAAAGATAAAGAATTTATGATAGTCTAAGAGCTGGCGACGACGCTATTGACGGCATTTCAACAATGCTTGCATTTCCTCCAGCCAATTTCCTATACCGACTGATAACGGGAATCGAGCGTCTGGCTAACCGCAAAACCAGCCTATTAAAAAATAATCAGAAAGTTTCTATGAAACAAACAGTGAAGACCTAATGGGGAACTTGGATAAAATCACTTCATTATTATTTTTAATCAGTTGTATGACAATGACATATTCGTTATTTGCACCTTGTGCATTCAACACGCTGTCGAACATAACCTTATTTTATGTTGATTTTGGGGGTGTGTGTGTTTGATTGTTTTTGTTTTCGTTTTCAAAAAGAATAACATAATATGGATTTGATATAAATTTCAGGTTTGTTGCTTATGAGGACTTCTACAGGGTGTATCAGGTTTGACTACGAAAATTTTAACACGTGAAAATATGGCCCATTTTGAACAAAAAAAGTTCATACAACATAGAGTCCAAACTTAACCATTTTTAAGAAAAAGGCCTTTGAAGTTTTAACATTTTTTGACGAATATTGCAAAGATAAAGAAAATTTTAATCATTATGAGATGTAAAAAAAATTAGTTTATTCAATTATTAAGTAATTATGCATTTTTAGTCAACAACAATAACAAAAAATTGAAAAAACAACATAAAAATTTCACTTGTGAATCGCTATCTAAACATTTGGCAACATAACACAATAAATAATAGGTGCCTGAACGTTGAACTGAATTAGGGTGGGTTCCGTTGCCTAACCTGGTTAACCGGTCGGTACAACGTCGGTTGACAGCGGTGACAGCGGTTGACCGTGGTTGCTGAAAACATAGCCAATCGCGTTCCGTTTGGACCGGTTTTTCAGGAACCAGACATTACGGAACGTGTAACCATAACCAAGGTTGGAAACGGAACCCAGCCTAAGATTCTTGATTTGTCTTGTTTAGGTGGGAAACGCGCGTAATTGAAATTCATTATTTAGCCGTCAGAATTTACAGGGAAGCTAGAGAAAAATTTCTCAAAAGAAAAACACCCACCTGATGAAAGAACATTGTGCCCATTCTACAAAGACTGCGTGATACAAGAAGTGCGAGTGTGCAAAATCTGCGTGTTGATTTTAGTGTTTTGTGAAACTTTTAACAAAAATTAATATTTTCATAATAAGGATTTGGCAAGTAGCTGAATAAGTATTATTTGATTTTTCTCTTAAATGTTTAGTGCAAAAGTGTCATTGAGCGCAAAACAGCACATTTTTTATTTCCACTGGAAAACTGATAAAAATGCAAGTTATTATTTACATTATTTGAAAGCCAATAACAAACCAAAACGTAAGCAGATGGAAATAAATAAACTCCATGCAAAAAAAAACTTTTTGAATATACCAGTTTTATTTACATTTATATCCTGGCAGACATAATACCTGTACAATGTTGTCACGTTATTATTATTTTTCTAAATTTAAACTCTGCGATAACTCCTAAAATACTAACAATTGAACCATGGTTAAAAGGACAGTTTCAGCTTGAAATGGGCCATATTATCTCATGTTAAAACATTTGTACTGAAACATATGATACACCCATATATTTATTATACTAGCGTATATCGCGGGTTGGTTTGAGTTCTTGAAGCAAACATTATGAGATAGAACGATCCCTTCTTTGTCTAAAGTGAACTTGTTTTTCGAATGCGCATGCGTCAATTTGAAGTTATTCCTCCAATAAGATTTCATTTTAAACAGCTGATATTGCAGGAATGCCAATAAAATTATTTTCATCTTCGAGTTATTTAAACATTCACAAGAAACATGACGAATTTTGTATTTTGATGCGTGTAACACATACTCGATTTCGACAAATAACCCAATATATTCATTTTTATTAGTGTTTTGGAATCAAAATACAATCGACCAAATTATAACTTCAAAAAATGATCCTAATTCATTTTACTTTTTAGCTTGACATGACAACACGGCACGAAAAGCTTGATGCAAAATGGCAACCGCCGGCCAATAAGAATCTAGAGTTTAACGCAAGCGCAGTTCATAAACTCGGTCTCCTTCATTTGACAAAGATAGACTTATGCGAGATCATATAACTTTATCTCTCTTTGTTTGCTTCAAAAACCGCACATTGGGTAAATGGGGAAGGCGCGATATACGTTAGTATAATAGGTATATGGATACACCCTTGTATATTCCCAGCAACCGAACACATCAGTTCCAGAATACAAAACTTGAAAACAGACAAAAACAAACTGTAGAAATTAAAGATATTATATTTATCCGCAGACGTTAGAAAATGCGACGTTGCCAAACTGTCTAACAAGGATAGAACCAAATATCTAAAGGCAATTTTGGAAATCAACAATGACAACGGCAATCTGACAACGTTACAATATTTAGTAATTTGCAGTATATTATGCTTCTTGTAGTGACGTCATATTCGGCGGGTGTTTCTGCCTTCAAAATGCTGCCTCAAAAGTAGGAATTTCTATTTTTTATGAAAAATTAAAGATAACTGAAATTTGGAGAAAAAAAAATCACTAAATCTCCTCATTCTGACTTTTTTTCTAGAACATTGCATTATCAGACATATTTCACGTAACTGTCCAGAACAGACTGATTGGCAGATGTTGTTCTTTTCAACATCATTTTGACAAGACAAATTGCCATTCTTTGTTCCTCGAGCTTATTTTTGTGAAATATTGTATGGGAACTTTTTCTGGTGCTTTATATTTGCACTGCATTATCTACCAGATTATATAGCAAGTGCTAAATATAAATTGGATTTTTCCAATAATCGCGGACACACAAAATAATAGTCAAGTTAATATGATATGATAGTTCAGACCACAACTAACAATTAACATACAATCGTTGACAGACTTATTGAAAGAATACAATATAAATTTGGACAATAATTTTGATTTCTGTTTAAATGGGCCATATTAACTTAATTAAGGTACCTTTAGCGTCCAACGAGAAGCGAGTTTGTCACGTGCTTGCGTCATATTTGCAGTCAGGGAAGAGTTCAGTAGTACCATGTAGTACCTTATCGTTCCTTCTTTCTTTGTAATTTGACAAAGAGCGCAGTAATACTTTATTACTTCTGAACTAACCGCAGAGTAATACTTGACATATCCCGTTGCACTTTCATTGTACGACGTTGCTGGATGAAACATTTATCAAAATAAAAGTGCAAGCGATGTTACCAGACACTTTAAAACTTTTTTGTCGTCCTATTCAAGGCGTTGTAAAGGACTTTACACTATATCACATTTTTAATGGGTAAAATGTTCATTTTGTATTGTCTTCATTTCTTCTGCAACAATAAAATCTGGCTACACTGCGACCCACCAGTTGCCCGCGCATATCGTGATTTATTACTCTCTTACTTGTCTGGACTATTTGACAGGTTGCAGATAAATTTCCGCTTTATGAAATTCAAAAGAAAATAAAACCTTATTTTTTTCATATGTATTTATTTTCAATCAAGCTGGTTACCCAGAACGCTAGTCATGCAGAAAAATGCTTATAATTTATAAACAACAAGGAACTCGACAATAATATAATATTTATCGAATCAAAAACTATGGGAACGCAATATTTAACCGCTATTATGTAACCAGTTAGGGTAACTGAATCCGGAATGGCTCAACCGAGAGAATATAGGCAAATCTTGCCTTTCTCACAATTTAAAAATAATTGCGGTCTAAGAGTGCAGAAAGAGACGTGGCGGGGCTACTGAACGTTACAATCAGCATGCCGACTAAAAATTATCTTGGACGTGATCATCGACTTGCCTTTCTGATTTTGTGCTACTGTATTCATCCGCCAAGGACGAGTCCTTATGTTCGCCGTGATGAGATCTGCCAGCGTAATTGCTAAATTGCATTTGGACTGGACCCTCTTTACATTGGCGTATCTTTACTTAGTGCCTAGTGGTATCAATGTTTGGGAAATTTTTCAATTAAAAAATGGAAACATTAAAATCATCATTAATAATTAATGAAAAAACCACATGAAGCCTATGGTTGGGGTGTAGAATAAACAGGAAGAGGTTCAATCAACAATGTTTCTACAATTTTCGAGCTACAGCAGAATCTCTAAATAAGTTGGGGCATGTAAAGGGTGCAACAGTGTTAAGGCTATAAACTGCACTGCTATTAGAAAAGGGCAATTATTTTTTGTTTCATAGTTCAGTGTTTGGATTTTATAATTAGATATTATTAGAGATATCACGTGGAAAAGCTTATGAGAGAGGGAAAGTAGCTCAGGGGCCAATTATTGACAAGAGGAAAGTTTATGTCAATGAAATTGAAAGAGATTTAGCTCAGAAAGCTAAATTGAGAAGAAAAAGGTCATCACATTCAAAAAACTAAATAATGATCAGCTCGAGCCGACAGCATTTTTGTCAGAGTGTTATTACCATGGTCGAAGTGGTCAATAAAAAAGTCTGTCTGAGCTAACAAAATGACACAGAAAGAAATAGACCATAACTGGTTTTTGCGAGGTGGTTTTTTCTGAGGCTCTTTAAGAAAGATGACTTTCCAGCAGGTTTCAATGATCTGAATAGTCCAAGAACTTTTCCAAGAGCAAACGATATGTACAAGGTCATAATACCAAATTACCAAATGAGACAGACATAAAAAGAAAAATATATAAAGTATCCAAAAAGAAGACTTCTCAAGAAATTTTTTTGATTATGATGTGACTATATACATACATTATATCTATAATTATAAATCAACCTCAAATGGTCTATGGTTACAATATAACATGCCATCCCTTCTCCTAATTAAATATTAAAATGTTTTCATAACTTCATTACCATATAGTTTAAAAACCATTTGTTAATGTCAAATTAATAATTTAAATAAGATTCATTAAGGAAACCGCAAAAACCTCAGCGTTAATGCGGAAGTGGACAATTAACGAAGCAATTTTTTTTAAACTATTTGGCAAAGTGGTTGCTTAAGTTTTTTTTTTTCTGTTGAAATTTTATCTCGACTGTGACAAACAAGCTGGGCCCCGTTGGAGCCTGCCAAATATTATTTTAATCCGTTTTGCACGACGATAACTCGTTGACGTAGCAATAAATTTCGTGTGAACTAGATTTTTCACGATATTTTGTGACCGATTTATGAGTTTTTGTCACCTAAATGATAAGCTTTCTCTCTTAAATCTCGTGAATTGTGTTAATTAATTGATTTATTTATTTCGGTAAGAAATTCATGTTCCGTTGCTTTTGATGCTGCTTCTCACACCAAAACAAAGAACATAAGAGTAGGTAGTCATATTTTCATTAATGCAAAGTTTGTAGAGTTTCACAAAAAAATATAACCCCCCTATTTTTTATCATTAAAACATGGTAGTTTTTCAAATATTATTCGCTGTCTGAGGAAGCTGCTCAAGTTCAGGTGACTCAATAAGACTGGTAGGGGTATAAAAACCTTTTTCTGAAATACGAGCTACCATGCTGCAGGTACCGTCCACTAATGCCAATCCAATTTTGTCCTTCTTTGGGTCTTGTAAATGGAGACTTAGACAATGAAATCCAACGCGGGTACGGGTATTTGCCGTCTTCTGATGGTATCCATTAAAATTTTAATTTATTTTCTCAAAAGACACATAACATGGTCTGCTAAACTTTGAATAAGCAATAAATTAATAGATATTTTAGCGATTTTGAAATTAAACAAAATAGTTTCCTTGTCGATTTCCACACCCAATTAACGCGGGTATAAGGAGTATTTGCCATCTCTTGTGGTACCTATCCATTACAATTTTCATTTATTTTCTCAAGACACATAACATGGTCTGCTGAACTTTGAACATGCAATAAATTAATAGAGATTTGAGCGATTTTGGAAGGAACCAAAAAACTTTCGTATTATGGATTTCTGCAACGTAAAAAACACCTTGTGGAAGTTTATACATAAGAATCCATAAGAAAACATATCTAATGTTAAATGTATCTATAAATAAGAAAATTTCAAGGAAATTTTTTTGACAGCTCTAACAGACAATTAAATTTTGTTATTTTTCGTCCTGTGACGCAAATCATCAAATCATTTCAACATTATACTGAAAACAGCCTCAGAGGCAGTTTTTGCCCTTGCAACCAGTCAGCATTTCCAACAGGTTATGGGCCCAGGAAGCATGATTAAAAAAAAAAAAAATAGAAATTTTCTTGAGGTGAAGTGAGGGCAAGAAAAACGCACACACACAAAAAATCGTTGATTGCTGGACAAAAATAAAAATAAAAAATTATGGCAAACGACGAATCAAGCTCTGGAGTAAATATGACGATTAAAAACTTAAGGGACGGGAAAATTATTCGGACTGGAAATTCCAGATAAGTGCTTTGTTGAAACTAGATGGACTTCGACACTGCGTGTCTGGAATTGCCCTTGCAAATTTGAATGCTACTGCAAAAGCACGCCATGAGGAGAAGGCATTGTCCAAAATTATCCTTTCCTTGGACAAGTCCACATACCCACATGTTATGCAATCAAAAACAGCCCTTGAAGCTTAGAAAGCACTTTAAATAGCTTTTTAAGACAAAGGGCTACATCGCAGATTGCATTGTGTTCCATTAAGCTTGAAGGCTTCAATAATATTTGAAGATTACATTACGTGAATGAAATACTGGCTGTGTCACAACAACTCATGTCAATTGGTAAGCGTCTAGATGATGAATTTCTAAAAATTATTATGCTACAAGGACTTACAGGAGACTATGAACCAATGGTGATGGCTCTCGAAAACTCTGGTGTCGATATAAGATTATATTTTGTCAAGACAAAACTGCTGCAAGATAAAAAATGGCAAAATGGCAGAAATAAAGCTTTAAACAGAAATAAGGTTTTATTTGCTGCTGCTTTGGGTGTCAACATAAAAGGGGACGATTGACAGTGGAGCATCATCACACATGACTGGCAATAAGGAGCTGTTAACTAGTTTATCTAGCGAAAATTCTGGACAAGAAATTATGGTAGCCAACAACTCCGAACTGTGTCAGGAACTGATATTAGTTCAGTTACACTAAGACAAAGTGAAGTGGTCATGAAAAAATGATTTCTGACGTTGAACTTGTGGCCAAATCTTTCAGTGAACTTACAGTCTGTGAACTCTATGGTTTCCAAAGGTTATTGTGTTCATTTTGATGCCAACAATTGCAAAATTCTGGATCAATATATATGTCAGATTAAGGGAGAACCGTTGGCAACGGGAACAAATTTGGATGGTCTGTATAAATTGGATGTACTGTTCAAGTTCGCAGATGATTTGGCACAAACGATTGGGTCTCCTGAACCACTACAGTATGAATTTGCTAAAAAACAGACTTGCAACTGGTTTTTCATACAAAGATAAGATAATGTAAATACAGAATAATGTGAGAGCTGTTTTAAGGGAAAACAAGCAAGGAAGCCATTTGCTTACAATCCTAGCAAAAAAGTAGCAAAAGGTAAGCTTGACTTGATACATTCTGATATTTTAAGACTATTAGAAATTGAATCTTGGAGTGGATCAAAATATATATGTATTCACATTCTGTTATTTCTTGAAATCCAAAGATGAGGTGCCTGAGATTTTTGAAGAGTTTCGCAAATTTGTAGAGAATCAAACTGAAAGAAAAATCAAAGCATTGAAAACTGATAACGGGGGTGAGTATTGCAATGACCAGTTGAATAAATTCCTCAAAGATAAGGGAATAAAACATGAACTCACCGTACCCTACAGCCGACAGCAAAACGGTGTGGCTGAAAGGTACAACCGTTCCATAATGGAAAAAGTTGGATGAATGCTGGTAGACTCTAAATCACCAAAACAAACGTGGGCAGAAGCAGCCAACACTGCTGTTTATCTTTCAAACCGTTCTCCAACCAAAAAATCACATGGTGATACACCAGAGGAGAAATGGACGGGATGTAAAGTGGAATTGAGTCATCTAAGAGTGTTTGGATGTAGAGCTTATGTGCATATTCCTGATGCTAGAGAAGAAAGCTTGACGAGTAGAGCAAAGAGTATTTGTTTGTAGGATATTCTGATACTACGGTTGGGTATAGGCTACTGGACCCCAATAATCATAATCTGAAGAAGTAGTATTTCTAAAAGATCAGTTGAATTTCACGAAAAATGATGTTTAGTTGCAAGCTGTTGTTCCAATGGAGGTACAAAATAATTATCCAATAAGGTCCCAAACGATGCTGCTTCAATTTCTTCCGAGACTTCTTCAGATTCTCAATCTCATGTTGAAGAAGAAAGTGATATTGAGGAAGTTTGTAGTGTCAGTGTTATCGTAGAAGAAGTCGAGAGTGTTTGTGAAAATGAAAGTGTTGAAGACAGAAGATATCCTAAAAGTACAATGATTATGTATTATTTGATGATTTTGACAATGAACCAGATCTTGCTATGCTCGCTATATCTCATGATCTGGTACCAATTACTGTTTTTGAAGCATTTTCAAGTAACCGAAAAGAGGAATGGAAAACAGCCATTAAAAATGAGCTAAATGCTTAGGAATTAATTGACAAACCCAGTAATAAAAATATTATTAAAAAGAAATGGGTATTTAAAATTAAAAGGGAGCAGAATGGAGATATACCAACATACAAAGCAAGACTGGTTGCAAAGGGATTTACCCAAAAATTTGGAGTAGATTATTCAGAAATGTAGTCTCCAGTTATTCGTTACAGTAGCTTAAGACTTTTATTGCCAATGATCGCTGAATTAGATCTTGAGACGGTACATTAAGATGTGGAGACTGGTATTTCTGAATGGAGACATAGATGAGGTTATATATATGACTCAACCAGAAGGTTTTGATGAACCAGACTCTGAAAATGAAGTTTGTTTGCTCAAAAAAGCCATATATGCCCTCAAACAATCGTCAAGATTATGGTATCAAAAAGCACATGATGTATTATTGGGTTTGAACTTTAAATAATCTGGAAATAGAACCTTGCATATTTTTCAAAAATATTCAAACCTCAATGGTCAGTGTGGCACTTTATGTCGATGATTTCTTTATTTTTCATAACAATACTGATGGGGTTGAAATGTTGAAAATTAAATTGGATAGTAATTTTCACATCAAGGACTTAGGGCCAATTTCATATGGGTTGGGTAAAAAAGTTGAAAGAGACAGATACAAGCATGAACTGAAATTAAGTCAAAAACAATACATAGATTCTTTCAGAGATTTCTAATGACTGACTGCCATATTGTTAGTATACCTTTAGAGCAAAAAGCTAGACTTTCTTATGAAGGAAAATTTAATGATTGTCCCTATCGACAATTAATTGGATCAATAATGTATCTAGCAGTTTGCTCAAGGCCTGACATTGCATCTTCTGTTTCATACCTGAGTGAATTTAATATCAACCATTCCAAATAGCACTGGTTAGCTGCCAAGCGTGTGCTTAAGTATTTGAAAGGAACAAAATCCATGGGAATATTATTAAAAAAATCAAATTCTCCCATAACAGGCTGTGTTGATTCAGATTGGGCCAATGATATTCTTGATCGAAAATCGTTTTATGGATTTATTTTTGCCTTGGCTAATGGACCCATATCTTGGGAATGTCAAAAACAAAAAAGTTCAACTGAAGTAGAATATATTGGTATAACTGAGGCGACCAAAGAGGCAATGTATTTGAAATATTTGTGTTCTGAAATCTTTGATGCAAATAAAAATTGTGTTTTTCTATTTAAAGATCTTTCCATGGTCATCTACAATGACAATCGAAGTGCTATAAGATTATTAGAAAACCAAGTATTTCATAAACGTACTATACATATAGGTACATGTCAAACACCATTTCATATGAGAAAAAATCAAAAACAATGAAATTCAGTTAAAATACATGCCAACGGCTGAAATAGTAGCAGACATGTTAACCAAATCTTTGGGTAGTACAAAACATAGGTTTATCTGTGAAAAGTTAAACATGAAGTAGATATAGTAATCAGGTACCTACTCACATATTTGTGATTTTGTTTACTTTGATTTGTACATGAATTTTTTATTTTTGGTTTTATTATTTTTACCTTTAATATTGAGGGAGAATGTTGTGATTACAATATTGAGGTAACCTTTTTTTATATCATATCCTTGAAATAGTAGTTGAGACCGGATGTATCATTTAAAAAGAAGAAGTGTCTTGTCTGCCAATAATTTCAGTAGTTGTTAACTTGTCACTGTTTATATAACGTACTCCGAGCGTAAAATTAAAACAATAGTTCTTTGTGTAAAGTAATGTGTATTTCATTTGTGTCCTAATTAGTCCTCAGCCACTGCAACCGCACTCAGCATTTCCAATAGTTTTCACTCTATGACACGCTATGACATTGCTGTCAAAAAACAATTCCATCCGAATAACCTTCGAACTATATACATGATTTAAATAGTGAAAAAGATTTAAATATAAAAAAAAATTTTGATTTCAATTTTTTTCCAAATGAACTTGAACAGCTCTGATTTTGTGCGCTAAAGACGCAGTTTTTGCCTCTGGCATGTTAAGTGCGCCCTATTATTGTCCATTCTGTACACCACTATTGACCCGCACCTAACTATTTACTGAGGAAGCTGAGCATATATTAGGGCCACTTATTGCATGCTAAGTGTGTCCTATTGTTGTCCATTCTGCACACACTATTGACCCACACCTAATTACCCACTGAGGAAGCTGAGCATATATTATAGCCTCTTGTTGAGTAATTAACGAAAAGAAAAGAACTTCCTGGTAACACCAAAGCAATGGCATCTCGTCGATTATATAATTGTACTTGTTGAGAGAGACAATTAAATTCAAGACTTAATAGCAAGAATAAGAAAAGCGCATGGAAAAGCGACCCCAGCTCGACTGTGAAAAGAAGGCAATACGATCAAGCAAAAGCAGAAGTTCGAAGGCAAATGCGAGCATTGAAGAACCAATTGTTGATAACAAAATTGAACGAAATGCAGCAACTAGCTGAATCCAACACTAGTAAGATGGTATACAGACCAACCCCTCAAGGACTCAATCCCTTACGATCCAAAGATTGTAACGTTTTCAATTTCTTGGCTAATAAGCTACCTTGTTTTGCCATACTGGATATGATTCCATATAGAGCTACAATGAAATAAATGAATAAACAACTATCTTTTTTGTGTCCAGATTTTGTTACCTTGAGTGCTGCCTTCTACTAGAAGTTTTTTTGGTTCAGGTTTGCAAGTTTGGTTAATTGATCTAGGAAGGTTTGATTCAGTACGGCAGGGCCCGCTGTTATTGATTAGAATCTTAGGAAAAGGAGTTAGTACCATCATCATCCCTATTTGCAAATCCAATCAATAATCTGAGGTTATGATAATAATTGTTGTTTACTCTTTGACTTTTCATTTCCATCATGTCATTGAACAGCTGTTTTGTCTAGGCGTTTTCTTTAGACCTGTTCTACCTTTTGATATATGTTCTATAGGCACTTTACAACATTCACCAGTCATTTTTTACACAACCGATTCTCAGTTCGTACTTTTGGGGTGAAACTGAACACGTCCTTTTCTATAATTTTCTTCAATGTCAAAATTAGAAGTTTGAAATCGAAATGAAGAATCTGCCCCTTTTGATCTGCGACCTCACGCTGAGTAGTCGTCCGGTCTCGGGCCTCGGCCCTAATTATTTTTGGGGCGAGACTTTTTGGAATTTTGTGCCAGGGAGCTCAAGTTTTAGACTAATTTCTTGCTGATAATTGTCTAGAGTCGTCCCTTGGTCATTTTTGGATTCTGTTTCGGTAAGTTTGAGATTTTCTTCAGGAAATATTAACCTACAACGCGTGTTCCATTTTTTTTTTAATAGGACTGTTCCGAGCAGCATTTGGAAGTTTAAGACATCACCTTTGGTCTAGAGTATCCCTCAATTTGAGATAAGATTATTTCTAATATTTGGGACTCGATTTGTTTTTTTATACGAACATCGTTATAGGGTCCTACTCTTAGGCTATCGTTGGACAATCCTAGTCTCAGGCTATAGTTGGACAATCCTACTCTTAGGCTATCGTTGGACAATCCTAGTCTCAGGCTATAGTTGGACAATCCTACTCTTAGGCTATCGTTGGACAATCCTAGTCTCAGGCTATAGTTGGACAATCCTACTCTTAGGCTATCGTTGGACAATCCTACTCTCAGGCTATAGTTGGACAATCCTACTCCTACTCTTAGGCTATAGTTGGAAATCCTAGTGCTAGGCTGTAGCTAGACAGTCTTAGGCTATAGTTGGACAGTTGCTAGGCTGTATTTAGAGAGATTCTAGACTAGATCTGGATTGCTCTCAGTTGGGGCTTTGGTAGCCTTTCTCCAGCAACTCTCTTGGTACCACTCTGCTAGAACCACATTGGGTTCTACGTTAAACAGATACAACGTGGATAGGACTCATGATTCACTTACCATACCTTAGCCTATCTATAGTGAGACGAAACCTGTAGATAATCTCACTTTGGAAACTTCTGGATTTTCACATACATTTCACTTGTATACATGTAAGTTACACCTTTACTATTTAGGCAAATCTTATATAAATCATCTGACACCGAATTACGTCGGTAAGTGCCCCTTAAATAAAATTCTAGAATTTTACCCTGAGGTTGCCCAAAGAATAATTTTCACCTTTTTGGTGTTGAATTTGCCTGTTGGTAGAGTGTAACCCATACTGTATTTTTCTTATCACTCACAAGTGTAAATACCAAAAGGTTTTTAGTCATGTTTACTTAAAATTCATATTTATATATGCATTATTTACATTCATTCTTTTGATAATCAAATATTTATAAATTGGTACAAGCCATAATGTATACACATTTTTAACAACGTCCTGGCTATCCCTATTCATTATTGTTATTATTTTTTTTAATAAAGAAGCCAGATACATTATTGTACCTAATTAGTTGTTTTATTGATAAGCTCTCCAATTGCACAGGTTTTGTTTAAACATCATTAGGTTATCTTCCTATTTAAGTCACAATTAACTTGGTGGCGCCCAAAGGTAAGACGTATACAAGGAACCCATAGACCCATGGCCGCGGAACTGATGCTGACTAGCCGTATGCAGTATAATTAGGCAATTGCCAAAATAAATACGTTATAAGATAGCACAATATGCTTAAAGACTGTTCTACCATTAATTATCGTTCGAAGGAACACTTTCAAGAATTGGATGTGCCTAGACTGTGGAAAACTGAATTGGTTTATACAGCACAATCGACGACAATAAGAATAAAATTGAAAAAAATCGTACTCGATATCGAGTTATCGCCTATGATGATGTTGCACGACCAGACAAAAAATAACTTCAGAACAATGAGTCTTTTGTAAAGTTTCTCTCCTAATTTCTTGGCGCAGTGTATTTAGCTCGGAAAAAACACCCTATTAAAAACTGAAAGTTTATGATTCATCCCACTCGAAAAAAAGAACAACCCGTTGAAGAGTGAGAAGAACCGTGATCATCAATGTAGAAATACAAAGTAAGTAAATATCCCACCCGTACCACTGACTAAGCATTTTCCGTGCACTAATTATGTTTTTTGTTAATTAAATATCTGCCCCGGCATAACCATGATTAATTAGACGCTTGTCGGCGCGTTACTTCATTAGGATGTTTTTACGGTTTTGGACGAAAATGAATTATTAATAAAATTGAATAATTTTTCCTTTACAATACGTCGGTACGAAAATATATTATTAACTTTTAAAATGTTTTATGACCACCATTTTAAAGACGCTGTAAAATTCTTATTCAATTCTTTGTACGCTCGAAAATTATTTAGTGCCTAAGTTCGTGGTCTCGCCTTTAATATAAGTAAAATACCTTTTGTAAGACTATGGACATTAATGGAAAGTTGGTTCGTTCAGTCACAGAGTGCCGACTATTTAGCATTACACTTAGAGCCGTTTTACACGCCGGCAAACTTTCTTTACGAAATTATTCACAAAATTGTTGCCGAAATATTTCGCAAGTCAACTTTTCCTGTTTCACACAACAAGAAAAACTTACGAAATATTTCGCCAATAAGCTTTAGAAAATATTCTAAAGTTTTTGTGGGCGCGGCCGAGAAAATGCGTGTGTTTCGGCGTACACAATTACAAAATAAAATGCACTTTCTTTTCCTTCGAGCCTTATGAATCCGTCATTGGATTTCCTATGTAATAGATAAAGATAGACTGCTTATCGGTGAGTCAACCAGTGAAAAAAGTGTTAAGCAAAAAAATATAAGGTGGGAGGGAGAAGACCAGTTGGGCAAAGCTAAAGGAAAACAAAACTTAATTTGTGGAAGGAAAACAGAAATTCAACTTTATGAAACTGCAGAAGAGTACAAAGATTCAACAACAATTACAAAACGAAAGTTTTATTTGTTTTGGTTTACCAAAATATGAGGTTATAGGTAACTGTGCCTGCGTATAACTAATATTTTCAGGAAAATTTTGCTAAGTTTTAGTTGCCGTGTCAAACAGGTTAAAAGGGGAACCAAGAATAGTAAACTTACGAAATATTTCGGCAATAATTTCCTGAATAATTTCACAAAGAAACTTTTCCATATAAAACGGCTCTTATATACTATAATGGAACCATAATATCTCTAGTTTGAACCATTTAAAAAAGAAACTATCTATACGCCAAGCTGTAAAATGAATAATGTAGCACTCGATGTAGCATTATCGAATTGTAATAATTAAAATTAAACTCTGATCCCGTAATACCTGTTTTTTTCATTGAACGAAAGTATCAAGTTCCCAATTTGCGAAAGGGCGCAGAGCATCTTCTCCGAAGTTCGGCAAGTTAAATTTCGAGGGCTCCAGCTTAACCAACTTACAATTAGTAAACGATATGCTAAACGGTGGGTAGTTAGCGGTTAAGGAATAAAGTATCCCGTTACATTATTAAAATATCATAATAATAATCTTTCAGGGGATAATAAAAATATGTCTGGATTTTATTCCAATGAAGAGGTCATTAAATCATACGCGGTGTATATATATATGTTGATCGTATCAAAAATTGCATTTTAAGTAAGCCAAAATGTAGACTTTATGATTATGTATCGCAATTCGCATATACTTAGACCGAAAAGGTGAAATTATGAGAAAAATGAAAAATTACTTCAGCGAAAATTCCACCCAGGCACGCAAGATTTCCGATAAAAATGCGGCCAAATAAGAATTCGTGAGCCGAAATTTTAATAAATTTTCATACAAATCGGACCTAATTATGTTCGCGTATAACAGTACATTATTTGTGTCAAAATAGTATGTTATTTTTTTTCTAGTTAGTATATTAGTATATTTTCAAGAAAAAGTATGTACGTGAACATTATGGCAACACTTGGTATATAAAATGTTGAGATTTATATTTGAGTAATTCCAATTAGCTGTTTGATAGCTTTTGCGGAAATGTTGCGTCTTCTTCAGCTCAGCGGTATATGCCATCCTTGTTATAGCAAGGTTAGTAATCGACCGGTGGATTGGAGAATATAAAGCGCAATTTATACTATACGTTTCGGTAACGTCATACCATACCATCTTGGTCCGCACGGTAGCGTCACGGTGCCGTGAAGGTATAGTGTTCAATACGACTATTGCTTTTTTAATGTAAAAATATTTGACGGTACGGTGACGGTGCCGGTACGTATAGTATGAATCGCGCCTAAAGCGCCACAACTTAAGTCCGCCACATGGAAGGTAAAAGACTGGAAGAATGCGACCGCCCGTGTCCTGCTCCTTTACATGAACCAACAAAAACACAACACAACAGGTTATTTGGTATTTCTCGATCGTTTTAGTAAGTTTGCTAAGCATTTGCTGCCTCTCCCCTTTCAGGCGTCGTCCTTCATCATCGGTGCGGCGGACTTTATTATTTGCTTATTATGGAATCAGCATTAAATTCTATCAATAATAGCAACCATAGATTGGTAAGACTAAGGCTAGAGATGAATTTACCGAAAGAAAGATAAAAGCATGAAATAGAAATGTAGGCTTTACCTTTACATACAGTCAAACACAAAAATATAAAACGGAATTTGATCAATGATTTCTAGGTGAGAGAAATTAATTACATCGACTGACCCTCTTCCAAATTGTTCATTGACTATCATGAAGATACCTTTGAACTTTTCAAACCAGGATATTCTCCAGCATTGATGATGTGGCTCAGACTTATTTGGACACGTACGTTTTTTCAAAAACGAACAATTGTATTAATGTAAATTTTTTCATTGTCACTCCGGATCAACATTTAACGCACCGATCATGCAACCGACCAGAGCTAAAAATAAGTCATTGAGTCAAAAGCCAAGCAAAAAGGATATATCTGTTAACGCTTTCACTTCTATTAGGCCTGTTTACGGGCATTTTTCTTGCCATTATTAAACGGCGTTAACATGTTGAATTATTAAAACGTTTAGTTCGTGTTAATAAATTTTGATTTAGGTGTCTACCGTACCGTTTGTTCGTTGTCGGAATGCGTTCAGCTGTGGTCTACTTAATTTCGTTAATTTTGGAACATTTGGCAGCACCAGAAAGCATTATTACCGTGTTAATTTTCTTTATGGTCTTTTTATAATTTCGAATGTGAATTTTATTCGTAAAAGCGAATTTTAATGATAGTAACGGCTCATTTATTCTGTTTCGGACTTCTACATGAACATATAAGATAACAAGAAAAATTTCACAATTAAAATGGTAAAATGACACCTCTGCTCCCAAGACATAATTTTTTTTCTTGTTTTATCTGTCCTAATTGTCCATTGTCCGAGTGTATCATAGGCTTAACATCGGCTATTTTGTAGATATTTGGTTTTAGCTCTGCCATGATGTTTAATTCTAGCAACCCTTATTATGTAATTATTTACCTCATATTCTTCATTAACAATCCAGCTCTTTATACGTATTCTTTGTTCACTGAAATGCCAAACTTTGTGATTATGAGATCCAAAGGTGCAACATGTCTCAACTGAATTCTCCAAAGTCATATATAATATATTCTAAATTATTTATGTCTCATAGATAAGGCAAGGCATAAAATTAATGTTAATTTACAATTACCAACAAGAATCATTTAAATTTTTGAATGGCCGATAATTATCAACATCATCATCATCATCATTTTTTCCAATAAACATGCAGCTTTTCATGATAATCTATTACGGTTTAATGAAATCCTTCTATTAGCATTTTGTTACTATTAATTTTCTTTCCTAAAAACCTCGAATAGGTTGCGGCACTTCTCTTTGATCTTCGTAATGAGGATGAGTATACAATTTTATTTGTAGCGTTTTTACCCGCGCGCGCGGTCTGAGAACTAATAATGTACTTACGGCGTTTGGGTTCTATCTCTGATGGTTATTGAAGAGAAAAGTTTCAAATTCGAGTTTAACAACTAAAGTGAAACCGTAATACAAAATAAACAAATATAGCAATTAATTTTTTCGAAAAACGCGGGCTCTGGGCTTTCATTTTATATAGTACAAAAAACATTGAAGTTTCAATTCAATCATCTCAAGGTTGGGTATTTATGAAATATCATGCATACCTGTGGCAAATATAGAGGATGGAAAGTTCTGTATAGGTATAGGAAACAATGATGGATGCTCTAGATCAAAACGATATCAAGAAAATGGATTCTCGTTGCAGATGTATCTAATATTACCTATGCATGCACCCCAAACACGACATGAAACTGTGAAGTTTGGGATCGTGACGTGAAACTCATTCTGTTGAAAAAGTCACAGTCATTTTTGTCGTCGCTTTGACAATTTGGGCGAGCTCAAACAAGAAAGGTGTTCAATAAAAACGAACAGAACAGATACAACGAACAGAGAGAATAATTCTAATCACTCGTCACCGAGTCTGAACTCAGTATCTGCACTGCTCTTCGACAACATAATTATCAATACGTATATGAGTTACAAAAGTATTTTGTTTGAAGTTCGTCACAATGTGTGTTCAAATTAATAAAATAATAATGTTGCCCAGTGGAGAGGAATCTATTATGTACCTAATTTGGTAACATTGCCATGTTTGCCTTTTTAAATTTCCTAAGTACCTAGGTACTTATATACATAATTTGGTCCAGTTATGTTTTCCAGCCTGTATATTGGTGAGTCATAGCAATATGCTGGTAATGTGAAGATCTATAATTTCTAAATCTTATATATATAAAAATCAAAGTTCGCGGGGTATCCGGATATGCGCTCCAAAACCACTTATCCGATTACCATGAAACTTTAGTAGGTTGTTATGGCCATCCCAAGGAAGGTTTGTGGATAGGTTACGCATCTCGGAAAAAGAAATTAATTTTGAATTAATTATTAATTTAATTGTAAACAAACTCATTCACATTACATAACAACATACCCCAACTTTTTTTGACAGAATGAAACAACGTTGCCTATTTCATTTATTTAGGTTTGCATTCAACCGACGTAACTTTATTATTTTTTGAATTCAAGAACGGCTGGACCGATCTTGAATTAATACCACGTATCTCTATATAAGGTGAATTCGACTGACCCAGATTAGATCGATTTGGGTTCAATTTAAGTGAACTTCTTCTGATCTAGATCATTTTTTTGTTGATGAGGGTGCACTGATCCAGCTTGAATCGAACACAGTGTGGTTCACTTAAATTGAACCAGATCGATCTAATCCGGTCATTCGAATCGGCTATAGAGGAGAGTGATATAGGCTATTTTTTATCCCGAAAAAAAAAGTTCGGTTGCGTAAAACTCTGATACACTGGAACGCCTATAAACAGCCCGGGGCGCTCTAGAGCAGCTCTGGAGTGCTTAAAATGCGTCACTGAACTCACTGGCAAGCGACTCTGATATCGGATTAAAAAAAAAAAAATTAAATAGAAAATTAACAACAAAATTTGAAAAGAAGTGTATTATTTCAAAATGTATTTACACGCTGGCAACGCAGCGGGTCATTAGCTAGTAGAACATAAAGCAATCTTAGCTAATTATTATTCAATTGATTTCGATTTTTTTTTTTAAATTCCATTTCATTTGTCCATTTTGTCATTATTATCTTTTTCTCTGGTTGACGTTTATTCAGAAGCCTGAACTAATATTTATTTTTTCTTTTTACTTCCCTTGCTTGGTAGTAAGGGAAGTAATGTATTCACATTTATATACATTTCCAGATCCCTAGATTACGAAAATTATGTTTGCCCAATTGCGTCAGTCTGTTTATCTGTCTATTTGTCGCTCTGTCTGTCGGCGCTAGCTCAATAACGGCTCAACCTAGAACAACGATTTTTGATATACACGTTCTCGTTCTACACCTACGGACAATGGTTATGTTAGGGTTTTCATTTGCAGATATACATGGTGTCCCAAAAACTATCAGCAGATTTTGTGTAAGTGATTTTTTTTACCTTTCCTAACGTTATTTCATAGATCCTGGTTACAAAACTACGTGAGCAAGGATTACTAAATTCCTCTAAAAATATATATCTAGTAATCGTTGATGATAATTCTTAAGTCTATATCAAGTGTACAAAATCTACAGCTACATTGCGAACCATGTATTTTTGCTGTATTATATCCACAATTTCAGATAACGAAAAAACTCCACAAATGATTTTCTAACAATTTGAAAACATCCAGCATTGAACAATAATTAGTAAAAACAATCAATTTGCGAGCTTTATTCTCGAGCTTCTCCCTGGTAAACTTTATCAGTTTCCCAGACTCTCGATCCAATCAACATCCGAAACCTAACCTAATTTAGAAAGATTTACCTTGTAATCGTCGCATCAGCGTGAAGCAATAAAGCAGGACTTGAGCAAACAAATAACGCATAATCCAGATTAAGGTAGTTGTCGCCCTAATAGTGACATATTGGCCATCGGGGGTACCGCACTAATGGCGAATAAATCACGTGACGGAGTGTGGGTGACGCGCGTGATCTTCCTATAGTCGTTTAATTTGAGCGCTAGATTTATATCGATTTGTTATTTTAAGATTTCGGAATTGATTCAATTTAGATTAAAAGTGAGAATACGAGTTTGAGTTTCTTGGTAAATTGAAATAAATACGTGGGTTTAAGTATAAGGTTTATAAAAATGGTTTGAATAAAGGCAAATCTCCTAGTTTCAAGTAGTTTGTTTCAAAACTAGAAACCCATGACGATATCACAAATTAGATGTATTTTCTTCATTTGAAATACTATACATAACCTAAAATTTTTTTAATTCACTAGATTTTGATAGTGGGTTAGTTTTGAAATCTAGGCAACATCCACTTCTATTAGTCTCAATACTAAATATACAGTCTTATTTAGTTCGAATCCCGCTCGTGGCTTATAATTTTACCTATTTGATGCTCAACAAACAAGGTAATTAGAGTATATAGGGTTAAAACTAATCGACTTCCTTAAAATTTCCTTAAAAATTCTAGATAGTGTCGCTCGTTAAATATTGTAGAATTCTTCGCGCTATAATCTATATATATATATATATATATATATATATATATATATATATATATATATATATATATATATATATATATATATATATATATATATATATATATATAAATCAAAGTTCACGGGGTATCCGGATATGCGCTCCAAAACCACTTATCCGATTACGATGAAACTTTGGTAGGTTGTTATGGCCATCCCAAGGAAGGTTTGTGGATAGGTTACGCATCTCGGAAAAAGAAATTAATTTTGAATTAATTATTAATTTAATTGTAAACAAACTCATTCACATTACATAACAACATAACCTAACTTTTTTTGACAGCATGAAAAAACGTTGCCATATTTCCTTTATTTAGGCTTGCATTCAACCGACGTAACTTTATTATTTTTTGAATTAAAGGACGGCTGGACCGATCTTGAATTAATACCACGTATCTCTATATAAGGTGAATTCGATTGACCCAGATTAGATCGATTTGGGTTCAATTTAAGTGAACTTCTTCTGATCTAGATCATTTTTTTTGTTCATGAGGGTGCACTGATCCAGCTTGAATCGAACACAGTGTGGTTCACTTAAATTGAACCAGATCGATCTAATCCGGTCAATCAAACCGGCTATAGAGGAGAGTGATATAGGCTTTTTTTTATCCCGAAAAAAAAGTTCGGTTGCGTAAAACTCTGATACACTGGAACGCCTATAAACAGCCCGGGGCGCTCTACAGCAGCTCTGGAGTGCTTAAAATGCGTCACTGAACTCACTGGCAAGCGACTATGATATCGGATTAAAAAAAAAAAAATTAAATAGAAAATCAACAACAAAATTTGAAAAGAAGTGTATTATTTCAAAATGTATTTACATGCTGGCAACGCAGCGGGTTATTAGCTAGTTATCAATAAAATACTCTGGCATTAGCATAGCGTATGGCACTTTATTGACGGAATACATTATTTATTATGCTGTCATTAAAATTTGAAATTAACGAAGATAACAAAAAGCGACGATGAAAATTCAGCAATGATCACCACATGTAAGCATTTTATGATTTCTCTGAGGCATCATTTACCGTAACCCTAATTTTCACTATACCATAATGTCCAAATAACGGACAGTATAGCCGTTTCGCCATAACTACTCGGCGTGTTGCTTTTCTTTAACGACTTATGGAAAAAAAATCTGCCATAATAAATTACCGGTCGGTTTGGTACCCTTTGGCGCTACATTATGTCTAGTTTGCGTAAAACCTTTTAAGATTTATAAAGTGTCACTGTGGCCTGTGATGCTGCGTGCAGGATTATTAATCACACTTGCAATTACTATAGTAATTACCGACATGTATAATATTGGCTTCACGCTTTATTAGTTCAAGATTAACGAATGAGCAGGTTGGGTTTATGATATTGTATATCATATCCACTTCAACGTTATGCTTTATTAGAAATAAAATCTATTGTTTTCAATCAAATCCAAATTATCGGCATATGGTTATTACCCATCCAGTTCTAAGAAAAATAGTTGAAAGTATATGGGCTAAATTTGACCACATGAGCAACCCATTAAGATAACGCCAGTGTTAAAAGACAAACGATTTCACGACCTCCCCTGTGGGACGACAAATCGGCCCTGTTACACCCCGGGGAGAGGAAAGGATATTGAAGTTTTTTCGTCCTGGTCCACAATTAATTTCTTCCGTTATGCATGAGATCGAGTTACATTTCAAAATTTATGCGAAATTGTTAAGTGAAGGACTGAGGAACACGCACCTTTTTTCATACGAGCTGCAAGAATAACCATGATGGCTCTTGCTTGACTACCTATACCGTCGCAAATTTGTTTCATTACAAGTAGTTCACCTTGTTTTTGCTACAAATTTTTTTTTTCAACCGGTAGCTTATTCTCTATAACTTATCAAAACCCGAAATTATTCTTGCGGGTATGTTTCTTGAAAGAACATTCGCTTCTTTGACTAAAACTTCAAAATATGTCACATTTTTCATGGTTTATTGTTCCTATTCGATGAAGATGTTAGGGCAATCGAAAGCAAATTACTAAGTATGGAGGGTTATATGTCTAATTAAGAAATCTTTTGTAATATAAACTAATACAGACCTACTTTAGAGAAGATAATTAAGTTACTTGTTCATGTGTAAACATCTTTATCGGCGGTATGAAGGTAAATTTTGGGAAATGAGGACGAAAGTGTAAAAGCTGATATGACATGCGTAGTGATTAGTGCGCAGCTACTTCAGTGATTTTCATGTCGCGATGATGTCGATATAGTAGATAGCTGTAGATTTGTGGAGTGAATCAATCCACTCCGATTGAAGCTGCTTGTTATGGTAAGCATTATGAAGCTGTTTGACAAATAGCTAAAAGTTAACTTATGGAATGACTTCACATCTCAAGTCATTCCAGAAGTTAATATCAAGTTATTTGTCAGAAATAATTTTATAATACCCGCCCTTAGCGCGACAGGATAGCAATATATGATAAATTATATCATCTCTGGATTCTAAGAGCCAGCTCTACAACGGTTCAAAACAAAGTTCAACTGAGCTCGAATGGTGCTTGGAGCTTTTCCATTTAAAATACATTGCTGTCAGCTATTAATAAAATTCTATCAATTTTGACAGCAATGCGTTTCAAATGGGGAAGTTCAAGTAATAGTCGATTTCAGTTGAACTCTGTTTTGAACCAAGATTGTAAAACTGGATCTAAGTATAGTGACAAGGAAAGATAAAACACTCTATTCTAAAAATAAAGGAATTTCGTGATCAGAAAAAGATGGCGAATATTGAATATCTATATTAATCAGAAAAATTAGATATCTACTACTTAAATAAAACAAAATAGAGTGAATAGACGACAGACACAAAAGATGCGTACCTCTGGAAAAGATACACGAAAGATTTGTAGTTCGGAAACCAGAGGAAGAAACGGTGAATTTTAAAAAGAAACTCCTTAGAAATTAAGATAATAGAATCTATACAAAAGAGTTCAAAACATATTTCAAAAAACTATACCTATATAGGTATGGAGAGAACGAGAAAAACAATCCGCTCCTAATCGGAGAAGAAGAAAACTCTGAACTAGAACAAGCAGTTAATGAGATAGAAAACACTCTGGAACATCTTGAATTCAAAGATTTGAATGATGTCGAGTGACCGACGAAATAATACATTTCAACAGCATACTCAAAGTATTTAATTAAACCATTTTAGAGGAGATCTGTAGAGCAAGACGAATCTGTGAAAAACAACTAGATTTTCTGAAAAACATCCACCATCAACGACGAAATCTTCACTAATCAGAGATTAAAAGATTGTCGATCAGGTTCAAAATTTTAGAGCTGAAAAAACAAGCTCTGGAAATCTACAAATAATAAAAGCCAGAGAATTAACAACTAAATTCGGGTTCAATTATTTGAACCGTTCTACAACAGTTATCAAATGATTCTTTGACAGAACAAATTTAAAAAAACCGAACGCATCCAGGATCAATAATTTAATTTGACATTTCAATCGAAAACATAACCCTCAAGTTTGATTTGAAGCAAGAATCGTAAACTGCACCAGTGTTGCTCAATCCCATAAGACATAACGTTCACCAAAATATCGAGCATGAAGGAATGCGACTGACGTCACGTGCTATCATCGCAATCCTTGATCGGATTGTTTTTTATTATGACAGTGGTCAGTGAATTCTCAAACGTGAAAAATTGTTATTTCTGTGAAAAACTTTGAAAACAGGGTTTTTAACTTTAGCAGAGGATTTAAACTTATAACAGGTGAAGCGGTGTCCTACGGACATAAGGAGTAGGAACGCGCCATTCTGCTTATAAAACTAAAGTGAAGCCAAGTTTTTGGCACCAAAATATAGGTAAAGCATTGAATTGCCTATACCGCCATTTTTTTGGTGCCAAAATACCTGGAAAAAAACGGCTTCATTTTCCAACTCAATGTTACTACTCCTTTTTACCTTTACCTGCTCTAAGGATTAAAAAGTTTGTGTGTTTGAGTGGTTGGCTGATTATTGATAATTGTTGTCATCAACCCTGTTTTTGAGCTTGCGAAAAGACTTGAGTTTGTTTGCTTGCTGCTTATCAGCAGGGTGATTCCATAAAACCCACATAAATATTATATTAAAATGTGCATGCATTTCTTTTACTATTTTTAGTGCAACAGCTAGTCCTTCATAATTAATATGTTTCTCTGTTTGTCAAAAAACACAAGTTGTATATGCTTTTCTGTAATAATTATTTAATTTTTGCATTTCTTAATATCAAAATATAAGCGAAACGTGGTTGCAATAGTGTGTTTTATTTTTTACTGTCTCTACCTACTGCTCAATTATTATTCAATAGTTTAATAAGTACTAAACGATTCAATATGGACATTCAAAGTAACTGCTTATCTCACAAAGCCAAATAGTGATAACTACTTTAGATTTTCATAATCATAATCCAGAAGGACATTGCAAGTATCCCATCTTTTCCACGCGTTCACATAGAAAACACGCCAATAGAGGACTGCAGCTGACGTCACAGCACTGGTGGAGAGAATAAGCCGATTCGGCAATCCTGTATAGTTAACGATTCTTGGATTTGAAGGTTATATTTTTTTTATAAATTAGCTTTTCTTTTTTAATCAATCAAAAATACCAACAAAAAAAAACAAACAAACTTGATACCCTTACCCTTCTCATATGTCAAACTTCAAAATAGGACTGATGTATAACATGCGCATGTGTAACAAATAGTACTTGCTCTAAAGCAGAGATCGATTCTGACAGTTCTAGGATTGTCCCAGAACAGTTTTAACTCCAATCCGAACATCAAACTTCTGAATCCAGAACCGTCCTAAATTAGTTCGATAAAACCCAAACAGAAAAATTCAAACTGCGCACACTCCTGACGGTTCTAGAACAGTTATTGCAAGAACCCGAATAAAGCTATAAATGAATGTGTCTGGATGCTAAGGAGACATCATAATGAAAAGAACAGTAAAATGAGAATATTGAAGATTGCAATAAAATGTGACTTAGCATAACATATTACTAAAACGAGACCATCATCACAGACAGAAAATTATGCTGAAATGCAAATGATAGAAAACATTACACTACAGAATATAAGAAGTATGTGGACGTTTGACAGAGTAAGATGAAAAGACAAATTCAGAAAGGAGGAAATCACAGAAAACACCCAAAAGCTGGAAAAAATATATTAGACATCTACCTAAAGTTTAAAACAAAAAGTTAATAGGAAGAAAGAAGAACAAGTAAAATAGTTGTGTATTGAAGTGTATATTTTTTTTGTAAATGAAAATAAACATCAAACCCAGTCTAGAAAAGAAAGATTACCTTGGTAAATTTAACAATGTTGCCAAAACGACATCAAATTTCAAAAAATGGCACTCGAAACCGCAGAAATTTTCATCTAGATTTTATCTTGGAAAGTGAACTTTACTAATCTGGTTGGACATTGTCAACTGTGTGAAAATTGGACTTCTTAAGTCGCAAAGTCCAGTTTTATAGGTTTAATGCATTCAGAGTCCAATTTTATAAGTTTTATGCATTCGGACAGACGTTACCACCTTGTAGAAGATATCAATTCTTTCCCAAATGTATGGGAACTTTGAAATAGTAACGGGTCTTCAAAGATGGCTATGATTTTTTGAATGATGTCTTAGCCAGATTTTCCTATAATTTGGAATTTCATGGTAAATAGGTTCGAGTAGACGCTCGGAGCTGCTGTATTGGTTTTTTTATCCCTGTTCTTCTCATGAAAAGGAAAAAAAGACGGATGATGCTCCGAGCGCTCAGTGTTTCAAGACGAACTCACGGCACGTCAATTTGGCATTTGATTGATGTTACAAACAAAAACAAATAAAACAGAAATTAAGCTCTTAGAAGAGCCTATTAGGCTGTTCATTTGTACTTGCTCTACCTGCTCGAAAATTAGAAAGATCTGCTAGGAGCAGCTATTTATGAGCTTTTAATATATGGGACAAGCAATGAACTAAACAAACACACTGGAACGGTGGCTGCATAATGTTTCTAACGCAAGGGTTTGTGCCAGGAAGGACAACAAACAAGTGGGATTTGCATCTCTCTCTGCACTATGGCGGCTATTGAGAACAGCTGTTTGAAGTGTTTAGATTATTGAGGTTAAGAAGATGTAGAAGCTCTTCTTTCTTTTACGTTAATCGTAATGAGTGCGAGCGAGACAACAATTCCACTGTATTGCTGGGTTGCATATAAGTATCAAAATTCGGCACAGTAGCATAAAGCAGTGCTCCCGTTCCAGAGTGTTTGTTTAGTTCAATGGGGACAAATGAACGCCAATCTACTGAGATCTGCTTGAAGCAAGAAAAGCAGTACAAATGAACACCCTATATAAGGTCTGTTTCTGCAGAAATCACAAACCAGTCAGAGCGAATTTCATTGGTTAAAAACAGTCAGAAAACTAGTTTCAACCAATGAAATTCACTCTGACTGGTTTGTGATTTCTGCAGAAACAGACCTATTATAACAGTGACAGTAGGTAACTGACAAGTTCCACTAGATAAATTATAGTGAAATCCATTGCTAAGTTCAGTGCGCACTGAGTATATTCGTGTCCTTTTCTACTAACATGTAAAAGAAAGTGATGGAAATGGTTTTCGCCAGTAATCTGTTGTGGGAGCCGAGAAATTGAAGTTTTTGGATTTTCATTTGTCACTCTGACATTTATTTATGGTAACCGGTGCGACGTACGTTTTTGTAATCAAAGCACTCTTTAATTTTTTTTCAGGACCCGTTACCTTACTCTAGGACACCTTCTCTCAAATGAAGTGAACTGCTTGTGTGATAAAAAAAATTTCTATGCGTCTTCAGTTGAAGCAAATTTTATTCATTTTTAGTTTCTGTAATTTTTAAGTTACGCAAAATTGGGCAAAGCAATTAACCCTTTTATTGATCGCCCCCAAACACGAGCAGGCCAAAGTATACGTAATTAAAACTTGCCGAACTTTGGTGTTAAGTTGCGTGTAGCTTACCCCAAAATCCAAACTCATTCTTGAAAAATTGATTTAACGAAACGCTAAGCAGGGTGCCTATAAGTTGAAGTTTTGCTTCTATATTCTGGCAAATGGAAATTCCTTTTCGAATGATAACTATAAGCTCCGAACTGTTTCTTTTCTACATCGCGGACGGTTCGCGTATTACGAAAGGCCGACAACATCGAAAGCTTTGAGGCGTTATAAATTACTATCCTTCATGTTCCGCACCTCCGAAACAAGAAGAACCGGAGACCCCACACGGCGGCTGATTTTTAATTTGGACCTCGAACATCGGCCCTATTATATTGTTAATATGAGATGTGATTTCTTAATATACTGTAAAGCCGTTACTTTCAAGATAGGTTGTGATTTCAGGATTTATAATTCTATGGTCTTTATCAACAAGACTTTTGTGATATCCATATCAGCGAATAATAGAGTCTTTATCCTAAATCATGAATTATAAGAACATACTTTCTGAGATCTGCTATTGGTTGGCCTATAAACATCTTGTCGATTATCAACGTCTTGAAACATAAAGTGAATTACCTATGTGCATGTGTTTATTAGGGACATAATCGATTGAAGATAAAGATTAAGCGTTACCATAACAGGAAGAAAAAAAAATGCATTATTTGGAAAAGTTTGGGTTGAGAAATACAACATCTTGCTGCCTCCAACTAAGACATCGTATACTTTTGCTTTTCAGATTTTTACTATAGTAGACATATTCGAAAACTAATTCGCCTTAGGCGTGATTTATATTATATGTATCGGCACGTCACCGTACCGTCAACGACATACGTCAAATAAATATTCTTACATTGAAAGCAATGGTCGTATTTACACTACACCCTTCACGCTACCGTCCAGGCCGTCAAGATTTCTTGAGAAGAATATTTGACGGGTCTTTGACGGTACGGTAACGTAACGGTGCCGGTGTGTCGTTAAAAAAGATCACTCTAATATGTCAACATACTTTTTAATGATGTTAAAAAAGATCAGAGAAATTGATTTAATCTCAATCGTTGAAGGAATTGAGCTATTGGTCGAGCACTTTCCTATCGATACAGCCAGAATAATGAGTAGTATTTTCCCTAGATCAGCAGAAAAAATGTTAGAAGTACTAGAAAAATTCGACAATCTGGAAAACAAAAATTATCAACGTGGATATGGCAACTATCGCGATTACAATGATAATATGAATTATTGCACCTTATTCTTTAAGGCTTCGGCAGTATTGAGTGCCAATCATATTTTCTTTGAGAAATCCTGACGACCCAGGTAGCAGCGGGACGGTGCCGTGAAGGATGTAGTGTGAATACGAGTAATACGACCACGACCATTGCTTTCAATGTAAGAATATTCGACGAGCCGTTGACGGTACGGTGATGTGACGGTGCAGGTACGTATAGTATGAATCAGGCCTCAAGATAATTTCGACAAAATACTACAGAAAATAATGAAATGAAAGTATCTCATATCCAAAAACTAAAAATCCATTTAAATAGATGTTTGAATTTTAAGTTTTTGAGAGATTTACTATCTATAAGAAGACTGCAAAATATTTGATGTGCAAGAAGGCACCCTAATTTCTTCAAAGGCGTTATTGCTTCTCTAAATACCTCATTATTATGCTTATACAATAAATAACAATTCGTCAGACGTGCCTCACAGTAGTCATCGCATAAAATAACTTTTCCAAGTACTGTAATAATTTCAATCTACTTAGTTCAACGACAAATAATATTAATACCACTGCGATAATTAACTTTTCATGCTCAACAATGTTTTATGATTATGCCTTGCGTGAAAAATCGCAATTAGCCTTCCTACAATACACCCTGAATTAATTTATTCAGCAGCCGACCCTTTGGCTTTATGTTTTTTTTGCTATACCTACCAAGTCCCATGAAAAATGAATTAGCTGGGAATTAATGTTATAGTCATCTAAGGTGGGCTGATGATAAAATATGGATATTAGAAATAAATCTTTGTAATTATTATGCAAATGTAAATTCGATTTTCTACTTAGGTATTATAAATTCTTTTCAGTTTAATTGGTCGATTGTGGTGGTCTATATTCCATCTGTCCACCCAAAAATTAACACATCAAAGAAGCATTTAAGAATACAAATTTACAAAGCAGAGCACCAGACGGTCATTTAAATGGTATAACAAGGGATATATTGCATGCTTAACAAAATTGGGACCTTGAAGAACCATCAATCAAACCGAGAACCTCGAAAGAAGTCTGAAATGAATGGAGGACGATTTCACAGTTTTATTTTTATTTTTTGATGCATCGCCAAGAAAAAAAAGTTTTAATGTTGAAGAGAAATTGAAAACGAATCGCATCAGGTATTTTGTTTTGTTGATGGATTATATTTCCGTTGTTGCTTTGTTATTGAAATTGTTTGCAATTTTAACTGGCCTAGCCGAGAAAACTAACATAATCTACTCACATGGTCATAATGAGAAAATAACTGGCCTCACGGTAATTTCAAAGTAATCTTTACTTAACGATATTGGTAGTACCAAAGTCTGTAGTAAGGCGCAAGACTGGTAGGTACCTTCTTCACACATAGATTTTGACAAGTACAAGAAGGACTTTGGGAGAGAACTTAGCTTTAAATCAATTATAGTATTGAGCGATTATTTTCAATAAAAAAATAGTGAAGTAAGTAGGCTACCAAAACATCAAAAGCAGTAAGGTTATGGTGTTTTGATATAAAAAATATTTAAACACAATAGACTGAATGATGCGTTAGACTTTGCAGTTAGCAATAATTGGCCGTCTTACTGTTAAATAGATATTGCAGGGGGAATGTAGAACAGTCTTTTCAAATATGTAGTTTTTTTTTTATCAATTATTGTTATAAGTATAATTAAATATAAGTACAAATAGGTACTGTTGTTAAGTGTAGAGGTGAATTGTGATTTTCACGTTCACGCGCCAAGCCTGCAAACAAAACATTTTTTGTGTTCTCAGCAGGACAGGGTAGGTATACCGATTAATATCGAACGTAGGTAACATAGGTCTCTAATGTTTATGTTTACTCTGCTTTGTATTAAGGTTTGTACTGTATTTTGGCATAAATAAATAAATTGAATTTGAAGTGAAATATTCGGTGGATTGAAACTGAATTATTAATGGCAAACGTTTGAAAGGCTTGCAATAAGTTTCCAGCAACATATTACTCTCAAAGCAATACAATGGATACGTATGCTCATTATCAGGGTTGAAAATATTGTTTAGATCAATTAGTTACTCAGTATTCGTTTGCAAGTAGAAATCATCTTGAGGAGACTTTAATTTTCAGGAATTCAATCTCTGAAATCCATGGTATTTCATTGAAAAATGCAAGCCGTAGATTATATCATAATAAATTTGATAATCGAAGGTAATTCCATTAATTTCAAAGAGGTTTCACTAAACGAATCTTCAAAAATGAATTGAAGTCTTGGGTATTACCACGCACTTCTTGTGCGACCCTTGGATTAATAAACAATAGGGTGAATTACCAGAATTTCTTTTAATAAACCCTAACTAAAACGATATAAACATTTAGCTAATAAATCAATGAAATCCTACCTGCACTAGATTCGCCCGTAGACGAGTCGAAAGTCTTCGACGTCATCTGGAACAGAGCATCTAGAGGAGTAGCTCCAGGTCCTCCAGGTTGTTTTCCATGTTGTTGCTGCTGTCTCTGTCTCTGAACCGATGAAGAAATAATGTCCGGTGAACAACAATCGCTGGCAACACTTGACGAACGGTCACTACCAGTCTCTGACGTATAACTCGCGGCGTTAAAAGCCACCAAAGCCAATTGTTGTTGCATTTTAATTTGCCTGTGGATAGACTCGATTCTCTGATGGTGAGCCTCAACTTCGGCCGGATCGATTGTCCATGGACGTACTATTCGCGTGCACTGAGGCTTCGAGGGTTTGTGATTTAAAATGTCCATAATTGAAAAGCTTTTGAGACCGTCCGGCTTTTCCTCGATTTCGACTGTTGGAGAAATGCGTTTATCGGTTTTGGCCATTTTGAGTTTTTTCAAAGGCTCGAAATAGTCCTCACTATCAGAGTCTGGACATCTACAGTTGTTTTGTGGATGGTGGCGATAATCTGGACTGTGCTCGCGGGATCTTTTGTAGCTTGGCGCCGGACTAGGGCAACCGACGCTGATTTCATCGTCGGAAGCATATTTAGTGCCTTCTATCATGGATTGTTCCATTATAGATGGACTTGGTGATCTGGATGAAATCGGGTTGTGATATTTAGATCCCAAATAAGGTGACATATCGTTGGTTGAACTTTTCGGCGATGCAGTGTCTATATCTTGCATTTTCCACTTAAAAAAACTGGATCACTCGACCAGATATCACACAATAGTGGACATATTTTTGGCACCATCAACACTAATTGTCTCACCAAACACTATAAGAACAAAAACCGGTTTGTCACAGTGATTAGCGTTCGTTCACGTCAAAAACTGAAAAAATTCTCAAGACGCACGTGATGCAGCTGAGTATCTTTAACAGATCTGGTAACAAGTGAAGGCCTTTGTGCCAATCTGCTCGACAGGATCTCTTTAGTAAGCCCCGCCTGCTGTTTAGGCCCCTCACCAATGGCGGCTTCACCGGAAACTACTGATCTTTTGTAAAAATACCGACATCGGTCGTGATTGGTAAGAGGTGTGGTCTAAGCCCATTTTATTTTCTGTTTCGACCCACCAATCATCTGTCCAATTTGTACATTGCCGTTTATATAATTTGTTTCGGGGGAGATAAATGAGATTTTGTTTTAGGAGGTTATTTAGCATGTGTTTAATGTAAATTATTTTGCTTTATGAGTTTTTACACTTTAACTTCTTTATTGCTGGGTGTAAATTTCTAGTGGTTTATGAGGGGGACCGGTATTATACAAACGCCGAATTAATTTACCGTAGAAAGCCGGATTCGGCATTCAAACTTCCGTAAATTAATTTAGTCGCCATATAAAATACGTTAAATAATCGGATTATGGGGTGTTATTTCGTTGATGTCGGTATGTTTCTTTTATGATTTTTTAGGCTCGTTAAAACTTAATTCAGTCTATGCCGCATAATATAGGATTTCGCTTTATGCAAATGTTACTGCTATATTAATTGTAGTTCATGACTGTGTTTTGGTTTAACAGACCAAAGTAGCTAAAGTAGGTAGGTATATCTTAACGCCCAATTGATTATAATGGCAGGACAAAATTCTCCTCAGGGAAAATCGCAAAGTTATCTTGTGGTGTACCTATAAACGCTCTGTTAACTTTTCCACAGTCCAAATTACCGCAATAATCACAATTATAGGTTAGGTAGGTAGGTATGTATAACAGTGACACTCTTAATTCTCGCACAGAGTTTACCTACCGAATAGGTACTTTTTTTGTTTTAATTGCAAGATAGTTTTACTCTTGTAACATCAGAGGCGGAATTCTGTAACGAATAGAGATCGTTATCGATATCGTATGGCACTTGCTGTCTTCTTTTCTCTTTTCGAAATCAATAGAGAGGGCCAGGGGATGTCAATAGAGATAGCGAAAATATCTGTATTCGTGACAGAATCCCAGCCCTGGGGGCCGATTCTGGGAAAATATCGCATACGACATTTGGTATGATTTCGAACGCTTCCAATTTAATTTACCTACATTGCTGGTCAGTCAGATTCGAATCAAATTCCGTATGCGATATTTTTCAAGAATTTGGGCCGCTGACTCGCAACAGGTAGCTATTCGCAAAAAATTTATATCACTAGATATCCCATAGATACCTACATAATTCATTAAATATTCAGCGTTTAAATTCTTAAATTTTTGGATCGAAAAGATAGAGAGAAAAACACGATTGAAATTCTCATCTCACATTCGTAAAATTTCTAAGAAGTATTGTTATGTTGTTACGACTTTTACTTCCTCTAAATAATCCATGTTTTTTTTTTGGTCCGAGACTCCACTAAATCATTAGATCGAACGTATACCAAGCAGAACTAACACAAGCAATACAATCAAATTATACCTAATTAGATAACTTTAAAAACTTTTCAAACAAAACAATAATGCAGACATGCCCACCTACTGTAATGACACTGCTGTCAGATTTGAGATAAGAGACTCGGATAAAGTTGAAAACACTGAAAGGAAACTAGAAAAAAAAACAATCTTTCCAAAACATGAGGTACCTATATAGCTACAGCAAAACATATCTCATGCCTTTTTCATCCTAATGAATTTACCAAATTTTGAATGTCTCATAATTTTCAACTAGAACTTATGTAATTGCGACACAATAAAAATTTTAAAAAAATATGTACTGAAAATTAAATATCTAAGACTACCTACATATTAATTGTCATTTACGATGGGACGCCTACACAATAAGTTACGTTACCAATAAAATCAAATCATTTGATTTACAAACTGGAAAAATCTACAAAAATATTTTAAATTATCTCAACTGAAAGTTTGCTATGGTTACTATAAAAATATCTACAAAGGTAGCAGTGCTGAGCGGCTGAAAAACCGAAACGACTCCCCCGAAATCTACTATCTGCCAGATAAATTCTATTTGTCGGCGGATAACTGTCAAACCAATGGGATTACAGATTGCATTTTAATCCGTCAGATTGCATACCTACCTAACAGTTTATCAGAAGATGAATAAACCGGCCTTTAGAGAGAGTTCAAAAGTGGTAAGTGGTGTTTCAAAATGATATCATTAAGAATTCTAGAGTCTTTGATGTAAGACAACTATTATGTCTGCAATTGAGACAGTATAAAAATAAGTCTATAGACTTAAAACCAATGGAACATATAAGAAATAACATTAGGAGGAACAAATGTATTACTTATACCTATACAGTTCCAAAAACAGGCAAAACTCCACTCCACAAAAACCAAAAACTTATATAGTTGCGTTCCACAAGACAAATTGAAAAAGTACACAATATAGGAATGTATAAATTTGTAGAAACAAATTAGAATCAGGGTTAAAAAAACTTTTCCATGGGTACCTCGCGTTCCAGGCTGGATAGATTTAAAAAATGCATACTATGAATAAGGAAAACCTCTAACAAAAATATGAATAATATTAAAAATAAATTACAAACCGAACTAAATTTAGATAAAAAAGGAAAACTTAAATAAAAAATAAACAAACAAAAACATTACCTATACGTCACAATATAGAGACGATTGAGACCTATTTTCCGATATTTAAAATTATTTCGTTGATTTTGAAAATTTATTGTAAGTATTACATACTTACATATACAGCTGTCAGGGGCGGACTGGCCTAGCAAAATGGCCTGGTCGCTGCGCGGTCTCCGTCATGCGACTATTACTTAATCGAATCATAAATACCACATAAAACAAATAATAAAACAGCAGACATCGTTTTTTACGTAATCCTATGATCCTATAATAGTCGCACTGTTCTGACAAAAACCGCGTAATTTTTATCCAGGAGGCGCGTAATTTTCATCCAGGGGCGCGTTTGGGTTCACGCTCGGTACACTCAGAGCACATTTGTCTCTGTTCCGTTATTTTTGAAGCTCCGACAACGCTTGATTGTGTTTAGTTTGACATATTTTGATCGCTCCGAGCGAGCTCGGTAAACTCCGAGTTTGTGGAGTGGGCACCTGGAGCGTGCATACGCAGATCAGAGCCGTTTTCTCGCGTCCACTTTTTTCAAAACTGTTTTGAACCAATGTCAAAAAAGTGGACACGAGAAAACGGCTCAGATGTGTTTGATCTGTCTTTATAACCTAATCTTTTTTCCACATTAGGCAATTCAAACCACGTGACACTCAAGATGGCGTGGCGGCCACATATGGGCCAAAAAACACAAAAAAATATCTAGTTTCTGCCCGATTTAATAGTTTAGGCACCTAGTCAACAAATATTTTATCAAATAATCAAAATCAAAGTTACAAGCAAAATAATTTAAAATACAAATAAAAAACATATTCAAAACCATCTTGCTTGGCCGCCACGCCATATTGAATTTTCCTTTTTGACAGATGGATTGGATAGCCTAATTGCATGATAAGATAAATAAACAATAATGAATTTTAACAATTATTATTTGTTAGCTGGATAGTTTTAGCTATTTAAGGGAATTTGGCTTGGCAGACTCAGAGTGTTTAAGTCCATTTTATTGTTTATGTAGCACGACATTTTTTAGCAGAACACAAAAGAAAAAAGGGCTTTTATTATTATAAAATTATCGACTAAAATAAAAAACGAACGAGAAAACTCTGGTGCAAATGCGGAATGTGGGCTCGGACTCCAAAAAATATATCCTTTAAAAATAATAAACAATGGGTACATTCAGGCGGTCCAGCGGCTAAGCTCAGCCACTCAGCAGGGACTTTATTCTCGAAACCAAGGAACAGCGTTCTCATAAGAACGATTGCTCTGTCATTGTCAGTGTAATGCCGGACGACAAAGACAGAACCTTCGTTCCAATGAGAACGCTGTTCTCCTGTTTCGAGAATAAAGTTCCTGCTGAGTGGCTGAACTAAGCCGCTGGGACCGCCTGAATATACACAATAATCAGCTGATCGCTCAACCCAGCACTTTTGCACGAGTTTATTTGGCTTGACACGGTGTACTCCCTGTGACGTCACGTTACTCCCTGATCGCTCTGCTCGCTCCGCCGAGCGTCAAACCAAACACGACCCAGGAGGCGCATTATTTTACGTTCAGCAATTGGCAACCAACAACACTGATTGCTGTGTCATGGTGCCAACCGGCCACCGGCAACAATAAAGTTTTGAAGCACTTTAATTCATTTTTCAATTATTATAGTTATTTATCATTATTATACACGGGCAATTGGTGTCCCTCGGGCCAAAGGCTCTCGGTACACAAACTTTGCCCTTGGGTATTAACACCTGATAATTCCCGTGGTACATAGATAATTTTATTTCCTACTGAATTTACTGTATTTTGTCCATTTTTGTGAAGGAATAAACCAAAAACCAAAATTTCTATTTTTTGTCAAAGTTTTACGTATCCAAGGTAAAAGCGGAAGTTATGGAAATTTTTAACTCCCTTGGGAGTTATGAAATCCTTAACTCCCGCGCGGGAGTTAAGACCCTGTTTATGATTATCGTATCCAAGGTATTATATGGTTGTAATAGTTCAGTAGGATATAAACTCGTTTACACCTATAGCAAATAGTGGAAAGTGATACAAAATCGAGAAAAAATTATAAGGAATATGAATATATCAGCAAAGCAAAAGTAAGGCGGCCTGGCAAGTCCCATCATCGCCCGGCCTGATTTCTAGTGCCAGTCCGCCCCTGACAGCTGTCAATATTTAAAGTAAATTACATCCTTAAAATTCTACTTCAAGTACATACCTGTTGTTGTTATGAACTTGTAATTGTATACTTCCAATATCTATTCTAAAATACTTGCATTTTTACTTGTTAATGTCAAGTATTTTGCTTGAAATATTTTGAGTAATACACTTATAATAAATAAGTTTCTGGATTTTCTTTAAATAATAGATATTGCCAATTTTTTTTTACAGTCCACAACTATCTTACCCACAGATTAACAACTAAAAACGACAGATGCCTACAACAGTAAACAAATAATTTGCGATCCAACATCCATAAGGTCGATTTTTGCATGAAATGCCTGGTTACCAATAATCTGATTTTCAATATTAAATGTCTTCATTTCCTCACGGATAATTATTATTTCAAAATATGTTTTTAACATAATGTAAATACTTTTTTGTATCAATCTTTGTTGAAACATAACATAAATGTCTTTTTGAATAGGATAGTTAGTTTTTTATTAATTTGGATTGGTGGAAATTCTAGAATAACACAGGAATCTCGGAAAATGGCACATCGGCAACGTTGCATCTATGAGCAACCAATCAGATGATCTTATGTGACTTATGTCATCCATAACGGATTTGGCAGTGTTGCTGTGAAATGATAAAGCTAATTTTGTGATTTTGAGTGTTAATCAGTGGTATTTTTGGATTTAACATTGTGGAAAGTGTGGTGGAGAACGTTAAAATGGTACGTCGATGTATTATCTGTAATGATTCCAAGCACATTTCAATATTTTGGCGGTATGAAATTTGACATAGTTCTACTTTTGACATTGGCGTAGTTAGAGGACATTTATGGTAATTTATTGTGGGTAAAACTTCTATTGAATTCTGGGAAAAATTCAGAGGAAACTGAACACGTCGCCACTGGACCGTGTTGCCGTTGTATAGGTCTATCTCTCTCTTACTTAGGTCATGGACTAAAAGATGATTGATTGTAAACATTGGGCCATTTCTAAATGGCATGTTTGGTCTCTAGTTTTATTATTAGTCTGAGATCTTACCAAATATCAAAATATGACAAACATTTCCGAATCTTGAATTAGTACAGACTATTTGATTATATTTGAGCCCATACCTTTATTTATAGAGAATTTAATGTTCTTTCCAATGGTATAGGTATAATTTATTCCAATTTGCTTGAAATTTAACAAAAATATGAGCAGTTGCTCATGACTAAGTCAAGATTTTGAGTGCCAAAAATAGGATTCTCTTCTTATTTTTGTTTTTGCTTGAAATGGCCATTTGGAAATGATGTCAGTGTTGTTTTTCACTAATTTTGACAGACTCAAAAAATCGAGTTTTGTACTTTGAATTTTAATTCCAAAATCTTCAAACCTCAATTGTTGGGTAACCGTTGGGCAAATTGCATTGAAATTTTCAGCATTTGTAGCTCTTATTAAGCTCTAAATGGCCTGTAATTTACAATATTCTTAGATTTATAAATTTTGAGCAAATTGAGTTTGAAGTTTTTGACAAAATTTGGATTAAAAATCAACTTTGAAGCTGAATTGCTCAAAAATTATTTTAGCTATCAAACTCAATTTTGCACAAGTTTATAGAGAATTTAATGCTCTTTCCCAGGGTACATAATTTATTTCAATATGCTTGAAATTTAACAAAGATATGGGCAATTGCTCATGACCATGTCAAGATGTTGAAAATTTTCTAGACACAAAAACAGGATTTTTTAAATTTTTGTTTCTGCTTAAAAAGACCATTTGGAAATGATGTCAGGGTTGTTTTCTACTAATTTGGACCCGCTCTATCGATTGGTAAACTCAAAATTGAGCGAAACTAAAAAATAAAAAAATTGAGTTTTCATAAGGGTAGGTACTTTTTCTAAATTTTAAAAGCCAAATTTGAGACTCAATTGCTCAAAAACTATTCGAGATATCAAGCTCAATTTTGCACGGATTTATAGAGAATTTATTGCTCTTTCCAAAGTCCAATGATATTATAATTTATTTCAATTTGCTCAAATATCTAACGAAGATCTGGGCAATTATTTCTAACCGCGCCTTAAATATTTAGTAAAGGCTGTAGGTATGGGTTTAAATATAATCAAATACCCTGTACCTATTTTGGAATCATGCCCCGCTTAATTTTTAGAATTGAATCTGAGATAATATACAAAATGTTACAAGAATCGGCGCACCTTATAATGAAAAATATTAACACTTACCAAGCACCAAAGTTTGACCAAAGCACCTTAGTACTTTTATTACTTTATAAATAATAAATAACATAAAGCTCGGATGAGATAACAGAATAGAAGGAGGATCGGATTGAATTGTGAATAACTGAAAAAATTACTAAGAATTTTCTTGTTTTGAACAGATTTTAGATATTTGAAGTACCAATACTACTTCAAGTATTGCTTCAAGTAATTTATTTAAAGTATTTTTATTTTACATAGTTCAGTTCAAGTACTAAAATATACTTCAAGTAATGGCACAATACTTGAAGCTGTTTTTACTTGAAGTAAATTACTTGATGAAATTCATACTTGACTTCAAGTACTTATGTAGTGTACTTGAGCCGGCTCTGCCTACATAAAATGAAATTAAGTAGGTACCTATTACTTTAATATTAGGTTATTATTGTATTTAAATGATATTATTGTAGTGAATATTAATTTTTCAGTGTTTGAAAAGATAAATAAATTGGAAAAAAAGCGATGTTATAAATTTGTAATTATGTATAAATGTCATTTGAAATTGTCCCAAACTTTGATTACCTATATGTATGTGTTTGTGTGAAAAACTTACCTAAACTTCATAGTTTTGTTTTGGAAGCTACTATAGGAGCTATACATATAATTAAATAGACTGGCCGGCGAGTTCAAGAACACAACGAGCAGAGTTCAGCACATTTAATTACTAAGTAGAAATTAATTAGAAATATGTTTTACCTACATCCCAAGTAGCACTCCCATGTTGGGCCAATATTGGGACAATAACTACGATTTATTGGCCCAAGTCAGATTCTCTATGTTGGCCCAGTAAAAGATGTGGACATTCTGCTATATTTGTCCAAGAACGTATGTCAATATATACCCAAAAACAAATACCAACGTTGGTACAATAACGTAACCAAATGTTGGCCCAAAAAGAAATAATCAATATCATATCAAGAACTTAATGCAATATAGAGCCAATTGAAATTACCAATATTGGCCCGAAGACGTATGTAAATCTTGACTTTATATTATATTTAATTAAGGTAACGGACCAATTATAAGGACCGACTAAGAAGTGTTTTCTCTCTGCCGGACCATCCGTGGACCCGTTTCGCTGTATCACAAGTCATCAGCATGGTTAAGTCCCGCCAGGGTCCCGCAGAGAGAAAACAACCAATTTTTGGCTTCATCCTGGAACCAGGTTTAAGACAGGTAAAGTGAAGACAGAGTCTCCATCTATTTTTTGGTCGGCACACCAAGTGCGCACATTGAATACTCTATATTGGACCAACATTTTCAATTCAGAAAATCTAACCTTGGTAAAAATTAGTATGTAAATATTGGCCCTTCATTGGGTTTTTCAAAAAGTATCAATATTGCGAAAAAATTGGAAATAAATATTGGGTATACAAAGTTTTTGAAGTGAATTTAAATATCAATAAAAAATTGAATGCCAATATTGAATTAATATTATATTACAATATTGTTTGGATAATATAAAATGTAATATTTGGCCAATATTTCATAAATCAATATTGTAGTGAAAAGTCTTGGGCCAATATTCAAATTACTGAAGAGTTAATTAATCTACGAAAACAATATTGGTACAAGATTATTTTTAAATATTGTTTCCACATAGTTAAAACTAACGTTGCCCCAATATTGGTACTGTGTTGATTTATTAACAAAAATGAATAAATATTGGCCCAACTGAAAAACGATGTTTACCCCATATTATGTGCTACTTGGGATAATATCAACCACAATGTGACACTTCATTACAATGCGTTTTTAAGAAAATCCACGAACCGACTGACTGCCTGATAAAGTGATAAATAGATGTGTATAAAAAACCCACTTTTTGTATAAACACTTTTTTTGTATAAACCCTTTGAAAGGTCGAACGACGTATTAAAATTATTCACTTTACCACCCTGCTCTCGGCGCAAGGTAGGTATACGTGTAAATAAGCTCATTTGCAAACTATTTCTTTTCTGCGAAAACATTCCACATCATATATGGATGATTTTTCCATAAATCTTCCATTACCTCAGTCAGTTATTTATGGACGCTCTATATTTCGAAATATGATCGATACCTAACTGTATTCAGGTATTCGATATATTTGATGCCCTTCAAAATTATAGGTATGTAAATTTAGTTTATTTATTATTTTGCTGCAATTTTAATAATGTCTATATGATGTCGAAGAGAATTTGTTTTCTCATGGCAATTTATTATTTTTTGGAAATTAGGTTTTTGATTATCATCACCATCTTGGATGCTCTATCGACTGCTGGGAGTCGCGATTCAACCTGAAAAAAATTAGTGAGTCTGCTAGTACTTGATGTGTATATAAACATCTCGTGACTTTTTATAACGAAAGGCAAACAATAACTTTAGGTCAGGTGTCTTTTTCGTTTCCAGCACGCCTGTTCTTTCCCTTTCCTTAAAGTGGCTTATGGACATCCTAATTTTAGGGGTCCAAAATTCTCCACCTAAAATGTCACCCAGCAAGGGAATGGTCACACCTCACTTTTCCAGTATTTTCATCTTTCAAATATACGTGTATCAGGACCAGAGTGTGTCTTTTCTTCAAATAAAAATGAAAATATTTTTCGACCATTTGGAAATATAAGATAAGACTTTGATGCTATGCATAATCTAACTTTGATGAAATATATACAGGGTATACCATTTAAAACGAAACAGCCTAAATATCTAATGTCATTTTTATTTTTTAAAAAATCGATCGTACACGTAATTTGATTTCAGCACTAACTTAACCCTCTAGGAGGGGTGGGACCAACCCTTACAATTCCAAATGTAACAGGGGGTCGAGTGATACCTGTTTTAAAAGAGCGTTCAATTTTCTTTCAAATAACATCAAATGAAAGAGAATTGAACGCTCTGAAAGAGGTATCACTTGACCCCTTGTTCCATTTGAAATAGTAAGGGTTGGTCCCACCCCGTCTAGAGGGTTAAAGTTGAAATGTTGAAAATGATTGCAGAAAACTTCCCCCTTTGAAAATCAAATTACGTGTACGCGCGATTTTTTTAAAAATAAACTTGTCATAAGATATTTAGCCTGTTTCGTTTCAAATGTGGTACATGCACCCTGTGTGTATTTCAATTTTGGTAGCGAACAGCCAATTTCAATTTCAAATATATGGGGTCTTCAAAAAAAAGCCAATCAAAGATTGTTTTGATTACGAAAACGTAGATCGAATTATTGTTTCTTTATTAAGCTTAATTCTCATTTGCGCGAAATTCGCTCTTTTTTGACATTGCTTCGAAAATTTGATGTTTGATACACGCATAAAACGTCAACTTGTCGAAGCAATGTCAAAAAAAGAGCGAATTTCGCGCAAGTGAGAATGAGGCATTAGTCAGGATTTTTACAATGACATTTTGACATAAAAGTTCATTGACAAAATTAAAGAAAAATATTGCTAAGACATACGTTCAAAAAACCATGGCAACCTTCGATTGGTTTTTTTTTGAAGACCCGATATATGTTTTAGAATTGCTCCATAGAAAATTACTCCAAGGAGCCAAGGACCAATCAGGATCAAAATTAAAAACATCAAACCTGACAAATACACAAACACAGGTTTTGTGATGTTGCCAGTGCTTTCCGATACTTAGCTAGAAATTTTAAAATATTGACTGGGAAACTATTTTCCGAATTTATAAAATCCTAAATCTGGCAAGTCCTACCTATTCTATCCCTATATAAAAGTTGAAACGGGCATAATTCACTGCACAAATTTATTGCGATCGACTACATCGACATGAAAATCTAATGCCACCTTAGGCCGCAAGCGCTGACGTAGCTGCGCACTAATCACTGCGCATGTCACATCCACATCACAGTTTCCTTTTTCGACTTTCATTTCAAAATCCCTAAAATATAAATACTTCGGTAGTAGTTAACATCTTTATAGATTTATAGTTTTTGAGAAAATCGAGCTCGAAATGTTGCACAACATTTTGAATAAAACTCAAGTTTTAAACAGCTCAAGTTGCGTTTTCAAATGATATTATCTATGAAATTTGAATGCAGTTGTTCAAATCAGTGGCGGCTCGTGGTGTCCAAGTAAGGGTGGGCGACAAAAATAAAAAACAGCCCTGGAATTTTTTTTTTAGATTTTCAAGATCGCGGTCTTTTCAATTATTGTATTAAAAGTATTTTTTATTTTTCCATTTTTTCTCCAGGGTGGCGGTGCCCACCTTGCCCATATGGGCGAACTGCCACTGGTTCAAATTAATATCGGGAGTTAATCCTAGCTATATGCATAATTATTAATTATGACCGTGTCAAGATTTCAAAAATTTTCCAGAACAAGAATGAGATTTCCTTTTAGATTTCTTTTTCTTTCATTGAAAATTAGTTAGTTTGGGTTAGACTTTGGCAAAAAAAGTAGATACGAAAATATTTAGAGAAAAATAACTCAACCTGTACAACATTCGGATATTGTTACATTCTTCAATAGAAATTACCTTAAAGTGGTCGCAATTTCAGATCTTTAGAAGACACTTTTCTAGCACCAAAATAAATTTTTCGAATACCTATTTAAATTACCTAGACAAGTCTATAAAACTGTTACTTAAATCCAGTAAAAGGTATCCAAGTTTCAAATGCCACTCACAATCTGAAAAGCTGAGAAATTAGTTTATTGGGACTAGCGTGTAAGTTCTACATGCAATAGCCAATTCTCGCCTAAAACATCCCTCATACGCATAAAACGTGATCTGCCCTCCTTTGTCAAAACCTAAAAAGGGTTTCACATACACAAGACCCCACAATTAATGTCTTTTTAGGATAGAAAAGAAGGCCGCCATGATGCCATGAAAATATCAAAAGATTTAATAAGTTAATTAAAAACGCTTCACCAATTTACCTTATGGAGCCCGCATTCGCCACACCTAATCTTGTGTTTAGTATAAACGGTAACATCCATTGACGTAGGTATAAAATCACTGGTAAAAATATATGTATTACCATCAACTTTACTTGAGGAGCCGAAATATATATTATTTCCTAGGCTTTATTCAGATTGTATTTGACAATGACGGATTAAAATTCAATAATTATTTGATCGATTTGGCATAGTTACGCCAATGGGTTGTCCTCTCTGATTGTCAGCCATGGCCGATTTTCGTTCACGAAATAACGAACTAGATTGCCAACTGTTGGAAGGAAAGAGGATAACGTGACAACTAAGTCTAATGAGATTAGGGTTATTGATCACCTTTGGCCCTAGGCCTTTGAATATAAGGGAAGTTATTTGTTAGAATTAGATTTGATTAGTTTTTTTTTTTCGTGAAACTTTAGATTTGTTTCAAGGAAATCGAATAATTTTAGATTATACGGGAATTGGCTCTCTTGATGTGCTAGATTTTTTAATGTTTTTTTATTTAAGTGACGTTTTATCAATTTATTTCAATGTGTAGCGTATCGTATATCGCAATAAACTTCCATTGATGTCTAAGTACCAACAGTTTCATCCTTTACTTGAGTTTTTCCTTTGAAACTATTCAGCATGAGTGATCTGTCTTGAAAACCTGTCTAAGTACATAATGTTGGTCTGAAATTATAATGGTGTGCATACTGATGAGGTCCATATTATGGCTTGTTAACTTTTTACCTGTTGCGTTTTTCCATTTATTTTCGACAGGCTACTAAAGCAATATGTTCTTCCTAAAATGTCCCATTTGTTAGTAGAGCTTTGGACGAGACCAGAATTAAGGGACATTTTCTAAACGAGTGCATTACTTCAATCAAATTGAGTCAGTGCTTATACTTATATTGATTGAATTTAAATCCTAACCCATGTCAAGATGAAAAGTAGATACCGCTAATTTTGACGTTTGTACAATTTCGTTTTTTCCATAAATGATGGAACTAAACTGTACGACATGTTGGAATCTGCAAGAAGGAATGGATTCGATGAGTGTATCGAAACATATTGGTATATCGAGTAACAGAGCTTGGGACACCTTTAAACGTATGATTTCACTTGTGAGTCTGGCGGCTGCGTCCGGACGCAACCGCATGCGTCTGCCGATCTCTTGAAATGTGTCTCAGTCTGGACGCAGTCATTGTTGAACCATGCCGATTTTATAATTATGGCATCAACATTTTCTGCGATAGAGTTCTTTTCATATTCATTTAGATGATTTCATATTAAGATACTGTGATAGTATAGCCTTCTATGGATCGTTTTTTAAGTTTTATGATGTTTTTTTTTTTCGATAAACGTTTATTCACATGACGATATAGAGCACAGGACTGCGAAAAATTCCGACGCGTTAAATGAAAACACCCAAGCACTGCCAGTCGCTGCGGCTAGCGGTTGCGTCCGGATGCAGCCGCCAGACGCGCAAGCGAATCCACCTTTAAGGTATACAAAAGTCGATATCATTCTTAAATATTTAAAAGAGTATCGAAAAATCAACCAGAACGTTAATATCAACCATGGTGGCAGCTGGCCACAGACAAAAGGTGTCTTAATAATTATACATGCCCCTCAGACCCCACACACTTCGTTCACGCCCTGAAAGGCCTTTCCCTCCACAGGGCGTTATTTTATTATATTACCTTCATTCTGCATGTCATAAACAGTATTTATAATGCTTTTTTTAAAGTTCGCACGGATCCGCTTTTAACCCAAAACAGATGACATGGCGTGATGGCTCAATGCATGAGAGATGCGATCATTAATCGAAAATTTAAATTGATTTTAATTTTAATTTGCATATTGTTCATTGTTGGCTTAATGAATTGTTTTTGACAGCTTGGAAGAAAAATTATAAGGTTAATCCAAAAAAAAAATAAGTTTAGCCTTCATTCATTTTGATTTATATGAATTACCAAAATATGTATAGGTACTTATAACAGAAAAAAAACTTTAATTGGCAGCGGAAACGCAGTCGGTTGTTTAAAACTGACCAATAATAGGAGCAATTTCCGCAATTCGATTTTTGTGTTGTAATAAAATTAAATTGTACATGTAATAGGTTTCATGTGCCTTTATATTTTTTCTTCCACCTTTCATAGTTATTAATGTTTGGAAATTTATAACACAATAGTTAATGAAAAAAATATGCAAAAGCAAAATAGGGCCTACTACCACTAAAAACATTCGTCACGGACGTCGAAATAATTTGTGTGATTTCGGGACAGGCGTTAAAAATACAGCCCCGACAGCTTATTCCGGATGTCACCCCGCAACAATAACTCTATTAGCCATTGTACCGGGAGTCTATTAACTTGTATTTATGAAAGCCCCATTGTAACGGGGCAACACAAAGGTATTATGAGCTGCAGCAGAAGCCAGGTCATGTTATTCCCATTTGTAAAACAACCCTAAACGGGCCTACTGGATGGTACTTTCGTGTGGGTAATTCTCTTTTTCGAATGGTGTTTTTCTTTAATTTGAAGGATGCGTGATAAAAGGTATGCCGCCGCAACAGCTAATTCAATAGTTGAATAGATTTGTTGGGTTACCGACAGTACTTTGTTTGTTAAGTGAGTCGTTTTCGGTAATTATTTGTGGTCGAATACCTGGTTTTTTGATTTCGAAAAAAAATAAATAATATTTTGTGTAATTAGTTCAGTTTAGTGATTGAAGAACTTATCCAACGCCAAGTAAATATGTGGATACACATAAAATACCGCAAACGATAATATGATGATCATACTAGAAACCTTAAACAAACCCTAAATTTTTTTACGTATCCGTATCCGCATCTGTTAACGCATCGACTTACGTTGACCGCTCCTTCGATGAAACGTTTTCTAACTTCAAAAAGTGTTCGTGTCGATTTGGTAGCTGTGTTTGTATAGGTTGTTGTTAGTGATAACTGACAGGAACATCTCTCAATAGTGTCAAATGCTTGCGATACGTTAACGGATACAGATAAGAAGCTAGGCCCATAAGGATGCGGACAACGAAACCACCGTATCTATCCTGCGCATGCGCAAACCGATACGGTTACGGATGCGTTAGAAATTTAGGACCTGCTTAAAGTGTCACTCGAATTTTCTATAAAATTTCGTATCTATACTCTGTTTCCTTTTCGTTAAGAGCACACAACCTCATTATAAATTTAAACACAAAGAAAAAAAGGGTCGAAAACAGAGTGAGCATAAATACAGGGGATACGTAAATGTTACACAAGCACAAGTTTGAACAATATTATATTTCACGGACACACTCGGTACCGACTTAAAATCAGTATTCAACATGGCGGGCGATTATTTGTATTGCTCCGATAATTTCCTTGTTAATTCTAAGTTTATTAACCTTGCGTTCGGTATTTTGCTCAAAGAGCAGAGCGTGCAGAGCGGAGCCGTAATCACGTGATCAGCGAGCGTACAGAGCATCTAAACCAGTATCACACAGTAAAAAAAAATCCCGTGTAAAATTACACGACAAAGTGGTAAACACGTTGTGTGTAAAAACTATACACCATTGTTCGTAAAGTGCCGTCCACTTAACCAACAGTATTTTGGTAAACTGATATCTTACACAATACAGTGTTGAATCAAAGTTATATCCTGGTTCCGTGTTACTCTCATGACAATGTGTTATTTTTTACACCATTCTCATTAAATGAACACCAAAAATGTTTAAATTTACACGGTAGACGAACGTTTATACACCCAATAGTGTGTCGGGCCAAGCCCTCCGTCCTCTACATTCTTTGCCTCTACTTTCTTTTGTGTGACAGTGATCAGTTCCAAGCGTGCTGATGCGCTGATGGGATGGTTGATGTTCGTTTGTCGTTGTCTACAATAAAAATCATTAGAAACCAAAACCAAAGTCTCCACAACTAAAGAGTTACGTCATAAATGAACAGTTTTTTAATGTGTTTTGTATGATTTTTGGAAAAGTCGCACATTTTCACGTCTATTCTGGTTGAAAATATTTGATCCGCTATTTTTATTTTATTTTAATGATTGTCCTCAATAATTTTAGTTGTATCAGTTTAATTTAATAGGTTTGTGAGGAATGGTCATCACCTATACCTCCCATTAAATTAAATAGGTTAAGCTGAAAAAGTTAAGGATGAAACATCAGAAAATAAAATAAAATAAAATAAAATAAAAATAACTATCGAAATATCAAATATTTTCAACAGACTAGTCGTAAAAAATGCGACTTTCCAAAAAATCATACAAAAAACAGGATGTCCCATCCTGTACATTAACACTATTCAGTGTATTCTATTTAACACTATTTTGTGTAAATACAACACGCATATTTGGAAATACGTACACTGTAGTGTGTATATTTAATATAACTTAGTGTAAAAGTTACATGATATGGTGTATTATGTTTACCGTTTTGTGTAAATTCTTCACGCAAATTCTCGTCAACTTTACCAAAAACCTTGGTGTTAAATATACACAAATTGGTGTGGCCTTATACCGGGTGCCCACGAGATTACTTTCCGGCTGCCATTTTTTTATTTGTTCATCGATAACAACGAAATTTGGTAGGGTTGATATTCTAACCAAACGCCATTTTTATGCATTTACGACAACTTTTTCTGACTTCCGGTTTAACCGGAAATTACCGAAACTTTTGATTTTCAAATGGCACACCCTGTATATTTTTTGTATATCGGATTATATAGATCGTTTTACGTCCTAATGAACCACTTTTAAATCGAGTTTTGTCCAAATTTCGTTTTCAAATTAAATTTTAAGTAGAAAAAAAAAATTACCAACAAAAATAAGTATATGAACGAAAATTGAGAAAAATGTCGTAGTGTATTATATCGTTGGATTCGCTTTAAAATACTGTATTTAGTAATGTTATGAAAGTGATATGTTTCTATTCTTCTTTTTGAGCTAGGGCAAAAATACTGAAATAATGGAGTTTACAGCCCTCTATCAAAAAAGTTTACAAAGATAAAATTGAGTTTGTATTTTTCTAAAATTAAGTAAAGTATGTAGAGTCATTTTAGGATGATCATGGCAATTTAATTTAAAAATAAAATTTGGACAAAAATCGATTCAAAAGTGGTGCATTAAGGGCCCCATACACTACGGTGAAACACGACGGTTTTCACCGCCGCGAGGAAACACGTCGTGCCAAAACCGAAGTGTGTGATAGAAAAACACGACGGTTTTCTAACACTTCGGTTTTGGCACGACGTGTTTCCTCGCGGCGGTGAAAACCGTCGTGTTTCACCGTAGTGTATGGGGCCCTTTAGGATGTAAAACGATCTGTAGAATCCGAAAAACGAAAAATATACAGGGTGTGCCATTTAAAAATCAAAAGTTGCTGTCGTTTCCGGTGAAACCGGAAGTCGGGAAAACTTGTCATAAATGCATAAAAATGGCGTTTGGTTAGAATATCAACTCTACCAAGTTTCGTTGATATCGATAAATAAATAAAAAAATGGCAGCCGGAAAATGATCTCGTGGGCACCCGGTATAGACCACTTTTCGTGTAAAATTTTGCATGATTTTTTTTACTGTGCAGAGGACTCGAAATTTTAATAAACGAACGTGAATGAGCCTGCACCGAGTACACTTTTTAAATAAACGAACGTTAAATTTATGCTCGGAGAACTCAGATCAAAATATCGAACGCTTGGTTAGTGCAAGTTGTGCAAATTGAAATTCCATTTAATAACTCTGTGTAAGAATACGATCTGAACAAACTGAGTGAAGTCATTTGAGGTTTGTTTCAAACAATTTTCATTCGGCTTTAAAACGATTTCATTGGCCCCAGCTGTTTTTTTGATGCCTCATGAACAAACCTCATGTGATCATAATCAGTTTGTTCAGATCGAAAGAATACACAGAGTGTGTGTATCAAATTAATGAACGAAATAAGCAGTACCTATTTTTTGGTTTTGCGACCAATCTAATACGAACAACGTTGTAGCTGCCGAAAATGTTCTTTATCAAAAACTTGTCAAGGAAAACATTGTTCTACACGAGAATTGTTCTCTCTTAAAAGAAAAAGTTACCCTTCTGGAGGAAAAAAATTAACATAATAGGTGTAAGGATTGTATTCCATTGCCCTCTAATGCCATCGCCAATGATTAAAGTCAGGTAAACGCAATAACTGTTTCTGCACCGAGTCCTGCACCCATATACTCCAGTGTTGCCAGCAATAACCGAAGTAACCGTTCCAGTGCCATGCCCAAGCCTTAACACAATCCTACTTTGTCTCAAAACACAACAACAAAAGCAAATCAAATTCGACCTGAGCAGGTGAAGGCTGCAATATACGAGGCTCAGAGTGTTGCAAAGATTTGTGAGATTCAGAACTTAACAAGGGATTTGGATGGGATGGGAACAAGGATGATGCAGGTAAATGACAGCATGTTAGACAAAAATATCGTACCATAGTTATGGAAGAAATGAAAGCGCCAATGGTGTGCAGACAGTACCGAAGCTTGTATCGTTTCCTGTCTCTAGGCTCCAACGATGCCTGAGGACCTCAAAATCCTCCAAACCTAATATAGAGACAAAAAAGAGGGAAATTAGCATCTACAATCAGAATATAAGGGGACTCCGAACTAAAACTGAGTGCTTCTTTCAAAGTGTAATGTCCTACGAGTATGACATAATAGCAGCAACTGAAACCTGGTTGACAGTAAGTATCTTTGATGCTGAATTCTTTGATCAGAGGTATTTATATCATGATAAGAAGAGATTGTGATAGTCATAATTGCTGAGGTGGTGGAGTCCTTGTGGCACTACACAAAAAGTTTCAGTTTGGAAACATTAAGGTAACCTGTGATATCAATATCATTCAAATCTGTGTTATTAGAAATCAAATACAAAAAGTCTTCCTTTTTCATATCTTGTACATTTATTCCGCCAAGTATGCCCTTTGAAAAATATTTCAATGATATCCAAGACATTCTGGATAATGGCTGTGATATTTTAACATTAGGTGAAATGAACATACCTAATTTTGAGACTGATAATAATTGTGACAAGAGTGTTTTGATAAAAAAAATTCCTAATCTCAATAACCTCAATAATAAAATGATGTCACCAACCATATGGGTAGAAAACTGGATCTTGTACTGTCTAATATGGATGTTGACCATGTTTCCCCAGCTGATGCGTTGTTCAAGAAGACCCGTGCCATCCTCGTCTTTCACCAGGTTTGTGCTATGAGTTCCATCCCTGTTATGTGTCGTCTGGTATATCCAAGGCTTACACGTATGATTATGCCAAGGGTAACTTCCGTCTGTTATACAGATTGCTTCAATCCAGTGATTGGTCCACAACTGAAGGACTCTCTGATCCTGATTCATGTGTTGATGCGTTTTATGACATCTTGATTTCTTGTATTGATCAGTCGATCCCCAAAAAGGCAGTTGTGGCTTCGAAGGGAGGCAAATGTAAATATCCAAAGTGGTTCTCTATCAAACTGATACGTAACATCAGATACATAAATAGACTGCATAGGCTAGTTATAAAGAACAAAGCTAGTAACCTTCAGTGCATTGAATACAAGAATCTTGGAGATGCAATCAAGAAGCAGACTGCCGATGAGTATCATTTACACCAATTGTCACTGGAGCAAAATAATGAAAATGATCCAGCTTCTGGGGTTTTATACGCTCAAAAAGCAAAAACAGGGGTATACCTGATGAGATATCCTGGAACGATGAGGTTCATCAGATACCTGCAGACATTGCCAATGCCTTTGCATGCTATTTGTCATCTGTTTATGAGCCTTCATCCCAAAATCTAACCAACGAGGAAGAGAGGTGCCCTGCTTGGGGTGATTTTCAGTTTCCTGTAATAAGTGCCGAAATAGTTGACTCTGCCATCAAGAAGCTAAAGCCCAAGAAGTCTACTGAGAGTGACAATATACCATCTTACATATCAAGGGATGTTCAAAATTTTTGGCAAAACCTATATCGCACATCTTCAGGGTATATCCATTAAAAATAACACTTTTCCAGAAAAACTGAAGACTACTATTGTAACACTAATTCATAAAGCTGGAAAAGTCAGTGAAATTGAAAATTACAGACCTATTGGCGTGTTAAACTCCTTGGCTAAAATTTTTGAAATAATTCTTAATATTAAGAATCATACGGAAAGCAGGATGTGTAAGGAGCAGCATGGCTTTATCAATGACAAATCTACTGTCACAAATATGTTGGCTTCAGTGGCGTAGTGACGATGTTCCGGACCCGTGTTCAAAAATTTTACCGGGCCCCTACTCCTGCGAGATGAAAAAATTGAGAAATGATAGAAATATATATTTTTTTTCAAATATACAGGGTGAACTTAAAGTATGGAACATATTAAATATGAAATAAATGAAGGCATTTTCGAAAAAATGCTCGCACACGTCGATTTTTGCTTGAGATCTTTCCACATTAATGTTTTCATACAAGAACAGCTGTACCGTTATCAACCTTATTTTTTTAAATGGTACCCTCTGTATATTATGACATTTCTGGATTCGGCAGAAAATTCTATAGGTATTTCATATACAATGTCATGCCAGAAAACTTGATGACTTATCTGGGGTGCCGCTTATGGAGATTTGCATTATGTTGAAGCACCCCAGATGACGTCATGAGGTTATCAGGTAACCTACTTCTCTCAAACAACCTTGAGCAAAACAAAGCGCAATGCAGGGATTGCAAGATCTTGAGTTGGCATAACTGATAGCAATCCTGGCATACTATGGAGTGGTCGGCCGTACCAATGAATATTGAAGATATGCGACACGCGACAAGCGGTAAAATCGGAAAGTTTCTATAAAAGAAATCATAAGTCAAATCAAAAAGTGAAACTCCTTAGGGTCGGTTTCTCAATAGAAAGTCACTTTCAGGTTGATTTTAACTAGGGCTCGGAATTTTTAAAATTCAAGTATTCGAATAGTCGTTTAGTATTTTATTCGAATAGTTGAATAATTCGAATAGTCGAATATTCGAATATTTGACTATTCGAATAGTCGAATATTCGAATAGTCGAATATTCGAGTAGTCGAATTTGCTAACTAACAAAAAAGTCGAATTTAGAATAGTCGAATAGTCGAATATTCGAATTATTCGAATATAATTCCGAGCCCTAATTTTAACTCGAGTTATGCTTTGGCGGCGGTCTGATATTTGGACGAGAATAGAGATTTATTTGAAAGAAATGTCACGTAACGTCATGTTTTGGCAAAATAGACGAGAGAGAAGAATGATATGATATAATGTAGAGAGACAAAGAAAGATAGCCAATGACAGCCGACGAACGATTGACACAAACCAAAGATTATAAGTAAAGAGGATTGCCTATTATTGTCAAGCGCCAAAACCTTTGGGACGTCACTGAAGATGTTTGTGTGGCATTTCGTCTTTACCCGATCAGTGCTTTACCCTGACTCATACTCTCAAGTCTAAAAGTTGTATGATAGTTTTCAAGAAGTATCACTTCTTAACATGTGTACGATGCTACACATGATTTTTATTTTGCAGCACCCTGTATATTTGCCATTAATGATAACAAACAGTTGGATGTGCTAAGGTATTCGACAAGGTAGACCATCAGATATTACTGAGGAAACTTACTGAATTTGGGTTTTCAAAAAGTGCCTACATTTAGATTAAGTCATACTTAGCTAATAGAACGCAATCTGTAAAAGTTGGTGATTGCATCTCAGAACATTTCACAGCAACATCTGGTGTTCCCCAAAGTAGCAATCTGAGTCCTTTATTATTTACTATATTTATTAATAGTGTACTGTTTGTATGGTGTTTGTATAAGAAGAACCAATAAATAAAATAAAATACAATAGTGTCATGAAACTTTAAACAGGGGCTTAGGCCCTTCGAACACGGAGCTACTGGTATGTAACTTTAATTACTTGACAGCTCGACTTTACGAAATAAATGACCAAGCTTTCAATGTAAAACTTGTTGAAGTGGTACAAAAGAAGTATATAGAGACATTTTCATCATTTTCCTGTAGTTCTCTAGCTGCTACAAACATTCTACAATAAATGTATGTTTGTTTCTATGAACCCGAAATCTCCTGATTGCGCTCCTGTATCTTCAATTATTATAATATAAAGTAACTGCTTCCTCCTCATCGCTCGACATCTTGCATAACACTGAACAAACTCGTTTATTTTCGATTCTCGTCCCGACCCCTCGTATTGAGTATCCAAGTAATTTTTAACTGGCGTCTCTACTCAGTTTCGTCTTTTATGGGTGCGATGGGCCTTAGTCCGATGTTTTGGAACAATTCGTCCACCAGCGACGTTGCAGGTGAGGGGTTCCTTCATATGATACATTAACAATTCACTCCTTTCACGAATAAAGATTATATTACAATTATGAAAATGAACAAAAAGTTCACCTATTGCAATAGATGAAACAGGATGATAGAATTTAGTAGAGTACAAAAAAACAAATTTCATTGAGAAAAGTTACTCAGAAAAATATTCGATTCTCTGAGTGACTTTCCCCTGAATCAGATAATATGCATACACCATTTACAAGTACAAAATTCATACTGAACTGCCATCAGATAATTACCCAACCTACATGGTTTATGATCGCTTTATGGTCTTTGTGCTCCTAACGAAAAGGAAACAGAGTATAGTCGGAGCCCAGATTATAATACCTGACTGCAACTGAGAGCAACAAACTCTGAAGTGCAGAATACCCAAACGATTTACGCTGACAAATAACAAGGAATCAGAATGATGGAAACGGATTCTCTATTCTGACAACCAACTGATGGATCCCGATTTTAGAAGCAAGGGAGCAGCGTTCTCGTTCTCGTTTTTTCTGTCTTTGTCACACATTTGAGATTTTGCATGTGACAACAAGGCACTTGTTCTCATAGGAACTCTGTTCTTTCGTTTCGAGAATCAGATGCGCCTACCAACATCTTTTAGCGATCTTTGCCTAGATGACTTTCAAAAACTTTTTATTTTCACAAGAAAAAAAGGCGAAGGGAAGATGACACATTTATCATCAAACTAACAAAACTGCACCACTATTCTGGATCTTCAATTACCGTAGTCAATAACAATCAAAACTGCATGAGAATCCAGACCTAATGCCCGTATTACATCTGTGTATTTTTTCGAGTATTTATTCATGTAGTTCAGGGTGCGAATATTATTTTGTTTTTCATAATGCTGATTTATGTTGCGTTTGAAGTTTTTCGGTTGTCATCCTGAACTACATGAATAAATACACAGAAAAATACACAGATGTAATACGGGTGCGTTTACACATGCATGGATTTAGTGGCGCGAATAAAAACTGGCGCGCCAGTAAATTTTATTAGCAAGTGTAAACATTGACTTGCATACACATTTTATATTTGCATGCATAGTCCAAAAAAGTCTGCATCCTTCTGAAATCACTGGCGCCAGTGGTGACAAATTCGTACAGAAAATCAAAACTTGCAAGTGTAAACAAGTGCTTGCACGTCGGCGTCCGCTCGCCAGTTTTTCGTTTGATTTTCATTTCGGTTGCTGCGAGTTCTCCTAGAAGTTTTGCAGAAGCAGCCAAAGTGGGTCGACGACCAGTCCACGGTTCAACCCATTAGAAACGGCCATTTCGTTGGTTGCGTTTCTTTTTCTGTATTTCTTTTATCTTTTTTTTTTACTTAAAGTGTAGCGACTATTTTACAGGCTTCGGAAAGTTCACTCGACATAGTGCACACCGAGAAAATCATTTTAAAAGTGAAACTGGCGTGCCACTTATTTCTTTTTTCACACAAAGTGTAAACCTTTACTGGCGTGCAAATAGAACTCGCGCGACCACTGGCGCCACTAAATCCATGCATGTGTAAACTCACCTTAAGGCAGAAAATTTCATGTGTTTACATCCAACACTTAAAAAACTATAATAATTTGTATATGTATATCTCTATCTCATCATTATTCACACCAGACACGCCACTGTAAAGATCTACAGATATACAATTTGAATAAATAAATACGTGCTCCATCATTTATGCAATCATATACAAAACGATAAAGTCCTAAATTGCAAGGTAATATGTATACGAACTCTTGTCGAATGCATGCAGTAGATCAGATAACACACACAAATTGATAGATAGTACATTTCCACCCTTTTGTATATTTCGACCATTAACAAAATACGTCGATTTCACATTGGTTTTATTTAAATGGCCTGGCTACCCTCATATTAGTGATATTATTATCATTATTAAATGGAGACGTTTGTAATAAATTGGGGGCCTTCGGCAATTGCGGCAATTGTCATTCGATATTATAATACATGTAATCGTTCGGTGGCCATTTTGAATATTGCTTTGTAATTCAATTGATATGGTATTGTAATGGTTCCACAAGATTAATTTTTCTGATAAACGAAATTGAGCCTCTATTACCTACTTGTTTGTATTGTTTCAGTTTTTGCTGCTCATTGTCTGTTTCTTAGCAATGACATCATATTTTCGAATTCTGCTTTTGCTTTCATGCTTTTGCTTGGATTATAATAAGTTCAGATGTTTAGTTGAAGAAATTAATTAGGAGTTAGGACCTTGCAATATGATTCAAAAGATGACTTATTTTGGGCTTTACCGCATTTATATCCCATATTGAGTATGGAAAAAAAATTTAATAAAGAAAACTGAAAAGTAATAAAAATATAAACAAGACGAATCAAAATGACAGTTTAAATTTTGTTAAGTTATTTTTCTAGTTGTTCAAGGAAGGTTAATTACCTAAACTACAAGGAATGATAAAAGAACTAGATAATTAGTTGACAGGAATCGGACTAAAGATGAATAATTATTTTAAAAAAACGGAAACTATGCCAGAAGTGAAGAGAAGGAGAAAGGTTGGCTTAGGCATCATTCAGAAAGATTTCTCATGTCCTTAAGAATAAAAAATACCCCGAATATAATCTGAAAAAAAAATGTATACTATACCCTATCTTTCCAGGCATGGATCGTCACAAAGGAAGACTTCTTCCGTCTTCATCTTGGATGTTCGGAGTTGTATCAAGAATATTTTACGCAATATTGGACAGTACCTACCACCTGTATGGAACAAGGAACAATCGTGAAACTATTGTTGTCAATTTTTATTGAAACGCGGAAGAATCGCCTTTCGTTAATGAGCTTAATTTTTTGGCTTCTGGCTTATTGAAAGCTACCATAAATTACACAAATAAAACGTCAATTAAAATTTAAAATGCCTTCGAAGAAACGCCACTGGGGTAAACGTATATGCAACATTTATATCTCCTCAATATCGACGCAAAATTATAGAAAGTAATCATAGCCCATTTTGAAATTAACCCCGATTTTGTCGGATTTAAAATTCACATTATTATTATATTATTATCGTGTGGGTGGGCCCTGATGGGGAATACCTTTCGTGTGTAAAAGTTAGCAATATAGTCTGCGGTAATTTGTCTATGCCGGGGTAATAATAATACAGTCTCTGCCATCCCACTACTTTGAGCAAATTATGCATTAAAATATGTATTGAAAACAATAGCATTTACCTTTGAACAATAAAACATTTTGTTTCTTGGTATTGGTAATATTGATGACCCGTCCAGTTACATTCAATAGGACATTTAAGGCTTTCTTATTTCAATATTTACTTTATGATTTTTGATTTATTGTTAGATAAAAAAAATCGTAATTTATTAGAATAAATTGTCAGTTTAGTTTGTTCAGGTTTCATCGAACTAATTAAGGGCGGTCTGGATTCAGAAGTTTGACGTTCGTTTTAAAGTTAGAGCTACTTTTGGGTGCCAACCTTTGAGCGCTCCCGAGTTACTCCGAAGTACTCCCCGTTCGGTTTCAAGCGTTCGAGTGCAAAACGCATGGAGTATGACAGTTGTGAAGTGTTCTAGGAGTTTCGCACTCTGCACCCGAAAGCGGCTCAGAACTGTTCTGGAACGGTCCTAGAACTGTCAGAATCGATGCCTGTTTTAGAGCAAGTACTATTTTCGGACTATTTGTTACACATGCGCATGTCGTAAAACATGGAGTCCTACTTTGAATTTTGACAGATGAGAACGGTTAGGGTATCAAATTTTTTTGTTTATTGGTATTTTTGATTAATTAAAAAGGCTAATTTATAAAAAAATATAACTTTTAAATCAAAGTACACATCTCAAACTTGTAGGTCATGTTTTCGAATGAGATCCCGTAATAAATTCTTGATTTTTGGGTTCCGGATGCGTTCGGGTTCTTCAAATTTGTAGACAGTTGGCATGAAAACCAATGCGCATGCGATTTTGTGCTGTCAGCGAATCATTTGATAGGTAACTGTTCTACAGTGACCGCCAAAAAGTTTGCAACAAATGGGGAAATATTTTATTATTATAATATCAAAAAAAATGTTACGTCGGATCAGTTCAGCATACCCATCAAGAACAAAAATCACTGTGACAGATGTCATGTGACCACAGTCATGGCGGAAAATTTAAAAAGTCTGCCTTAAATATGTGAAAAGTGGGGTTAGACGACCAGCAATCGAAAAATTGTAGAGAGAAAAGTTGTTCAGGATACAATTTTACGTCCATGTGTTTAAAAAGGTACAAGGATTTTTAATAAATATTAATTTTTTGGCCTGTTTTCTGGTAATTTGAAAAATATCGAAAACATTTCACAAAAATATTGGCTTGATTGAATTTAGAAAAGAGGTATTGGATCATTTAGAAAGATTTCATGATAATTCTAAATTTGTTATTCCAAATTTTTGTTTTCTGTAGGTCATTGCAACGAGATCAGAGTGGTCTGAAAATTAATTTTTGGTTTTTTACAATTTTTCGCGGGACAATTAAGCAGAATGACTGCACTGGATTTTTTTTTTGTTAGTTTCACTTTGAATTATGTGAACCAGACGGAAAGTTTTTGATATTTTTCAAATTACCAGAAAACAGGCTAAAAAATTGATATTTATTAAAAATCCTTGTACCTTTTTAAAAATTGACACATACACATGGACGTAAAATCGGATCCTGAACAACTTTTCTCCCTACAATTTTTCGATTTCTGGTCATCTAACCCCACTTTGCACATATTTAAGGCGAACTTTGTAAATTTGCCGCCATGACTGTGGTCACATGACATCTGTCACAGTGATTTTTTTTGTTGATAGGTATAGATATCTTAATAATAAAATATTTTCCCATTTGTTGCAAACTTTTTGGCGGTCACTGTATATAGGCCTGAGAAGTTCATGATGCAATTTTCTCTTATTAAAATTAAAGTCCTCAATAAAATTGTTTATAGCCTATAATTAATGGAAATGAATTATGGGCTACGTGAATAAAAATCATAAAATGTCGTTCATGCCATTAATCAAACTGATATTGAAAGATTGACTTTATGCGTGTGTACCTACTCGCTATGTCAAAATATTTATTAAAAAATTTAATTAAACAAATATAGGTATAGCCTGTACCTACCGTCAAGAATATTCTTGCCAAGAATTGAATTATGATATGAACAAAAACAATAAAATTCTTTATACAAAAATACCCAACAATGAAACGATGAGACTTGATTTTTCATCAAGATTATGCTAAATTAGTTCTCATCAACTCAATCTGAAGAACAAATGACTTTAATTTCTCAATATACCATAAGAACGTTTCTATGGTAGAATAATTCACGGTAGGTAACGAACAAGGAGAACAGATTGGTTACTAATTAAATTAATTAAACGATTTCTGTATAGCCATTTTTTCTTGAACTTTAACATCACGTTAGGATAAGAAACTATGCTCGTTGTTAGTGTTGAATAATGGAACATATAATTATGTCCTAATTGAATTTATACGTATAAAGGTGGTTTGATTTTCTGTTGGAGAAATTAAAAGCCGAGGAGTTTACATCAGAGCAAATTTTTTTGTCATTTATGTTACAGACACAGAAAACATCAAGAGTTTTTGGTCGTTTATTAAATCACTGAAATGGGATTCTCACTAAATGCCTGTGCTGACAAACCATCAGACTTGGCCAACGCCTTTCCCTGCCATTTCCAGTGGTATTTCAGAAATCATAAAAATGTCAACGATTTCGTGGTTTATTTGTCTCAAATAAAGTAAGTGTTATCTTGTCTGAATAGTCACCTAACCAATCAAGAAAGACAATCTCAAACAGGAATACTGTCAGTTTTTGACGTCACTCGCATTTCTTATATTTGGTAACAAAATAACATGGGGCTCATTCATAAGTCCGGATATAGAACAACCATGTCTAACTATCTAAATAGGTACATTTGAGGTCTTCAAATCTTTACTTAGTGATGAAATATTTATTACATTGACGCAGTTTATATACCAGAGTATTCTTGATACAGGGGAGCAGTGTTCCCGGGAGAACGAGTATTCCGTCTTTTTTCCTTATATTCTCATTTTCATTTCATTGAGAAAGACTTAACACTCGTACGCCTGGGAATACTGCTCCCCTGTTTCAAGAACAAGGACACTGGGCCCGTATTCTCGTAACCGGGGAACGGCGTTCTCTCGAGAAAATGATTGCGCTGTCTTTGTCAGTGTTATGGAAATAACAATATGGGTGACTAAGACAGAGCAATCGTTCTCTTGAGAGAACGGTGTTCCCCGTTGACGAGAAAACGGGCCCTGAGCAACAACGTTTCTCTGGAGAATGCTCCACAGGTACAAATGTCAGCATCTGTGCATTGTCATTGATAACCCTCAGATATGGCGTGTCTTTGAACCAGTAACAACGCGCATGTGTACACGCACTCTGAATAATTAATTGTGAACAAACTAATAAACAGCATGCACATAAGTATTTACCAATTACCCGCATATATGCATAGTATCCAATTCGTGGCATGTTATAAGTTTTAACTGCTTAACCTTCCTCAAGCAGAACTAGGTATTTGGATAATTAAAGATACGTTGTCGGCATGTTAACATTATGATAAGTACGCTTTCCGTAATTATATAGTTATCGTTTATTTCCACATCGCCTATAATGCAATATTGTTAATCTCCTTACCTAATTAGGTAATTTTAGTAAGCTATATTTACTTTATTATGTGCATTTCTGCTTGCTAATTATGTAGGCAATTTTGTTATTTAAACTACGGTGAATATAGATTGCAATCATTGATCATGATATTGTTCGAACTCATCTCGTTTTATTGACCAATTACGGCACCGTTGAAAATGTTGAAATGATGAATTATTAACAGAACTCATTATTAGCAAGTAAAATAGTTGTACGGGTCACTATACAGAAAGATAAAACTTTTCTCAAGTTGTTTAAAGCAAGGCCTCGTGAAAATGAGTTTCGTCAATCATTGAGCGACAACATGAACTTTGAGGATTTTCAAGCCATTGACCAGTCGGTAACTTTGACAGATGATCAATGGATTTTACGTCATTCAAAACCCATTGGTTGACACATGAATTGGACTTCATTGTTTATCTGTCAAGTGTAATCGACCGGTCGAACGCTGGAAATCATCTTTTGTGTTTCGGGGAGTCATTGAAATGAAAACTGGAAATTAGATCAGCGACAACCTAATCCTAATTTAATGGACATAATATTATGGATATTTACGAGGTTTTAAAGTAAGTGTCTTACTGATACACTAAGGGCCGATTTTATAGTCATTTCTTGAATCTTCCTTGGAGGTCGTGAGTTTAGAATGGACACTTGCTACTATTTGATAAGTGAAGTAAGTCATGTCAATTCTAAACGTTCAAGGCCTTCTTAAGGCCTGAGGAAATCTCAAGGAGCGACTACAGATTCGGCTCTAAAGCCATCTATTTTTAGCGGACGATGTTTCAAAAGGCCGAAAACTTTTAAAAAGCACAGAAATTATTCGCCTCGTTTGACGTATACTGTGGATGATGTGCATGATCTTGTCAGGGACATTGTTGCTGAGTATCTTTTCTGCAGCGTTAGTTTTGCCAGTTAGTTCCGTTTGGAGGACATTTGGCATGGCTTTAGTTAGATCCAATTTAATATCTTTAGAGTATACTCCGCAGCCCCAGCCTATTTTGATTTTGAATCCATCATTGTAGATGTTGATTACATCTGCTATTGTGTTGTCAGTAACATCATTATAAGTAATCGCTCGATACCAAGTATGATTATTTTTTTGGGAGGGTATTCACGAGCTCTTTTTTGGACAAAAAGTTCTTTATTGTCGTTAGATTTTAATTTTCGCTTTAGCTGAAGTGGTTACAATATAATGTATTATTCACTTGTCCACAGGCTTAAAAAAACGCAGGTGAATACATTCGACCCATTAGATCAAAATCTGCCTCAGCTATGTGGTAGGTAGGTACAGGGTGGCCCGTTTAAGAGGGGCCTATACCTTACCTCGAAATCTACAAGGGCTGTAAAAAAAACCTGAATACAAAAGTTGTTTCTAATGAAATTATCTACAACTTTTTTGTATTGTTTATGTTGTCACTCTACTATACAGGGTGTTTAAAAAAGACGCGGCAATATTTGAGGGGGTGATTCCTCAGGTCATTTTATGGAAAAAAGTTCCCATAAACATAGGTCCGGAAATGCATTTTTTCCAAGATACAGGGTGTTAAAGATTTTTTTAAAATAACGTTTTTTTTTAAATAATTCAAATATCTTCTCACCGAAAATTGGCAGCGTTGTTTTTAGTAATTAGGGGCTAGTTTTGCCCTAACTAGATAATTTTTTTTAACTCCAGTGGCGTTAGGGGGGGGGGGGCAATTTAATAAAATTTATTGACGAAAAAATGTACGCCACTGACTTTAATTTAATTTCGATTTTTCTTTCAGATAAATCAACTAAAACTGCAACTTTTTTGTCTCTTAAATTTTTCTCGTATCTTGCTTCGTTTACAAAATAAAAAATGAAAACTATTTTCTTGCTTGTCCATTATGATACAAAAACATTACAAAAACTGTTCAAAGTGACCACCCCCGGCGTGGATGCAGGAATTCAATCATCTCCTCATTGACTGGCGAACTCTCTCAAAAATACCAGGGTCATTTCTAATTGAGTTACACCCACCAATGATTTGAGCTCTTAGGTCTAATCTTTACCACCCTGTATCTTGCAAAAAATGCATTTCCGGACCTATGTTTATGGGAACTTTTTTCCATAAAATGACCTGAGGAATCACCCCCTCAAATATTGCCGTGTCTTTTTTAAACACCCTGTATATACAGGGTGGACAAATAAAATTTATTTTTTTAAAATGGAACACCCTATATTTTAATACATTTTTACATAGCTTGTTGGAAGGCAAATCCAACGATTTACTGGTAATGAGTCTGTGATATACCGTTTCGAACTTATTAGCGATTATCTTCAGGCTTTGGGGTGATTTTAAACACATCATTGTTACGTTACTCATAAACTTTTAAAACTTTTTTTTGCATGATACTTTTTATAAAATAATGCTCTTCTTCAGACTATAGTCAAATTTGAAATATTTGTTTAAAAAACGCGGAGTTGCCACGTTTCGCAAAATGTTACGCTTTTCAATTTTTTCAAATGGGACCTCCTGTAAATTTTCTAGTTTTTGGATAGCCCTTCAAAAGACAAATTCAACGATATACCTGAAATGGGTCTGTGATGCACCGTTTCGGCCTGATTGGCAATTATCTTCAGTTCTAGCACAATATTTCATCTGTCCAAGTCTCCAGGTGAATAACAAAAATGTCTATTTTCTGTCGGCCGTCTATTAACGTGCTTTATTAATGTATGAAAAATTTTTCCATAATGCCACTATTAATGGAGAAAAAGCACTACTTCAGCTAATCTACTGCAAAATTAGAATTTTTTTTCATTCAACAGGGATGACATTGGATATTGTGCTAGAACTAAAGATAAACGCCAATCAGGCCGAAACGGTGCATCACAGACCCATGTCAAGTATATCGTTAAATTTGTCTTTTGAAGGGCTTTCCAAAAACTCGAAAATTTACAGAAGGTCCCATTTAAAAAAATTGAAAAGCGTAACATTTTGCGAAACTTGGCAACACCGTGTATTCAAATAAATATTTCAAATTTAATTATAGTCTAAAGAAGAGCATTATTTTATAGATTATTCCACTCATGTGTTAGAAATCCCATAAGACAAGTGACGATTTTCAGAATTACAGCGAAAGTTCTCTTTTCCGTTTGTTTAACTAGAGAGAATTACAGCGATAATTCTCCCATGTTATTGTATACATGGTTGTCATGCTAATTTTTGATACAAACAAACGGTTCCTGTTAGCAATCATTTGTTTGTATTGATTGTTAAGATGTTCAAATTGTTTTATACATATTTATTTCCATATTTTTTGCATTCTCTTACGTGAAATAATCCTCTAAATACCACTTGAGCTTTAAAATGAACCAGATAATTTTTCATTCAAGCGTGTTTTCTTTGCAAATTATAGAAAACACGTGAAATCGTGAAAAATTATCGGTAATTTTGAAGCTCTCGTGGTATTATCCCCGAAAATATCATGCAGAAAAAAATTTAAAAAGTTTATGAGTAACGTAACAATGACTATTGAAAATTACCCCAAATCCTGAAGATAATCGCCAATAAGTTCGAAACGGTATATCACACACACATGACCAGTATATCGTTGAATTTGTCTTTCAAAGGGCTATGTAAAAATGTATTAAAATATAGGGTGTTCCATTAAAAAAAATGAAATTTTATTTGTCCACCCTGTATATAGTGGAGTGACAACAAAAAAAAAACGAAAAGGTTGTAGATAATTTTATTAGAAACAACTTTTGTATTTAAGTTTTTTTTACAGCCCTCGTAGATTTCGAGATAAGGTATAGGCCCTTCTTAAACGGGCCACCCTGTACAGCTGCACTATCAAACTTCTTAATTTTATAAATGACGGAAATATGACGACTTCATTAAGATTATAATGATGGAAACATGTTGTGAAAAGAGGTTTTTATTAACTTAGAAGACAGGGCCATTGTTTAAATTAATAGACTTTCTCGTAGTAATTATGGTGCTATTTAGATTTGTCTATCAGTCCAGAAATATATTATCATAAGTTAAGTAGCATTTGTATATTCTAACATATTAGGTATGAAGGATAAGAGAGGGCACAACCTTGTGAAGGAATTTAAAATTGTTTACCCTCGGCAATCTCGCATAAATTTTGCACCTTTGACCACACCCAATGGCCAATGTAAAGTAGGTAACCCATATTTTAATAAGCTGGAATCCTGATTATAGTTGCCTTTGGTTTACCATAGTCCTAGACAAACATAAACTTGCTAGATTTCGCAGCTCTAGTGCTAAATCTGGGAAGAAGGGGTTCAATAAAACTACCTTCCAGTTAAAATATCACGTTTGAAGGAAAATTGTTTGACAAATAAGATTTAATTGGTTGGTTTGCCGACGCGTGTTTAGTATTTATTTTTGAAATTTGAGCTGATGATATGAAAATACTAAGTCAACATGTTCGTGATTACAGGTAAAGTACCTACTGTCACATAAATGAGATAAGATTGCGCCTAATTTGTCTTCGAACATATCTAATTCAGTATTTCCCACATATTTGGAGCCATTAATAGAAAAATTTCTGATTGTTTCTTTCGGCAAAATCCCAACAAGAAGGAGAAATAAATTCCTTGTTAGACAACAATATTTTAGTCTGGTTTTTAGAACCTTTGTCGGCGCCCTTTGAAGTCGGCCGCCGCCCACTGTATCCTAATTGTCACATCATAAACAAATTCCATTCTAAATTAGGTAAATTTGAAACAGAGTTTTTATACGCCGTGACCACCTAGTCAACCGTTTTTGGCTTGCCTTTTGCCGGCGGACCCAGAGGCAACTTTCAGAACCGGATTTACATGAAGTTTACGTTTGAAAAATTCCGAATTTTAGCAAAATAGGATTTTTTTTTGTCAGCTTTCACTCCAGACAACCAACTATTTCCTTGGAATATTTGAATGCCTTTTGAAAATCCGTTTAACTATTTCAAAAGTTAATGCAGAATATGTATAAAATATTATACGAGCCTATAAAGTTCATCATCAGTCAATTACTTTTTAATTACCTTACTCCGGTCCTGTTTAGTTCTTTTATGCTCCCAATTTGGGTAAGTTTTGGGATCCGATATTTAATTTTCGATGGCACTCTAATCGGGATTTTTATTGGGTTATTACGTTTGTTTACCATTAAAGGTGGTAAAAGCATGTTCGGGAAACATGAGAAAATCATTAACAGATTTACAACAACATTGTCCATATTAGGCCCTGTATATCTACCTACCTAAGTTTATTGGACAGATTTTATATAGAGAGAAGAATCTGGTGTAGGCCCAAGTAAATAAGTTTGTTTGTCTTCAAACAACTTGGTCATTTCGGAGAGTTGATCATCTGATGTTGATTATTTCTCAACATACCCCGACTTAAGCGCAATTTATAATATGCGTACGGGCACCCTCACGGCACCGTACCGTAACGACACGTCAAATATTCTTTCTCCTCGAGAAATCTTGACGAATCCGGACGATAGCGTGACGATGCTGTGAAGGTTTAGTGTGATTACGACCATTGCTTCCAATGTGAGGATATTTGATATGGCGTTGACGGTATACGGTGACGTGACGGTGCCGGTGAGTATAGTATGAATCGCGCTTTAATCCTAACACTTATATTGGCAATTTTGCTGTATGACATCGGATACCGGCATGGAGGAAAAAAACAGTGAATGTAGGGACTTACTTACGCTGTTGTAAAAATCACTGAAAATTATCATACAAAAGAAAATAAAATTATTTTCCGTCGTTTTTAATCTGACACTTTCCGTATGAGGAGCGAGAGGGTGAAGTATATGGCAAAAACAGGTGTGACGTCAGGTGATCATTGGCGTTTTAACCTAGGGAGCCACCAGCTCACATCTCTTTAGAGTATCTGATCAAAAAAATCGACGGACTATATGTGGGAAGATGGGTTGGCATTATGCTGCAATAGATTTCTGGAGCAGCTACATCTAGAATAATTATTATATCCATCCATCCGTCTCAGACGGCAGCTTAGGAAGAAGAAGAATAGCTCTATCGTTGGTAGAAATACTATTATATTATGATCGAATTTTCAATGTTTCGGATTTTATGAAGCAGGTCCGCGGTTCATATGTTAGGTAGACTTGTGTCAAACATCGCAATTACAAAAAGTCCCATGTTTTAAATCGAGCATTTTCCCAAAGGAATCCATAAGATCTTAAGGTTACTGTTTCAGTTCTTTCCTGAAAACAGCAAGCAGCATAATGTAAAAATAAGTAAAAAATTATTAAATGAGTGTCAAAAATCAGAACAATGAACCAACAATCGCCGTAAAACAAATACAAGTACTCAAACGAACCAAAAGCACAGGGTTCTGTGCGCGGCGATTCCCAAAGCTAGCAACATCACAAAGCAAATCCGGCAATAAAGCCGTATGGTGTTCATTATAAAATAAAAACCCCTACTTGTTAGCATTCTATGTAATTATACGGTCTCACTCTATCATCCGCAAGGCTACCTCTATCTTTATTCGACTCGCTGATGTTCCATAGTTCTGTCTCTCGTCGGCATTCTCATAGTGGGCGATACCTTTATTTAATGGAACACCCAGATCGAGTTGGCGGCGTCTTTGAAATAACTGACGGTCGTTGATTTCGACGGTACGCAGCGATAGGGATGGTAGTCAAGTTTGTCGATATCGTATCGATATTAGCTTTTGTTATATTGCATTGATTGTATAATTATTGGCATTTGAAAAACATGGCGAATCCAGAATTGGAGCATTAGACATCTTCAAGGCTTTTGATCAGGTCTGGCACAAAAGTCTTCTCAGCAAACTTCCATCATGTCACTGCATGTTGTGGTCGATGATGTGTCTTCTAATAAAATGTGACAAGAAACCCCACAGCTTTGCGGACGATAGTAGCTTGATGGCATCTTTCTCTACTGACAATCCGCTTATTGCAGTCACTTCCGCACGCGTCGCCCGAGAACAGATCCATTGTATTGACAGTGATCTTGATACCATTACTGACTGGGCCTTGAAAACCTTAGTCAAACTCAAGCAACAGTATTCACAAATGAGAAATCTTCCGCTGATGATAACCCGGTTTTAAAGATGTCCGGACAAAACCTTCCTATCAATCTCTTCTTGGGGTGACCGCTAAAACCGCTTCTCAAAAATTAGGTTTTCTGTTTCGTGCAAAAAGCTTCTTCACTTCTGAACAACTTCTTCTCCTTTATAAGGCTCAAATCAGACCACGTATGGAATCTTGTTTTCGTATTTGGAGCGATGCTCCCAAGCATTCGGTGGCTCTATTAGATGCAGTACAAATGTGAGTAATAAAAATGATCGATAATCCAACTCTCACCGATTCATTGCAATCTCTCGAACTTAGAAGCAAGGCGGTCGTCTTGTCGTTATTCTATCGCTATTACCATGGGAGATGTTCTGACGATCTGTCCAGCTTCATTCCAGATGAGAGAAGTTATTCAAGAATCTCATAGGCATCTCATCCGTATGGGATAACGTTGTCTACTCCGAAAACCTTTAAATGTAGGGCTTCTTTTCAATGGCGTACTGCCCACCTCTGGGTTGAAAATTCAGTATTTAGTATTTGATGCTATCTCACGTTAGAATCTATACTGGTTTGCTGGATTAACCAACTTGGAACACCCAACCTCATATGAGATGTTGATGGAAATAATCGTCCGCTCAAATCAGGTTTTCTCATTTTTATCATTTGTATTCACATCTCTCCTATTATTCGTCAAAAACGAGGCTAATCTTTGCTTTAGGGTTTCCAATTTCCAAAAAAAGCTCCTGGATACATTCTTGAAATAATTCCCTTTCTACTTCTCTTTGTCTGTTGCTGGTTGCCGTCGTTCTGCTTGTCCGATAGTTATGTCTGCTTTTTGATGATTTAATTCAAAATATTTGATGAAACTCATCGCCCAATTTAAGCTGAGTACTAACAGCTCCAGGTCGCCTTTAGGTAAAGTGTTACACCTTCTTCGCACATAAAAATTTAAATCGACTATTTTCCTGCAAAGGTACATAGATTATTCTCTATCGATATAAGAAAAATGTCGATATTGCAGCACATGAAACAAACGATGGAGGTGAAGGCTTTGGCACGGCGATTGATAAATATGTGTGGTGTGTGTGCGGAGGGGCTTTTTATGAGGCGGGTAAATGATGTGGATAGAATCATTTCCTTGGCACTTAAAGTTGGTTTTGTTCTGTAGTTATGTGTCGGAAATCGAAACCGCACGAGTTAATGATCCCGACAAGACAATATTAGAATAAATGACGGTTTCGACTCAGTTTCGTTGCATGGGTAAAAATGGTAAATTATAATGAATGGTAATGTTAATGGGCAATGAAAAAAACGAAGATTTGTGCGGCGATACATCTATAATGTTATTTTTCTATTAGGAGCACATTTAAATATCCCAGTAATTACAAGACACCTTATACTTCTTTATCAGCTTTATTAACGTGAAATCAAACTTACTTTTTGTCCTGCCTAGCAACGATATCATCAAAATTCAATGTTTTCAAAATCTCAAGGTTGGTTTTTGTTTTGTAAAACCTCAAAATGACAACTTTAGGGCGTTGTCTATACATTGTTTACGCTCTGTTGACATTGTTAACCTATTGTTGACATATTTTACATTGTTGATAATTTGTTTACCTGAAAATGTAGACAAATAATAGTTTACGTGTAAAGAAACAACACTGCTTTCAGTTGACCCTATCCAAAATATGGATATATTTTGAATTTTATATTTAATAAACAATGTAATACACTTTAAAGAGTGATTTTTTTACAAATAACAAATATAAATACTTGTGAAATTCCACTTCAACTGACCATTAGCGGCTATGCGTGCATAAACGATGCAATATGGTGACATTTCATTGTCTTAAAGTTATGCCTTGCAGTAAAACATGTATTTTATTGAAATTTTAACGGCACATTGTCACTAAACCGTACTAACTAAAGGGTACTTAAAAGCAGTTTGGGTGTTGTGCACTAAGTGCCTCTCGGCCAAAACAACTTACAATTTATTTGGGTTTTCTCTATAGATGTTCGACACGTTTTATTTGACGGTTATTGTTCATTGTCTTTAAATTGCAGAAATTAAATATTGACAAGTTGAGTAGGCAATAATAATTTTTAATATATGACTAGGTATCTATGGAAAAAATTGATTTTCTTTTTATTGATATACTATTTGTTGCAAATTAACTGGATGATTTTTGTTTGTTTATTTTGTAACCGATTTTGTGATAGATAGACAAACTTAATATCTACAAATGGAAAAAAAAATGACTTACCAACAACAACCAAGGCCCAAAAAAGCAGCCTAGCCTTTGACTACAGACCAAAAACTTGGAAAAACACTATGTTAACTAACGCTTATGCCAGAACCTGGAAGAATAGGACAGAATACTGTTGACTTTACAGCTTTTTCCATACACATACCAAGATTTATCACTAGTTTGGTAACCTGCAGCCTCGAGTAAAAACTTACTCAACCTCTACTTATTCCTTCTAACCTAAAAATACATCTCGTCAACCTAGCCTGACTTCGGTACATGAAGTCCGACATAGCGTTTTCGGAAAACCTATTCTATTCGGAACTGTTTACTCCAACAGTTACGACAAACTTTGTGAGATCTATCATCAGTCTGTGAGCATTAGAAACTGGGAAAACTTATAGGAGACACATACATGACACAGGGTGAAGTAAAGGCGGTACTCTACAGACTGAAGCAAGGCCAGGGTCCAATAATTATAAAACACCAAATACGGAACATGAAATGGAAGATAGAGGAAGGTCTAGAGTTCAGCTCCTTGTTCGAGGTGCCCTTAAATTAAACAACGGATATTTTCATCTTCACCAGGCACTTTCGGGTTGTCCTACCGGTTAGGGTAGACTGGAAGAAAGGTTCTCCAATTAGAGCAAACCACATCTGGTAGGTACACCGACAATAACTCATTCCAAGACGAACAAGGGGGTCGGAGCTGGTATCTACGGAGAGATTTCAACAAGTCTCGGGCAGCACGTCACAGTGTTACAGGCGGAAATCGCTGCAATAATGCACTTTGCCATATTGATGATTGAAAGGAAAGTTGAGAGTAAAAACATCGTTATTCACTCGGACAGCTTGGCGGCCCTAAAAAGGCAATCAGCTCCCGCGGAAGATCAGCTCCATGCTGGTTAAGGACTGTATACGTGCCCTAGAGGAGGTGAGCCTGTCCAATAAACTTACCATAGTCTGGCTATCAGGCCATGAGTGCCTGCAAGGAAATTAAAAGGCCGACGACTTAGCCAAAGGAGGCTCAGCCACTGACATGATAGTCCAAAACAATTCTGCGAAATCTCTGCAGGCCTTTTCGAATCATCGCTATAAAAAACTGGATGGGCAGAGAGTTCCAGAGCTGATGGAGCAAACACCAGATCCGCTTTTCAGTGACGAATTTTAAGGTGCTCCACACCCGTAGCTTCACACTCTGGTGGTCCAAACAACTGCTGTTTCACAACGCACCCTACCCTATTTTAAGCTTCGTGGTTCTGATGCTTTAATAAAATTGCAGGTGCATGTAATGTAGGCAAGTTAGATGTTAAACCTGAAAAAATTCTATACAAGCATTTCTTAACAAAAATGGACGAGGAGTAACGTTCTAAACAACATACTAAAAGTCCCATGGATTATGTCTCTGGCAAGTTGAAAAAAACGGCCGCCATTTTGTTTTTTACATTTTATTGCAAATATCTCAAAAACTATCAGGTTTGTGAGGAAAAGTGGAAGGATATTTTTTACTTAAAATGCAATTTTACATTTGTTGGGATCTATCAGCAACCATGTATTTAAATAATTACTGACTTTTTCCAGTTTCACAAAAGAATACCTACTGCGTTCACTTAAAAGTAATATCATCTTCTTCATCATTGTCATATACGATGCACGAATTACAGCAAATCATTCCACGTTGACCACATTTTTGCAGAACATTTTAATCCAAGTTTTCTGTCCCTTCCTTGCAATTACAGAATACCATCTTTAGTATATCAGAGGGGGCAATTTCTTTTGTTACGCATGTAGGTGCAAGATATCCATCTCTATCTCGTTCCCATCCGTAGAATAACGGATCTAACTTGATCCCATCCATTCTTCTATTTTAAAAGCTTACCTGATAATAGACTCTAAAAACATGTTGAACAGCAGCATCTTTGGTTGGGGGAAGCGCAGTCAAGTTAAAGTTTGCATCAGACAGACCTTTACGAGATGTTATTCGATTGTATAAAGTAAATCTTAGGGTATCAATTATTTCTTTGCTATTCCTGGGCCTGTACAATTTGGTAATAAATGCACCCCTACTTCTAATAATTGGTTTTTATCTGGATTTTGTTGGTAAAATATTTGAAGACTTTGACATAGGAGAATATCATTTTTAAACATAGTATTTTGCTTTTTTTGAAAATGAACGAAGTGATGTCGCAACCTGATATGGCATGAAGGAATAAATATGTATTGTTTAATATGCCCAGTTCTAATATATTTGTTACTTTATCAGCTTTGGCAGCTTCTCCGGGACGACGCAGAGACATCTTTTCATGCTCTGAGTGATGAATCAACAGAAAAGAACAACAAACAACGGTTGTTCTGCCACAATTAGAAAGTTCTACTGCAGTCCTAACGATTAAATAGTCTGCGTCGCTTTCAGCCTGTATTATTTTAATACCTGTTTGTTTAAACCGAATCTTTGAAAGCTCTATGAGTTGTTAATATTCCGTAAAAATTCTTCTTGTGGCGTAACAATTGAATTTTCCAATTTTACCGATATTTCTATGGTATTTTGTGGTCTGACTTGTTGCAGAGCATCCTTTGTTGAATCGTAACCATCGAAGACCACTACACAGTCCTGACCATAAACATGTTTAGCATTATTAATATATTGATAGCAAATTTGGTGGAACGTAGCGGGCTTTTGCCATAAAACTTTGTTTAGGAGAAAACCGCCATCAACTACTATATATATTGCGTTTTGCTCAGTGGACGAAATGGGTGTAGCCAAAGCATCAAATTCTTTCAAAAGAAGGCTTTTTGTGCCTTTCCTCAAAATACAATCCTTAAAAAGAGATAACGGATACGGAGATAATTCAAAGCTGAAACAGTCCCTTATTTCGTCTGGAGTTTTGTTGAAGCATATAATTCTATTAAATAATTGCATAGGGGAGACATTAACATAATTCTGAATAGTTTTAATATTATTGCTCATTTGTGAAAAATTTTTGATTTGATCCGTTCGCTTGCATTTATTATTTGTGAATACTTTGCTTATATTTTTTGTTAGTACTCTTCTTCCAATTTCATCTGCTAAATCGCAGTTTATATAGGATTTAGCTATTCGTCCAGAGAAAACTGACATGAACTCCTTGCATTTATAAGAGTTGTATTCTTCTAGCCAATCTTGAATTTTTCGCAGATCAGTTTTGTCACGTTGCTGGCGTGAGCGACTTAATTCTATATGCCTGAAGTCACAGACTTACATCCCGAAAAATCTTCCATAGCTGTTGAAACAGGCATACAAACTGACATACCAGCAATCCATCTGGCCAAAGACGAATGAGTAAATCCGCGTCCATGAGTTAGGCCACCAGTTGTTTTGATTGACGCCATCAAATTCTGCTCGATCACCATGTCGCTCTAAGTATCGGACCAAAAGTTGTTGGTTCTTTTTCCAGTGAACATTTCTTCATTAACAAATTTTTCATAGTTTTCAGGACTCATATTATAAAGTTTCTGAATATGTTGTAGATAAAGGTTGGTACTTTTGGCATAATTATTATGACCTGTTGCGTAAAATATTGGGATCATCAATTTTGTTTGTTTATTTGCACCAAAGTTACACCAAGCTGCACCAGGTACAGCAAAAAATCAGTCTGTCTCTATCAGACTAACAAAAATATAGGGACTAAAATACATTTGGAGTAGGAAATGCCATATTGGTGCAAATAAGCAAACAAAGCTATTGGCGGCCATTTTTTTTGCAACTTGCCATTGTCAGAATCTATGGGACTTTTAGTATGTCATCTAGGGCCATATTATTTGTATGTTCCCTGGGTTCCCACTCATAAACATTTGTATATAATTTTTTCAGAAGTTGGACCTAAATTCCGATAACTTGACTACACTAATGAGAGGGCAGACGAGAGAAATAACAAACAGCTCAGGTGCGCACTGGAACACCTATAAACAGCCCTGGGCGCTCTAGAGCAGCTCAAGAGTGCTTGAAGTGCGTCACTGGAAAGCGACTCTGGACAACGACAGGCAAAAATTTAAATCCTGCTCGCACATGTTCACATAGCGGACCTACTAAATCACAGCCGCAAGATTGTTAGAATAACGGTAGGCAAATTACCCGGACATTGCAAACTCAACAAGCACATGGAAAGAATGCAGGTTATGCCAGGAGGCGGAAGAAACTGCCGTGCATGTCTAGTGCATTATGCAGGCTTAGGTTTGCGAGGCTTGGAGAGAAAAAGCTCAATCCGTCAAGCTATATGGAGTGGCCGGTATCATGGCTCTGGAGTCTAATAAAAAAGACTCTAAAAACAGATAGGAGACTCCACCATAAATCTGACAAGGTTGCAGTAGTGGTAGAGGACGCCTCTGCGCGCCATGCGCCATCTACATTCGAACAAATCTAATCTACTATAGCCTGACCAATGTAACAATAACCTTGATCCTAATTGGCCTTAAAAATTCATATTTTTTAGAATTTATTAAATTTAATTTTTTTTTTTCAATGTTCCGTGTTCCGTGTACACTTTTTCACCGAGCAATTAGGGATTGTTCACAATAGCTCCAACACAAATCTCCTCACTTCTTCAATGGACTGTTTTAGTTCTTATTTTGTACCAATAAAATTTCATGCTAAAAGAAAGGTACTTTGTAATGTAATGGATATCTCTTAGTTTTTCAAATTATTTTTATTCCTAAACTCTTCAGTGTTATTTTACATTTTATATAACCATTCTTTTTGCATCAAGGAGTGCGTATATAACTAAACAGGTGCATTAAAAAATTGATCATCGCCATCGAGATAATTAGTAATGATTATCGCCGACTCTTATACTTACATATAAAGATAATGTATTGCACATCCTTTCTACTAGCTCCAAAGTAAAACGTAATTTATTGTTTTAGAACACGGCAATTAGTGTCTCTGACGGACACGCTCTGCGTCTGAACACAGTTAGAGAAAAGGTGGTAAGATATAAATATATCTCGTTGGTAAGGGGCATCGTTAAATATTCATCTTATCCGTAACAAATTGCGTTTTAGTTTATTTTCCTGAAGAATTAGTTTTCGTATGATGATTGTACGATGTCTTTCATCGTTATAGTAAAGTGTATGTAGCCATTGACGGGATTGATTAAAGTATTAGCCGCATCTCATTATACATCTTCGTTTTATTGGTGTTTATATCTTCGTACTCTTGCTTATTTACTAATGTTGTTAGATTTGTATATCAACTATCCGTTAGAAAAATTATATATTGTCCCTAAGTACCTATAATATTACCGTATCTAAATATTCCTTATGCAAAAAATCCTGAGAAATGTTCATCTCCTCTTGGCTTAACGCGATAATTTATTAAAGGGCTTCTCGGAATGACAAAACATACGACGAAAGATTGACTATAATCAAGAAGACCGCTAAGTATACAAATTATCGTGTCTGCATAACTTTTTGCAGTAGCAACAATAACAAGAACTGCAGAGAGACATCAGAGAAAAGGCTGCGCATCGGAAATGAGTGACATACGAGCATCGCTAAACAGCTGAGCAGACAAGATAGCTACGCACGCTATGGCCGATTTACTATAACAAATGACTGTCTCTTGGCGGCCATAAGCGACTGTCTGTAACACGCCGACGACGGTGTAATGTGTTTCTTGTTTTTGGTCCAATTAGTTGAATTAATATTTAAACTTATCGCAGGAGGACGATCTGGTTCGATACGGTTGCTACTGCTGCGACGCGTACCGATTTCACAGACACGCGGTACAGTTTAAATTTGGATGAGTTATCTTGTAGGATTATCAAAAAAATGAAAAAAGCTTTTAAAGCTGCACACGTTCCTAGTATTCTTCTCCTCTGTACGAAGTAGACAAACTGATTTTAGATTTTATTGGAAGTGATAATTTTTTTGCAGTTTGTCCTTTGCTGGATAAAGTAAATGATAACTGTAATATCGAGCTATCCAAATTTCTGAAGAAGTAGGTAATATGAAACAGAAACCTACTTTCAACAATTTTGTCTTTGGTCACAGTCTATATCCATTTGTACTTTTGCGTAGTTTGATGAAATAGCAACATTATGTTAATGAGATATTTTCCTCCTAGAATTTGGAACATATGTGGTGAGACAAGGGTGCAAAACATTTTATCTTGCAATTATACAATTTACGACCTTTCGACGCATTGCAGGTTAAATCTGTAAGTTAAAACTTTATCAAAAAAACAAACAAAATTGTGTGCTTATACCTACCTAAGCTTAGAAATAATTTATTCTGTTTAAGACATCATAAATTATAAATTTTCCGTTGCAGAAAACTACTAAAATTATTTAGGATAAAAGGCCGGAGAAACTAATTGAACTGTTGACAAGTATAATATGTTGGCACCAACTATAAAGCTGGTATGTTTTCTGGAACAAAAAGGAAGTAGTTAGGAGTTTTTAAAACTCAAATGAAACCGTCGTCCGCTTAATATTTTCTCATCAGTCACTGGGTCAAAGCAAAGCGAAAGTATGGCCAAAATTTGGTTCTAATAACCATTGGCAAAATAATAATATCTGGCAGTCAAGCAAGGTTTCTAGCTAACGCCTAATGCAGGATCGTTCATTATAATATAAAACAAAATAATAAGTACCTACTTTTACATCTTGCACACACACTCACACACAACCGGCCTTATTCATTTAAACGTCTCATTATACCAGGACATTTGTGCTAATAATATACGAGACTTGTCTTGCCATATAAACGAGGACTTGAAATCGCACTTTCCAACCATCATTATTATTATTATTTCTTTTAATAGGGACGTGGGTGAGCGACTGTGCAATACTTATGAAATTGATTAGCAGTAATTAATGGCTTTGTATATAGAGGTTCAGAAATTATATTAGGTATATATTTTTTGCACTAAAAGTGTATTTTATTTACAAGAAAAATATATGCCTACCTACACACTATAGGTAAAATCACAGAATGAATGTAGTAAAAAATATGCAATGGAAAAATATTCCCCCACTAACCCACTCGTGAGACTTTGGTTATTGCCTCCTGGGCAAAAAAAAATTAAAGAATTCCCAAAATTACAAGTTGTGAGTTGTGGAACATTGTGTTAATTGTGTAACCAATCTTTCTCAAACCAAGCTGCGATGTTATATGATAGAAAGTCCCAACTTTTGGAGATTTTTCACAAAAGCTTCATGATGTGAGCAGCAAAAATATGTAGAACATTGAATTGGACATCCGGCAATGAAGTTGGAAACTCAATTTCGAACATTTTTGCAAAAGCAGAAAAGCGCCTCATTACCCTAATTAAGAACTCAAAATTAAATTTTTGTTCAAAAAGGCTGCTTTCGGAAATGTAAATCCTGGATCGAGTAGGTTAATATCAGCTGATCACGGTTCACCTCGTTTTCAGAGTAGATTATTCAACGTTTTCGAACGATAGGGATCGACGATCGTCGGCACCCGCGTTTATTTTTTTTTCAACGATTTGAGCCTTGAGGTTAGGTCTTTACCTTTGACTTTTCAAAGACACTGCAAACCACCCCAAACACAACAAATTGAACCAACCACAAGAATTCAAACACAAAACTTGACAAAAACGGAAACAAAACATATAAATAAACATAAAACATAACCAAAAAAATCAAACAGCTGATAGATTAATTTTCTACCCACGTCAAGAGCAGGATTGACGAGATCACAAACATGAGAAAATCGAGTTAACAAGATCAGGGCCGGTATTCTCGTTCTCGAAAACGCTCACCGCTTTTCAGTCGCTCGGCACTTTCAATGTAAATTTGCATTTAAAGTGCCGAGCGACTAGAAAGCGGTGAGCGTTTTTGAGAACCAGAATACCGGCCCAGATCACTTACCGAAGGCGAGTACTCGACTTCGGCTCATCTTACGAACGATGAGATTACTAATCCGATCAAACCAATTAATCGGATCACACTTTCCGAAAGCGGCTAAAATAAACACTACGTTGACACTTCAAGACTACGACATAACCCTACAATCGCAGAATAATCTCTCGAGTCGGTCTAAATGCTCCGAGTTAACAGATTTACGCCCTACTAGTCTGAGCGGAATTAACGAACCGTTCAGATTATTAGATTTTGCCTCTCCTACATTTAGACGTAATAAACGAACGATTCAGATCGGAAAGATTGATCAGACGTTTATAATGAACGCAGTAAAAGATGAATGAGTTTTCATGATGACTCCAAGGAAATATCTGATAGATCTCGGATCCTAGGAACAGGAAACCTAAGGATATTACACACTGCACAAGATAGCCTATCCTCATGAGGCCTATGTAGTTCAAATCTCAAGCCCCCCACCATGCCAAAGTACCAGTGATGACGCAGCCAGCGTGTCGTTTTTGATGTAGGGTATTTGTTGTTTGTACCACAGGCTATCATTCTGCTCGCTTTTGCTTTATGCATACATGATTTTAGTAGGTACAATAATCAACATTCTAAAACAAACCTTTTTCAGATCTCGTTAGTATCTTCCTCTTTGCCTATTATATTGATCAAAATAAAATATTATTTCTCATGATAAATTTATATTTTAAACTAGGTAGGTACCCGTTCGCGCAAACGGCTGACGACACCGTTGATTACGTCGACAACGGTGATTACGTCGACAACGGTGCTACACCATATGAGCTTGATTTCAAAAATCGAGGACAATAAGCAATCCTGTAGTAGTATGTAATATATCCTTGTAGGAAACCAACCAAACAAATGGTTGGTTGGAGCCCATTTTGTTCCTCAACAGGTAATCGTTATTATTTTTGTTAAGGTCGGGGTTAAACAAATTCCTTAATTCTTAATTTTTATTCTTAATTCCTAATCTTTAAAAACACCAATGTTAAATAAATTGAACTTTTTAAGAATTAAGAATTAAGGACAAATATTAAGAATTAAGAAATTGGATAACTCAGGCCTAAGAGCTTTATCCAAATGTGAAACAATGACACGATAGTTTTCTATATTATATCTTTGTCTCCTCTCTTGTATATCAGGATTTCTGCATTTTGCAACTTATTTGGAATCCTTCATTCCATCAGACATTTGCAGCACCTCGTCTCCCATTTCAATCATTTAGCTATTAATTTGTTCGTTACCTGGATTCCATTATCCATTTTATGTAATGCGACATTAAGTTATCCAATAGGCATCTATTTCGGACCTTCTTCTGATCCTATTCTGTATTTTTTCTCCTATGGTATTGATTATTTTTGACTAATTTTTTGTCTCAATGAAGAATAGGTAGGTATCTACTAAAAATGCTGTTGAAGATCGTGGCCCTTTTGGTTTCTGGTGTGTGCTTTCTTTGTGAAAAACTAGTTACATCATAAGTGAAAAAGTGCTGGTTGGAGATTGCAGAGTAGTAATTTCCGTAGTTACATAAAAATTCAGAATCCACAGAACACCCAAATGTTGGAAAAAAGAAGAGGGACTTCCTCTTCACCCGTACATTTATACTGGAAGGAAAGGCCAATTTCTCCAAAACCTTTAAGAACACAAGGGGCTATTGAGACATCTTTTCAATGTCAATAACCAAGTGGTGAATTAAAAAACAAGATAGTACAGCAGACAATGTTCAGGAATCGAGACAAGATAATTTAGCACAGCCGAATTTGTAGATATTATTAATTAGAGAAGTGTTGCTGCTGTTTCTTCGACTACGAAGAATTGGGCGATTTGCTGACAAGAAAATACCTAGGTACATATTCAACAAAAAAAAAACTCATGAAATATGAGTAAACTAATCAATGAATGAAGATATAACCGAAAAAGAAATTGAAACAGCCATAAAATGTATGAAAAACAACAAAGCCCCTGGCATTGTAACTGAAATTATGAAACTGGGTTGTAAATGCGTCATGAAAGGCCTAAAAACTCTTCATAATGACTGCCTCTTTGAAGGAAGTACACCAGAACAATGGAAGAATGCCATTATGCTAATCTTGCATCAAAAACAAGACATATTAACAGAAACTGTACACTATCGACCTATCCGTCTGTTATCTCATTATCTCACATAGGTTTCTTATGACGATAATAATTACTAATAGAATGGGTCTTAAGCGAGATTTTCACCAACCACTAGAACAAGCCGGATTTAGAGGCGGCTTTGGAACAAATGACCTACAAGTGATAAAATCTTTGTAGAATACAACAAACCATTGATATTAATATTTGTGTACTTTGAGATAGCTTTTGACTCAGTCCAGTATAGCTCCATGTTTAAGGCTCTTACAGAGTGCAGTATTGACCATAGGTAGACAACCCCTTTTCAGAATATACCTATATAATAATGCTACAGCTGCAGTCAGAATGTATTATGGCGACATCAATAAATTCCCGTTGGAGAAAGGTATTAGACAAGGAGTCACCATCTCTCCTAAACTATTCACTGCTCGGAGTAACATTAATGGAGAGTAGGTATCTAAACAATCTAAGGGAAGGATCGGGTTTACAAAAGGACGCAGTTGAAAGAATTATAACGCTGAAATAGAACTGGGCAGGTCATGTTGCCAGGATTAATAGATGTAAGATAAAACTAGGAAAATACTAGAATGGAGACCTAGACACGATGCGAATCATAACCAAGGACTGAAATGGTTGGAAGACATTGAGCGCATCCAGCCTAACTAGATTACAAAATCTCAAGATCGGAAGCAGTAGCAGTAGAATGATTTATGTGAGGCATATGTCCAGCAGTGGACTCAAAACGGCTGATGACGATAAATCATTGAACACTGATATCTACGAACGGAAGTAAAAGACAAAGAAGAGCAAGCAAATCCTTATCATCAAACTCAAATAAGCCTGGAAAATTGTGAAAGAAAGAAACATATTACAAAATTATCTTATTCCAGTCCACCTCTATACCCCATCAGCGTGTCATAATGAAAAGTGTGACATCACCAAGATGCTTTGAAGAAAAACACTGCTGAGATCATTCAGGTCAGGTTATTCCAACCAATATTTGTTCACCAAGATGTTATAATGGCAGCTATTCGCTGATCAGTAAAAAATTAGGTGATTGAGAAGTGTTTACCTACTTGTGGGCGCCACAAGATTTATCATTTCATTAGACTTTCTTTTCCTTGTACTTTAGACAAAAAACAAACCAGTCGAGTCGACAGTTAGTGGTTTTTAATTTTTGGAAAAAAATTATGCACTCAGCATTTGCTTTTTTAACTTTCAGTGTTTTGATTTTGTCTCTCTTTCAAACTTTATGTAGGTAGGTAGGTAGTGCCTTTTTGCCAGGATGTTCTAGCCTGTTCTGTTGTAGTAATGACTTAACTCTCTTAACTCTACTTAATTATGTTCTTCCGAGATAAATTTTTCTTGGGTTCTTTATTCCACCCACCACACTGTCAAGAAGTTTTTGATTTTGAATTTTTTTTTTTTCCAAAATTTAAATATTAAGTTGAATCAGCCGACGTCCCCTTTTTTAATGATTGGTCCAAGGGTAGTTTGGCTATATGAAGTCAAAAATCGAACAAAAATCACTATAGGTACGTTACAAAACACAGACATACCTACTATAGGAATGACGCAAGCATGTATTTAAATTGGAATAATGATCCGCTGATATTATGATAGAGAGGCTGTTGCCTCATAATAATTTAAATATGAATTCATTTAATAAGAATTCGTGCATGCAAATGGGCTTGCAGAAAGGTAAGTGGTAGTTATAGATTATCCACACTGTATTAAAACTATTTACATAAGATTATTATCTAGATTGAAGCGTTTTTTCTGTTTCGAAATCTTGTAGGATTATATTGGATCATTGTAATTTGTATGATTAATATTTAAACCAAAAATATACTAGGATTTTAGAGGCCGTGTCTTAGAATTTACCTTGATAAAAAAGAAAGATACCTACCTACTTTATTTTATGTTAAGTCTAAAAATCAGTTTCTGTTGGCGCAATCCAAGCAGTTGTTTACAGGTAATTTTTGACATGCTTTGTGGGCGCCTTTCTTCCTATTTGAAGTAGATTGATAAATAAATGTTCACATTGGCACAGAAAATACTATAAATTTACCACTCTTGAAATATAGTATTTTGGATTGGAGTTCAATAAAACTATAGCTTGCTTTTAGAAGTTGAAGATTTTGAGCTCATCACTATTAGGAAAATAGGCGGTCGAGTCTGTTCTAGATGCCGCTAATCTAATTTTAAGCAAACACTATACTACTTACTAACTTTAGAAAAAATGAGTATGAAATTTTAATTTTTGAAAAAATGTTCCCTAGTTTAAAGTTATTCTTATTACCAGTGAGCCCATAGACATCTATCAACGCTTGTGACTACCTACAACTGCCTAATCTCATAATATTCGTTCCATAAATGAAACTGTAAAGCTGAAACCTGAATGCTGAGTTCTGATTAGTTTAGGCAACGCCACTGAGATGGCACTCTAATTTGAAAGAAATCTTGACAGGATGGTGCAGGCGTTTTACTGTTTTCAGTGCTTTTGCCTTACTGTGATAATGATAATAAATACTGTACTTTATAAGAATGGAAATAATGGATTGAATTGAAATAAATGGAATATTTATTAGTTCATCAGAATGATGGAATAAATAAAGCATAGAATTTTCTTTCATAGATGTTTTGTATGTGCTCATATCCTCATGCTGGATGATATATTTGTAGGTATGCATTTTTACCAAAACATTACAATTAATAAAAAATAATCAACTTATTAATGCCTGGTACATATAAGTTTTGATCGAATAAAAGTTATTTAAAATTCCCGGTAATAAGATTTAACGACGATAAATACCAGAGAGAAGTTTATTTTCTAGATCCTGTGTTAATTTAAACGGTTCTTACTTACGTAACTTCCTATTAAACCTGAAAGCTCTGTCCATTAAAAACGTATAATATGATGACTCCCCGTTGAGAGTTTATTATTTCATCCTTTTATTATGGAAGAGTGGCACAGTAGCAAAGACACATGAGTGACGGATTGTTTTTACGGTAAACCTAAACAAACCGAAGGTTTTACTACTATTGCCGTCTAAACAGTGGCGGAAGCAAAATATTGAAGGAAGAATATAGAAGAAGGTACATTTTGTTTTTAACCACAATACCTTGGACAAACGATTCAGGTAATTAGAATTACAAGTAGCGAAGTAGCCATAGAGGAGAGATAAAAATGTGTTATTTAGTGTTTTCTAGAAGCTATGAAGTGATGGAAAAGAAATTAGCCAGGAATAGCGAATTTCGTAATATTGTCACGAAATTGCATCGGTGCAGAGTAGCCGAGCGTTTACAGCGCGAATATTAAGGAATTTTATTGTGTTATTCCAAGTAAACAAGCATTCAAAAATTCTAGAGAAATCTCAAATTGAAGGTTTTTCTATGTAAAGTGCGGTACTATGTAGTACCTTGACTGTAGATTGTAGATTGCATTTAAAGTCGTTACAGCTTCTTCCAACCCTTCAAGCACTGCTACCATTCCAGGTACCTATTTTGTGTGTGACTCTGCTTCTAGTTGTTGTCCAAAATTTGTAAGGCTTCTCCCAAAGGATGCTAGCTTCCCGGGGCCCGTTTCTCGTCTCAGGGAGAGGAGAGCTTCCCGAGAGAACAAATTTTTCGTCTTTTTCATTCTCGTTCACTTTTCGATTACGTTGACAAGAACAAAAAATTCGTTCTCTCGGGGAGCTCTCCTTTCCCTGAGACGAGAATCGGGCCCCTGGGTAGTAGAGTGCCCATCCCTTGGGATGTGAGTAGACCAACAACTGTTTTAATGTCTCTTCTGTTTATGTCAAGAAGTTTGTTTAGATCTCTTTGCTGATATCAGATGAATATGAACCTTTTTGCCTGTCTCAGACCCGGAATGGATTTCCAATGAGCTAGCATCAGGTCTTTTTCTCATAGGTTCATTTCTTCGAAGACGTGGCTTTTCATTAGTCCACAAAAAGTCTCTGGGCCTTGAAAAGGTGTTAAAGCTGTTTGCTTTGCGAGGTCGTCTATGCCTGCTTGATATGCCCTTCATGCTTTGGAATTCGAACTCAATTTATTTTTGAACATAAAAAAAAACCGGCCTTACCTACACAACAACTCTTCACAACCTGCCTATCGTTCCCATCTTCTTAACTCAATCTGTGTCAAAAATTATTTTTCTATTTTTGTCTTTAATACAATATTACATGTGTATCTTTCACCATCACTAACAGATAATAATAGACTTATCTCCGCCACTGTCCAAATGTTTTATTAATACGATTTAAATGGATCCTGGGATGTGGCCGATTGTCTGGATGGCTTTTAAACGTTTACCTAAACGCTTTATCTTTGAACTGAACACACACAACATTAACCGCTCGACCAAATAATTTTGGTCGTTTAATTGACGCTTTTATTGACAGCTTTGTTGTTCCAGGATCTGTATCGGTTACATTACTTGGCCTGCATCTAATAGAATAGACCGAAAAACATTTTTTTTTTGTTAAAATCCTCTTTCTACTGTAATTGATTTTCAGTAAAATCCTGAACTTGCGAAAGTGTTTCCGTTTTAGAAAAGCGTTAATTTCCATACGAATTAAAGTACATTCATGAGTTTGTAAAGAAAATTAGTGCTTGGAAACTTCCTACGTCTTAGAGGAAGCACTTTATTACTTGCTTGAAGAGTATACCTATTCAAGTTATCTCAGTGAAATCTTTTTAAAGTGGAATAAGAGAAATTACAAGCTGGACTTAATTGAAAAAAGAAATTTCATATGCACTATTATATAGAAAATAATCTATTTATAATAAATAATAATTCCAATCTACAATCCAAGTGTTTCAGTAAGAGTGGATTAATAATTCTGATGCGGTTTTTGTACCGTTTTCGTCGGCGATTATAAAAAATAGGGGTTGAAGGTTGAAGCCATAGTGGGCCGGGCTGGAAAAAATCTCCTGCAGGCGCCACGAACAAGGAATACATTTTGTGAAATCAAGCAAGGAACTCTCGAAAATAAAATGGGACATTCTGTGTCTCTGCGAAACCGAACCACCAAACGAAGAATGCACCACACCTTTATCAGGTCATGTTATGTCAGAACAATAAATCAACTACTCATACAGGAGAGGTAGCACTTCTGATAAATAAAAGCGTCAAACACTTGGCTTCAAAAATGAAAGCAATATCAGAAAGAGTTATTTACATCACCTTAAAACTTTCATCATGATACAAGCTTCAGGTGCACATATGAACCAACAAGTGCTGCACCAGATGGAGAGATCGAGTAACTTTGTGAAGACCTAAGAATAAGTTAGAAAAGACGCAATACACTCTTATCACTGGCGACTTCAATGCTAAGATAGGCGACCTAAAAGATTTACAAATTCCACAAGTTGGAAAAATGGGACGGAGAGAAACATTAATCAACTTTCTACAAAGCGAAAATCTATTCTGTATGAACTCCTTCTTCGAGAAACCCGTTAGTAGAAGATGGACGTGGTGAAGCCCGAACTTAGTAAACAAAAACGAAATCGACTATATACTCACTAACAAGAAATGCATAGTAACAGACGTAAATTCGATACGAAACGCGATCACCGACTAGTTGGTGCAACAGTCAAATTGAATTTTTAAGCCGAAATAAGTAAACTCATTACGAATAACCACTACCCTACCCTAGTCGAACTTAAACAAAACAAAGAGACATACAAGAGGAAGCTGGACAAAAACTCTCTATCGAACCACTCCTCAAAAGTCAAAGCTCAAGCCGAATACTCGCAAAATGATAGCGCAGAGAGGAAGTCTGCTAGTCTGCACGGAGATTCACCTGAATACACCAAAATAAACCTAAATATCTCAAAGAAAATTAGGCAAGACCTAAGAAGATACAACACCCAAAAAATAAAAGAGGTCATGGAAAACAACAAAAGCATGAAGATCCTTGAGCAGTCACAACAAAAAGGCAAAATAGGAATCCACCAAATGAAGGATGAGGATGGAAACATACAACACGAAAGAACAAAGATCATAACAATCATCCAAGAGTACTATAAGGAACTCTACTCACCACCACACCACAACCAAGATGTCGAACAAAACATGAACATAAAGAATGCAGGTTCTGAAGACATCACCATCTTGGAGATAACACTTGCACTCTCGCAGCTTACCTAAATCTGAAAGAGCTCCTGGGGAGGACGGAATCACAACAGAAATGTTAAGACTAGGAGGAGGAAACGCGCTAAAAGCAGAAAGCAGTACAGTCCCTCTTAAACAGATGCATTGAGACAAGTCAAATCCCCCACTCGTGGAACAACGCACAGGTCGTCACACTCCACAAAAAAGGAGATAAAAACCCAATAGAAAACTATAGACCCATCAGCTTACTTCCACATTCATATAAACTTCTTACAAAAATCATAACAAGCAGGCTAACATCAAAAATGGACTCCTAGCAACCAGAGGAACAGGCAGGTTTCCGGAAGGGATATAAAACCACATATCACCTTCAAACAATTCACACACTTATAGAAAAATGCACTGAATACAACGTCTCACTACATATGACTTTTGTAGACTACAGCAAGGCCTTTGATTCTATACACCTAAGCGCAATATTTAAAGCAATGGAAAATGCACAGACTGACTCAAGATACATGAAACCATGATCACGGACAAAATACGCATAAGGAGAGGTGTCAGACAGGGCGACACCATTTCTCCCAAGCTTTTGACCCTAGTCATTGAAGATATATTTAAAACTCTAGGAAAACATAAGGTGTGATTGGGGATGGCAAATATCTAAACTGTATACCATCTAAGGTTCGCGGACGACATCGTCCTAATCGGTAAATCACTCGATGAACTAAAAGAAATAATACAGCAACTGAAGCAAGCATCGTAGAAGGTGGGACCAGAGATGAACACCGCAAAAACCAAATTCATTACTTTAAGTGAGGCAGACCTACTTACCATCGAAGGCCAAGAAATAGAAAGATTATTTACGAATATGTCTATCTGGGGCACCAGAGGAAGCTTGGGAAAGAGAACCAAAGGCTGAAATTACCAGAAAAGTGAGCATGACTTGGGAAGCATTTGGAAGATTGCGCTTTATCCTGAAAAATCTAGATATTCCTATAAACATGACAAGAAAAGTGCAGACATGTGCATACTCCCTGTACTGACGTACGGCCTGGAAGCCATGACACTAACCATAAAAAGTGCAAACAAACTGAGCAGTCAGAGGGGCATAGAAAGGGCAATGCTAGGCATTAGTCTGAGAGACAAAATAAACAACTACGACATACGTTGACGCACGGGTGTGAACGATGTGATCCAGTGCATAGCAGAAGCAAAGTGGAGATGGTCAGACCACGTGGCAAGGCAACCACCGAACAACAGATAGACAAACATAGTCCATGCAGTGAAGATCAAGAGCACACAAACGCGGCAAAGGGATACTCCAAAAGAGGTGGATGGATGACATTTACCGGAGGACAAGGGGAGAGTATGGCAACACATCGCACAAGGCCGTCAGAGATGGAAATTGGAAGGGGAGGCCTATGTTCAGGAGTTGACGCAACTGGGCTGCTTATGATGATGATGATGACGAAGCATTTTAAACTGCTTTTTGTAGAGCATCGTTTTTGAACAAAAAATCAGCCGGTGCGGCAAGCTTGCAGAAAAAATAGAAAAATAAAAGTAAGTCTCATTTGAGAATTGCAATACCAAAAATCATCCAAACTTGCTATTGCTGATTGTCGTCAGAGTGACATCCCCAATAAAATTTGACAAAATTGTTCACAACAAACTATAGATATCAGGAAACAAAAAAAATATATGCTTCGAAATAAAACAAATTATTTTTATAATATTATATTTATTGGATAAATCATATAATTTTAATAAGTATTTGTTATTTACAATATATCACAAAAATTGTAAAATTACTTAATAATTTTATAGCAACTAAACATAAACAAATACTTAATTTAATTTTGGACTCGAATCAATCATAAACTGCGATAATAACGACCGGAAATAATCAACGGTCAAAGCGAAATAATAGTACTGAAAATAAACTATAAACCTATAAAGGCAATGCAAGCCCAAAATAATTCCACATTACGTACCACTTCCAAATTAAACAAAAGATTACTTTTACGAAAAGAAATGCATAAAAAAAAATTACAAATGATTTAACAAACAAAAAATAGTCCTCGACTCCAAATAAAAAATTTAGAATTTTTAGGATCAAGAAGATCAATTTACTAAATTTATTAAAGCTTTAGGAAAGCATAATTTCTTTGGTATCGTAATCTAGGAACCTACTAAAAGTATTATTGCTTAATATCTATAAACTAGTCTATATCTTATCTATAATTGAAGACTCGAAATTCAGAAGGGTCTTAGTGCCAAAAAAATTAAACAGAGATATCACATAGAACATGTCTAAAACGAATTTTTTGAAATAGTTTTATATATGAACTACATACATAGTTCCATACTGAAGACAAAAACTTACCTACACACTACTAGAAGGTCCTAAGTGCCAAGTACACTTGGCCAATCATAAAACTGGTACAGGCAATAATTTTTTTTTTAAATTTGCCTAATGTGAATCTGGCTAAACAACAAAAAGTTTCTTCTCAAAAACTTAGGCTAGACAGTTTTTGTCAACATCGAATGTCAAAAGTATTTGCTGCGGCATTTTGTTTGATTTAAAGATGACACTAACTTGACTCTTATTGTCATTTTTGAGGTGATGATAAAGGTCGATTTACACGATACAGCACAATAGGAAAACCAGTTTTATGATTCGCCAAGTGTACCAAGGAAACGTAAAAAGGGTCTATGTCCAAAAGAACCTTTTACTGCCGTGGCATTTTTCGATAAGTAAAGGTCTTTGATTTTTTTTGCCCCAAACCCGCAATACCTACTCCCTCAATACTAACAATGTTAAATATTTGGAATGGTTAGTTCATTTAGTGGATGGCACATAGACAGTTTTGTACGCTATTAGCCTTGGCACATAGACCCCTAAGCAATTAAAATCTAAAATTTGGTAAAAGCGGCATTTAGACCCTTCCGAATTTCCACTCTTCAATTCTACTCCCTAGTCTCTGCTGCAACGTCATCCTCGTGTTGACACAAATTCCCAATCAACGTGGGATGATAATAGTTCAAGTACGGGAAGAGATTCATGGAGTTGGAATATTGTTGGCAAAGATCCAGCATCGATTGTTGTATTGTTTTCGGATATTTCTGGACCATGGTCTTGTTAATGTGGTCGTAGATGAAAAAATCCGGTTGATTCGGTTCCGGGAAGAATGCGTTCTTCGGGTACATAGGCGGCATAGGCGGTTTTTGAATGAAAATTGGCATGTCGTCTTTAACCAGAACTTTGACAGCCACTTTTCGGCCGTTGGAATTGACCATGTTGGTCTCTTGCATCTGGAGTTGTTTGCGTTTAGTTTTGTAACGGCGGTTTTGGTACCAGATTTTAACCTGGAACAAAATGTAATTAATAATGTATTATTCATAATAATGATAGGTACTAATAGTAATCATTTTTCCATTTTCACTCTGTAAAGTACTTTCATAATTGAATAGGTACCTATTCAATTATGAAACCCTTATCAAATTACCCCATCAGAAGGACGTTTCATTATCAGAATCACTAAGCTAAGAAGTAGTTAATGAGTATTTTTTCTCCAATCTTGCGGCCCTTGATTAGGTAATATTGTTATTGACATTCGCAGAAACAAGGTTTCTCCAAGTTTCAATTAAAGGAACTTGCTCCAGGATGTTAATGAAGATTACCAGCATTTTTACTGAGAAAGTTCAAAGCAACAGGCCAAACGAGAAGCTTGATTGTTTCAAAATCAGCCAAAAAATTTAATGTCGTTTGCACGAATCAAGAATTCCGTTTTTAAATTTGATCCAAACCCAAATTGAAAATAAAGGAAATTGAGTTAAAAGGATGGAGAACACATAATGAGGAGCTCCACCATATTTGAATTTCATTATTTTCAATCAGTTGTATGAACCAAAATAACAATACCTAATAAAAATTATTAGGTATTTTATTAATAGATAATTTTTAAAAATACTGTTTCCATACCACGGACTGGAATGGTGACCGTGTATGACGTGGACTTCTTCACTGACCATTAAGAATCATCCACAATGGCTCTGACGCCGATCATTGATGCTTTGCTCTTTCCTTGTCTAGCTCTCAAGAGCGACAATAATGACAATCCGTCATTCTTAATTGCAACATATTTTATGTTGATTTTGGGAGTGTTTTTGATTGTTTTGTTAAAAAGAATAGTTATATTTATAGGGCAATCCAAAGGCCTGTCAAAACATAAATTCAATATGGCAAAAACGGTCAAACATATGTGATTTGTATTTGTTTTCCGTTTATAAACTATGAAAATACGAAAATTATCCTTCTCAAGCAATAGAAAATCCTCAAAACTCCACAAACTACAGAGAACGTACGATAACAAAACGTCACGGTTTTCTTCTGAAGGTAAATGAAATCTTTGACGCCAATTTCATAGTTTGACCATGGCTGCCATATGGATTGGCAGACATATTAGACAATACGATGTTGCCAAACTGATTGTCGTGATTTCTTGAAACTAAAATGACATCTGGGCATAGATCCTTGCTGATCACTACTCATTATTAATGAATGGGGTTTTAACATAAAAAAATCTAGAATCTCATTTTCAAATCTTACCCAAGAAGCCCAAGCCAAAAGCTCAGTTGAGTAGAATTATGTTTAAACAGCTGAGTTGCAAAATAAAGAATTTGACAAGACATTTTTCTGATTTCTGCTACCGTTAAAAGCGAATAGAACATACCCCATCAGCATACAGCGGACAAAAACTATAAAACCACTCTTATTAAAATTACAATAATTTTTCTTGTTACTCACTTGAGTTTCGGTTAGTTTCAATGTATTAGCCAAATCGGCCCGTTCTGGTCCGCTTAGGTATCTTTGCTGGCCAAAGCGGCGTTCAAGCTCGAAAACTTGCGCGTGCGTGAACGCAGCCCTCGATCTCTTCTTTCTAACTGGTCGGCTACCGCTGCCTCCGGATTCTCGCCCGGAGTCTTCCGAGAGGCGGGGTGAACCGTACCCCGGAGTCGGCGGCTGCAGAGATGGACTGCGAGAATCTGCAAGAAAAATAAAAGTATTAAAATTTAAATATGAAAAAAATTTGGATGTGGAGAAAGCGTGCCAAAGAAGAAAGAAGTTTTTACAAAATTGTTGCTATATAGTTTGAAATAACTACAAGAAATATTCTACATATTAGTAATAATGACTCTTTTCTATTTTTGTCAAAAAAAAAACTCATAAACACTAAAAGCTTGGTCGTTTATTGCGGCGCTTAAACAATACCTTCGTTCCGTATATTAATAAGTTCCATTCAGTATCCAAAAATAGAGTAAATCGTATTGTTAATATAACACACTAAGCTCCCTCCAAAAATTTCTATGGTCTCTTTCAAAAAAGTGTCAATAGATTTTCCTATGATGACGTGACAAAAGACCTTTTACAAAGCGGTGGATGATACAACGTGACACTACAAGCTTTTAACTTAAAAGCTTTTCGCACTTTGGTTATACCTACGTGTTACTTAATTTCGGTAATTGATCTAATATAATCATTTTCTATACACACAAAAGATCAAGGCGAAACTATTGGCTTTCATTTAAAACGCATTAGTTCAATCCGTGGAAATCTTTGTTTCGTGTATTGCTTTATAATGGATATTACAATGTGGTTAAGGAAATTGTGCCAGAAATAATATCTACTCAAATTTATGTCCAGATTTAAGCTCAAACGCGATGACAGGTGAATTAACAGAATGTTTCAGAATTTGTCCGAGGTATTTCCTGGAGCTTATTTTGACTTTTGAGCAACAGATCAGATACAATGAGTTCAAATTTAAAATTGCTTCTTTTCCGATTTTGTTGAAAATCTCGGATTCCATATACTTAGTGAGGAAAATATTTTAAGGTGAACAAGCCTCTCTTTTGTATTTCGACTTTTTTTTTCAGCTGCTTGCTTTTTTATTAGAAAAAAATCTTTCTTTGCCCTTTCTGCTTGAAACCGATGATGACTACCATTGGGAATGCAAAAATCACCAGAATATGTATAAAAAATGAAAAGTAGTGCTTTTAATAAACACAAAAAACTCAATATAAATTGAAAGGTGCTCGAACGGAAACTTTCAAAGTTTGAGATTTGGATTACCATCATCTCATCAGTCGTCTTTGGTCAAATGAAAAGTTATTGATGATTTAAATTGAAATGTTCCTGTAAGGTCTTAGATACCTATACTACAGCTTTACTAGAATAGGTGTTTTCGACGTCTGACCCGGCCCGGTGCACTCCGTTCTGGTCGAACCTGCACTAACCGAGGAAAGGGCCTTTTCGTCTACAACCAGAAACCTGGGGCGAATTCCACTGTTCATCTCTGCCGAAAGTCCGGAAGCCAAAGGGTTCCCCACAGGTTTCAGCCAAATCGGCCAACGTCATCATCAGGCCAAGCGGCCCCCGCCAGATAGATTTGGTTGAGAGTTTTCAGTTTGTCAGGCTCTCTGCGGCTGAATTAAGTAGGTTGCTAGCTGGCTGACCATTTTGTTTTGGAGATAAGTCATGGCACCTTTACCGACATGTGATAAATGCAACCAATCCTCCAGTGCCAGAGCTGCATGCTCTATGTGTAATAGAAAGCTTTGTCGGCCATGTACTAAGCTGACTAATGAAACAACCGCTTGGAGATGTGCATCAATGAAGAAGCGGCCACCGACCATCAATCAAATTCTTTTGTGAAGACTATGTGAGCCATACTGAATATGAATCGAATGGAAAAAAATGGGAAAGTGGGTTGGAGGCCACCGATACAGGATCTGAGGTGAAAGACATCACTGAAGACTAAGTAATTTTGAACTTCTTGCATGACCGAATAGTATCTTGTAGAAATATAATGATAGAGGATAAATTAAAGCTTTTGGAATTGAAAGATAATTAATTATAGAGTTACTACTTGAGGAAAAAATTGAAAATTTAAAAAAAATATCTCACCACAACAAGTACTCAGTGGTTAAACCATTAAAGAATTTTGTCCCAAGAATATTGAAAACAAATATTCAGGGACTAAAAAAAGGAAGAGAGGGTTTAGTAATTATCCGTTGTGGTGTACTCAATAATGCTACCAAACTTAGTAAAAGTCTACATGAGCAACTAGAAAATGAGTACGAAATCAAGACACCGGAAAAACAGAATCCATTGGTTAAGATAGTCTCCATTGAACCTGATTGTTTGTAAAATGAGCTGCTCGAATCAATATGTGAACAAATTCGCAGCTCAACGCTAACCTAAACCAGCAATTAGTCAAAGCAAAAAGGATATGGTATGGGCCCGGTATATGAATATGTCAACGTAATCCGATGTTTTAAGTGCTGTTCTTTCAATCACATAGCCAGAAACTGTGGAAAGAATCAAGAGATATGTGGCTTATGCTCAGGCTTTGGATACTGATACTCAGCGAACACTTGTAATAAAAAAGGAATCAAATAATGCATAAACTGTCTCCAAATGAATCTGAAGTACAATACAAACGAAGATACTCTTCTTTCAGCATATTCCCTGCAATGTCCGGTCTACCAGAAAACTGTACAAAACAATAGAGCCAAAATAAACTATGTCATATAGTCACTACACCTAAAGGACAAGACACTTTATACTGACGCTGTAAATAAAGCACATTCCAATCAAAAAGTCTTGGTGAGTTCAAAGCTGTGGTTGGTTCACATAAATCCCAATTCAATCTGGAATAAATTCACAAGTCTTATCGAATTCGCTCAGCACGTTCAACCAGGGGGCGGATTACGAACTCTCGATTCGAACCGAAACCGCCATGGATTTCGAACGCATTCTGATGCATTTACATGGAGTGCGTTCGAAATCCATGGTGGTTTCGGTTCGAATCGAGAGTTCGTAATCCGCCCCCAGATATGCTAGCAATATCAGAAAGCTTCTTACTGCGTATATGAGTAATGACAAATACACCTTGGATATATCTGCTGTATACCGTACTGACAGATATAGAGGCGGTGTAGCCTTGTATGTCTCCAGTAAATTCAAATCCCAAAAACTAACTATACATAATATTATTATTATTATTATAAAGCATTTATTGTTAGATCCTTACAATTTATGTATGTACATATACCATAGCAGAAACAATAAATACAGATTTAGCCCACAAGAGTAATTTCGCGCGTGGGCGGTAACAAAGATCGACCAACTTTGGGTGAGAGTCGTGATTGAGAACGTACGGTTAGCCATTGGTTTTATTTATAAACCCTCCTGGGTACCATATGGAACCCTCCACTTTCTGCATGATACCATACCTGATATGGTAATATCTAACGACATTGTTATACAAGAGACTTTAACATAGAGATCTGCTTTCATTGCAGGAATATGACTGTAAATTTCTAGACTAAGTTACAACTTCATTTGGCTTTCATCAGCTCATAAAGGACCCAACAAGAATTACAGCCAACACCGCTACACTGTTAGACCATGTATGTCACTGACAGCGAAATAGTTTTAGAAAGTGGAGTTTTGCCTGCAGAACCAATTATCTGGACTTTTCATGTGCAACTTATAAAATAAAGCAACAGAAACGAACATACAGAAATCTAAAATCAATAGATTTTGATCCACTGTACCTAAGTGATGATATTGATTTTGGAGTAGAATACTTCACTCGTCAGCTAACTTTCCTATTTGATGAGCATGCACCGAAAATCACGAGAACTATCCAAAAACGACCTACTGCATGGATAACGTATAACATTCGTTGCATTATGAAGCTAAAACGTAGGGATTTCTTAAAATTTCGAAGTACTGGAAGACCAGAACTAGTGGCGGTCCATAGATGATTTTCTGGGGGGGGGTAACGGATGACGGGAAAACCGAGAAGTGCGGAAAGGCTCCCCGCCGGAGGCTAAATTTTTTTTGGGTGCCACGCCCAATTTGCACCCAAAAGTCGTTTGAAACACGCCTCGGGCAAAAATGTATCCCGATGCCGTCAAAATAGTTATACAGGGTGTCCACTTAGTGCGATATCGGACTCGGACAATATATCCTTATATAGAGTGATACAAGAAAAAAAAATTAATTACAAAGTTGTTTGACTGTCTAAAGAGCATAAGATAGTCAAACATTTGGTGAGGTTTCGTCTCCTTGATACATAATTAGATTGATTTTTGGGTATAGGAACGGTGGGTTAGGAATTAAAACAGTCTTTCTCCTGACTTAAAAGAGTAACAATTAAAGTAACGAAACGGTGCCAGGAGAAAGACTGTTTTAATTCCAAACCAAAGTTGCTATACCCAAGAATCAATCTAATTATAGTTAAAAATATTTTTGAATATACAGGGTGCTCTGTATAAATTAAGTATGCGACAGAACTTTGTTATTTTATATGAAAATCTGATAAAATTCTACAGGGTGTTCGTAATACTGTACACAATACCAGGCATTCCAAACAACCATCACTCATTTTTTTTTCAAATGGAATACCCTTTTGTTGACTGTATAAGTAGTAGGTACCACCGTCACCAAAAGTAATTGGGAAGGCACAATATCAGCTCTTGTACTATTATATGACTTCAGATGTCAGGTATTTGTCAAACTATGAATAAATTTAGGTTTATCTAGGTTAACTTGGAATAGTCCAGGAGATAAATATGAATTATTTTTGTCCCAGTTACTTTTGGTGACGATAATACGTACGTCAATACTCGTAAGCCTATCAATTTATACAATGCCTTTAATGCTTTACTTTGTAGAATTTGTCTCTTGTAATTATTAAATGTATATGAAAAAATATTTGTCTGGGAGGGGGGGGGGGGTAATTACCCCCTCTACCCCCCCTTTAAACTGCCCTTGACCAGAACATAGGCAATACTACTGTGAGCTCAAAAACTACCATTAAAAGAAAAAAGGCTGCATTTCGCACACATTAGCTGCAAAAGTGCATTGGTACCGCTGAAACCTGGGAAACTATAAAATCGTTGAACATCCACCGTAAACCATCAAAACTACTACCTCCAGACATAAATGACACAGATGAAATCAATGATGCCTTCCTGAATAACATTCTCGCACTGTGCCAGTCAGCCAAGAAACTATATAGATAAGTGTTTAAAAACAACCGAGGCTCAGAAGCGCAATTTTCATTTACACTGGCAAATAGGGATGATATACAGACAGCGTTACTCTCCATTAAAACAAATGCAGAGGAAATTGATGGTCTTACATGCTTAAATTGTGTAGGTCGGCATGCCTGGATCCACTTCTTAATATAGTCAATACCTCTCTTCTAGAGGGAAAAGCACCCACTTTATGTAAATCAGCTCTTGTCGTGGCCTATACTAAAAGCTGAAAATTCAACTGTGGGCGAACTAAGACATATTAGTATACTTCCTGCAGCATCGAAAATACTCAAAGAAATTGTAAACAGACAAATGATAACCCATTCAAGCAGGACAAATTTGTTGCCAAAAAATCAGTCTGGCTTTAGGGGAGGATACAGCTGTACCTCGGCTATGCTGAAAATTACCAATGATATAGTGCAAGCTGCTGACCAACAAATTGTCACTGCTCTTGTGCTGCTGGACATGTCAAAAGCTTTCGACTCCGTGAACCATAAACTCATGATTGGGAAGCTGAAATACTTATTGTAATTCTGATAATATGTACCAGTCAAATGGTTTGAAAGCTACTATGAAGGCAGAGATCAGAGGGTTAATATTAAAAACTTCCTGTCCAGCCCAAGGACAATCAGTTCAGGGGTAGCTCAAGGGTCTATTCTCGGGCCGCAGTTGTACTCAGTGTATTCGGCTGATGAATTATGAAATTTTTCTCACTTAAAAGCTTTTGAAAAATACTTCAAGCAATCACAGGGACTTATAAATTTTTAGAAAATATTTAGTAGGGTCTTTTCATCAAACAAAACAAACCCTGAGTAGATCTCAGGCTCAGAAATGGAATTATGATTTTTTTCTCACTTAGGTAAGTTGATGCAAAAAAAATCATTGTGTTGAATACTTTTAATAACTAATTGAAACCTTGACAATAAAGTGCAATTTATACGATGCAAATTTGAAGTAGATAAATTTCTGACGATGACAAAATATACAGGGTGTTTCATTAAAAATATAGCAGTATTTTAATTTCAAAAAATTGTATGTCTGGTAAACCAAATTTTCAGATTCGGCAATACTTCAAAAAAATCCTTATTTTTCCAGAACTAACCGCATCTCATTATCTTTTTTTGTTTAAGAGATATTTACCTGCAGAATGTGTCAGTTTATTTAAGGACACCCTGTAGTTTGGATTTCACTGAATAAAATCGACAAATTTCAAAAGTGACACCGTTGTTCGACACACTAAATAAAAAGTTTATCAAATATTATTTCCTAATAGATAAATTTTGTTAATGAGGACGTACACGTCAATACAATTTGTGAGTATCGATTTTTTAGATGATGATGGCGATTGTGATATCAAAATGTTCAAAGGTGATTAGGAAAATCAAAGAGTAGAGGATCGATTCAATCTCCCAAAGAATTGTTTGGAGAAATTTTTCGGACATTTCAACAAAAAAAAAGCTTCAAATTACATCTTAAAATATTTGTACTCAAACCTGATACCTACAACATACTGCAGACATTTTCACATAATGTGTGTGAAATTTGAATACATAAAATTTGGGCGACATTGATTTACGACTGGCCTGTAAATTAAGAACATTGTTAAACTTCGCGAAGATTTCAAGTTTCAAAAAAAATAAAAAAGGCTGCGATACGGTCCAATAGGAATTTTAATTATTTTCAGAACCTGCACACACGTGGACGACGAAATGTACCAAGATAAAATTCAACACCAAGTCGTCAAAATTAATTAGCCTAATTGGGTAATTGGAACCGACTACCTATACCTCATGATTGAAAATAATAATCCTACATTTCAGCTTTCTGGAATTATTGAAAATTGCAACATCAAAGTTTTTTCGAACGAATTATTCCAAAAAAAACTCTTGTATACGGTATTCAATGACAACATTTTGAGGCTTCAAACAAGTAAATTCTAATTTGACCAATCTAAATAATGTATTCCTTTTTTCTCAGAAGGAACAATTATTCGAAACCCGGATTCGGATTACGGCGATCATCGTCAAGTCAAGTCATAAAATTCAATTTCAAATTAGTGGTTCCATGTTTTGCAAAATTTTACTACTTTTGTTACGCCTTATTTTATGGGTATTTTTTTAATTAATAAGTAGCTCTGGTTTCATTTTTTTTCACGGTTTGACACGCGTTCAGTCTGCTAAATACCGAGAACTCGTTAAATCAGCTAAACTGAATATTTTTATCCTTGAGTTCCCTAATCATTTCATTATTAGAATAGTCGTTAAATATTTTTTATGTTTTTACGGTAAGAATTCGGCTTAATTGTTGTTTCCACGCTCGGTATTCTAATTTGCGAGGACCTCCGAGGTTGGTGCAGATGTGAATAATTGTGATTTGTCTCGCTATATCAGATGTAGGTACATGCGGCAGGCGCTAACCAGGGTTTATTGCTAATAGTTAAGTCATATTTGTCGTGTAAAATTAATTTTCAGGCTTGTTTTGAAAAAAAAAATAAATAAAAAATTATATGCACAATTGAAGTTTATGTCAAATAATAAACTCCTTCGAATGATAACGCTCAAATATAATTATGGGAATTTACTTGAAGGCTTATGCATTTTCGCTGAGTCAAAGTGAGCTACATGAATAGAAATTTGGTGACTTAATAAATCAGCTACATACGAGTTCAGATGTTTATGAATAAACGATGGATAGATAATGGTATCGTACAAAAAAATAATTTCATTTCCTTCATCTGGACTTATTTCATGTATGTACATATAATAGTACGGTGGATTTTCTGTTGAAGATTTTCCACATATTTTTGATGAAACGACACTTTTGAAACATCTGTCATTCGACAGCAGTCCAGGATACAGCTTGTCCCGGTGTTTCTCAATCAACCATTCTTTTTTCAAAGAAGAAAACCCTTTCCTGGTTTATAGAAAAGGGAAATGTAGTTCCCGAAGAACGGTCACACATGCCATTGGGGGAGGGAGACCACAAGTTTTTCAAGTTGGTTACTTTTTTGGCAGATGCAGGGGCACACGTCATGTTACATAAAAACGGTGATTGGACAAAATATAAAATAAAATATTCAACTATCAAAAATACACTTGGAGCAAGCTAAAATACTCCCAGTTTGAAGGGTTGTAGTACACTGCCTGTAACAGGCGAAATTTAATTGTTTCGAAACGTTAAAGAAACTTGTATGCAATAATTTATTTATTTTTTTTAGCGCGACAAAAGTGTGAAGCACGCCGTTGCCAAAAAGTCATAGCCAACAATAGATATCAACTATTAAGTTCAATTTTTTCATTATGAGGTTTGTTTTGGTTCAAAATTTGGAACGGTTATGGGATTACGCGCAAAAAATAATGAAGGACCGTTCTAATACTAGTCCTGAACCGATTCGGAACCATGCAGAGGGTTTGTTTCGGTTCGAAATTTGGAACGATTCTGGGATTGCGCAAAACAGCTTGCGCACAAAAAATAATGGGGCAAGTACAAATTATACGCTCGATATTTTATCCCCAATGCATATTACATTTTCTAGTTAATTTATCTAAATGCATGACAATAAATTAAATATTCTACAAAGCCTATAGTCCAGACCGACATACACTGCCCACAAACAAATGTTTGGGAACATTTATACACGTGTGTAGGTGTTTTGTTTCAAAGAACATTTAGTTTTTAAACGAGGTAGCAATTGCGTCCAAACTAAAGGCAAAAACATGTCACCAAATAGCACTACCACTGATACGATTGCTTAAAACAACAAACATTTGCTTTGATCGCGTCCAAAAGCTAGTATAAAAACAAATAGTCCGGGGGCCGAGGACCTTTTTTCCAAATCATTGATAACAAGCTAGTTTTTTCAATGCAGCTTCATTTCACCGAGACGCCCAACTTTTTTCTCTTCGAAAATTGTGAAAACAGGTAGCTAACATACTGCGCAGGTGTAAAACATGTCGATTTGGTGACTATGAAAATTTAATTAATAACAGTTAGTTTTTCAGCTAAATGTTGAGATAATTTTATGAATAATTTGAAACAACATTTGTCCGACAAAATAAAGGGTTTGGTCTACGATGTCCACCCCCCTCAAACATGTAGCAATTACGTTGCATAAAAAATGATTAATAACAAGTTGATTTTTTCAATGTAGGTCGGTAAATATTATTAAAATTAAATGGTCACACTGTCCTACAAATAAACAGGTAGCTATTTTCAGTCCTACACTCAAAAGTTGTCGATTTCACGATTTAACTTTTTTCATTGATAACCGGCTAAATCTTCGTGAGTATCTTCATTTTGATAAGACGCCCAAATTTTCTGTTGCGAAAATTCCAAAAACAGGTAGCTAACAGAGTGCGCAGGTGGAAAACATGTCTATTTGGTGATCATACAAATGTAAATAATAACAGTTAATTTTGTAGCTGAATGTTGAGATAGTTTCATAAATAATATGAAACAACATTTGTCCGACAAAATAAATGGTTTGATCTAGGCTGTCTCCCTTCTCAAACATGTAGCAGATACGTTACATAAAAAATGATTTATAACTAGTTGATTTTTTTAATGTAGCTGTAGTAAATATTACTACAATTAAATGGTTACACTGTCCTACAAATAAAGAGGTACATTTCTCCAGTCCTACACTCAAAAGTTGTCGACTTCACGGTAATACTTTATTCATCAATCACCGGCTAAATCTTCTCGAGCATCTTCGTATTGATAATACGCCTAACTTTTCTATTGCGAAAAGTTGCAAAAGTAGTAGCTACTAGAGTGAGCATTAGTGAACACATGTAAAATACCTTGATTAGGTGATTATGCAAATGTAATTATTAACAGTTAACAGTTAATTTTTCAGATGAATAATGAGATAATTTTATAAATAATTCGAAATTCGATTTGAGCCACAAAATAAATGGTTTGGTCTGCAGTGTCCCCTTTCTCAAAAATGTAGCAATTACTGGCTCATAAAAAACGTTTTATAACCAGTTGATTTTTTTACTGTAGTTTGGTAAATATAACTACAATTGAATGGTCACATTGTCCTAAAGAGGTAAGATTTCTCAGCCCTACATTCGAGAATTTCGAAAATAGCCTTATGCATATTATACGTAAATATGTACAGGGCTTTCATTTCAAAACTTGCCACTCACGTTATCTGCGTATGTAGTTATAAATCATTTTTTATGTAACGTATCTGCTACATGTTTGAGAAGGGAGACAGCCTAGATCAAACCATTTATTTTGTCGGACAAATGTTGTTTCATATTATTTATGAAACTATCTCAACAGTCAGCTACAAAATTAACTGTTATTATTTACATTTGTATGATCACCAAATAGACATGTTTTCCAACTGCGCACTCTGTTAGCTACCTGTTTTTGGAATTTTCGCAACAGAAAATTTGGGCGTCTTATCAAAATGAAGATACTCACGAAGATTTAGCCGGTTATTAATGAAAAAAGTTAAATCGTGAAATCGACAACTTTTGAGTGTAGGACTGAAAATAGCTACCTGTTTATTTGTAGGACAGTGTGACCGTTTAATTGTAATAATATTTACCAACCTACATTGAAAAAATCAACTTGTTATTAATCATTTTTTATGCAACGTAATTGCTACATGTTTGAGGGGGGGGACATCGTAGACCAAACCCTTTATTTTGTCGGACAAATGTTGTTTCAAATTATTCATAAAATTATCTCAACATTTAGCTGAAAAACTAACTGTTATTAATTAAATTTTCATAGTCACCAAATCGACATGTTTTACACCTGCGCAGTATGTTAGCTACCTGTTTTCGCAATTTTCGAAGAGAAGAAAGTTGGGCGTCTCGGTGAAATGAAGCTGCATTGAAAAAACTAGCTTGTTATTAATGATTTGTAAAAAAGGTCCTCGGCCCCCGGACTAAAAGTTTCCCAACCTGCAAGCCTAGTTCAGACTTACATAGATTTGCCCGGCAACATTTAAACATTTTGTATAAAAACTGGTATAAAAGCTGTTTAAAATGTGTTTGCAAACATTTGTTTGCGGGCAGTGTATGTAGTTCTGAACTAAGCTTTATGGGAAACAAAAAACTTTGAATATTTGTTTAAATGTTTTTAAACAAATAATGTTTGCAAACACATTTCAAACAGCTTTTATACAGTTTTTATACAAGTGTTTTAATATTGGCGGGCAAATGTATGTAGGTCTGGTCTAGGCTTAAAAGTACTAGACGCTTGATAAATTTAAAGAATGCTCGATATAAAATTTACATGCTCCTTAAAATAATAAATATTTGATAAAAATTATGAAGACTTGATAAATAAAATAATAATTGCTCTATAGCATATTCCTAAATTATTAAACATTTGTTGAAAAATATAATACAGCTTTGATTAATTTAAGGAATGCTCAGTACCAAATTCTGACCTGTAAAGGTGAGAGAAAGATCTAAATTCGATTAATGCCCATCATTATTTGGTATACAAGTTGTGGCAAAACTATACAATTGCTTGGGTAAATTTGGGTTAGCATGAGCGGGTAATTACAGTGTCAATAAATGTAACGCGTGCTCATTGTCAAATCCAAATGTTTCCTGAATTAATAAATATTTTTTCGTAAAAACTAAAAGAGGCTTGATTAATTTGAGGAACACTAAGTACCAAACTCAAGTGCTTGTTAAATTAAATTTTTAAATATTCGGTAAAAGATAATCAATGTTTTATAGTGAATACGATTTATCGAGCACTTATATCACTGTGAAATGCAAACTTTTATTAATTAGTGAACATGAATTATCGAGCATTCAAATATTTTATTAGTGCACATTCCATTAATATAGGTACCAAACATAATTTAGCGTCCAAATTGTATATTTCATATTGTGATTTCATAATAAATATATTAAGGCATTTCTTATTATTTTATACTCCATTTTTTTTTGTTTATACTGCAAACTGCATTAAATTTCCGTAACTTAATCACGATCCAAAATAATGGAGGACTGTTCTAATACTGGTTCTAAACCGATTCGGAACCAAAAAAACCAAAACAGTCACAAAATTACAAAACAGTTGCTCCTTCAGAGCAAGAAATGAGAGAACCGTTTTAGAAAAATCCCAAAATTGTTCTTATATACGTTCTATAATCCAAAGCGCTGACAACACAGTTCGATTACGATTCTGAAAAAAACGAAAATGCTTTTTATAACATGCGCATATATGCAAAATAATTTCGAACTAGTCCTGAGTGATACCAATACAAACCTATTGTCTATTTTATTAGGCTTTTAACTATAGGTGTTGTTAAATGCAAGAAAATTTTGATTTCTTGAAAGTTGCTCTACTTTTGTCGCGCTAATAAAATGTACCTATTGCTTAAAAAATAAATAATTGCACACGAGTTAATTTGACATTTGAAAACAATCATATTAAGCTTGTCACTGGCACCGTAATATGACTTCTGAAACTGAAAGTTTTTGATCTTGGCTAATGCTTATTTTATTTTCGAAAATTAAATATTTGATATTTTGCTAGAGTTGCTTTACTTTTGTCCGTTAGTGCATGTGGCGAAATACAGGTTCACAAAACAACAAATTATTGGCTTGTTTTTCAGATAAGAAAAGACAGTTCTTCTTGGATTAGCCAGAGATCTGTAATTAACTTTTAGGTTGTATAATGAGCAATTTTATTTCCAGGACTCAAATGAATTCAATTAATTACATATCACAGTACAGAATTAGAATAGAATAGAAAACAAGTTTATTATGCAAAAATACAAAAAAAAAAAAAATAGTGCAAATTACATAATAGTTAAGATTTGCTTTGCGTTCTTCCATTCTACCTTAGCAGAATTAAAAATATTTTAATTAAATTATTGTTCTTATTAGTTAAGTAATAATCATCCAAGAAACCCTATCTTTTTTTATCTTGATGCTTATAAAAACATGGATATCAAAAGTTTTTAAACATTACATATTACATCCTGTGCTGACTACCGAAAATCTTTCTTATCAGGCAGTGAACATCAACGTCATCTTATTTCTTATTTTGTGCAAAGTATCAAGTTTTTACATATTATAAGTAGGTAAAAAGTTAAACGTTTATTTTTTACTTCCATCAGATATTAGGTCTCAAACAAAAAAGTAGTGCCTACGATAATACTTATTATAAATACACTGAGATGTGTTACCAGAAAAAAATAATTAATCATCATCATAATAACCATTAAAAAACTAAAAAATAAACTACTTACCTAAATCATCATTAACGGATTTCCTCATATCCAACGCCGCTTCTTGAACTCCACTATCAACATGAACAACATCAACTTTTTCTTCATCACCTTTATAATTCAAAATATCGCTGATGAAAAACGGGGTGACAGTTACAGGAGAAAAATTTGCCGAACTTGGCATCGACTGAGAACTGCTGTCGCCTTCCATTATCACGCTCCCGGAAAATTTAAAATTCAATCCAGTTCCTGTCGGAACTTCAAGAATCAAACTGATCGACCGCCGACCGGCTTTGACGTTTTCAATGAAATCAGTCCCGACACCACTCAAACAAGTTTACTACTTGAGATGCGCTCTATCCCGTTTCGTCTTGACGGCATATGGGGTATGGCTTCTCTCTCGGTTTCCCCAGGTTTTAGTTTGTTTGGGGAGGAGCCAGAAGTTGAATAGTTGCTGCTGCCGTATCATCGGCGAAACCCGATGTTTTATGATTTTTGTTAATTATTTTTAATGATTTATTTTTGCGGTTACCTATAAAATTAAATATTATATTTGATGGATTTATTTTTTCGAGTAATGGGTGTTTTAATTAAAATTCCTGATTTGCATCGATTTTGAAATATAGAATTAGAAAATTACAATGAAATTTTGTTTTAGTGCAAAAATTTTACTGACTTAAGTAAAATTTTTGGAATAGAATTTTTATTTGCAACCAATTATAAAACATATTATGGCGTTATTCCATAAGCTAACTTTTCAACGATACAGCATACTTATATGTCGGAAAGTACTCGATTGTTCCTTTTATGGTAATTCTTTGTGTCAATTTTTTTCTAGCCCAGGGTAAAAAGGGTAGCAACAAAAGTAGTAACGTTTCATCCGAACAGCCAGATTTTTTTACCTTATTGAACAAAAATGTCACATTTTGAAACAAGTTATACCTATTTTTTAAATGGGACGTCCTGCAAATATAGGTGAAATGACCTTCGACCTATAACAAAACCCTTTTATGTTGTAATACGGCGATATACTTTTTTGTTTTGTAGCTTTTCCATGAATATATTTGTGTTTAAGATTCAGTACCCTTGTTAGTAAAGGAAGTACCTATATAATGGCTCTTATGAATAAAACAGAAGCGAATGCTTTTGCTAAGAGTTTTTTGAGATAAACATATTCAGCTTTAAAGCCGCAAAAAGAGACGGAGGTAGAGTAAAAGCATTTGCTACACTTCATGCATACGACAAGTTTTGCATTCACTTAAAAAATCGACCTCGAGACTTTTTCATGTTCATACGTTTTCAAGTCCCTAGATTAAGAAAATAATGGTTTTCTCAATTCCGTGGGTCTATCTATCTGTCTTTTTGTCTGTTGTCGCTCTAGCTCAATAATGGCTCAACCTAGAACAACAATTTTCGGTATACACGTTGACAATAATAATATGTATGTATAAAGGTTTCCGTTCGAAGATATATAGGGTGTTCCAAAAAATATGCATCACTAACAAGACCGGTAAATGATACGAAGTTGGTTATATTAGCAAACAACTTACCCGTTCTTGAAATTTACTGAAGGGTCAGGAACTTAAATTTTGATATTCATCGAAAATGGGGTGGGATGATTTGCTGACGGATGTCATTACCACTGAGTGAGTGAGTGTTTCAATCTTGGATGATTTTAATTTTTCGAGGCGATTAAAGTGGTTTTGGGTATGTGTGCATTCCATAACCTTTATCAAAAGAACGATATCCACAATGTGCATGGCGGACTTCTGAATTTGGTGGTATCTCAGCACCTGGAGGTATCTACAGCTTTGGCCGAAGAACCACTTCTACAACCTGATGCATACCATCCACCACTTGAAGTATCAATTGTATTTTCGACCCGTTCCAACAATCCAGGTTTGCACTGGGATAATTTATTCAAGGACAGATCTTTAGATTTAATTGTCAACGATTTTTATGAATATTTATATCAGGCAATTAATTTATTTGTTCTTTTAAAAAAAGTATCGTCGCGTAATATGGTATTCTTCAGAATTGAATATCTTAATTATAAGTAAAGAAAAGCTCATGTTAAGTACAAAAGATACGGCAGTCACTCAGACTACCTAGAATTTTCCAAGTTAAGAGCCTTATATAAACAACTTTCTGGAGAGTGCTATGAAAATAATATTACTAATGTTACTTCTTATGAGATGTCTCATAATGGAATTAAGTGTGATACCTAATGGCGCTGATATAGCCAATCTATTCGCTGAATTTTTTGCATCCACGTAATGTGATAATAACTATGATATTCCTAGTCAATGCTCAACTAATAATACTAATGTATCAAAGGTTGATCTTAAAATCTCGGAAGTATTTACCACATTGGATTGCGGTAAGGGGACAGGATGGAATACCCCCTAGTTTACTTAGAAATTGTAGTTTTGTTCTTGCTAGACTCCTATTTCTAATTTTCAATGTCTCACTGAATACCGGCTATTTAACATTCTGTTGGAAAACCAGTTTTATCGTTCCTAGTCATAAGTCTGGCCACAGATCAGAAGTAAAAAACTACAGACCTGTTGTTAATATCTTGAATACAATACCCAAATTGTTCGAGAACATTATAACCGAGCATCTGACTGAATCTCTTCGTGGTTTGCGCATGGATCAACAGTTTGGGTTTCAGTCTGGAAGGTCCACCGAAATTAACCTGCTGTCGTATGTTGACTTTCTATCGGAGATTTTGGAGAATGACCGGGAGGTGCATTCTGTCTTCACTGACTTTTCCTGGACTTTTGACAGGGTCAATCATGAGGTTCTATTATCTAAACTTGAGACGGCGGGCATCAGCGGAACCTTGTTGAAGTGATTTGGCAGTTATCGAACAAGATCGGTGTCACATCGTTAGGGTTCATAACTTTAATTCCATAGTCATTGAAGTCACGTCAGGTGTACCCCATGTGGGCCGATTACTTTTCAACTTATTTATTAACGATATTCAGAACTGCTTTAAATTTTCGAAATTACTTTCATCTGCTGATGATCTTAAGATATTTCTTAGAGTTGGCTCTCATCATGATTGTGAACTCATTCAGTCAGATTTGTACAACCTCGTGAGATAGTGTGAGCAGAATGGCATGGCGCTCGACACCTCCAAGTGTCATTTGTTATCATTTTTAAGGTTTCGAGACCCTTCCCTTTTTCAATATGTAATTGATGGTAGTATTTTGGATCATGTGTACACTATACTGGATCTGGGCATTTTGTTTGATCTGTCTCTCACATTTATCCCACGCATAACATCAATGGAATCCAAAGCACTTAAGATGCTGGGATTTTCAAAGCGATCTTTGATAGACGTTCAAAATGTATCTGCTCTAAAGTCACTATATTACTCATTCGTGAGATCCCACCTAGAGTATGCATCCTCAGTCTGGAATCATTTTTATGCAACGCATGTGAATGCCTTGGAAAATATTCAACACAAATTTCTTAGATATGCAGCATCAAGGGTCGCCAATGGTTATGCAATGAATTATCCTGAGCTTCAGACTGTCTTGCCGTGAACAGCATGATTTGAAGCTTTTGTTTAATGTTTTGCACCATGTTTATCACTGTCCAGATTTATTATCAAGAATAAATATTCTTGTTCCACCTTAGGACCACACGCTCCAATATTACATTTCATCAACCCTTTAACCGTACAAATTATGGCTTCAATTCATTTTTGCATTGGCTAATTTTTACTCAAATGAGTTGGATTTTTTTCCTTTCTCCTCTAGTTTTTATAGGGATTTGAAGATAACTGTGATCTGAATGTAAACTAATGGTAGCTTGTAAATTGTGCTTTATCATCTATTGTTTGTTGTATATTGTAGTTAATATTGTTGAATTTTTATTGTATTGTATGTACATGTGATATATTTCATATTTTTTTATTTAGTATTATTGCATGCATTCGTTTATCAGTTTATCAATTATCCATTGTAAAAATGGGCTTTGCTCGTCAATAAATAAAGTACATTAAATTAAATTAACGGCTTTAATCATCAATTTTAGACTTCAAATTTTTATAAACACATTTTTCCTTAGCGATTATTATTATTATTATTACATATTTTGATGTAACGTGGAATACAACAAGATGAAAATTCAGATTGCTGAGTGAGGCTAAAATTAATGACATGTTCATTTCTGATTTCGTGTTTAGCTTTTCTTGTGCTTTCTTCACCAGAATTGCTACTTTCCTATACTAGTCCAAGTTTATCCTGGATGTGACTTGGCGCTCTTGTTGTTTTTGTTGAGGTGTCTTCAATATGTTGTTGGTGTTGTTGAGGTGTCTTGGTGGTGATCAAATCAAATAAAAATGTATTTATGTTAATAACACAATATAGCGTTTACACACGTCAGACAAAAAAATTAGAAAAAATACTTAATAATAACATCAGAGAACTAACAATTAAGATTTGTCACAATAGTAAAGTTCGCCAATAAGGCTTGCTAAAACGATTAAAATATTACCTTGCATTTTTCGGGACTCGCACTTCAATTGAAATTGTTACCAGAAGTTTCTTGATCTTGAAACGAATTACTACAAGCTCTCTGATGATTTTACCTCTGACCTATTCTACCTATCAAATTATTTTTATAAAATAAAATACTCGAATCGAGTTACATTTTATTTCAAAATACTCGATTAGGTCCGGATGACTTCTGAACTTAGTTAGTAGTTAGAAAATAGTTCCAAAAAGAAAAGGAAAAATGACAGAGGCAGTATCAGAGACTAGAACTTAAAATCTATGTATTCCTTTGTACTATGGTACTATAGAAGGCTTCCCTGGCTAGTGAATCTTTAATTTTCAATTTAAAGCCCTTAACAGTTCAGAATGTGATATTTTGTAGGAGTCTGTTATACAACCTGACAGCTAGAGACTCGGGTATTTTTCGACACTAAGCCTACAATATGCTGTTACCAGATAAGTTTTGTTCCTGGTATTAATGTGTGTCCTCATGACTTGCAAATGCACACTCGTTCTCTTTTATGAAAAGCAAGTATTGAAAAATGAACACCGAGGGAAAAGTAGCACACCTAATCCCACGAAAGCAGCCCTGCAATCCTCCCGGTATCCAAGTCCGGCAATAATTTGGATGTCCCTTCTCTGGAGTCTGAAAACCCTCTCGGCATGTCCTGAGCCACCCCAGGCTGTCGTTCCATAGGACATAACGTTATGAAACAATGCATAGTACGCATTGTTCAGCGTTACATCTGTCACACACTCAACCAAATATCTCAAGACAAACCACACTACCTCTCAACTTCTTCCACACAGTCTCAACTTGGTCCTCCCAGGTTAGCTTGGCATCTATCCTCACCTCCAAAAAGGTGACTCAATCAACAGTGGCTCTATGACTGTCTCTGAAAATGAAAAACATATCCTCCACCCTCACAGGTGCATCCTTGAGCCTCCCAGCTGCCTCGGTGTCTCCAGATACAGACAAGGTGGTATAGTCCGCAAAGATTACAAACCTGGAAGTCTCATCTACAGAAGGTAGGTCGTTTATATACATTGAGAAGAGGACCGGTCCCAGAATCGAGCCCTGTGGATTGTGGAACACCGATATTCATGCATGTCTCCGCAGATACCACACCAATCACCAGGATAGTCTGGTACCTTTCACTGAGGTATGATCGCACCACTTCAGTTTTTCCAGCAAAACGCTATGAGTGACGTAATCAAAAGCCTTGCTCAGGTCACAGAACAATGCACTATAGTACTTCCGATCGATTTATACCCTCAAGCAGGTCCAAATTTGCCAGAATTGTGTTCTAAAACCAAACTGTCGGTGAACAAAGTAATGAGACTCGAAAAAATCCACAAGATTTTTTCATATATTTTTGATATCACAGGAAGCAAGAAAATAGTTCGACACCTGCTTCTTTTCTAATTATTGGTATTATATGCGCGCGTTTTAGCACCTCATGAAAAGTACACTCTGATTCATTGATTCAAAAATTTAATAAGAGGAATGATTATCAAGTTCCTCACACTCAACACAAGTTCCAGAGACATACCATATATCTGAGCATTTTTTCTTTTTAAAATGGTCTAGGCTGTCCCTATATGGCACAAAACTTACCTCTTTGTAGCGGAATACACCACAGGCAGCGCCCATCTTATGTAGATTCAGATTCAGTATCCGAGGCCGACAAGTCATTTATTAAGTTGGGAAAAAGTTATTGAATTCATCAGGTAACACCGAATCAGTGCTTGTTTTATCACTACCTTTTTTACCCCGTTTTTTGGTAGGATTGCGAGCGGAAGCTATTGCCCTGTCATTTGCCAATCTCTTCGCCTCTCTGATAGTTTTTTGTATCTATTATGCTTTTCCTTATCATGCACCCTTTTATACTGCTCACATATTTCATCAAGCATGCAACCAACTTCCCTTATTTGGTCGATCAGACCTATTACTGTATGTTTTTAATGGGAAGGATTGCAGGTATGCTCCCTCCAGTGCTTCGTCCACAATTTCTCACGATATTCTCTCTACAAAATCACAAAATCTCAAATGTCTCAACGTTAAAATAAAAACACGATAAAAATGGGATACAAATTCAGGGCCGTAGAGAGTCAAATTTGTGATAGGGTATGGAAAATTTGACATAGGGCATACACTACTTGCCCCTTAAATTTTTTATACGTAAACAAAATGGGGGTAATGGCACCGAAGACAAATTTCTCAATAAATAACATCTCTGGCAAGTAAACAAAATGGCGCGTTCAGAAAATAATTTTTGAGCGACCTCTTGTACTTGTACCTACTACTTGTGAAATAACTGTCTACTAGCTTACTCGATTTCAGGTCTATTCATTAGCTGTGGTCCAACCCACATAAGAACCGTTCCAGAACCAGTAATTTCCAATTGCCCACCTATTTTTCAATAAGTTAAACATTTATTCTACTTGACAAATAAATTAATTGACTGGAAATTACCGTTCTCATTGGAAATTACCGTTCTCGGTTAGAACAAAGCTTTTATCTAATTCTTAAATTTCCTAGAGAAACCTCAATGCATGTTGTGTTTTAAAGGTAGGCATCATCATTTGAAAAATAGGGCATTGCCCCTCAATGCCCCCCCACCCTGCTACGGCCTTGTACAAATTCTAAAAAATTTAGTGATATTGAGTTGTTGTTGTTGTTGAGGTACCTTGGTGGTGCTGTTGAATGGTTATGTCGCATATCTTCTAAATGTTATTTTCTGCATCTCATTGATCCACTTCTGTGAGTTCCGTGGAGATTGCATGTTTTCTCTATCACCGTCCGCTAGTAAAGATTTTGTTAATCGTTTTAAGCAAATCTGTACGTTTTTGCTGGCAGTAGCAGTAGCTGAGTAAGTGGCTCCGAGGATTGACTTCTTAGCCGCACTATAGATTTCGGAAGCCTGGAACATCCGTAGTAGCTTGCGGCTTATCCAATAACTTGGCAGCAAAATGGTGGTTTTTAGAATTAACGCACTTTTCTAAAAATCTAACCTCTATCGCGATTGGGTGTGCTCCAATCGCTGGGTATCTAGAACATCGCTGCCTCTGTCTATAAAGCCTATATCTGTGTGTGATTTTATGTGTCACTAGGCCAATGCATTGGTATTTTGGTCAAGTGCCACTTGCATTATTTCGCTTTATCGGTTGCTCGTGAATATAACTTTATTCTGAAGGATCCAAATCACGTTTTCCTTTAAGTATTAGGTATTTATGGGTGGTGAGTGAATAAATGGCTGGCGCACTAATTTTTTTACTATTTAAGATTCAATTATTTCTATTTCGAATTAACCTATGATTGCAGTTCTCTCCCTTGATTTTTCCCCAGGCCATCCTAATTTTTAATAAGCAAATAACATTTAATACCCAAGATTACTTGTATTGTTGCCTCTTGGTCTGTAATTCGATTTTGGACCTTGAACTTTTTTAGGTTAGTAGGAATTCGAAAACTTATAGACCATTCCTTATTTCAGACCCCAACAACCGGAAGCCAACTTTAAAGGGAATTATCCACGTACGGCTAAGTTCAGCGGGTGTGATCACCATGGTGAAATGGTAGAAAAAGCAGTGTTGTTAAATTAGATAGGGTTAGGCAAGCTGATGTGGTTTAGCATTGGCATCCGTGGCGGTGCAACATTTTAGTGAATTTAGCCACACGCGGTATATGCGTCAAACTTAAACGCTATTTAATATGCAGAGCCCTGGCACCATTTCAAAATAATTGCTCGACATTTTTTTTTTCCAATATTCCGGTCCAGATATTTGTCATTGCTTTAAACTATTTATACGTTTAATCCTCTCTTTTCTAATTAGAATTCAGTAATTTGTCGAAATTTAAATGGAATAATTTTTATACCAATGACAAAATTAGTAATCCAAAGTAATGGAGACTGAAAATCTTTAGTAGCATAATACATTTTTTGAGTCACTCATTATCACAAAAATAAAGACCCACCAGTATCATTTTCCGATTCACTTGCCACCCTTAATAGGTGATTATGATGCGTTTACACTAATCGGTATTCAAGTAGGTCCTTCTCTCTTCTTTTGTATGGATGTGAGCGTGGCTTAAAGAACAGTATTGTTGCTGATTCCTGATTACGGTGGCCGGACCAACCGAGCGCAAACTTGCATTCATTCGAACTAAACATGTATATTTTGTGCTTCTAGTCGGCACGGTCCAGAAAAGCTCTTGAACAAGGGAGTTTTGAGGCAGATCTATTTTTTTTCTTTTGCCATATTTTATCGAAGAGTTGTTATTTGAAAAAAAAAATCAATGCGTAGATAATAGCAATTAAACTGATTTTAGGTAGGTATATACAGCGAACCAATATACAAGCTATTACGAATTAATTCGTCTAATAAAAACCAATGATCATCATTTACCGAGAATGATTTACGAGTTATCGGTGAATGTCATTAAAATCGCAACAGTTTAAGAAAAATACAAAACGACTTTTATTTCCGATCATTTGTAAACAACAACGTAAGTAAACCATATTACGGACGGGCCAAAATTAGCTGTTTCAGAGCACCAGATCTTCATCGTTAAATTTTCATGAAGTCGTTTACCTGGTGCTTAGAATAAGTTGAATACTTATTTGTGATTTTTGACTATATAGGCCAGTCAATGAGGCTTCGGAATTAACAATAATTGCAAACAATTTGAAATTCAGGATTTACGTTTTACATGACAAAAAAATGAACTATAAAAATTTGCACCTTCCAGTGATGTGCGGAACATTGTTTTTTTTTGTAAAAATTAAACAATTATCAATTACTTCTTCCCAAAAATTGCTAACAAAGTGCAAATTTACAAAAACGCGACGACTGATCTTCCAAATCTTGTATTAATTTTGCACCTTTTTTCATTAAGCGGAACATAATGAAAAATTATTTATTGTTAAAAACTATTATATAGTTTCAGGAAAAAATGCTAACAAGGTGCAAATTAGGATGATGTACCGTAAATGCCAAACAAATAATTGTATATATTTGCACCTTTCAATCTCCTCCGGAAATGAGCGATTCGCATTAATATAACAGATTATATGTGAAAAAACACCATTATTTTGAGGGAAAATTGTTAACAGTTCAAAAACTAGGTGCAAATGTTCAAATTGATTGCCAGAATGTTATGCAACATTTGCACCCAAAAATATTAAGTGGAAATCTTTTTTTTTCTGATTTTTGTTTTTTACAATAATTATTGACATCGAGAAAATTACAAACATGGTGCAAATGACAACAGCAATTCTAAATATTATTTCAACCCTTACTTCGAGTTTGCACCCCTATATGAAGCACGGAATAAGTTTAAAATATTAAAAATAATCTGTGGTGCGGCACAGCGTAAATATTATTTAGAATTGCTGTTGTGATTTGCACCCTGTTTGTAATTTTCTCAATGTCAATAATTATTGTAAAAAACAAAAATTAGAAAAAAAAAGTTTCCACTTAATATTTTTGGGTGCAAATGTTGCATAACATTCTGGCAATCAATTTGAACATTTGCACCTAGTTTTTGAATTGTTAGCAATTTTCCCTCCAAATAATGGTGTTTTTTCACATATGATAATGCAAATCGCTCATTTCCGGAGGAGATTGAAAGGTGCAAATTTATACAATTATTTGTTTGGCATTTACGGTGCATGATCCTAATTTGCACCTTAGCATTTTTTCCGAAAACTATATAATACTTTTTAACAATAAATAATTTTTCGTTGTGTTCCGCCTAATGAAAAAAAGTGCAAAATTAATACAAGATTTGGAAGATCAGTCGTCGCGTTTTTGTAAATTTGCACTTTGTTAGCAATTTTTGGGAAGAAGCAATTAATAATTATTTAATTTTTACAAAAAAAAAAACACTGTTCCGCACGTCACTGGAAGGTGCAAATTTTTATAGTTCATTTTTTTGTCATACAAAACGTAAATCCTAAATTTCACATTGTTTGTAACTATTGTTAATTCCGAAGCCTCATTGACTGGCCTATATAAGTTCATCGAAGTTTAACACAATAATATTATCAGTAATATAATTGTGTATGTGAATATTTAGTTATAGTGAATCATAAAAAAAATTAGTGAGCATTTTAGAAGATAGACAAAATACAAATTCTGCTAGATGCTTTGCCTTCATCCAAATCTTACGGAGATGAGTTCTTTTAAGTGGTTAGTAGGTAAGCTCTGGAGCATAACAATCCTCAGATTTTAGTACCTTAGCCATAACCCCGGAAACCAGCCAAACGCTGCTGCCTAATTGCCATTATCAACATGATCAAAGAAGTCATGCCAGAAATCGAAAACCGCATTTGCACTCTGGAAACCAGACTTCCGAAATGAAATAACATGATGGCGATTAAAAAATCTCAACGTTCTGCTTTTCACACTTTCATCTATCTATATTGCTGAGCAAATATGGACAGCAAATTAATGGGTAAAAAATTCTTTGAACCATGAAAAATGCCTGGAAACATCTATTGCCATCGCCAAATTTTGAATTTTTTTCTTTAGAGATGATTCCAACTGACTCCCTCAATCACGCACGCCACTACATAATATCTTCATACAGGTTGAAGTAAAGGCTGTACTCTACAGACTGAACTATCTGAACTATGGCCAAAGTCCAATTATAAAACACCAAAGGACTATGAGCTGGAAAATAGGAAAGGATCTAGAGGTCAGCTCCTTATTCGAGGTGTCCTCAGATAAAAGAACGCCTATTTTCATCTTCAGTAGGCACTTTCGGGTTGCCATACCGGATAGGGAAGACTGGAAGGAAGGTCCTCCAATTAAAGCAGACCACATCTGGTACACCGACGGCTCCAAGACCAACAAGGGAGTCGAGGCTGGTATCTACGGAGATAGACTTACCGAGAAAAATTGACTACTACCAAGACGCACTACCTTCTTCGTCTATATCTCCACTCAGATCCATAATGATTTATTCTCTTCTTTTGCTAACATCTCTATGCCTGTCAAAGTGGGCTGTGACCTGAACGCAGCGCCTTAGATTGCTCGACTTTCCTGATTTCCCAGATCTACCATGTATGCATGGCTCTTCTTTCCTCGGATTGACGTCGCGGATACTAGACGAATGGCTACCTGGGTCCTGTTCCCTGTTGGTTGCGATGCTGCCAAAGATATCCACAAGTCACGGTGTTTCAGGCGGAAATCGCGGAAATGGACAGTTAAGAGTAAAAACATCGTTGGATCAGTTCCAAGCTGGTTGGGGACTGTATACGTCCTCTAGAGGAAGTGGACCTGTCCAACAAACTTACCATAGCCTGGAGTACCAGGCCATGAGGGCCACCCACCCAAAAGATCGACGACTTGGCTCTATTCCAAAATGCTTATGCTTCAAGAGTTTTCATTGAAAATTGAATTAATTCGTCATTTTTTTTTTTTAATAAACTTCTAACATCACCTCGGTATAATAAATTCACTGAACGATGTCATAAGATCGTATACCGAATCAATAAAAACCTCGACTCCGTGCACCCATCTATCTGAAAACAACACACAAATTACTTCACGCCTAATCCAATAATTCACAACCAAAACATTTAACCTAAACTCTTGTTAATAGTCGTTTTTATTGATCAATTAAATCCACCGATTTTCTCTTACGAAAATAATCAATCTGGCCCAGCTCTGATGTTATGTTTAACTGCCTGCTGCATCTTAAATGGCTATTGGAGTAAACAAAAATTGACGTACTTCCGTAGGATAGGTACTACTGCTCGGGAGTTTTCGTCCATCAAGGTGCCGGAAATCTTCCACATCTAAAGAATTGAATTAAATGAACACAGTGTAGTACTAGTGGAAATATTAATAGTTTTTCCTGTGGTACTAATAAGAGATAATCATCGTTATATTATTCTGACCATCATTTATCTTTTTTTTTCTTTGCTCAGATAGTTTCACAATACCTATTTTTCTTAGTTTCTTTGGTCCATTGATTTTCCCCTGTTCTCATTATCTTGGAATATTCCGGCAATATTATTGTTTTTTGAATCATTATTGCTGCTATTTTATCTTTGACTTTCTCGTCTTTGTCTTTGTTATTGCCATCTCTAGCTTAGACAAAATCAGAGATGACTCAGACCTGTTCCAAAATATTTCGAAATATCTCCAATCGATATTTTAAGCAGCAACGGTGAAACTCTTGGGATACAAAGAAGGACAAAGACAACGAAATAGAACCAAGAAACAAGCAAAAATGAGAATAAATGAAAAATGTGAATTCCGTACGTGCAAAAATTCGCTGTCCATTGGTTCATTTGGCATGTTGGCTTCTATCTCTATCACCTATGGTTTCTTCTTTGTATGTTCTTCCTTATGTTGTTTATATCTTATTTTTTTCCTTTTACAGTTTTTCTAGGCGATTTGTCCTTTTATTTCGTCGTCATGTTCCTTCCATATTATTTGGAGGTTATTGTTTTCGGCTTACCTTATCTTGGCTTCGCAATCCTTCGTTCGTGAAGGATAATAATAATAGGTCTGTTTCTGCAGGAATCCCAAACCAGCCCGAGCGAATTTCATTGATTGGAAACAGTCAGAAAACTAGTTTTAACCAATGAAATTCACTCTGACTGGTTTGTGATTTCTGCAGCAACAGACCTTTTAATACCCTCCTGAGTCATAAAGTCATAATACCTTGACTTCATGAAACTCCCTTCATGGTGATACAATAATAATTTTAGGAGAAGTTCTCCTGTGGTGTTAAAAAGAGTTTTGTGTAGCCTGATATGGACCTTTATTTTACCAATTCCTGTTTTCTACTACGCCAATGCCCAAAATGCATTTTCTTTATTGTATTTCGGCCTTTGTGATTCGGTGACACACGTGTTTTTTAATGACTGAAATTTTAGCTGAACGCCTTTGATGAAAACAGATGAACGCAATGTAAATATACAAAGGAAAAGAATAAGTGCCATCGAGTCTATTATGGCTACTGAGTAACTTCCAGCGCGCGTCTGGCCTTTATTTCTGATGTGTCTGCCTTTTACCCACACAATAAACAATTAATTAAACTGAGATAACAAATGTCGAAAATGCATTTTATGCGTTTCTTCACGCTTTTCGATCATTTTTTCCAGCTACGTCAGCTATTTTAAGATCAGGAAGGGGAACCCTTTCTAACTAATAGGCGATAATTGTTACAGATATTAACTTCCGTACTAAAAAGTGGAAAGGTTTCGCCACAGGCACGTGTCTCGAAGCTTTCAGCATTATGTAATATAATTGCAGTAGAAAATCGAGCCCGAAAATTCATTTTGGTTGATTGAAAATGACAACCAAGTTTCCGGTTCTGTAAACAGACCTGCAAAACGTGGTTTTGGCTTGGTGTTGGATATTATTAACGGTAATAGAATTTGCCTAATGAATAATAAATTATTCTTCTTCCTTCTTCCTGTTAAATTTTGTGATTTTATTGTAGGGGAGTATAAAAATTATTTACAGTATCGTCTGAATATACATATAGCAATACCTACATATCAAAATCAATCGCTTCAGAGATAGGGTTCTGGATTGAGGAGAGGACCTATACCTAAAGTTTGCCAATTTACCTTTAATTAACCTTCAGACCCTGGTCCAGAAAAAAACAAAATTTCCTAAAAAGAACTAAATCAACAAGATAGAGACGATACATTTATTAATTTAGCAAAATAATTCCAAAAATTATAATTTGATGGTAGATATCAAGATCTTAATTATCTACATGAGCCTACATTCTGCCGGTGATAATTCCATAGGCCTCCCGTCCGAAATGCATGTCATCGTATGGTAGAATGAAAAAGCGATTAAAAGCAGTGTACAATACGAAATCGTATAGTAAGAAAACGCTGAAATGTGGAAACAATAAGCCGCAGCAGACAATCCATAATCTTTTGCAACCCAAGATGGTATAAACGAGCGATATAAAACCGAATGCGAGCATGAAAACTGCTACTGGAGCTATGATGAAGAGCCACTTGGATATGTTAAAGCTTCTTTGGCATGATAAAATTGATATCAAAAAGCAAATTAGCATGTTAGTTGGAAAGACAACGCGAAACACTTTAAAATGGAATAGGGCTGACAAATATCCGATGACGTAGGACATGCTGATGGTAAGCATTAGGAGAAAAACGTAGTTTAGCGGAAACTTCCTTTGCAATGGCTTGAAGGAAATCAAAGAAAGAAAAGTGAACGCGAACAAATGAAACATAATCATCACAGTTGTAATGTGTTGTCTGAGGAAAACTTTCATTGGTGTGTAGAACATGGAGCACAACGTCAAAGCAAAGATAAGTGAAAATTGAACGCATAAGATGATGCATTTTCGGACGAAAGGATGGCTCATTTCTAGTTCGTCGCAGATGAGAGAAAGCCAATTGTTGTTGTAGGGATGCTTGTCACCATTTTGTCCGCTGCATGACGGTTCTTCGATTTCTAGTGTCAGATGTCGGGATTCAGAATGATAATGACCCCAACGTGAAGATGACAGATGGTTTCTGTAGGCATCTACAGCTTCGTTTTGGTGTACATTTGCCTGAAAAATAATATTTTGATTGTGAATATTGTGATATAGAGTGAAAACCCCAATTATTGGCGATTTTTGTTTTGTTAAGATAAACCACTGAAACCTTCAAGCACAGTGATAGTAAATTGTATCGGTCCCCTGGATTTCTTCTCCGTTTTTCTCAATTTTTCCAGTTCAATTTTTGTCTATTCCCGGCTCTTGAGTTTTCGTTTTTTTTTTTTTTTCTTAATTTCTCTTGATAGAGAAAATTCAAGAGCTTGGAATAGGAACAAAATACTTTGTGGCTATTCGTCTGCCAATTTTTTCTCAATTTCTCTAGTAATTCTTGTTCCTATTTCTGAATTTCTCCTGAGCCTGAGATCCACTCGTGGTTTGTTTTGTTCGATAAAAAGAACCTACTCAATAAATTCTAGAAGTATGAAGTCCCTCTGATTGCTTGAGGTATTTTTCAGAAGCATCCAAATGTGATTTAATAGAATTTTTTTATGATTTTATTGCATCTAAGTGAGGCAAAATTCATAATTCTATTTCTGACCTCGAGATCCATTCGCAACTAAGTGAGAAAAAAATTCATAATTCCATTTCTGAGCCTCAAATCCATTCGCGGTTTGTTTTGTTTGATAAAAAGACCCTACTCAATAAATCCTGTAAGTTTGAAGTCCCACTGATATCTCGAATTATTTTTCAGAAGCTTCCAAAGATGGTTTAATAGAAATTTTATATGATTTTTTTGCATTCAAGTGAGAAAAAATTCATAATTCCATTTCTGAGCCCGAGATCCATTAGCGCTTTTTTCTGTTTGATAAAAAGACCCTATTAAATACATCCTGAAAGTTTGAAGTCCCTCTGATTGCTTGGATTATTTTTCAGAAGCTCTCAAATGTGATTTAATTGAAATTTTGTATGATTTTTTTGCATCTAAGTGATAAAAAAATCATAATTCCATTTCTGAGCCCGAGATCCATTCGCGATTTGTTCTGTTTGATAAAAAGACCCTACTCAATAAATCCTGGTAGTATGAAGTCTCTCTGATTGCTTGAAGTATTTTTTAGAAGCTTCCAAAGGTGATTTAATAGAAATTTTGTGTGATTTTTTTGCACCTAAGTGAAAAACAAATTCATAATTCCATTCCTGTGCTGAGATCCATTCGCGGTTTGTTCTGTTTGATAAAAGGACCCTACTTAATAAATCCTGGAAGTTTGAAGTCCCTCTGATTGCATGAAGTATTTTTCAGAAGCTCCCAAATGTGGTTTAATAGAAATTTTGTTTGATTTTATTGCATCTAAGTGAGAAAAAAATCGTAATTCCATTTCTGAGTCTGAGATCCATTCGTGGTTTGTTTTGTTTGATAAAAATACCCTTTTCAATAAATCCTAGAAGTTTGAAGCCCCTCTGATTGCTTGAAGTATTTTCTAGAAGCTTTCAAAGGTAATTTAATTAAAGAAAATTATGATTTTATTGCATCTAAGTGAGATAAAAATTCAAAATTCAATTTCTGAGCCTGAGATCCATTCGCAGTTTGTTCTGTTGGATAAAAAAGCCCTACTCAATATATCCTGAAAGTTTGGAGTCCCTCTGATTGCTTGAAGTATTTTTCAGACGTTTCCAAATGTGACTTAATAGAAATTTTTTATGATTGTATTACATCTAAGTGAGAAAAACATCGTAATTCCATTTCTGAGCCTGAGATCCATTCGCGGTTTGTATTGTTTGATGAAAATACCCCACTAAATAAATCCTATAGGTTTGAAGTACCTCTGATTGCATGAAGTATTTTTCAGAAGCTTCCAAGGGTGATTTAATAGAAATTTTGTTTCGTTTTATTACATCTAAGTGAGAAAAACATCGTTATTCCATTTCTGAGCCTGAGATCTATCCGTGGTTTGTTTTGCTTGAAAAAAATACCCTACTCAATAAATCCTGGAAGTTTGAAGTCCCTCTGATTACTTGAAGTATTTTTCAGAACCTTTTAAATGTGTTTTAATAGAAATTTTGTATGATTTTAATGCATCTATGTGAGAAAAAAATTCATAATATTATTTCTGAGCCTGATATCCAATCGCGGTTTGTACTGTTTGATAAAAAGACCCTAGCCAATAAATCCTGGAAGTTTGAAGTCTCTCTGATTCTTTGAAGTATTTTTAAGAAACTTCCAAATGGGATTTAATAGAAATTTTGTATGATTTTATTGCATCTAAGTGAAAAAAAATTCATAATTCCATTTCTGAGCCTGAGATTCATTCGCGGTTTGTTCTGTTTGATAAAAAGACCCTACTCAATAAATCCTGAAGTTTGAAGTCCCTCTGATTGCATGAAGTATTTTTGAGAAGCTTCCAAAGGTGATTTAATAGAAATTTTGTATGATTTTATTGCATCTAAGTGAAAAAAAATTGTAATTCCATTTCTGAGCCTGAGATCCATCCGTGGTTTGTTTTGCTTGATAAAAATACCCTACTAAATAAAACCTGGAAGTTTGAAGTCCCTCTGATTGCTTGAAGTATTTTTCAGAAGCTTCCAAAGGTGATTTAATAGAAATTTTGTATGATTTTTTTGCATCTAAGTGTGAAAAAATTCATAATTCCATTTCTGAGCCTGAGATTCATTCGCGGTTTGTTCTGTTTGATAAAAAGACCCTACTCAATAAATTTTGAAAGTTTGAAGTCCTTCTGATTGCATGAAGTATTTTTCAGAAGCTTCCAAAGGTGATTCAATAGAAATTTTGTATGATTTTATTGCATCTAAGTGAAAAAAAATCGTAATTCCATTTCTGAGCCTGAGATCCATCCGTGGTTTGTTTTGATTGATAAAAATACCCTACTAAATAAAACCTGGAAGTTTGAAGTCCCTCTGATTGCTTGAAGTATTTTTCAGAAGCTTCCAAAGGTGATTTAATAGAAATTTTGTATGATTTTTTTGCATCTAAGTGAAAAAAAATCGTAATTCCATTTCTGAGCCTGAGATTCATTCGCGGTTTGTTCTGTTTGATAAAAAGACCCTACTCAATAAATTTTGAAAGTTTGAAGTCCTTCTGATTGCATGAAGTATTTTTCAGAAGCTTCCAAAGGTGATTTAATAGAAATTTTGTATGATTTTATTGCATCTAAGTGAAAAAAAATCGTAATTCCATTTCTGAGCCTGAGATCCATCCGTGGTTTGTTTTGCTTGATAAAAATACCCTACTAAATAAAACCTGGAAGTTTGAAGTCCCTCTGATTGCTTGAAGTATTTTTCAGAAGCTTCCAAAGGTGATTTAATAGAAATTTTGTATGATTTTTTTGCATCTAAGTTAGAAAAAAATCATAATTCCATCTCTAAGCCTAAAATCCATTCGCGGATTGTTTTTTTTTTATAAAAAGGCCCTACTTATTAAATCCTAAAAGTTTGAAGTACCTCTGATTGCCTGAAGTATTTTTCAGAAGCTTCCAAAGGTGATTTAATAGAAATTTTGTATGATTTTTTCGCATCTAAGTGTGAAAAAATTTATAATTCCATTTCTGAGCCTGAGATCCATTCGCGGTTTGTTCTGTTCGATAAAAAGACCCTACTTAATAAATCCTGAAAGTTTGAAGTCTCTCTGATTGCATGAAGTATTTTTCAGAAGCTTCCAAATGTGATTTAATAGAAATTTTGTATGATTTTATTGCATCAATGTTTTAATTAGATGACTTTCTTACCTTGGGGGATTTCTCGTTCCTTCTTAATAAAACAAACGAGTCTCCTCCGGTTCTGGTGGTGTTTTTTCCAGCACAAGCTTCCAATGTAGTGAAATTTTCCTTTACATCCATGGCTTCTGGAAAACATAGGTAATAAATGCAATTTCAGGAATAATGGAAATATTGTGTACTTAGTTTCTAGTGATTTAGAGCTTCAAATCTTTCGAGAATAGTTTATCTGGCTGTACTTATTCGAAAAATTGGATTCGCTATTGATTGTAACTTACCTATGCTCAAATATTTCCCCGTGTGAGAGATTTATGGAAATAATATCATCTGCTTCAGTGAATTTCGCCCAGGTTCCACTTTACCCTTCAAATTACCCTCGAATGAACCAGTATAAATATAAAATAGTGTAAAATCTCGGTATAAATATACAAGAGTGTAAAAGATTTACCAAAATGTAAATGATTTTTGGTTCTAATGACAAATTGTAAGTGACGGACACGCATGGTTCGGCAATTGATTACAGGTATCTGTAATACCTCAACCACCCCACAAGGCTAGTAGAGCATAAGAGGAGAGATGGATCGAGAAAAGCCGCCATGTTATGACGTCATCCAGCGTCCCCGTTTATTATTTAAGTTTTTCTTCGTGTTGGGCATAATATATGGATAAAATAAGAACTCTGCAAGAAATAAAATGAATTGAGTGGACCCAGAACACACATGAAATATACATAAACCCAATTTTCGTTGGGCTGGACATATTTCCAGAATGGAAAATTCAAAATAGTCCTTCCTAAGACAACAGAATGGGAACTTTGGGTTAAAAAGAGAGGTCCATGATGCTTAATATTACGATTTCAGAATAGCATCCGCAAGGTAGCGATATACAGGGTGTCCTTAGATAAACGGACATGACACATTTGGCAGGCAAATATCTCCAAAACGAGGAAAGATAACGATATGCGGTTTGTTTTGATAGAATAAGTTTTTTTTCACAATATTGCCGAATCCCAAAATTTGCTGGAACTTGATTTCACCGACATGCGATTTTTTGAAATAAAATTACTGCCTCATTTTTAATAAATTACCCTGTATATTCTGTCATCGTCAGAAAGCCTGATTTTACAAAATAGAATATATTTTTTTCAATTATCTTGAAATGCACTTTGTTAAAAAGGATACCATCAACAGCCGAGAAATACTTCAAGCCATTAGAGAGGCTTCAAACTTTCGGGAATATGGAGTAAGGTTTCTTTTTCAACCAAAAAAAACCGCGACTAGATCTCAGGCACAGGAATGGAATTATGGATTTTTTTCTCACTCACATGTGAAAAAAATCATGTGATAATTTCTATTAAAAACCTCTGGAAGCTTCTGAAAAATACTTCAAGCAATCAGAGGAACTTCAAACTTTCGGGATTTATTGGGTAGTTTCTGTTATTAAAACAAAACAAACCGGGAGTGGATCTCAGGCTCAGAAATAAAATTATGATTTTTTTCTTATCTAGATGCAAAAATATCAGGTAAAATTTCTATTAAATCACCTTTGTAATCTTCTGAAAAATACTTCAAGCATTCAGAGGTTCTTCAAACTTCCAGGATTTATTGAGCAGTGTCTTTTTAGCAAACAAAACAAACTGTGAGTGGATCTCAGGGTCAGAAATGAAATTATGATTTTTTTCTCATTCAGATGCAAAAAAATCATGTAAAATTTCTAATAAATCACCTTTGGAAGCTTCTGAAAAATACTTCGAGCACTCAGGAGGGACTTCAAACTTTCGGGATTTATTGAGTAGGGTCTTTTATTCAAACAAAATAAACCGCGAGTGGATCCCAGGCTCAGAAATGGAATTATGATTTTTTTCTCACTTAGATGCAAAAAAATCAGGTAATTGCATCAGTTTTAATTAGATGACTTTCTTACCTTGGGGGATTTCTCGTTCCTTCTTGATAAAACAAACGAGTCTCCTCCGGTTCTGGTGGTGTTTTGATATTTAAATCACCTTTGTAATTTTCTGGAAAATACTTCAAGTATTCAGAGGGTCTTTAAACTTCCAGAATTTATTAAGCAATGTCTTTTTAGCGAACAAAACAAACTGTGAGTATATGCCAGGCTCAGAAATGGAATTATAAATTTTTTTCTGACTTGGATGCAATAAAATCATGTAAAATTTCAAATTTGGAAACTTCTGAAAAATACCTCAAGCAATCAGAGGGACTTCCAACCTCCAGAATTTATTGAGTAGGGTTTTTTTATCGAACAAAACGAACCACGAGGTCGATCTCAGGTTTAGAAATGGATTTATGATTTTTTCTCACTTAGATCGTTGATTCTTAGATGCAAAAAAATCGTCTACAATTTCTATTAAATCACATTTGGAAGCTTTTGAAAAATACTTCAAGCAATCAGAGGGACTTCAAACTTTCAGGATTTATTGAGTAGGGATAGTAGGGTCTGTGGCGGATGTCCGCCCCAGATCCGTTGGCAACCATGCAAATGGAGCGGCAACGCGGTACACCAGCGGTAGGAACGTCAACTGTCTCCGAGTCCCGGCCAGCTGATGACTGACACAAGTCCGACGCCCGCTCGAATAATAAAAACAACACGCCCGAACAATTTCTATTTTTTCATTTTTACCGATGTTTTATTTTTGTATTTGGCATAAATAAACAGTAGATTAATTAAGTTGATCAGTGCGCCTTATTTGCCCGCCGCAAACCGGCCACAGTGGTGACCCCGACAAACGCGTGAGTGCGACGTGCTACCATCCAAAGAACCTTGACTCTTGACTCTTGCCCGCGTGTGCAGTGCCCCAAAATTCACACCCACACGGCCCTCGTCTAACACGGCCAACGACGACGCCATGGACCCAACCGACGATCAGACCATAATCGCCCGTGTAGGGATCAAAGCGCCAGAATTTTGGTGCGCCGAACCAGAACTATGGTTCCTTCGACTCGAAGCACAGTTTCGGCAAGCAAAGATAACAACAGACAACTGTAAGTTTGACCACACGGTGACTAGTTTAAACAGCGAGGTCCTATCAGAGGTAGCCGACATAATACGAAACCCAACTGGAGGTACTTCTTATGAAGATCTAAAAACCCGCCTTCTCGAAAGATACGGTACTAGTGCTGATGAAAGAACCCGCCGACTGCTGGAGATAACCTTGGGTGATTTCAAGCCGACCCAGCTTCTCCATCGCATGCAAGCCCTAGCCACCACCAATGTAAGTACAGAGGTACTGAAAAATCTGTGGCTCGACCGCCTACCGCCCCAAGTCCGAGGGGTAATATCCGTCCTGGATGGAGACCTAGAAGAGCTGGCGAAGAAGGCTGACAAGTTCATACGCAATAACAGCCTTCCAGTTATGTCTATTGAGGAGAAGCCCACCTTAGAGAAAACTGTAGCTGAACTAGGCGACCAGATAAGAGCTCTGTCTGCGAAATTAAGTGTCGACGAGAAATCGCAGGAACTTCGACCTGCCCGAACAACCAACACTGCAGTCGCTGATGGGCAGTGCTATTACCACCGAAGGTTTGGCCCGCAAGCCAAGAAGTGCAGACCCCCATGCACTTATTCAAAAAACGACCAGGGGGCGCAGTAGTGGCGACAACCGTGGCCTCCCATAGACACCGTCGCCTGTTCGTGACAGATAAACTGCTCCAACTCCAGTTCCTCATCGACACCGGAGCTGACCTAAGTGTGCTGCCACGTAAGATCTGCACCGCTACACAACCAAGCACTATCAGCCTGTACTCCGCCACTGGTTCCCGTATCAGAACGTATGGGCATAAGCAATTGGAGTTGAACCTCGGTCTTGGCCAACCGGTCACGTGGACCTTTGTAGTTGCAGACGTCACCACCGCCATCCTAGGCGCTGACTTTCTCACACAACATGGCATCACCGTAGACATGCGCAGAAAGCGCCTTGTTAGTCCCACCGCTCCGAGCAGCATTGCATGTGTGTCCCGAACAGTGAAGGAGCCGGAAGTGGGGCTATCGACGGCCCACCCCTACGATCGCTCAACTGGTATGTCTGATAATCCTGGAAAAGTCCAGCACTACATTGATACCCAAGGATCCCCGGTATTCTCCAAACCACGTAGGCTCCCGCCAGACCGCCTACAAGCCGCACGAGCCGAGTTCAACGACATGATGCAAGCACACATAGTTCAGCCATCAAAATCTCCATGGGCCAGCCCACTTCACATGGTACAAAAAGCCAACGGCCAGTGGCGTGCTTGCGGAGATTTTCGCCGACTGAACGCCATTACCAAACCTGATCGCTACCCAGTGCCACATATTCAGGATTTCGCCAACCAGCTACATGGCAAGAAAATCTTTTCGACCATTGACCTCATACGTGCTTTTTACCAGATCCCAGTCCGCCCTAGAGATGTACAGAAAACGGCTGTGATCACGCCCTTTGGCCTGTACGAATTTCTAAAGATGCCCTTTGGCTTACGAAACGCCGCCCAGACACTGCAGCGCTACCTCGACCACCTCTTCCGAGGGTGCCCCTTTGTTTACATTTACATCGACGACATCCTGGTAGCCTCCACGACGGAAGCTGAACACGAACAGCACCTGGCATCAGTCCTACGGATCCTAAAAGAGAACGGGCTTCAAATCAACCTGGAGAAATCTAAATTCCGGACCCGTGAAGCCCATTTTCTGGGCGTCATTGTCTCTCCGACTGGTGTCAGACCTTTGCCGGCTAAAGTCAGTGCCATCCGAGACTTTCCACAACCCACAACGTACAAACAGCTACGCCGCTTCATGGGAATGGTCAATTTTTACCGACGCTGGTTACCAAGCGCTGCAACCGAGCTCATGCCACTAACCGAGCTATTGGCCCATCAGAAAAAAAAGCAACAAGACCTCAGCTTGACCCCAGCAGCAGCAGCTGCCTTCTCCAGAGTTAAAGAACTCTTGGCCACCGCTGCAGAGTTGGTCTTCCCAGCACCACAGGCCCAGTTAAGCATGTCAGTCGACGCCTCCGACACCGCAATTGGTGGTGTACTGCAACAACTGGTCGACGAACACCTACAACCCATAGCCTTTTTCTCACAAAAGCTATCCGTAACACAGCGAAATTACAGTACCTACGACCGTGAGCTGTTGGCCATATTCAGTGGCATCCACCATTTCCGCCATTTTCTCGAGGGCACTCAGTTCACAATCTACACTGACCATAAGCCTTTGACATACGCCTTCCAGCAGCGTCACGACCGCCAGTCCCCACGACAAATTGGGCAGCTCGAATTTATTGGCCAATTTTCCACCGACATCCGACACGTCCAAGGTGCAGCAAACATTGTCGCTGATTGTCTCTCGCGACCTGAGGTAGACGCCCTCGCAGCGCCTATAACCATCGACTTTGACAGGCTCGCTGAAGCCCAAACTACAGACGAGAGCCTACAACAGATCCTACATGATCCTGCCAGCTCCCTACACCTCCAACGCATCATCACATCAGACACCGAACGACCTCTCTACTGTTCAGTTCAAGATGGGCGCCTTAGGGTGTATGTACCAGCCGGTTTTCAGAGGGACGTTTTCCGCAAATTCCACAACCAGTCGCACCCAGGGCATGCTGCTACACTCCGACTGATCGCAGACCGATTTGTGTGGCACAACATGAACCGCCAAGTTAAGGAATGGTCACGAGAGTGCATCCAATGCCAACGGCCAAGGTAGGACGCCACACAGTCACTCCTGTAGCACCACTAGGAATGCCCGATGACCGTTTTGCCCACATACACATCGACATAGTAGGACCACTCCCACCAAGCCACAACTTCCGATACCTACTCACCATTATCGACCGATTTACAAGGTGGCCCGAGGCCATCCCTATCCTGGAAATGACTGCCGAAGTAGTGGTAGAAAAACTCCTCGAAATATGGATATCCCGTTTTGGTGTGCCAGCAACCATAACCACCGACCGAGGCCGACAATTTGAGAGCCAGTTGTTCCGCCAGCTCAACACAACGCTTGGGGTGCAGCACATCAAGACGACTGCCTACCACCCACAATCAAATGGGTGTATTGAACGGTTCCACCGAACCCTCAAAGCCGCCCTCATCGCCACCGACGTGGTATCCTGGACCGAAGCCCTCCCCCTGGTCATGTTAAGCCTACGCAATACCTTCAAGCAGGACATTTCTTGTACAGCTTCTGAGTTGGTGTATGGTACACCAGTTCGCCTTCCTGGACAACTGCTAGCTCCGAGTGCTGTCGCACCCGACGAACATCGATTTGTCCAACGACTTCGTGAAATTATGGGGGCATTACGGCCAGTACCAACAAGCAACCACTCAACCCGCACAGCCTATATCCACCCAGACTTGTCGACAGCAACGCATGTATTCATACGTACCGACAAAGTCAAGCCGCCGCTAACAGCCCCCTACAGTGGCCCGTTCAGAGTACTGGAACGTCACGAGAAATTCTTGACAGTGGACGTCCAGAATGCCCCGCAGCGAGTCTCGATGGACCGACTCAAACCAGCATACGTTCCAGCGTCTCATCAGGTGTTAGAAGAACATGCATATGCCAACCGCCTGCTCCTCAACACGTGCCAACAGAACCGTTCGCAACCAGCGGGTCCCTCACTGGGGGGGAGCCCTGTGGCGGATGTCCGCCCCAGATCCGTTGGCAACTATGCAAATGGAGCGGCAACGCGGTACACCAGCGGTAGGAACGTCAACTGTCTCCGAGTCCCGGCCAGCTGATGACTGACACAAGTCCGACGCCCGCTCGAATAATAAAAACAACACGCCCGAACAATTTCTATTTTTTCATTTTTACCGATGTTTTATTTTTGTATTTGGCATAAATAAACAGTAGATTAATTAAGTTGATCAGTGCGCCTTATTTGCCCGCCGCAAACCGGCCACAGGTCTTTTCATAAGAAAAAAACAAACCGCGAATAGATCTCAAGCTTAGAAATGCATGATTTTTTTCTCACTTAGATGCAAAAAAATCAATAGGTAGTTTATTTGTGTTTTATACTACCTATTTTAAACCTTGACAACAAATTTATACGATGCAATTTCAAGATATTTGAAAAAATATATACATTTTTGTAAAGTAGAAAAATCAGGTTTGCTGACGATGACAAAATATATGCAGGGTGCTTCATTAAAAATAAAGCAGTATTTTTATTTCAAAAAATCGCATGTGTGTAAAACCAAATTTCATCAAATTTTAGGATTCGGCAATACTGTGAAACGAAGCTTTAAAAAACCCTTATTCTCCCAGAATAAGCCGCATCTCGTTATATTTTTTCGTTTTAGAGATATTTACCTGTAAAATGTGTCAGTTTATCTTAGGACACCTTGTAAAATAAAAAGGCTCCTTCAGGATTCTCCAGAAAATAATGAATAATGACAATGTATCCAAAATCACAGTGTCTCAGGTACAAGACAGAAAAGTTTCCAGATTATTCTGTGTTTACAGCTCCAAAAAGAAGAAGTCTGAAATTGCTGGCTTGTGAAACAAAATGTTTCAGATTCCTGGGGTTTGAAACGAATCATATCTGCTCAGTTAACGACCCCACTCGACTCAAATTACCTACATAATTTTTTTTTCAGGTCAGTGCCGACTGTTCTAAATAATGTTGAACTGTTGTAACAAAAAGGAAATACAGAGGCTTGAATGTATTGGGTCTAAAACAGCAGAGGCAATTCTAACATACAGGTATCAGGTTTGTATTTTGTGTTTTATTATTATTTTTTTTTTTGTTCAGGGAGCTCAAAAGTCAGTTTGGACACATTAATGATCTAAAGCGAGTGTTGGGGACAAGGAAATACAAGACATTCCTGAAGAGAAATTACCTGGAACAAATTAAAAATTTAATTAAAATTGGAGTGTTTTTGAAGTGGGCCTTATTTCGATTTGACAATTATATGGCTGGCACTCGGGCATGAAATTGGAATTAACTTTGATCTTCCAATATCCGGGTGTTCTTAAATATGTTACTTGGCTTATTTTATGACTTCTGTTCATCATAAAATGGGAGATTCGTTTTATAGCCAATTTGTGTTTCAACAGAGGGTTCTAAGAAATTTATCAAAAATGAAAAATACGGGTACCAAATCAACGTATTTGAACATACCTACTATATTTAACCATTCGAAATAAAATCTCCTTGAAAAGTCCTTGCCAAATCTTCTAAAACTAAACGCAGCTTTCAAGTTATTAGAAAAGAAATTGGCACGATCGGATCTACTTGAACCGATCTACGTCAGAAGGGATTATCTGCTGGAGTATGATTTATAATGGTGTTATTCCGTAACCAAGTACCTAATTCAAAGCTAGGAAGCTCTACCACTTAAAAAAGCGTCGGGATACCGGGCCACTTAATGTGTTTAAAATAGCAATTTTATAAACAAGCCGGCTTAAGTACTTGTACTTGAATAAAGTGGCCCACTTCTTATCCATGTGGTTATTATTAATTTTATACCAACACAAACATTTCACGTTTACGTGAACGGGGAATTATCTCGACGACTGATTGCAGGTTAGGTTTGTAAATATTATAATTAAAACGTACCAAAATATGTAGTCATAATTAGTGTGTTTATTATTTCTGATATAAACTGTTCATCAACAATATTTCAAATTACCAACTAACTATGCCGCGGGCTGAATGTAAGCATGATGACGATTTAATATCGATGGGTATGAGATTTCCGCATACAATAACTTTGAAAAAAATTATCGCAACCGACAATGTCAACCTCGCGCTTTATTCCACTGAATATTTTTGTGTAAACAAAGCGAGCTCTCTCCGATCACTTTGGGCTTTTAAGTTATCGAAAGCATCATCAAGATTGACTTTGTTTACCGGCCACCGCTGCGCCGGAATTGAACCCCTAACAGCCTTTTATCCTATCCAAACAGGAGAAGTGAATTGACGTGTAATCCGAATCTGATGGGCAAAAGAGCATTATAAATAGAAAATTTATTGTTTTGTATATAGGGTGGTCCTGTTCAATTCTGCAAAATAGGTAGGTACTAATTGGACAGACACACCACTCAACAAGCCTTATCGCTAAGAAGAAAAGAATTACCATAGATGGTAGAATCGATATAAAATCAAACACATAGGTATATCACTTTGACCAATAGTGGTTTTATATTGGTCGAAACATGCTTAAGACTTAGCTCAAATGGTGGCAACTACAGCAACAATGATATAAAATAAAAATTAGAAATATTCGGCTCGTTTAATAATATTCAAATAATATTCAGACCAATATAATAGTTATTTGTGTCATTAGGCCAAAAAATTAATTTCTCGATTGTTTGAGAGTTTAAGCTCAGCACAAAAATACCTTCTGGGTCGAATGCATAAGCCAACCGCTAGAAAACTTTAACTTGACTATTTTATTGAAGTTTCTTTAAAAAAAAAACATCTTTTAGCATTTATTTGCCATATACATTATACATAATTACCAAAACCTAAATTTTTGATTGTCTTGCCATTTAGATTCCAACTAAACTTAATGCCCGCTTTTTCGCTCCAATCAATTCGATGGCTTTCGAACGTAAGGGTGATTGATTCAAGCGCTTTCCCATAAGAGAATTAGAGGTATGTTGCATGGTATTTATTTATTTAATGACGCAGCCCAGAGGTTGATAGTCTGAAACTTATAGGCTTATCACCAATGAAAATACACTTGGTCATCCAAATCCAAATAAATTTTGCCATATGAAAATTCTTTGGACGCCAAAAAGCTAACGTTATTGTTTAGTTGTCGTATGCGCGCGGTATTTCCCTATCGAAAAAATGGCGTTGTTCCACCCTTAAGTGGGCCCCTACTGTGTACTAAATCAGGAAATGTATTTAGCTGATTCAATGACCCGATAATCGACTAATGAAAATTAGGTATTATTTACAGTTTTGGGATTATTCTTTTCTTGGGGTGAGAGCCTGGAAATCGACTGAATTGTCTTATGGTCAAATATTTCTGGTGTCTAATGTTAATATGGATAGAGACCTACTTGGGCTTGAAGATGAATTGAAGGGGAACAAAAGTGATCACATAGATAACGCCGGGGGAGGAAGCAGAGTCATCATTGGAAACTTCTCTTAGGAAAAAGTCCGCTTGATAAAAGCAGACCCAAGAAATGCGATCGTCCTTTACGGCTGTCAGAACTGATTGTAACCGTAAAGGTAACCAACGAGGAAAAGGAGTTACACAACCAACAAGTGTCCCAGTGGATCAAGGTGTTTTTGGTCCTTTTCCAAGACCATAGGAAAAAATCTTCTTCCTTTCCACTTTCCGTTAAGGACAATAATTCCATTGTAGTATCGTCAAAGAAAAAAGCAAATCTCTTTGCCAAACAATTTGCATCAAATTCCACGATAGAGGACAATAGCAGAGCTCCCACACGTTGGTTTTTATATTGGCAACGTTGTATTTAGAGCTTAAACTATTAGGAAAATTCTTATGCAACTTGACACTGGAAAATCTTGTGGTCTCAACACCGTTCCACCAATTGTCCTCAAAACTTGTGCACAAAAATCAGCTTAAGTTATTTTCAAATTGTTTTCACTCTCTCACAGTCGAGGCGTTTTCCCTTCTATATCTGGAAGTGTGCTAGAGTGTAGCCCATCTCGAAAAAGAGCCAGAAAACTGTTCCTAGAAACTATTATCCCATCTCACTTATATCCGTACTTTCGAAAGTAATGGAAAAAACTTGAAACTGGTTTAATACCTTGAAGCCCATCTATGACAAACTGTACGGGTTTCCTCTTTAAAGATCAACAGGAAATGTGCTGGCGTATTTCAGTTATATTTGGAACTCGATTCTCGAAATGACTGGATCTTGTGGTCGATTGCGTGTCTTCTGATACACTGCCTAAAAATGACGAACTGATCATTGGGAAATGGTCAGTTCTGTTTACCCAGCGCTGGCTTGTTAAATATGTGACAGGAAACCTCATATACATCTTTGCGGACGATAGTAGCTTGATGAAATCTTTCTCTTCTGACAACACGCTTACTGCAGCCCCACACCACGTCTGAGAACAGATTCACTCTATCAATAGTGATCCTGACACCATTACCAACTTAGACCTCAAAAACCCAGTCAAATTCAATGCTTCCAAAATTCAAGCTATAGTATTCTAAAATAAGAAATCTTTTTGTCAAAAATTTCAAACTCAATTTGCTCAAAAACTATAAATCCAGGAATTTTGTTAATTACAGACTTTTTAGAGCTCAGTAAGAGCTACAAATGCTGAAAATTATTGAGCGGGTCAAAATTAGTGGAAAACAACCCTGACAGAAACAAAAATAAAAAGAAATCCTATTTTTGGCTCTGGAAAATTTTCAAAATCTTCACATGGTCATGAACAATTGCCCATATCTTTGTTAAATTCCAAGCAAATTGAAATAAATTACATATTATTGGAAAGAGCATTAAATTCTCTATAAATCCGTACATAACTAAGCTCGATATCTTGAATTGTGTTTAAGCAATTAAGCCTCAAAGTTGATTTTCACTCCAAATTTTTGTCAAAAATTTCAAATTCAATTTGCTCAAAAACTATAAATCTGGAAATATTGTAAATTACAGGCCGTTTAGAGCCTAAAAAGAGCTACAAATGCTGGAAATTTCAATGGAATGTGCTCAACGGTTACCGAACAATTGAAGTTTGACTATTTTGAATTCAGAATTTAAAGGCCTTATGAAAAACTCGATTTTTTTTAATTTTCTAGTTTTGCTCAATTTCGACTTTATCAATCGATAGAGTGGGTCAAAGTTAGTGGAAAACAATCCCTGACATCAATTCCAAATTGCCATTTTAAGCTGAAACAAAAATAAAGAGAAAATCTTATTTTTGGCTCTGGAAAATTTTCAAAATCTTGACATGATCATGAACAATTGCCCATTTCTTTGTTAAATTCCAAGCAAATTGAAATAAATTACATATTATTGGAAAGAGCATTAAATTCTCTATAAATCCGTGTATAATTGAGTTTGATATCTCGAATTATTTTTGAGCAATTAAGCCTCAAAGTTGACTTTTAGTCCAAATTTTGTCAAAAACTTCAAACTCTATTTGCTCAAAAACTATTAATCTGGAAATATTGTAAATTATAGACCTTTTAGAGCTTAATAAGAGCTACAAATGCTGAAAATGTCAATGCAATTTGCTCAACGGTTACCAAACAATTGAAGTTTGAATATTTTGAAATCAGAATTCCAAGGGGGTATACTGATGAAAAACCCGATTTTTTATTTTTTAGTTTTGCTCAATTTGGATTTTATTAATCGATAGAGCGGGTTAAAATTAGGAAAAAACAAGCCTGACATCAATTCCAAATGGCCATTTCAAGCAGAAACAAAAATAAAAATAAAATTATATTTTTGGCTTCAAAATCATGGTCAATTGCCTATACCTATCTTTGTTACATTTCTAGCAAATTGAAATAAGTTATACATCATTTTTTTTTTTTTTTACGGATATACACCATTGGAAAGAGCATTAAATTCTCTATGAGTCTGTGTAACATTGAGTTCGATTACTCCAATTATTTGTGAGCAATTGATCCTCAAAGTTGACTTTTAGTCCAAATTTCGTTAAAAATTTCAAACTCAATTTGCTCAAAAATTATAAATCTGGGAATATTGTAAATTACAGGCTATTTAGAGCTTAAAAGGAGCTACAAGTCCTGAAAATTTTAATGCAAGTTGTTCAGGGGTTACCGAGCAATTGAAGTTTGAAAATTTTGAAATCAAAATTCATTATGAAACCTCGATGTGAAACTTCTTAGACGGCGGATTGATATTTGGAGATAATGGAGAGTTATCTGAGAGACATGTCACGTTTTGGCAAATTTCGTTACATGAGAGATAAGAAAGTTGTAACGTAGAGAGACGGAGAAAGACAGCCAATGATAGCCGACGAACGATTGATACAAACCATGGATTGTAAACAAAGAGGATTGCCTATTATATTGTCAAGCGCCGATACCCTTGTGATGTTCCTACGAATGCGCGTCTCCCTTTTTTGTGGTCTTTCCTTCGTCTTTATCACGGTCCACGACTCATACATTAAAGTCTAAACATTGTATTCCATTCCAACGCTCTTAATTTTGTACTTTAGATGGAAGTGGGGTGGCGTAAATTGTCTGGGAACACCCTAGCGGCGGCCCTGAGCCTCATTCCAGGTATAGGAGAAGTCATTTCAGAACCACGAGAACCTTACAGGCATCCTATACGTATGTGGTAAAGTGGGCTACCCCGAGGACCTCTAAATATTGGGTTTATTTATGGTCGCGTATTGCCTACCTCTGGAACTCCTTGCTGCCTCCTACTTCATTTCCTGAAACTTAGCTGTAGTATTCGCGAAGCTTCATACCAGTAGATGCTGCTAAATAGTGGCGATAATAGCAATATGGCTGCCTAACTCTGTGAACAATATGATATGTGATTTATATAACAGAAACTATGCATAAAAAGAATGATATTTTGTAGAAAGTTAAAAACTTCCAAAAACAATGCCTGGGGCCAAATGTAAATTTGCTTTGTTGTTCACTGAGTTTTGAGTCACCTACCAATTGGTCATAGATGTCGCCTACTTCGGGAGCTTTTGCGATAAAGTAGCAGAGTTTTCAACCAAATGTGTATAGGTTTTATGGAATATGTTTGTCAGATTGAGCTTTCACAAAGATTACCAACATCGGCAAACTATCTGAGACAAGGTTGAGGACATGAAGCGGAAAATTCTGGTTAAAGGATGTAGCATCAAAATAGAGTTTCGCAGGACACCTTTCAAGACTGAAAAAAAACTGATAGAGCTCAGAACTTGCATCAAATAACAATGTTTACATTTCAACAAATAAATGAAAAGTACAGATGTGAATAAGGATATTTTCGCCAAATTTTTCGAATCTATTCAAAGATACTAGTGGATCACCCAGGGGGGGGCTATTGGGCCAGGGCTGCCCCCCTAGGCCGCCCCTCCAATACTGTATTATTTTTCCTTAAAAAAAAATGTAGCAACATCAAGGCGTGGCACCCTGACACCTCACATTTTTTTTTAGATTTTTAGTCACAAGCCACAACCTATGTAGCCCCTCCACAAACATTTTTTCTGAGTGCGTCAGTGAACGATGTTGCCGTCTCTGTTTTACTCTCACTGGCTTATGGCGATACTACGGAATGACGTCACATAGTATTAGTCTTTCTATTCCTGTAAATTTTGTTTGCACAGATCAGTTCCGAAAGTTTTGAGGAATCAATTCAAAAACTAAAAAAAATTGGTCCAAGTTCCGTATTCAATGGCGATCATTCCGCATAGATCAAGAGTCAGATCAAACATAAGATGCATCGTCGACGTCAAACTAACTGTAGGATTACACTGAAAGTGGCTCAAAATAGAGCTGGCGAGAATTGGGTGAGGCAAAACCATATGATGACCAGAGTAAAGAAGAAGATGTATGATATTGCTACGAAAACAATATGATTCGAAGCGGAGCATCACGAAATTTTGATTACAATAATTCATTAAAAAATTAAAAATAGATAAACTTTTGTTGGAACGTTGGAATACACATTATTCAACAATTCTGATATGATTGGTCAATTTTTCCAGTTTCCAAGGTATTTTTGTGGTGGATTATAACAAAAGATCATAATTCTCGTTTTGGAGAGTTCTCTGCTTCTATGAGCAAAAAAAAAAATACATTTCGTACACCATGCACGTATAATAACCACTCTAATTCTCTTTTTTCCAAATTGATTTTTCTTATTTCCAATAGCCTCCAATTATGCAAATGAAAAATATATTCTAGTCAGTGGGACGACGACGCCGACGTTAGAAAGTCAGTCGTTCGAGAAAAGAATAAAAGAGAAGTGATAAACGCATTGATTCTGTAATTTGGCAGAAGTTTTACTTTTGAGCGAGGAATTGCCCGAATAGCATTTGATTGGCCGACAAAAAAGTTTGCGAAAGTTGTCAACTGGTTCTTTTACCGGTCTCTTTTCTCAACTCCGAGATTGGTTATTATCGGTACAGTCTATCGAAAAAATATTTTTTCAATTTCTATGATTCGATCCTAATCTTTTTATAAACTTATAGCGTTTTCCATTTGTCGAATCAGGGCAAAAAAAATGTATCCTTATCCTTACATGTTACATGCTTTTAGAAAAAGATGCGGATACACTCAGTGCGGCACTGATGACAAAAAGAAATCGCCATTAGAGAATTTTCGTCTGGATATTGAAATATCAAATTTGTCATCCGTGGATAAAAAACATCGCATCAAACCATCATTTATTGATGAACTTATTGCACTCCTTTTTCTTATTAGGATGTGTCCAAATCGCTTTCATATTGTTATAAAATAATACCTTATTATTACCTATAACTCAACGACATAATAGCGCCTGATAATCAAACATCAATTTTATTTCACTGGTGTGAATATTTTCCCTTGCTTCCGATTTAATAAACTCAACCTGTTCTATTTTTGTTGTGTATACACATAAGTACCTTAATAGTGGACCTATCGTAAATATTTATGAAATAATATTAAATTCTTACAGTCAAGTGTTAAGCACATGGTAACACTCATAATCTAAGAGTAAACAATCAAATGTGATTTCTCTGGAACGTAATCAAATGCTGTCTGGGGTGGTTTAGGTTACGGATTTAACCCTAACAAATACATCCTATGTAGCTCGAAAATAAAGCTTGGTTGTTAAAGTTGGGGAGTTTATCAATTTCATTTACATATGTGAGTAGATTGATATTTTTATTTAAACTATTATTGCTCTTCTCTTTCAATTTTATAACGATTCCCTTTTTGCTACGGACTGTACCCAGTTCCAGTTTTTATTATCGCCCAGGAGTTAAGTTGCGGCGAAGTAAAGGGCCCCTTGATTGAGACGTCTTCAGATAAAATCGGTCTCGTTCGCGTACGTCATTACTGCCTGTTAGAAGCTGTGGTTACGGCAAATTGATCGCGATTCAAGGAAACTCTCGTGATTGGTCGCATTTTTATCCAGGCTCTCTACCGTAACTTTCCGAAGTCATTATGTAATTTAAAAATCGTGCTAAATATATTCACCTGATATTATTTAGTTGATTTGAGTAAAATAAAAGAGATTAAATTTAGAGTTAAATTAAATTCTTCTTCATTATACACTAGGATATTAGGTATAGACATATTTGCCTTTTTGTTTTAAAGAATACTTTCTATTTTTGATTATTTTGTGCTTGGACAATTTTTGGATCCCATCATATTTCTCGATAGTTGGACAAGACAAGAGTTGAGAGCAAGAGTAAAGGAAAATATTGTCAACTTTCGCTTAAAAAATAAACAATATTACTCTGATCAAAAGCCAGACTAGCACAGGCAAATGTATAATTTTCTACAAGATTTTTGTAAATTTTGGCGAGCCTGATACCTCTACTACCTCGAGCACCTTCAACACGTCCTGCTATAGTAGCTCAAAGCCTCAATATTAATTAACTGGCAGCTGCTCTCACCTTTATCTATCCCTTAATTTAATAACGCATATAAAAATTGTACTTATTTTGAAAATTACTTTGTTTCTATCATCCTGAATAATAGGTATGTCTTATCAAAGTTTTAAACATTGTGGCTTAAAGGAGAACCTAGTCAGCCAAAGAATTGGTTCTTCGCGCCTTTCCAAAAAAAAAAAATGACAACCTTTGGCAATTAATAACTGAAACCCGTACGCATTTTTGTATCGAGCGCCGACCTCATCGCATTCGGGTAACGTCGTATTAACCGAGGTCTGTCTCAAAATAAGCGTCCGATATAGCTAAGTACCGATCGATTGTCAACCTACCGTAGACTTGATAGGTACTAGTCCTGCGAAATTTTGGATCCCTGTCCAATCACAAAGAGTTTTGTTATCGCAGTTTAGTATTTTTTCGATGCATCATTGAATTATGGAATGGCTAGACTTATGTTCTCAACCGGCGATGGCCAGAAAACCGTCGTAGAAACTTACCTCATTTGTAAAGCGGTGTATATATATATTGTCAACTAGCTGCTTAGGAAAGGAGGACCCAGTATTCAACCTTATTAATTTAATTGCCGATTCGGTCGGATGTTTATTGCAATTCAGCAATAAATTGATATAAATTGCGCTGCAAGCCGCAGCAAAGGCAGACTTAAACCAGTGCAAGTACCTCTCGTTGGAAAAGCCCCTCTGGAATTAAGTCTCCCCAGTGCAAGTACCTCTCGTTGGGAACGCCCCTCTGGGTATCTTCAGCCTTATCGTTGTCCAGTGCAATTACCTCTCGTTGGGAACGCCCCTCTGGAGAAGGCATAAGGGTGACGATAAACTAATCTACAGTCCCCCAAGCAGCATTGACGTGTGGCTCCCTATAAGGACCCCAGTATTCGAAGGGTCATGTATCTTATAGGATTAGCGTACATGTAAGGTTATATTTGGGAAAATATATATCTATATTTTTATATAACCTGAGCGAGTTTCTCTCCATCAACCCCCAAAGCTACAAACCCCCCATGTCACCCCCGTAAAGCGGGCAGTTGTGACAATATCAAGCATAGAGCCAATTTTAGGCCTTTACTAAGTGCCATGGTATTCATGGCAAATAGCAAAACATTTAGAAATTACGAAGATTTTGCTATTTACCTAGGGATTTGTATACCTGCAATTATTTGACAAATGCGGAGATTAGATTCAGGCAGATGTAATTCATAATGCTGTCTATAATAAACTAACTCAAACTAGAAGCTGGACGAAACGTGAAAGCCTTAAGGTTAGTTTGGGATAGTCTTTTAGAGACAGCAACAAATAACTAGGCAAATAGCAAAATCTTATCAATTTTTAACTATTTTGCTATTTGCCATGGCACTTAGTAAATAGTTGCCTATATGCCTGCAATTGCTTTATACCTACTATATACCAAGATTTGAGCCCAATTAGGCTTCTTATTTGACTACCAGAACCAAAATTAAATTAACATGGTCAAGTGGCCTGATGGTCACGAGCCAGAAAATGTCAAAATGATATTTATGTTTGCAGACGCGAGTATCAAGCGTACGGTAAGGTAATACGAGTGATTTTCGTGTTACCATGCCCAGGTCGGGTATCCCAAATGCGGGTTACTAGACGCTCGTTAAAAAAATGCAACCCGAACTTTTGGTCATATAGATGAGCTTATTGGTTTCGAGATATTTAACCAGTTTCAGGTTGACTGCCTTCTCCATTACCTTCGAAAGTACCTATGGATATAAGTGAGATGAGACGATAATTGCTAGCAAGAGTTTTCTTGCCCTTTTTCGAGATGGGATGCATTCTGGCACATATCCAGATAGACGGGAAAACGCCTGGTAAGAGAGTGAACAAAGTTTGCAAAAAACTAAAACTTATTCTTGTGCGCAGTTTTGAGGACAATAGTGGAATGGTTGCAGAAGAATTTTCCTAATAGTTCTAGGTCTAAATACAACGTTGTCCATGCGTAAGAACCCATGTGTAGCAGTACGTATGGCGCTCAACCATTATCCTCCATCGTGGAATTGGATACTGAGTCCTAGTAACAAGATAGGTATACCTACTATGTGGTATCTGCACAACAACATTCATACAAATTTCTTTACTTCTCTTTTAAAGGAATTACTGTTGCAGCACCTTTTTAGAGCTTTGAGCTAGGAGTTAAAACACTTAGCAGCATTGTTAGAGAAGGAGGATTGGAATGATGATGTTTTATGTCTAGGAACAGTATACAGGTCGCGGTGTCGAGTTAGGCGCTCATGTACATCGGATCCCCTCACGAGTTTTTCAACAAGATACCATTTTTATTGTGGTTGCCCACACAATTTTATAAATTAACGAATTCATGTGGACAAGAAATCTCTTTTCCAAGTTAAGCCAGCCTGACTCAGCAAACAGAGGGGATATTTGATCATATTTCCTAATATTATAGCAAAATCTTTAACAATTATTTTGCAACTTTTGTAGACAGGCCTTGTCTTCATTAAAGAATGAAGTCCAATATAAAACATCACAATATGCAACCATGGAGAGAAACAGAGAATCACACAATCTCAATCTTACCTCTCGGCTCAAAAAATCCCTATGAATATATAACGCCTTAAGCTTACAATAACTGTTGCAAAATATGTGAGGCATGGGTTTCAAATCTAAGGAAGCTACCGAAATAAACTCCTAAATTTTTACACGAATCAACAGCCTTAATTTTCACATTATTTAGTTTAACAGTAAATTGATCACCCAGAAGCTTAGTGTAATTCCTGCCAAAAACAAGTAGTTGAGCTTTGTTCAATAGCAAGCCATGTGCAATCGACAATTTGTAAATTGTACATCCAAGTCGTCATTAATGCGAGTTTCGACCAAGTGAACCATATCACGAGAAAACGAGCAAAACAGTTGCATATCATCCGCGTATTGGGGAGATGAGAGATACTTTAGATGAACTCCAAGGTCGGCTGTGTAGACCGAGAAGAGTAAGGGTCCCAGTATTGCTGCCTTGAGGCACCCCACGATTAATTTCCACAAACGATGAAGTTTCAGGACCAAGAGACACTCTCTGAAGTCGACCACTCAGGTAGTTACTCATAAACCTTACAGCATCAGAAGGTATCCCAGCTTCCGATACAGAATTCGGTGGCTCAGTTGTCGTACTATGACGGGGGCGAAAACCAGATTATGTAATAGGCAAAACCTTGCGATTATCCATATGTGGCTGAAGCTGTTCATGCATAATTTTTTCCAGAATCTTTGACAAACAGGGGAGGATGCTGATCGGTTTGAAGGAAGAAATTCCAGACGTCGCTACGGGAATGACTGGAGATTTTCCATGGGGAAGGAAATGACTTAGTAAGAATGCAGAAATTCATAAAAACCTAATATGACCTAATAAATGAGGCATTATCCACTTTATCATTTGTAAGGATATGTCATCCACTCCACATGCAAAGTTTTCAGCCCCCCGGTTTTTAGAATCAACAGAACGAAAGTATTTTTGCAGAAATTGGTCATTTAGGTCAACATTTACCGAAGGCATGCTTTCTGGAAAATATTTATTAAACTCCGCAGGAGAAGCCACGGCCTCGACCTCCTGGTTCACAGAGGATGACGAGTTACATTTAGCCACTTTAGTGTACGCCAAAACTCTCTGGGATTTTCTCTAAATTGGTGATCGAGATATGCCCTTTTTTCATTTTTTACTGTCAATGTTACTAGATTTCGCAACTGTTTGTACTCAGCTAACGCAGCATCAGACTTATACTTCTTGTATTTCGTATACGCTTTGGTTCAATACAAAATAAATCCATCAGAAACAAATCATGATTAAAGCTCTTGAAGTCCCTGTAGTGTTTGAATTTTATTTGTGCCGTGGCTTTTTAACATTAATGCTACATCCGACCAGAAAATAATCAGAAACCTCGTAGTATAACGTACTTATTTTGGCAATTGCCTAATTATACTGCTACGGCTAGTCAGCTTCAGTTCGGAGGCCATGGGTCTATGGGTTCCTTGTATACATCTTACCTTTGGGCGCCACCAAGTTAATTGTGACTTAACTAGGAAGATAACCTAATGATGTTATAAACAAAACCTGTGCAATTGGAGAGCTTATCAATAAAACAACTAATTAGGTACAATAATGTATCTGGCTTCTTTATTAAAAAATAATAACAATAATGAATAGGAATAGCCAGGACATCATTATGGCTTGTACCAATTTATAAATATTTGATTAGAAAAAAATTAATGTAAATAACGCATATATAAATATGAATTTTAAGTGAACATGACTAAAAACCTTTTGGTATTTACACTTGTGAGTGATAAGAAAAATACAGTATGGGTTACACTTTACCAACAGGCAAATTAAACACAGAAAGATGAAAGTTATTGTTAGGGCAACCTCAGGGTAAAATTCTAGAATTTTATTTAAGGGGCACTTACCGAACCTAATTCAGTATCCAGTGATTTACATAGGATTTGCCTATATAGTAAAAGGTGTAACTTACATGTGATACAAGTGTTTGTTATCTTCACATGTATGTGTAAATCCAGAAGTTCCAAAAGTGAGGTTAGCTACATGTTTGGTCTCACTGTAGATAGACAATGGTATGATAAGTGAGTCATGAGTCCTATCCACGTGGTATCTGTTTTACGTAAAACTCAATGTGGTCCTAGCAGAGCGGTACCAATAGAGTTGCTGAAGAAAGGCTACCAAAGCCCCAACTGAGAGCAATCTAGATCCAGTCTAGAATCTCTCTAAATACAGCTTAGCAACTGTCCAACTATAGCCTAAGACTGTCTAGCTACAGCCTAGCACTAGGACTAGGAGTAGGATTGTCCAACTATAGCCTGAGACTAGGAGTGTCCAACTATAGCCTGAGACTAGGACCCTATAACGATGTTCGTATAAAAAAACAAATCGAGCCCCAAATATTAGAAATAATCTTACCTCAAATTGAGGGATACTCTAGACCAAAGGTGAAGTATCAAACTTCCAAAAGCTGCTCGGAACAGTCCTATTGAAGAAACCAAACACGTGTTGTAGGTTAATAATCCTGAAGAAAATCTCAAAAACTTACCGAAACAGAATCCAAAATGACCAAGGGACGACTCTAGACAATTATCAACAAGAAATTAGTCTAAACCTTGAGCTCCCTGGCACAAAATTCCAAAAAGTCTCGCCCCAAAAATAATTAGGGCCGAGGCCCGAGACCGGACGACTACTCAGCGTGAGGTCGCAGATCCAAAGGGGCAGATTCTTCATTTAGATTTCGGAAGAAGACTTTCATCTGTCAAACTTCTAATTTTGACATTGAAGAAAATTATAGAAAAGGACGTGTTCAGTTTCACCCCAAAAGTACGAACTGAGAATCGGTTGTGTAAAAATTGACTGGTGAATATTGAAAAATGCCTATAGAACATATATCAAAAAGTAGAACAGGTCTAAAGAAAACGCCTAGACAAAACAGCTGTTCAATGACATGATGGAAATGAAAAGTCAAAGAGTAAACAACAATTATTATCATAACCTCAGATTATTGATTGGATTTGCAAACAGAGATGATGATGGTACTAACTCCTTTTCCTAAGATTCTAATCAATAACAGCGGGCCCTCCCGTACTGAATCAAACCTTCCTAGATCAATTAACCAAACTTGCAAACCTGAACCAAAAAAACTTCTAGTAAAAGGCAGTACTCAAGGTAACAAAATCTGGGCACAGAAAAGATAGTTGTTTCTTCATTTATTCCTTTATAGTTCTATACGGAATCATATCTACTAAAGCAAAACAAGGTAGCTTATTAGCCAAGAAATTGAAAACGTTACAGTCTGGGAAAATAGTCGAAAAATACATGTATTGCAAAAAGAAAATTCCTACCCAAATGAACTTTTCAGGGATGATAGGGGACGGGTGGGTGATCATAAAACCGAAAATATCAAACATTCACCCCTTTGGCGTTTTGCGCTATAGGGGTTGAAAGTGGGTCATTGGCGATTACTTGGTACTTATTGATTTTACAAAAAAATGTTTCAGATAAAAGATGTGCAACATTATTTGATCTACAATGCTTATCTAAAGACTTTTTTGATTAAGGGCCGTCTGTGGTCATAAGGGCCGTTTGAAATTTTATAATGAAAATGAAAAATTTTAACCAACGTGAAAAAATTTTCTACAACTCATACAACATTTTTGCTCAATAAAGTTTTTACTCACCCCCTGCCGTTTTTCAATAGGGGTAGTTTAATTTTTTTTTTATTTTTTTACAAAAAAATTTTCTCAATAAAAGTTTTATAAGATAACATTTCCTACAATTTTCCCTAATCAACTTTTTTTGTAACTCACCCCCATTCAGCGGGGGGACACTTCCCTCGGGGAAATTTTAGTTTTTAAGGGTATATATTAATTTTTTTTTCTTTTCTCGCCTTTAGTGCATATAAAAAGTTGCAATTAACATTGTATTAAAAGGATTTTTTTTTCACCACCTTTTTGTTTTTAGGGGTAGTTCGCCTATTTTCAACTATACAAAAAAAAGTTATAGAAAAAAGTTGCTCAAAATAATAAAATGAACAAGTTTTCTCAATAATTTTTTTTTGTAAAGTTGGAAATAGGCGAACTACCCCTAAAAACAAAAAGGTGGTGAAAAAAAAAACCTTTTAATACAATGTTAATTGCAACTTTTTATATGCACTAAAGGCGAGAAAAGAAAACAAAAATTAATATATATCCCTAAAAACTAAAATTTTCCCGAGGGAAGTGTCCCCCCGCTGAATGGGGGTGAGTTAGAAAAAAAGTTGATTAGGAAAAATTGTAGGAAATGTCATCTTATAAAACTTTTATTAAGAAAAATTTTTTGTAAAAAAATAAAAAAAACTTTAAACTACCCCTATTGAAAAACGGCAGGGGGTGAGTAAAAACTTCATAAAGCAAAAATGTTGTATGAGTTGTAGAAAATTTTTCCACGTTGGTTAAAATTTTTCATTGTCTTTATAAAATTTCAAACGGCCCTTATGACCACAGACGGCCCTTAATCAAAAAAGTCTTTAGATAAACATTGTAGATCAAATAATGTTGCACATCTTTTATTTGAAACATTTTTTTGTAAAATCAATAGGTACCAAGTAATCGCCAATGGCGCATTTTCAACCCCTATAGCGCAAAACGCCAGAGGGGTGAATGTTTGATATTTTCGGTTTTATGATCGCCCACCCTCCCCCTATCATCCCTGAAAAGTTCTTTTGGGTAGGATTTTTTTTTTGAAAATCGACAATTTTCCTGGACTATCGGGATTGTCGACCAGATCACGAGAGGATGTCACCAGGAGATCAATAAGAGAATTACTGTTTTCGGTAATCCGAGCCGGATCGTTAATAATTTGGCATAGTCTAAACTTCTGAAGCAAGTCATTAAAATATTTTCTGATGTTACTATTACCAAGCCAGTCAACATTAAAATCGCCCCCAAACACTACAAGATCATGGGATGGGTAAAAAGTGCTAATAGCCTCCTCAAGTAGGCAATTATTTAAGATCTGCTTTTTACTTTGACAATACTACAATGGAATAACTTGTCCTTAACTAAAGGTGTACCTGGGATCCTGGTCTATCTACTGAACCCTCAATTAAGTAGACCCGTATGAAATGAGAAATTTGATTTCACACAAACAAGATCACAGTTCCGTCGAAAACTTCATGGATTTTTCAATAAAGCGTAGCTGTTTATTAAAATCTATACTTTCCATTCCTATTATAAATCTTCTTGTATTCTGAAATTTAATACATTTTGTTCCATTTTCTAAAGTGTCTATAGATTTCTTGTTTTCTATTCCTTGGATAATTAAAGTTTAAGTTCACATAATTCTTTCATTTCTGGAGTAATCCAGTGGTTATTGAAATCTACTTGTCACTTTGCAAAAGCTTCATAATGCCGGTTTTCCACCGAACAGACAAAACAAAAACAAAATCCAAAATTAAACTTTTCCCAAATATTTTCAAAACTAGCGTATTTTGAGACAGTTGGATTTTTGTTTCCCCAAGAAAACAAAACATAGTCCGCTTGATGAAAACAAAAGGGTTTTGTGTTTATTCAAGTTTTGTTTTGGTTTTAAAACACGCTTGTGTTGTTTTTTCTGCAAACTCTTTTTTCTGAATATATTTGTTTATGTTTTTATTGCAACTGGCAATATCTTGTTGCTGATTTCCCATATGCTACTGTTTATATTTTTCTCCTACCCCGAAGTGTCCTCAGTCTTGAATTAGCGTAAGAAATATATTACTTATGGCCATTTCCACCAACTAATGTAGGGAAGCCCTAACGATAGGTATGCCTTAAACTGACATTTCTCCATGTAAAAATATCATTTTAGAGAATACTGTGGAAACGGCCATTACTAGAGCAAGTAGGTAACTAACTTAATTCAATTACCTATTTGTAAGGTAGGTATATACTGTAACTTGATTTAGTTATGGTCTAGATACATGATATTTTATAATTGGCTATACCCCATAGATACATACGTTTACATAAAGTAAAAAAGATAACAAAAATTTAAAATTAAATTATAATAATTTATGGGTTCTTGGAACAGCGAGTCATCAACTACTGGCGTCACCTATCAAGTCATTACCAAACCATGGATAAGCCTATTAGGCAAAACGATGCTGCGCTGCACAATTGCGCTAAGTGCTACTTCAACCCAACTATAGATGGCGACTTATGGCATCAATATATGTTTCATTAAAAGGGGCCAAAGCAGTCTCTATTAACAGCCAAGGGAAATATTGCCGAAGGCTATGTGTAGGTATAGAAGGCTCTGTCTTTCTTAAATTAATATTCTGACGATTTAAAAAAAATATATTTAGAAAAGGTAGTTAATTACTGATTAAAAAAGTAGAAATTAGGAAAACAGAATTCAAAGATCTTTTTCTTTGGATTTGACTTTAAAATGATTGAATTTAATTCAACTTTCATTGGGTTTCAATTCTTCAGTTGATTTCATGAGGTAGGTCCTAATTGTCTTGAAACAGGTGCAATTTTGGTTCTTTTAAAATTTTCTTAGCGATTTTGGGTGGAGAAGAAGTCAAGGGTTGCGTGAAATATTAGGCCTGCCACCATGGACGCTTTTAAAATATAGAAGCTGGTAGGCATCACAAAATTTAAATAGAATATTTAATTCGTTTTTTATTTTAATTGATTTTTATTAATAGGTAGGTATATGTTGATTATCGGAAAATAAAGAAAGTGAAAACATATTTTCGAGCTTCTGAGTAGATCTCGTGAAAAGTATGCGAATAAAAAGGGTCAGTTTCATAGTGTTAGAGGCGCAAAAAATGTAAGAGCATCACTCATAATATCGACTTAAGAATAATCCAAGTGACTTCTCAGTTCTGGATACCGTTCTGGCTGCAAATATGGTGTTGAAGTAATAGTGTATCATAGAGAAAAGGCGTTTGCTTTTCTTGTTGGTGAGTCGAGTCAAGAAGAACATAACCAGTCAAACCGTTTTGGGAATCTCACTTGACTTGCAAATTACTTTGAGGGTGGTTCAAGGGGCTAAAACTATTAATTGCGATTTATCGAAAAAAAGGGTTTTTATGAAAATATGGACATTTCCACCCTAGTTTCGGGCACAAATAATCCTTCCATATATTCTTCAAATTGAGACATCCCAGATTTTGCGTCCTGCAGGATACGATCCCGAAAAGTACTGAATATCATTGTTATCTTTCATTTCTGATAACATCAATGTCATCCACATTGTTACTTAAAAATCTAACACATTTGACATAAAAAGTTTAAAAGAAAATAAGTACATTTTGATGTTCATGTCGTCTATATCTAAGGTCTATATATGCTTTTGCAAAAGTGGTTTGAGAACATTTATCAGTTCTAAAATAGTTTTATTGCTCGGAATGGACATCAGCAAGTGTGGGAAATTATCGTTGACCACAGTAGAATCGCCATGGATGTGCTTGACAGCTACCTTTTCGAATGCTGGAGATTTCAGTAGATTTTCGAGTTTCATCACGGTTTTAGGGAATTCTTTCAGCACTAGGTCCTCTGCTTCTTGTTTTACAGCCTAATTATATTGTTGGAGCTTGAGGTCCTCGAGAAAAACTAGTTACATATTTATATTCCAAGCTGCGAAAGCATATACTTTTAGGTGCGAGGCTATTTGAATAACTCCGAGCACCTAAAATCGCTTTTGCAGCAACAGGCACGCGAAAGTGAAAGTAACTATAGCATGTTTTACTTTCGCTTTCGCTCGCGTATGCAAGATATAACCACGCATTTTCGAAGGGGGGAGAGTGAAATATTAATTAGTTTCCTCAGTTTGAATTAAAGTTTAAACTTTACTTCGAAGTATCGGGCTAGGCAAGAAATTGTTTTGGCCAAGTTAAATTGGCATAGGAAAATACAATCATTAATTATTATCATTAATTTCTTAATTTTTTTCGAACAGAATTTGGTAGAGATAATTTTTGCAGTGATATGGAGATTTGTATTATATTGCAAAGTATTACCAGAAACAGCCCAACAAACACATTTCTTACGGCCCAGCATCGTACCAATGCCGCTTTGCCGGATAACAAGCATCTGCCCAACTAAATGAAAAAAGTACTGATCCGGATCGTATATGACCGCCCGGCCGACAGTCGAGCCGCAAGTCGGCCGACAGTATGAACCAGCGTTGGGCCAATTCAACGTCTGAATCATCACATTGGGCCAACGCTGGGTATATTTCCTCAAATTTTATGGTCCTTTACAGTATATTTGATGGATTTTCATCACAGGGCCATAACTTTATACATGGTTGTAATGTTGTATACCGGAATGCTAGTAAATAATTCCAAAAAACGAATTTTACTTTTTCTGCAACTTGGTATGACACAACCATTTTTTTCTGCTGTTCGTTTTTCTTGGTAGTAGGAATCGAAGCCTTTCTGGAGACTAAAATTTCAAACAAATTTAGGTTTTATCGAAGAAATCATAGATATATTATAAAGTTACATTCCTCCTAAATCTTTGAAAATGACTAGGACATAAAAATGCATTTTTATAAAAATATCTAAAATATTTAATATTTAGGTAATACAATACAATATTATAGGAAAAAAGTCAACATTTAATTAGTGTATAGAAATAAATAAATAAATTCTTTGGAAGAAATACAATATAAACTTAAATCCTAACATATAAACTTGGAAAATAGAAAAAAAAATCCATCATTTCCATCTGAAAAGAAGAATAACAACATTTTTTAATGTACATGCGTTATTCTAATTACAATTATACTCACCAAGTTGTCTCCGTTGTCGGAAAGTTTTGTCTTATATCTAACAATTGACTTTTCGCGCGACAACACAAACAACACAATTACTTATTTCCACAATTATTGAGAAATTACCCAAAGCACAAGACCAAGAACAAATTCAAAATACAAAAATGAAGCCACAAAGATACGTCGCCAACGAGTTAATGGCTGTCAATGCCGTTCAGGTTCAACAATGCACAGAACACACATGAAGAACGCGTGCGCGGTACGCCTACTCGAAATTTTTAAGGAGGCTGGGAAACATATATTGGCAAACTGCCGGTCCAGTGATATAGTACCAGTTGTATAATTTGAAATCATTTATCGAAAAGCCCCGACGTTATACCAGCGTTCAAATGCCAACAGCCGGAATTCAATGATCGAAAACACGAGGGGCCAACTGCATTTTGCCGATGCCGTCACTTACCCATCGTTCAAGGCATTCGGCCGATTGTTTACCGTCAGTTCGTGTTTGCTGGGAGAATAGTAGAATAATTTTTAGGCCCGGTACTTTTACCTCAGTATAAATATAATTTATTCAACGAATAACTATCTATCGGATAAGTAACCAGAGGTTGCTATCTATAGTATATCTCCGAGGGGTATTTTCAGGTAAAATTATCCTCGGGCTAACAATCCGTTGCTGGTACCTTCAGTATTTCGGCAATGCTAGTGTTACCAACCAAAGAAAACGAAAAGTGAGAAAAACTTATGGGAAGGTGAATGCTTCAGATAAAGATAGAATATATCTCTTATCTAGTTGCTTGTTTTTGTCGTGCCGCCGCATTCCACTCGTCATTTGACTGATTTGTGGTGGATTAGAGTTTGACATTCATTTGTTTATGTTTTCTTTTTTGGAGAGAGAAGGTGCGTTTATGTTAAATAATTTTTGTATCGTGTAGTGGGAGTGGCTGATTAATCTTCCATTAGTTGCGCGTGTATCTGAGAGATACATGCCAATTATTTTTGCAAATAAATCAAAAAGGAAAAACCCTATAATAGTATGGCTTCTAGTAGTCCTTAGGCACCCTATACTAATTACTATCTCAAAATTACATGGTCGTACCTCTACCTGGAAATTTGGAATTTCCAAAAAACTTTAGGTGCGCTCGGCTTGGAACCTGACTTATACAACGCGGCTATTCTAACAAAAAATAAAACTTTTAAACTTCAGAGAAATGTGTTGAGTTTTTTCCCTTTGCTATTCCATCCCTAGTCATGTTTTGAAGGGTATCATCAGCAAGGGGCTTTCAAGCGCAAATATTGAAATTTGAGATACTAAATACAAAAATGAAATTGTAAATAACAAAAAAAAAACCACACGAATTTTTCAAACAAACACAAATCTTAGAAAATTACGTGGAAAAACTCGATCAGCTGTTTTGAGGTGCGTGTCGAAAATTTTCGAAAACCCAAAACAACAGGGTGAAAGAGAAATAAAATCAAATTAAAATCGATTCAACCAAAACGAGGGGTAAGTCCTCTATAGAAATTTAGCTTCTGCTTGCCTGTAAATAATAGCTTTAACCTAAATAGAGTACCTAACCTGCTTAGCTTGTTGAACGCATGGGACTAAACACAGGGGGTCCCGAAGGGCCCCCTAAAAACTTTAAATATACATCTAGGGACTCCAAACCATTCATTGTCATAATAGAAGGAGATAATGATGAAAATGTAGGGAATATGCACCCTATGAGCATTGGAAGAATGTTAAAAAAGGCAAATATAGACGGAGTAGAAAAGACATCCAGGAAAGGAAAAAATAAAGTGGGAATAGAATTTACACATCATACAAATGCTAACGAATTTATAACAAATAAAATACTTAAGGAAAAGAACATCAAAGCCTATATACCAGCTAGCTTGGTAACATGCAAAGGGTTAGCAAGAGGAGTCGATAGAGAACTCTCTCCAGATGATATTGTTAGTAGTGCGACCTCAGTCCACAAAGTTATAGAAGCTAGAAGACTGAAAAGAAGAATCTCTGAAAATGGCGAAGTTAAATATATTGATACAGAAACTGTGATTTTGACCTTTGAGGGGAAAATAATACCCAGGTATATTAATATAGATTATTGTGAGGTTGTAGTGAATGTGTATATCAGTCCTGTGATGATGTGCTTCAACTGCCTGAGATACGGACATACTGCCAAGCAGTGTCGCAGCAAAAAACGGTGTGCAAGATGTGCCGAAGAACATGACGAATCAATTTGTGAGGCTGAAAAAGAAACCTGCTTGTACTGTGGCAATGAGCATAAAACAACAGATAGAAGGTGCCAAGAGTACTTAAGGCAAAAAGCCATTAAGAAAATGATGGTCACAGAAAACATTTCATACTTTGAAGCTAGACAAAAATTCCCCAAAGGCGGAGAGATAGTGCCAGAAAGAGACACATTAGATCACAGAGATTTTCCAATATTAAGGACCCCCAAACGTGTACAAGAAAAAAACAATACAATTGAGGTGAACCAGAGACACATGTATAGTGGTACAAATTCAGGAAGAACTTCATATACAGCGGTGGCAAAGACCCTCAAGAGGAAGACACCCATATCACCTCCAGGGTATGACCAAGGAAAACATAAAAGGTGTCTGTTCCCAGAACCCTGCAGAACCCCAACATATGGCAACATGATGCCCAATTCCCCTGCAGTAAGCACATTCTCATTACAACCAACCCCAATAATTGAGGTTATAAAACAAGTCATTGAGAAAACAACGTGTTCACAGGAAATGAAACAATGGCTAATTGGGGAATGCCATAAAGTTACGCAAGAAGCTGTTGGATCCGATCAAGGAGAAAATTCATACTACATGGATGACACACACGCTCAATATGATGTACAGATACTCAATCAAAGACAATATGAAAATAATTCAATGGAATTGTAGGAGTGTTCTTAGCAACTACTCTGAACTAATCACATTAATCAATAAAGAAAACCCAGACATAGTTCTATTAAATGAAACATGGTTAAAACCAGACAAATCTTTCAATGTTAAAAATTACATAATAATAAGACAAGACAGGGCAGATGGAAAAGGTGGCATAGCCAGCATGATAAAGTCAAATATACCGTTCACTAAGAGCAAAATTAATAATAACTTCAATCAGAGATTTCAAGCTATGGAAATAAGGGTTAATGGTATTTCAATAATAACTGCATACAGCCCCCCAGAAGTGCAACTAACTATAAATAACATCACACAACTTTTGAGTGGAATTAGGGCTCCATTCATCATGATGGCAGACCTGAATTCACAACACAATGCATGGGGTTCAGGTATAGATAACTATAATGGACGACATTTATTAGAAATTATAAATGACTATAACCTCGTAATATTGAATGATGGCACAAGGACCAGACTCACCCCACCAAATCAGAACAAAAGTTGCCCAGACATCACAATTGCATCAGCGGACTTGGGCTTGCTGTGTGACTGGCGAGTGATTGAGGATCCTGGATCCAACGACCACTTTCCTACAGTCTGCCAGATAAACACGAACACCAATCAAGAGGAACCGGTACAAAACAATGCCAATAATAGATGGAACGTTAAAAAAGCAAACTGGGATAATTATTATTTCCAGTTTGAAAGAGAAAATGACAGGACCACATACCAACAACTTGTGGAAGAAATCATCAGAGCAGCTGATGCATCCATTCCGAAAACCAAAAGGAATTCACAAAAAAAAAGACTGACACCTAAACCAAAATGGTGGGATGAAGTATGTGAAGAAATGGTGAAGAAAAGACAAACAGCGATGAAAATGTACAAGGACAACATGTCGCTAGGGAATTTTTTAAAATACAAAAATATAGCTGCCAAAAAAAGAAGAATTATGAATATTAAAAAAAAGGCGAGTTTCAGGGAATTTACAGAAACATTAAACAGGCAGTCCTCCATTGGTACAGTATGGAAAGTGGTGAGAGCATTTGCAAACAAGACACAAAATGAACGTTTGAACTCAGGCAATGAAGAATGGATGGGAAACCTACTGGACGGCTTAGCCCCACCCTATGTTACATCTCTGGAAGAAACTAATAGGATAAAACACAGACACAACGATTTTAAAGTAATAACATGGGACGAAATAGATTTTAATCTCCAAAAGAAAAAGGACACAGCGCCAGGGATGGACAACATAACATACTCAATGATACAAAATGCACCAAAGTTTATAAAAGAAGATCTTCAGGAAATATATAATAAAATAATGCTTACAGAAATGGAAATACCGAATGACTGGAAAAATCACATAATAATACCGATTAAAAAACCCAACAAAGAACCAGATGACCATAAGGCCTTCAGACCATTGGCATTGGCCTCGTGCCTGGGGAAAACTTTAGAAAATACTCTCAAAAACAGACTGGAACACTTTCTAGAAAATAAAAATTATTTTAGCCATTATCAAAACGGATTCCGAAAAGGAAAGGGAACAACCTGGTAATACTGGCAAACTCAATATACACAGCTTTTTCAAAGAATCAGATAGTGGTATGTGTCTTTATTGACCTTAAAGCAGCATATGATAATGTGTCATTAGAAAAATTGAAGAAGTACATGCTTGAGGCCGAGATTGATAAAACAACAACAGAATTTATTTATAACCTACTTATGGACAGAAACATCTACATAAAGTCTCCCAAATCAGGAATGGTCATAGCACCACAGGTAGCACGCACGGGACTACCACAGGGATCTCCCCTGAGCCCAATATTGTTCAATATCTACACGAATAAAATACAGGAAGCAACAGGAGAAGAAACAAATATACTACAGTATGCAGATGACTTGGCGCTGTTTGTGGCTGATAAGCAAACGGAACAGGCAATGCAAAAAGCACAAAATACAATGAGCAAATTAAACAAATGGCTCCAAGAAAACAACTTGGAAATTTCGGTTGAGAAGACAAAAGCCATTGTGTTTTCAAAGGGTAGGAGAAGGAACCTGGATACAAAAATAAAGATCCAAAACTATGAAATAGAGTGGTGTAGAGAATACAAATATCTAGGTGTTGTATTTGACTTCAGACTATCATGGAATACACAGGTAGATCAATCAATTAAAAAGGCACAAAAAGGCATAAATGTAATGAGGGCATTAACAAGGACCTGGTGGGGGCAGACCCTAATATTCAGTTAAACATATATAAAGGATTGGTGAGATCGCACATAGAATATGGCTGCCAGGCCATTTAACACACTAGTAAACTTAATTGGAATAAGTTAGACCGAATACAGTTTCAAGCACTAAGGGTGGTTACAGGATGCATGAAAAGCACACCAGTGTATGCACTGCTATCAGAAACTGCTGAAATGCCACTCAGAATAAGAAGAAATTGGTTGTGTACAAAGTTTGCACTTAAAAAAATGGGCATCAATAGAGACCCTGCAAACAAGAATCTGTTGGAATTTTACGTACTATACAACCAAGAACCACAATATTGGCGGAACAAACAATGCCCCTCGATGGTAGAGGGGGTCGATTTTACCCTGGCCAACATTGACTCTCTGGAAAAGTCAAATAATATACCCTGTTTTGAATATGATTACGGATCCCAAATAAAGAAGATTGAATGGGTAGATTCCAGGGTGGAAAAGTATGGACAGGATTGTCAAAAAAGAATGGAGGAAATCCTCAGCAGATATACAGGATTCGACCTAATATACACGGATGCGTTTCTGGAACCCATGACAGGGGAATGCGGCATTGGTATAGTCAACAAAACAAGAAACATTAGCATAACCCGAAAATGTTTAGATAACACTAACATTTGCACTGCTGAAGTATTAGCTATATATGTGGCGCTTCATGCGTTAAAGGAAGAAACAAAGAAAGTGATAATAATCTCAGACTCCAAGAGCGCAATACAAAAAATCGTGAGAAAAGGAATCAGAAGAGAAACGGACAAGATTACTCTGAAAACCAGAAAGTTAATAATTGAATTGCAGGAAAGGGGAATTGTAACAGAATTTATATGGATACCAAGCCACTCGGGCATCTCAGGAAATGAGGTAGCAGACAGACTGGCTTGTAGAGGAAGAAATGCAGATAACTATGTCAATGACGAAAAGCATTATTCAGAATATTATAGAATTGCCAAAGAGGAAGCATGGAGGGAGTGGTGTAATATGTACAAGCAAAAGGGAAGGAATGGTACTAGCAAATACTTCTCATTGATAAAAGAACCCCAAAAGATACCCTGGTTCACACAAATCAGTAATGCAAATCGACAAAAAATAAGTTCATTTTGTAGGATGAGAACGTCTCACTGTATAATAATAATAATAATAATAATAAAAGGACTTTATTAAAAAATTGAAAAAAAATACAGATACAATAAGTTGAATAATTACATAATTTTAAGTAAGGTTGGTATAAAGAACGGGTTGCTACCCCGTGGCGAAGTCTAGCACCAGGAGCTATTTTTACTCAACCACAAAGTAGGCCCATTACTTTATGTAAAATAAAACAGGTGTTCCCAAATGGTACCGCACCAATTAAAAAAATTCCATTTTTTGTTGTTTTATTAGTTGTTTTTTTCTTGCTCCTCCATGCATCGACCATCCCACAGCACAACATTTCACTATCACTCCAATCTATCTTTTTCTTTATCTATTATTATGGGATTGAATAGAAAACAGAAACTGCCGGTATTTAATCTTAAATTGATGTACATTTAGTTGTTTTAATTCATCTAGAGTCTCATTATACAATTTAATGGCATTGTAAATGCAGCTCCTTTGATACACACAAGTTCTGAAACGAGGGACCTGATACTGTTTTTTGTGTCTAATGTTTACATTATGAAGAGTGGACCGAGGAATAAATTTATTTTTTAGAATTTTAGATGAGCTATCCGTTGTTAGAACACAATGGACAAAGTTGGCGAGGTGGTGTTTCCTACGGTTTTCCATATTTAGCCAAGAGGCATCTGTCACTTTCTGGGAAATTCTGTCAAACTTCTTTAGACCGTAAATCAGTCTACAACAGTTATTTTGCATTTTTTGTATTCTGAATTTATCGTTACTGTAAAGGCAGTTGCTATAAAGAAAATCACAGTAGTTATAGTTTGACAGAACCAGGCTTTCACAAAGATTTTTTTTAAGTTTTAAGTCCAAAATATGTCTATTTGAATATAAGAGTTTAAGAGAACAGAATGCTTTTCTGCTTATATTTTTGACATGCTCAACAAATCTTAAATCTTCGTCAATTGTAAGGCCAAGACTTTTGACAGAAGTTTCGAATGGCAGCAGTACGTTATTAATTTTTACGCTGAGGTTTTGCTTAATAAAATTCCGATCTTTTAGTTTTCCAAAGCATATTGCCTGTGATTTTTTGGAATTGAGTAAGAGGTTGTGTTCCTCTGATAGTTGCTGAATTTTACTTAGTTCGTTGTTAATTGTATTTTCCGCTTCTGCGTAATCCGAAACTTTAAAGTGATGGTAAATTTGCTTGTCATCCGCATAGGCCGCTACAGAACAGAGACTTACGGAGTTGAGGATGTCGATTGTATATATAATAAACATAAGGGGTGCTAGAATAGAGCCCTGGGGGACTCCACTTAAGATAGCAGAATTTTGAGAAGACACTCCATTGAAACTTATTTTTTGAAACCTCTCCGAGAAGTAAGACTTGATCAAAGAAACAGAGTCATAATCAAATCCATAAAATTTTAATTTTGAGCACATTAATCGATGGTCTATTGTATCGAAGGCTTTTGAGAAATCCAGCAAAACAAGCACGCTAATCTCTCCTGAATCCCAGGCTGACATAATATCATCCAGTATTGTGGTCAAAGCGGTTGCTGTGCTGAAATTTTTTCTGAAGCCGCACTGAGTGTCGGGAAGAATCTTGTTTTCAATTATATACTTGAAAATCTGGTTATATAGGACACGTTCTAATATTTTGGACATAGCTGGCAACAAACTTATTATTCTAACATCGGCAAGACTCTGAGGATTTGTGTTTTTAGCCAGTGGCGTACCAATTGATGTTTTCCAGATCTTAGGAAAGTAGTTTTGCTCGATACAACAATTAATTATGTTCAAGATATACACGTCAATGTATGGACTGCACATTTTTAACATTCTAGCTGATACGTTGTCACAGCCATAAGCATTGGTTTTAATATTATTTAGAATTTTATGGATATCCTCGACTGAAGCAAATGAAAATGAAAACGTGAGATTTTGATTGAACAGATGGTTGTTATAAAAGTTGATCTGATTATTGCATTTTGCAGAAACTTTCTGAAAAAATGGAGAGAAATAATTATTGATTTCTTCTGCAGAGAAACGTTTTGGTGGAATCAAAGAGCTGTTTTTTTTTGTTTTTATGTGTAGATTTTCCAGAGTTTTCCAGATCTTTTTCGGGTCGTTCTCAGTAGAGATATTTTATATATATGTATAACGCCACAGCATCTACACAAAATTGGCATAGCTCCCAATGACAGGTGCGAATGTGGTGAAGTGGGAGACATCACGCACATCCTGTTGAACTGCATGCAGAGAAGACTGCAAAGTAACAACTTGTATCTAAAGCTGGTCAAGCACAAAAATGGACCAATACTCATAGAGGAAATCCTGGCGGAGCCAACAAGTAGCGTAGCAAGAAACATTATAGATCACATCAAAAAATACAATATCGAAATATGAACACTAATAACACATTCACACAAGTTTCATACATCATATCGTGATTGGAAAGGTAAAAGGTCTAAAGCGACATATTGGTAGGTTTCCAGGGGAAGGTTTTAAAGATAAAATGTTGAAAAAAAAATCATAACAAATTGCTTAGTAAATTATTATGTTTGAATTGACTATCCGATATTGATTTTTTTAGAAAATTGTTAAGCCAGGCCAGCTAAGTGATCAGAATGCTATAAAACTTATGGCGTTTCCGTTTGGTAGATCTAGTGCGGAACTGGTGCAATTTTTTCTATTTCTGTCTTTTTCTTCTACAGGTCGATTAAAAGGATGCAAATACACTCAGTGCGCAAATTAAAAAAATAAAAAAAAAAAAAAAAAAAAAACAGGCAAGTCCTATATGGTGACAAGTAATAAGAAGAAAGAGACTGGCTGACTGTTGTTAATCGACAAGGGGCCATAGTAATTTGGAAGAAGAAGAAGAAGAAGAAGAAGAAAATTACGTCATCAGAATTCTGTGTTGTCACCTAAATCAGAGTAAACACACTGCGCGAGGAGCTATTCGGCAGATAAAACCGGTTATTCTTAGGTCTGACCACAGGATACGTTAACTAAAGGTTAGCCCGCATTTATCTGATAGATATCACTATACGGAAGTGAAAATACGCTCGTTTTTCTTATCTCTAGGATATTCTCTAATCTACAGAATAAATATCGCGATCTCCCACATAACAAAATTGCATCCTTAGGCCCGGTACTTTCACCTCAGTATAAATATAATTTATAACTATATATTTATAACTATCTATCGGATGAGTAAACCAGAGGTTGCTATCTGTAGTATATCTCCGAGGGGTATTTTCAGGTAAAATTATCCTCGGGCTAACAATCCGTTGCTGGTACCTTCAGTATTTCGGCAATGCTAGTGTTACCAACCAAAGAAAACGAAAAGTGAGAAAAACTTATGGGAAGTTGAAAGCTTCAGATAAAGATAGAATATATCTCTTGTCTAGTTGCTTGTTTTTGTCGTGCCGCCGCATTCCACTTGTCATTTGACTGATTTGTGGTGGATTTGAGTTTGACATTCATTTGTTTTTTTTTTTTTTTTTTTGGAGAGAGAAGGTGCGTTTATGTTAAATAATTTTTGTATCGTGTAGTGGGAGTGGCTGATTAATCTTCCATTAGTCGCGCGTGTATCTGAGAGATACATGCCTATTATTTTTGCAAATAAATCAAAAAGGAAAAACCCTATAATAAATATTATGGCTTCTAGTAGTCCTTAGGCACCCTATACTAATTACTTTCTCAAAATTACATGGTCGTACCTCTACCTGGAAATTTGGAATTTCCAAAAAACTTCAGGTGCGCTCGGCTTTGTACCTGACTGATACACGCGGCTATTCTAACAAAAAATTAAACTTTTAAACTTCAGAGAAATGTGTAGAGTTTTTTCCCTTTGCTATTCCATCCCCAGTCATGTTTTGAAGGGTATCATCAGCAAAGGGCTTTCAAGAGCAAATATTCAAATTTGAAATACTAAGTACAAAAATGAAATTGTAAATAACAAAAAAAAAACACCTATTTAACGAATTTTTCAAACAAACACAAATCTTAGAAAATTAGGTCATCATAATTATTCTGTGTTGTCACCTAAATCAGAGTAAACACACTGCGTAAACACACATTCGGCAGATAAAACCGGTTATTCTTAGGTCTTAGGTCTTACCACAGGATACGTTAACTAAAGGTTAGCCCGAATTTATCTGATAGATATCACTATACGGAAGTGAAAATACACTCGTTTTTCTTATCTCTAGGATATTCTCTAATCTGGAGAATAAATATCGCTATCTGCAAGTGAAAATACCGCGCCTTAGAATGTATTAAGAATGTTCTTTTTTTAGGAGGAATGTGCCTAGAATGTTCGCCAAAATCATTGCGAATGTCCTGAGAATGTTCTGAGAAAAGATTGTAGAAATACTGTTTGCAATACCCAAGAACTTCCTGGGAAATCCATTAGGATATTCCTAGAATATACCTATGAGAGTCTCAGTACATCCTGAAAAGAATATTCCTGTTTGATTCTAAAAATATGCTCGAAATGTATATTCTCATATTCAAAGAATGTTTCTATGACATTATAGTTATGTTCTCAAAAGAATATTATACCAATATGCTTGAAATATTCTTAGAATATATCTACATATATCATTCTCAATATGCATCCTAGACATAACATTCTTATTTGATTCTAAGGATATACTTGGAATGTTAATTTTCTTTTCTAAATAATGCTCCTTCCAGTCCTTTTATATTAAAGGCAGTGGAAGAATTGTTGGAAAATGTCTCTGGAAAACACAAGTGTTTAACCAAACCTCCGGTTTCGAGCTTGTTATGCTCTCGCCGAAGCACGCCAACTGAGAGAAACAGGTTCCAAGGTGATTCAAACGCGAGGCAAGATATAGATCTTTAATAGCGCGTGGCTCCCTCTCTTGGAAGTCCTACAAAGCAAAAGAAAAAGAATATACCTATAATATTCTTAGTAGGTTCTAGATAGAGCATTATTGTTTAATTGTTCAATTAAGTTTTCGAGTAGGTACTTTAGATAATTAGGTGAACAATATGGAAATATTCTTATCATGGGTACCTACCTTCATAAACTTCTCAGCACAACTTGGTAGGTATATTCTTAATACTTGATAGAGATATTAGCCGAAAGAACATTTTTCAGGGTACATTATAATAATGTTCGTATGAGAATATTCAAATAATGTTATATAAAATAGGTTCTTAGTACAATCTTTAAGGTAGGTGCATAGAAGCAACATTCCTAGTACATAAATAGAACGTTCAAAAATGAATATTTCAATCGAAACAATCTTAGAATATTCATTGAACATTCCTAAAAGAACATTCCAAAAAGTACTTTGAGGGAATATTCTGAGAATATGAATGTTCTTTCACTGTTATGTGGGCTGCAAGTGAAAGTACCGCGCCTTAGTTTGATTGATCCCCAACCTCTATTCACTGGACAATTTGACGTTTGACAGTTCAACTTAGTGTCGTCTGTCGATTAATTAATATTCAATATGGCGCCGTTGGGCATAACAAACTTGACGACCGTGAAAGGTGTGTATTTCCTGTAAATTTGTAGTGTTTTTATCGATATGAGAAAGTTTTTGTGTATACTTTTTCATGTTTGGCGTTGCTGTGGTTTATTTTATTCATGTTTTTGACATTAATTTGCCTTTGAACCACTCCGATATTTGTCATAAATGGCAAATTTATTTTTTTCACCTTGGGACTACCAAACAAGATAATAATGCATATGACATGTATTTGAATTAAATATGTTTCATCTGGTCTTGTGTATAAAAACTGTGGTTGGCTGGATAGCAAACAAAATCTATGTGTAGGGATTCAAAATTTATTATTTTTGTTTCATAGAAAATATTCTGACTAATGGCTCTATAATTTTTTTCAAATTTGGCCCTTAATATCAGGAATTAAATTATTATCTTAGGATAGTAAATAATTACTACTATTATTATTAATTCTGGACAATGGTAAATTATTTAAAATCTAGTTATCAAAGGAATATTTCGGATTTGTAATAAGAGAGAAACATGGGACATGTTGGCTTAGTTGAGGTGAATCGGCGTCCCTCATCTTTCTTGTTGTCTTCACCGAAAAAAAATCACAAAGACTTTTCCCTCGAAAATAATGTATTGCTAATAATTTTCAGTTTCTTATTCATAAACTGGATAAGCAACTTAAACCGAATTGTCGCGACGAATGTAGTTCATCCAAAGACGAACCATAGTTTGTCTTGTGACGTCATGGGTTTGAACGTTCGCTAGAAGCTGCGTCTATGCTTCATGGTTTCTCGCGAAAACATTTGTGTTCAAGAAATCATGGAAGTAGTTTGTCGCAAAAATTCGGATCATGCTTCCGGCGAACTACATTTAATATGACGTCATGAGTTTCTCGCGAAAGCGTTCGAGTTCATGGAATCATGGAAGTAGTTCGTCGCGAAAATTCGGTTTTAATCGTAAACCCGAACTCACTGGAATGAGCGATTTGACGTTTGACTGTTTGACGTACTGTCAATTCATTTATATTTAATATGGCGCCGTAGGCATAACAAACTTTATATGACCGTAAGCGGATGTATATTTTCTGTAAATTTTATCGGTTTGGGAACGTTTTTTTATATCATTTTTTATGTAATTCATGTTTTTGAACATCGATTTGCTTCTGAACCACTTGATATTTGTCCTAAATTGCAAGAATGTTTGAAGACGGTTTATGTATTGAAAGTCGGAACTTTTGCAGTGTCCATCGCAGTGTGTAGGAATCCAAGTAGTCAACATATAATAATAAATATAATTATGATTAAACATTATTTTTATTTCAAACTATAAACTACATAGGTAGGTACATAATAATATGTATATCTATCAATTTTATTGACAACATACTTAATGCGCGCTTGTAAAACCAGAAATTAATTTCCTTCTCAGTGAACTCAATTTAATGACTGATTTCTATTTCGAGCTTTAAAGTATAAAATGAACATTTTATTAAGTATAATTTGATGTCCTACAAGCCATATGCCACAAACGATATTTGTCTGAATTCTGAATTCTCAATAACATCTTTAAACAAAACTAGATACTATAAGAGTACAAAAAATTGAGATAACTTCTTTAAACAAAACCACAGATCACCTACGAAACTAGAAAACATAAGAGTACAAAAAATTAAATATTGAAAATAATTTGAATGCACATTAGAGCATTCATTCTTCCATTTTGTCCCATTTTTGCAGGAGATCCGCATGAATACCGCAGTACTTGCTCCGTATCTCCAGGAAAGCCCAACGCAATTTATGGTGCTCGTTGTCGTCGAATTCTTCAAGAGCTAAGCGATAGTCTTTAATATGCGGATATTTTTCCATTTTGGAAACTAGCTTTACTGAAAAAAAAAAGACGAATTAAGAATTCTCATCAAGAATAATCCAAGTGATTGTTCTCAGTTCTGGATACCGTTCTAGCTGCAAATATGGTGTTGAAATAGTATCAATACCTATTCTAGAGAATAGCACATAAAGACTTTTCCCAGGAAACACAATTCTGCTGCCTGTGTATTGGGAAATTACTGAAATTGTTGGCAAAACTCACCTATCCAACAAAAAAATAGTTTTAAGCCTAACACGAAGTTCAAATTGTTTTATTTAATTTTCCCAGTTGTGTTTTACTAGTCTTTATCTGATACATACCCCTCTTAACGAAATATTCAGATAGTGCTTGGACAGAATCTTCAAATTCAGATAGCACAGATTTTGCGTCCCGCAGGATACGATTTTGAAAAGATACCCGAATGTCATTGCCAACTTCCATTTCTGATACCATCAATGACAGAATCATTCTTATCTGAAAATGTAAGACATTTATACATAAAAAGTTTGAAAGAAAATAAGAATATTTTCACCCTGCTCAGGTGCTCTGTAAGCTTTTGCAAATGTGGTTTGAAAACATCAATTATTTTTTTGTTCGACATAGACAGCAAGTGCAGGATATAGTCGCTGGCCACAAGAGAATCGTCGTATTTGATAGCGACCTTTCCGAATGCTGGAGAATCCAGTAGCGTTTTGATTTCCATGATGATTCTAGGGAATTCTTCTTGTGTTTCTGCCTGGAAAAATATTAATTAGTTTCTTCACTTTGAAGTATTGGGCTAAGCAAGAAGTTAAACTGAAATTCTCTTGACCAAGTTACATTGTCATAGGAAAATAGAATAGTTAATTACTCGGTTAATTATTATTATTAATATGGTGAAGATCATTTTCGAGGATTTGTGGGAATTTTCGTTTATGTTGCAAAGTATTACCAAACACGAACAGAAAAATATAAGATTATTTGAAATCAAGATATCCAAGGAATATTTCGGATTTGCAATGAAAAAGAAACATGGAACATGTTGGCGTACTTCCTGTGAATACGAGTGTGAATCGGGGTCTCCCATCTTTTTTATTGTCTTCACTCAAATATAATGTGTTGTTAATAATAATAATAGGTCTGTTTTTGCAGAAATCACAAACCAGTCAGAGTAAATTTTATTGGTTGAAACTAGTTTGCTGACTGTTTTTAACAAATGAAATTCGCTCTGACTGGTTTTTGATTTCTGCAGAAACAGGCCTAATATTAAATCATGGAATGGGCGATTTGACGTTTGAGAGTTTGACGTACTGTCGATTTCAATATGGCACCATGGGCATAAAAAGCTCGACTATCGTAAGAAGATGTGTATTTTCTGTAAATTTGTACTATTTTTATCAGTTTGACAACGTTTTCTTATGTTTGGCGTTGCTGTAGTTTATGCAATTCACGTTTTTGACATTTATTTGCCTTTGATCTATTTGGTTTTTGTCATAAATGGCAAACATGTTCAAATACGATTTATTTATACTTCCTTATAAAAACACCCTTGAAATTTAGAGATAGATGGACCCAGGTGTCTGGAGCTCAAATTTAATGACGGAAACAAAATTCTGCTATCTCTAATCGTTTGGCCGCTAGAGGGTGTTTTTCGAATTTTGTCGATTTCTTCAATGCCCCATAACTCGCTTATTATTAAAGGTAATTAATTAAATTATGTTAAAATGTTTCTTGAGGCACTTTTTTATGTAGAATTCATTGCGCGAGACCTTTCTCAAAATGTACATACTTAGAAAGTCCTTTTCTAACAATGTTTCTTGTGAAAAAAAAAAAACGAAATAATGTTTTTTTCTCGAAAACTCTTAGAGATAAACCTATCAGAATTTGTATCATTGAAATCAGCAAAAGCAGAGCTTTCCAATGAACTATTAATATACCAGGGACTTCTTATTGAAAAAAAATGGACTTTGGTCAATATCTCAAAATCGGGGCCAAATAGAAAAAAAAAAACTGAGAACGTCACTGAATTCTACTTGAAAAAATGCTTCTAGGAAGTTTCAACGGAAATGAATTATTTTCATAATGCAAAATCCCATTGACTCTAGAAAAAGAAAATTATCTCTGCATTCAGGAAAAGGTAGAAAAAAACAAAAAACATTTTTTTCGAGTTGAATCTAATAATTACTTATATTCAGATCCATTCTTCTTCTTATATTCAACACAAAGTTGAATATTCCCAAGAGCTGGAAGCGCAAATTGTCAAACTGTAGCAGGAATATGAGTGCTTTAGGAAAGCTTATGATTATGAAAATGAGGTAAATTTATTGCATAATGATATTAAAATTCTGAATGATGCCAGCTTTTTCCTTCGGCAGGTGTCAAGTGATCTGCAAGTTGCTTTAAAATCGAAGCAGTAACACAATAAGGTAAGACTAAAATCCAGACAATTTTGTAAAACTTATGAAAGATCGAGTGTTTACTTCACAAAATCAGGCAATGACTCATTATTGTCTAAGGAAATATCCGTCGAAATATGGAAAACTACCCTCAACAAATAAAAAAGCAAAAATATTGATATTTTTGTATTTTTCTCCAACCTGATGTAGTTCGAGTCTAGCCATGAAATTAATAGGGTACTATTTCAACACAATTTCCATCCCCTATGCAAAACCCCGTAGAAATATGAAAAAGTACCTTTAACTCACCATGACTTACACACACACTCACAGTCTAGGACAGAATCCACACCAGATAAAATTAGAAACTTTAATTATTAACTGTAATAAAGATATTTTTGTATTACTAAAGGGACTGCTGGCTTTATTTCTGACTAGTGATGCATTTACAGGGAATTTGATGGCAGTGGTCAAAATGTTTTTGGATAGAAATTAGGCGCTATTCAAGTGCTCCCAAAAAGTCGGAAAAAAACTTGAATTAGTTATCCATTAACTGAATCACAAATTGTTTCTTTATTAGGGACTGTTTGTTCTTAACGTATATTTCGAGGTGTAGCAACAGTAAATCTGATGTTAGTTGTTCGAATATTTTTTCATAAACTGAACATACAGGGTGTCCGGAAATAAATGCAACAAAATTTGTTCAAAGATTTAGAAAAAAAAAATAGCAGACCCTTATTTTTTATGGCCCCCCGCGATAAGTGAATTTTAAGTAAAGTCAATTAGTTTAATGAAAGTTGTGAAGTGAGATTTAGTGAACCCGCAATCCGTGACAATAACTATAACTTTGATTTTATTTTATGTTAAATTAAGTCGAGTCTTGAACTTAAAATGAGTTCTCAATTAGAAACAAATCAATATATAAAATAGACACATTCAACAATTTCCAGCAGAACATAGGAATCCCATGTTTTGTTGAAAATGTTTTATGGGAAATTTATTCAGAGTATCAAGCTTTTTTATATTATGTACTGGACTCTGCCACTTCATTTATAATATCTTCGTTATCTATTTGGTCGAGTAGGGATCTTTTTATATTCATAAGCATGAAAGATTCAAGCGTCTTGTGACCTAACCTGCTTCTTAGCCTATTCTTGATATATTTGAAAATGGAAAACGATTTTTCACAAAATGTAATTTGGCTGATCGCCACAGTCAAAATCTATCGATACAGTGGCACTGTGGTCATGGGCGTCGTTTGGGGGGGGGGGTACTTGCCGTCACTGAACTTATCCATTGTTTTGTATTTACATATTTTCAAGTTTATTTGCCAAACAGTAGAAAATAAAATGGCTCCAAGTAGGGTAGTGCGTGCTAGAACGCAAGAAAAATAGGAAAAAACGAGTTTGGGTTAGAGATTGGATCAGACGTAGAAGTACCCACTCTTCTGGATGCATCGAAACGACTCTTGAAGGAGATATCAATTATTGTAGATCCTGATTCTTATAGGAATTTTATGAGATTATCATACCAAAAATTTCAAGAACCGTCAAGACTAGTTGAACCGAGCCTAAACTGACAAAGTCAGAAACGTAGATGAGAAGTCTTATTTCTCCTAAAATCAAATTGGAAGTCACATTACGATATCTTGCCACTGGTGATAGTTTTGCTTCCTTGTAGTAGGTAACTTGGACGCCTGTTTTTGTGACCCGTTTACACACGGAAATTACAAACAGAAATTTGGCGTAGCGGCAAGTAAATTAGCCGGTCCATCAACTTTTGGAAAGCTCTTGCCGGCAAGTAGCAAGTGCACTTTCCTGTGGTTTACACATGACAAGTTTAGTGGCGGCAAGTACTTTCCTTTAGGGCCAAATTATGGACCATCTGGTAAGTGTCTGGTTGTTACCTAGCAGGTACTTTCTATTCTCTATAGTGCATAGAAAGTACCTGCTAGGTAACAACCAGACGTTTACCAGTCAGTCCGGAATTTGGCCCACTTTCCAAGTGTAAACGAAGTTTAAACAAATGATGGGGGGACAGTGAATATGTTGCGGAAAAAAATACCATCATTTTCAACTATATATCTATATCAAATAAATATACGTTGAAATGTTCAAAAAAGGGACGTGGCTCCAAAAAAAATTTCGCCTCCGGCGGTTACCAGCAGTGCTATTGGAAATGATCTTATTATAGTGCTGCCCCCCCTCTTGAGAAACCTCGTAACGACGCCCATGACTGTGGCTAAAACCGTTAATTGCTAAAACTAAATACGCTTCCTGATACAGTAGGTTATATTTTAAAATAGCGACGTAACAGCAATTCACGCAATCCCTGCAAGAGGAAGTTTTTTGTTTTATCTTTGGAATCTATTTGCGCATTGTCTTTACCATCGACATATTCACTTTCATTATGAGTGGAAATGTCGGTTTTAGCTTCAGGAAACGTTTCGGGCTGAAATTGGAATACCTGATTCGATGAGGCAACTTGAAATATAATTTTCTGCATCGTTAATTTTGAAGAACTTTGAGTTCTTGTTGAGAAAATAGATAAAAGGAAAACTGAATAATAGGCTCTTGACTAAAATTTGAATTCTGTCACGTTTTCCGGGTTCACTAACACTCACTCACTTCACAAACAGTGTAACAACTTTTATTAAACAAATTGATTTTAAAAAATTCACTTATCACTTATCGAAACGTACACGACAAATACTGAATTAAAACGGATTTACTCAAGCTATTACTTCGCGTTATTTAGCAGACAATGTACTAGGGATTTATCTAGAAAAACCTAGCGCCCTCCTTGAATAGAATTCTCCAAATTGCTCAAAGACACCCTCCATTCGGTGATTTTTGGGCGAAGTAGTTTGCTACACAAAGTTAGGTCTTACGCCCTTTCGTGAAGAAGGTGGGCACCAAACCCTTATTTACAAAGTCCAGGTCGCTCGAGTACCTAGGGGTACTCGAGAAGAGCCTTTCCTCTAGGGTTGACTTTCTCACTTCCTCAAACCGTGTTATAGGAATTTCAGTCGCATCCGATGATCAATGGGAGTCTCAATGCTCTGCACTCCTTCACGAGCGTGACGATTTCCTTTGGGGGACTGGTCACGTCCTGTGGAAAGTAAGCAGAGCATACGACTAAGTTCGTTTTTTGACCCTCGGCATCTAGGGACATTTTTATCGCAACCAGATCCTTGTAGGCTTTCTGCAGCTTCTGGTTGACTTGTTCTTAGTTGTACCTGGTAAAGTTGCCTTCGGCGTTGATCTGCTAACGAATCGACAAGCACACCAAACTTGTATTGGGAAGCTGGCGAAAGACTCTCTAAGAAGTCTAAAGCACATTCACGCAATGAAGCCTGTAGCCATGTCATCGGAGCTCCAGCCATTATTCATTGCAACAATCTCGAATTGACGTCTGTACATGGCTCACGATGTCTGTCCGTTATATGGTGGTGGCTTAACTCTAATACACACATTACAATTTTTTGATCTTCTTCTCAAAACTATTCATTTGTTGGCGAATGGTTCCCAATTCGTGACGAACATTCCCAGCTTCCCGATGAACTTCATGTCGAACACTCCCAACTTCTTCACGTACTTCTTCTATTGCATTCGTGAATTTATTATCTTGTACTTCCAGAATTTTCTCGAGTTTGGTTTGTTCGTCAGAGATAACGGTTTGAAAACATTCTTCATTTAAAATTTTTCTGAAGCCAGTCCTTTTTTTCTTGTTTTTCTTTCTGTCTTTGATCTTTTTTTTCTTGTTTTTCTTTCTGTCTCCGATCTTCTTCTTGATTTTCTTTCTGCCTTCGGCCTTCTTCTTTTTCTGTCCATCTTCGGGCTTCTTCTTTTAGTCTTTTGTCGCCCAAATTCTTCATGAAGTCCGCCAACTTTTGATTTACTTGCTCCAATTCAGCTGTGCGCTTTTTTGTAATTACCACAGAGTATTCTGTGGCGAAGTCAAATTTCCTACTAGATCACGATGGAATCATCCTGGTTTGTAATCGGACCTTATTCTCCCACCCGAAATTGCCAAGAACGACAAAGCTTTTGAAATATTCGCGACCTGGGCGCTAGTGTTATAAAATACTCTGGATCAGAACTGTGTCCCTAAAACTGTCCCACGTACGTAAAAATCCAGCGAATTTTTTTATTTTATTTTTTTCTATAAACTGAGGTGAATCAACCCAAAGGTAATATAAACATAAGCTCAGCTTCCGATTTGGAATATAACTCGCAAGGTAGGTAATTATAATCAATAATCATAAACAGACAATTTTTTTATTCTTGGTTGTTTATTTTTCTAGTAGCTTTGCATAAACAAAAGAGAGCATTCTAAACAAAATTGAAACTGAAGCAATGGATGTTGTGCAAGATAAAGACGAAGTCATCTTTATCAATTTCGACAGCCATAATACCGATGAGAAGAATGCTTCAGATGAAAAATTGGGAAAAAAAGTCCATTTAGATTTAGATAAAAGCCAATCAAACGTGCCAGACATAACTCCAACTGAAGTATTCATGGAGGACGAACCTGTGTACATTCCCATGGAAAATAGTTCAGTTGTAGTTGAAAATGATGGTGAGTCAGATGAAACTGGTAATATTGATGATCAAGGCAAGAATGGGGATAGATGAAGACAAAAATTCTGATGATGAGATTTCAATTATTATCGGTGAAAAATTTCTGGTCCATTTCATTGTATTTTCTTTTCAGATAAAAAAAAATTCAAGCGCACTCTCTCAAGTAAACGAAAAGACAAACTTTCTGCCAAAAAACCCAAGTTGGTTAGTAGAACAAGCAATGAAAAACCACCCCATAATCAACTTGATAATCGAAATGGTGGAGCTCCTTTGAAGGCAATAGCCAATAAAACTTACCAGACTTACGAACTTCAAAATCCAAGTTTTTTTGCTGAAAGCGTGAAATGTCCTAAAATAACAAAAATAAAATCCAGATCAGATTTAGAAAAGATCCGCCTTCAGAAAATAGATGAAACTTTGAGGCTGAAGACCCCACAACGTGAACTGATAAAAAAACATAGAGAAAGTTTTGCAGTTCCCCGTAAACATATTCGCCGAATAAAAAAACAGCCCGAAGATTTGGACAGTCTCCACGAGACGCTTCTGGCAGAAGTTGAAACCAAAAAATTGGAGAAACAACAACTAAACATTCTCCTACAGGTAAGGATTTATAGTTTTAATCTTTATTCTATTTATTCAATGCTACTACTCTAGAGGTTGCCCAAGTCAATAATAATCAAGAGAATAGTTCGTAGACTGCCAGTACAAACTGCCAAAAAGCCTAGAAATCCCGATGTAATCGGTTTAGTTGATGATAGGAGATCTGCTGGTATTGAATCATCACCTAATCAGGTAACATTTTTTTTGCAAATTGTATTTTATAGTTATACTAAATTGTTTCTATGTCAGAACAAGTCAGCCAATAGACAAACGTCTGTTTTGCAACAATTTTTAAGACTGATGCCAGCTTCAGCGACAATCACCTCGAACGCTGGGGAACAGCAGAGAGTTGCTTTTGAACATTTTCAAGCTTCAAATACCAGTGTCATCGATTCAGTTGTTGAGCATGATAGGGGATCTGCCGGTATTGAATTATCACCTGAACAGGTAACATTTTTCGCAAATCGTATTTCGTAGTTATGCTAATTTTTTTCTGTTAGAAGAAATCAGAAAATAGACAACCATTTGCTTTGCAACAAGGCTTAACAAGACTGATGCCAGCTACAGCCACAATTACCTCGAACGCTGGAGAACAGCAGAAGGTTGCTTCCAACAATATACAACCTTCAAATATCAAGTTTTGTAAGTGCTTTTTTTTCAAATCATAATAATAATTGGTTTTTACACAATAACTATTTTATTTGCAGATAGCACCCTCAAGAGCAGATTGCTGAATAGACGAGACCAAAGTCTCGATATCATCGATTTAGGTAATGAGTATGATAGGAATTCTACTGGTATTAAATCATCACCCAATCCGGTAACATTTTTTACAAATTTGTATTTTGTAGTTATACTAAATTTTTTCTATGTTAGAAGAAACCAGCCGATAGGCAACCATCGGCTTTGTAACAAGGTTTTCGACTGGTACCCCAAAATTACCACCAACGCTATAAGACAGCGGAAGGTTGCTCTCGACAATTACCAACCCTCGAATACCAAGTTTGGTAAGTAATTTTTTTTGCTATGTCAATTGATTTTTACATAATAACTATTTTGTTTGCAGATGATAACCACAAACCGGGCCAAAGTTTAACAATCAGAAAATTTGCATCTACAAGTACTGCGAGCAGCTCGATCAGATCAAACCATCCAGCCCCACTACCTGTTGCACCTACAGTAAACTCGGATTCCAATTTATAGCTTACCTTACCCAAATTAAAGCCTACACTGCCCAAGCCGAAACTTACAATTGAAAAACAGGAGTTCAGCCTAACGGTGAAATGGGAAATGCCGTACCAATCGGACACCTACGAAGAAATTTCCAGGTGGGAGTTGTACACGTACCATGAGACTGCTTTGTCGTCCAGCTCTGGAACATGGAGAAAAGTGTCTTACCTACCGCGCCTTCGCTAAATCCATTTGTTGGTAAAAATGAGAAGAATTATTTTGCAGTGAGGGCTGTCGACGTGTACCAGAGATTTGGTGCGTTCAGTGATTCTGAGGAATTTCTTTCATAAAACACTGAGTGGATTGTATATTTAGGGTGGAAGAGAAGGGGATTTTGTTTCTAGGGGATACCTATTGCCAATCAAGTTAGAAGACATTTTATTTTTATTTAGATGTTTTTTTTTTTGATTTTTTTTTCCATTAGCATTGTAATTATGTCTTGTACTTATGTATTTAAATTAATACTTCATTTGTCGAATTAATTTATAGATTATGAGGTGAAGGTAATCAGTTCCAAGTTAATTTAGTTTTCTTATGTATTTCCAATCTATACATATATTCAAATAATAAAAACGTTTATGAAAATGTAAGATATAATTATCCATTATCCCAATCCTAAATTTGTCCACATTGCATTCAAGTTATTGCGCATTTCCGAACAATAAGTGAACATAGGACACGAGAAAAGACACAGATAATGAGAGTTTGAGGAATTATTTCTGAGATTTTGAGGTAACTCATAATAAAAACTCAAGGCTGTGTTAGCTTTTCAAAATATTCATTTTTCAAAAGACGCAAAACTTCTTAACTCGAACATTTATCTCAAGAACTGCTGCCTGGCGCAGAGTTTTAGGAATAGTTTTTGAAGCTATGAGGCAACGTTTCCATTAACACGAAAGAAAATGGAGATAAAACTCTTTTCGTTGACCCTAGAAATTAAAACTCGGAAATAACTATCCAAACTTAAATTAAAACGTAAAATGTCTGGGTGTAACAACAGTGAGTTTATTGAATATTGATTCTGTATTGTTCAAAATATATTGATGTAATATGGCAATAAAAATATCTCATTTTAGAAATACGCAAAAATCCAAAAATAAATCCAATATTCAAGGTTTCACATAAAATGCAATGTAATTCAATAACCGCTTGTTGTCGTGTTGCTTGTCCAAAATCACGAGGTTTGGATTTCCTAATAAAGCATGAACCTTGCCTCCTCCCGAAGGAGGAGTGACGGGTTTGCACAGGCGCTTCTCTAGCCATCCGTATCTTGTTTTGCACGCTCGTCCTAGTCGCCTCCAGGCTCACTTCTATCCTTATTTGTATCCTGCGTTGCGTTTGTATGACGTTAGGGTTTCGAGACTAGAATTTTCCAATTGTCAACGGGAACGGACTTTAACTCGATCAACGTCAATTTAGTTAAGTTGTTGAGTGCAATCGAGAAGCTCAGGCAGCTTAGAAAGGCAGGTAAGAAATATTTTATTTTACAGGTTCTAATGGCCAGAAAATATAATTATTGCTAAAATTACTGATGGAAATTAACGAAATCTATATTTAGGAATAGTTTTTGTCTCTCTGCAGTCATAAAAATATCTTCCATTATGCCTCTAGGGGCACTTTACCCTTAACAAATTCGGGAAATACCGTGATAGGATTAATCAAACTTTAAATTTGATAATAGTTTTTGTGAAAGCCCTACGGACATAATTAGAATTTTTAACATGGCAACAGGAAAGCCTTTCAAAAACTATCATCAAATATAAAGTTTCGTCAACTTTGTACTGGTAGCATTGTTTTTGTTGAATTTGTTAATAATAAACGGCCCTTAAGGGCTCAATGGAAAATACTTTTACCTATGAGCGTGCGGTAAAGTGCATTTTACCGCACGTATTTGCAAATGGGAAGTATCACTTTACCGCACACTATGCGGTAAAGTGTACTTTACCGCATGGTGTGCGGTAAAGTTAACTTTACAGCATAGTATGCGGTAAAGTAGAATACAAAGTGTGCGGTAAAGTGCACTTTACCGCATAGTGTGCGGTAAAGTAGAATTTGATATTTATAATAAAAAATCCTCTCTCTTTCAGAAAATGGATTTTTGATCATTTCTAAATCTTATCTAATTTCATTAATTAATCTGATTCATTAATTAATTTTATCAATGCCTTTTTTTGGAGATGTAGATGCTCATAGGTAAAATTTTGTACCTAACACATGCGGAAAGTGCCTTTACCGCACTTAACGGCTTGACCGAACTCCGCTTCGCGTCGTTCGGTCAACTGCCGTTGCGTGCGGTAAAGTATCACTTTCCGCATTTGTTAGGTAAATAACTATTACCTACGAGTGTGCGGTAAAGTGCAGTTTACCTCAACTTATTTGAGAGTGGGAACTAACACTTTAACGCATAGCGCGCGGTAAAGTGTACTTCGGCATTTACAATCAAATATCCCTCCTCTTTCAGAAACTTCATTAATGCCTTTTTTTGTATCTAACAAATGCGGAAAATGCCTTTACCGCCCTTAACGGCCTGACCAATTACCGAACTCCGCTACGCGTCTTTCGGTCAACTACCGTTGCGTGCGGTAAAATTTCACTCTCCGCATTTGTCCGGCGAAGTGCTCTTTACCACACTTATTTCCAAGTGGAAAGTAGCACTTTACCGCATAGTGTGCGGTAAAGTTACTTTACAACATCGTATGCGGTAGGTATTTATAATCAAAAATCCCTCCTCTTTCAGAAATATCGATATATAATGCCTTTTTTTAGAGCTGCATGTAGATGTTCATAGGTAAAATTTTGTATCTAACACATGCGGAAAGTACCTTTATCGCCCTTAACGGCCTGACCGATTACCGAACTCTGCCTTGTGTCTTTCTTTACTAGAGGTGCATCTTTGTATATATGACAGGTAGGGCAGTATCAGCTGTCAAATATTGGAATGTAATATTCAAAAGCAGGGTAACTATGGCACATCGATTTCTACGAAGTCGACCAAGGTAAATTCAAAAATGTTAACCATGTTCACATCTGTCAAAACCCTGCCAAACCGCAGCACTCATATATTTGTTTTCAATATTTCATGGCATTTGGTATTTTTAACTTCTGTAAATACTGTGTTCAAAAATTGAAAAGAAAAATACAGAACTGTCAAAAACCTGTCATTTGTTTTACTAGAAAAAAAGATTCCAATCTGTTTTTTTTTTCGTTTTCAGGTAGTTTAATAGTGATAAAACATTAAACAAAGTTCATACACATCAAATTTTGACAGCTTTCAGAATCTGAAACCTGCGTAGGTATAAAGTTTTTCATGCTTTATCATAATAAGCATAACTTGTATAGGAACAAAACTAGATTTGAGTCTTTTTTCAATTAGTCATATTTTGGCAGCTGTCAAAATTTGTTATTTATGAATTTTGTGTAATGTTTTGTCACCAATAAACTACCTACCTTAAAACGAAAAAGAACCAGAGGCCTTATTCTTGACTTTCTCTCGAGAGAAAATTTGACTGTGTTGACAATTAAACAGTGCATTAACTGTTAACAATGTCCAATTTTCTACCTAGGTAAACTCAAGAATAATGCCTCTGATTGGAATCTTTTTTTCTACTAAAACAAACGACACTTTGACAGTTCTGTAATTTTTTATGAATTTTTTTCAATTTTTGAGCTCAGAATTTACATAAGTTAAAAGTGTCAAATGACACATCATGAAATATTAAAAACTGAAAAATATGAGCGCTGCCGTTTGGCAGAGTTTTGACAGATGTCAAAATGGTTAACATTTTGCGATTTATCTTGGTTGACTTCGTAGAAATCGATATTTACTTCATCAAAGTCTGCGATACTAACTCTACTTTTGAATATTACATTCCAATATCTGACAGCTGATACCGCCCCACCTGTCATAATATATACAAGGTTGTGTCCATATTGTAAAAAAAATTTGTTTACGGCATTCCCAATAGCATTTAAATTTCAGTCAAATATCACGGGTAACCAATTTCCATTTATAGGTATATTTGGGGGTCCTTTGTTGAAAATAAACGGCCCCCGTATAAAGTTTCGTTAATTTCCCCAATAATTAGGTTTGGTAGCAAATTTTGTATTTTGGCCAGCAAATCAATTATTATAGCTTTTTGCAACGGCAACATTGCCGTAAAACAAATCGAATCTAGAAAACGGAACAATAATATCGAATCCATTGTTTTTCATTATTTTGGCAGTAAGCCACAAAATATCAATTATTGTTTTCGATTCTTATTAGCATCATAACATTTTGCCTTAACGCATTTTCGACGAAAATAGTTATTTTAGTTTCAAAATGGTTGTTTTAACGACGTACGACTCATTATTTAGCCAAGAAAATAATAAGCTACGTAAGCTATTCGAATGTGCTATGAATCATAAAATAACAATTTATTTTGTGACGGAAATAAATACAATTTTTTTTCTAAATTTTGTTAGGAAGAATTTTGAATAGTTTTTCGAACGATGCTTGATCGTTAAAACCATTTCCCGATTGCCGGAAAACTTAGAATTATAACAAAGATGCCGCAGAATTCACAAGTTGCATAAAAAAAAACAGAACCAAAAACAAAAGACGCCATGGATGAAGTGTATTTAAATGGAACTCCCTGTTTTTTATATGATCTTGAACTTCTCGTACTCCCTGGGTGTAAACTTATTCCCGCTCGCCTTTAGCCAAGTTCTCTTCATTCGAATTTTGAAGTCTAAAATTTTGAGAATAGCTTACGATGTCCCTGAATATTTTCCAAATTCAATCTTTGTCTTGATTTGTTTAATTTTATTTTTCAATTTTTGAGGCTTCTTAGCTGCGAAGATTTCACCTTCATTTGCAGTCAGCCCCCGTTCCCTCATAGTGTAGGCAAATAAGGCAAAAACTTGGCCGAACCCGGACTTTTGAAATAACAAGCTGAAAATTGGTAAAAATGTTACTGATAATGTCTTTATTAAAATCCCACAACTCTCAAAAAATCTATATTGGGGAAAATCCGCTATCCGGGAAAAACTGGTCCCATATTGGAGTATTCGAATTTTAAGCATAGCGAGTGAACCGAGCGTCCGATTTCATATATTTTTTGGTCAAATTTACGGGAAAATGAGACTCTTTTTCTGTTTATTTCTGTCTGCTTTCTTTTTGTCTTTTGTTTTTGATCTTTGCTTGCTCATGTGTCCCTTTATCTATTGTATGTTCTCTGTTCCATTTTCTTCTCTAGCACTTTGTGTGTCTTTGCTGATCGTCTGTGGTTGTGTCTGTGACTACTTAGTTGGCACATTTGTTTCTTTTTGTCACTTATTATTTGTTTGTCGTATGTTGCTGTCTCAGATAAATCTCTAGGTCGCCATACTACAATCCTATTTTACCTCGGATTTGCCTCGGATGGTCCAGGCTGCATATTCATTTTCTGCCAACGTAATAGGACCTTCGGCCGCATTCGTGTTCGTTCGAGCACAGCGTACGCAATTTATGATTGAAGTGGACTAACGTTGGCAGTTTATAAAGCCTGCTTGGCGTTCGTGAAAATATTCTCTAAATAAATTCAGTTGGAAATTGGCAGTTATTGATAGTTGTTGGCACATGTTTCAATGCGAAATGCGATAACGAATGAAGAAATACCGTTATTAAGAGTTTAAATTAATCATTGTGTCTATTCAAAGGCCCCAGAACTTTTTTGGTAGATTTGAGTTAGTTTCGGTTAGTTTTCGATAATATGGGTTAATTTTGGTTAGTTTGGGTTAGTTCGGGTTAGTTTTCGTTTAAAAACCGCACTAGGCGCTGTTCCTTCCTGTTTCCTTTCTTCAAGCAAAGACATAAAAAGTACCTAATCCAAATTAACCCAATCTGAACCGTCCTGATGGAAATGTGTCACTGAAGTTGGCTTCTCTGACGTTGTGCGACAGAAACACAGTTCAGTCGAGAGTTCAGCTGAACATTTATTTTATTCTTTTATTTTACAAAAAAAAAAAATATGTAGAAACAAAAGAGAAAAAAGATCTTTTTTATTTTGAATTTTTCATATTTTCGACATTTTGCATTTTCGACATTTCTCAATTTCTACCTTTTGTGTTTTGTTATTTCAATTTTTTTCTAGCTCACACACTAAAATAGTTAGTATAAAAGTTCCATCGGCGGTAGTTCCAAAGACATCGGTAGTTTTATCTAACACAATATCATGTTTAGTCTCTAAAAGCCATTTTAGCAATCAGAAACAAATTCTATCTGGCGCTCTCGCCACAACAATAGGTTTTTTTGTTTGTGTCGCACTAATTTGAACAAAGCTGTAATATTTCGGATTATGGCAGATACACCCCCATAAAAGGCTCACAAAAGAACGCCTCGAAGCAGGAAGTGCCCCGAACAACACAAACAAACAAACCTAATGCCAATGCGTAATCAGTAATTTTTAATGTCACTTTTCTTCGCATAAGTAATCACTTCTCGACCTAGGCTGACCCCCCTCCCTGGTCAATGAATTTGAACCTTCTGATGTCCATGATGGTAAAGGGGGGCCCGCTATGCTCTAATCTTGCACCAGGGCCTGGTTTTGACTTGCTACGTCCCTGTCCAGGCTGCATACTTCTTTCTTGCGTGTTGCGCGTCTTCTGTCACATTCTGATTGCACGTGCATTGCCCATGTACTGTTTGAAGTTTCCGTGGCCTGTTAACACTTGTGCAGATTTGAAACTGTTACGTGTCTAATTTTCAGTCAATCAAGTTAGATTGTTCGACATATTTTTGCTGCCTTTGGTCTTTTACTACTCTGTTCTTGCCTGATTTTTTTAGCACAGAATAAAGGAAACTAATAGTATAAAATCTTTAATATATTTATATTTCACATAACAGTCACAATAATTATTCTGCATGAAGATATCCACAGCTTCTGGGAATCTCTGAAAATAAGAATAATTTGAGATAAGATAACATGGTATAGAGCAAAATATTTACCATTTTTTTGAGTTTTTACCAAGGGCGAATTTACGGGGGCGTACAGGGGATAATTACCCCCCCCCCTCCCATGATTACTGAAAATTGAATAATTGAATAGTTAAAATACACACAATTTTTTGTTTTACATGATAAAGAAAGAGCTTCTTATAACGTAATAAGGAAACTTTTGTAAATTCGGTAACGATGGATTTAAGACTCTTTCCGCCTGTCGCATGTCGCAAGGCGTTGCCGGTTTTTTTGGTTGTTTTTGGTTACTTTACCAGTTGCACCGTCATCACACTATTTATTTTCTCTTGGTAAGTTTTACCCCCAGTGCATTGCCCTAATAATAGGGTGGCAGGACGGATCATAGGAGGTACCTACAGGGTAATCTAAATGTCACCCCCTCCCAACTTTTTCATGGACGTTTTTGACAAAAGTGTCAAATACAAGAGTTCGAGAAATTGTCAAAAGTTTTTAACTAATGGCCGTTTGCACCGACCGTTTTAAGGGAGGCTTAACGATAAGTAAACCTTAAAATGACAGTTTTTACATGTAGAAATGTCATGTCATGTCAGGAATATTTATCGTTAAGCCTTCCTTGAAATGGTCGGTGCAAACGGCCATAAGTCAGTTTTGGGCATACAGGGTGCGCCAAAAAAGTGTAGCAGTGTGAAATTATATTCTTTCAAGTAGAATACTACGTATATCGTTCGCCTATTCTATTAGTTAGTCCCCTTCAACCTGATATCAACGTATATGGTTTGATATGTCTATCTTCAATTGTTATAGGGAAAAACATGAAAACCCTTTTCAAGGTCTCATGTTGGAGAAAGAAAAATTATACCATTTAAACTTTAGAGAGAATTATTCATAAACAGATTATTGTTCAAATGTAATCCATTAATTTACAATCAGGTGGAGGGGTACTAATAGGTTGGCAACTGTAAAAAGTGCGTTCCGGTCTGAGGTGAAGGCGGAGGAAAAAACGATATGGAAATACACAGTTGCAATTGAATAGAGCCAGATAGAAATATTAGTTCGCATATTTGCCGCCAGCAAATTCTCGCTGGTCGCACTTTAAATAGTCACACGATATACATGGTCTTCCATTTAAAAAAATATAACTTCGCTCTGCTATACATTTTTTTGACGCACCCAGTATGCTTAAAACTGGCTTCGTTAAAAACTTTTGACAATTTCTTAAAGCTTTTGTATTTGATAGTTTTGACACTTCTGTCAAAAACGTCAAATTAAAAAGTTAGGAGGAAGTGACATTTATAATAGATCACCCTGTACTGGGCGCATTATCCCACTGTTTACCCCTTTCCCCCCCACCCATAAATAAAACCTAAATCCGCCCTTGGTTTTTACTATTGTGTTCTCTGTTCTGTGTTTTGTTCTATAGGAATTAAGTAAATCAGCATTTGTTTTCCCTATTTTTGCAGAGGTTTCCATTGTGCAACTTTGAAAACATCAGGTTTCCAGCCTAAAATAATAAGAAAATTTAGACAGGGTTAGAATAGGAAAATGTTTAAATCAGACAAGGAACCAAAGTCAACTGTGACACCAAAACTCGAATACTGAGTATTGAATGCGCAATATCCAACAATTCGAACTGACAAAAAATAAACGAAAAATTCCCTAGAATTCAATTCGTGTAACCAGAAATTCTACGCTTGGAGGAATTTTTCTTTTTCTAGAATCACACAGAAGAGAAGCCACGTTATAGCATAGCTTTCTTCTGAGGCATTTTAGCCAATTTGAGTGAATATTTGGGAAGTAATTGAGTCTTAAACGGTGGCTACTACTCCTATATAACACCACAGCAAGTATTTGCTACTTTAACAAGATTTTAGTACGTAAAAACCCAAATTCTGGAAAATAAGTTTGGTTCGTGTCACGTGCTGAGTGTCGAAAAGGCCAATCCACATTGCTAAGTCCCTATTATTCATCATTTTATCATGTATTTTGATCTCTGTTAGAGTTTTATGTCCCCAAAAACGTAATTGATTGCAGTACTTATCTCAATTCTTGTTGAAATCGGGTTTTTATAGTGTGAACTCCCTCTTTTAGGCCTTTTATATTGAGTTACGTTAAATCCCTTTCTGCTGTTGCTGACATAAGATGCACAAAGGCACCTGATTACTGAATTGATGGTGCTCAATCCTGGACCTGATAGAGATAGATTGCTTGTGGAGCTTTTGGGGCCTGTGAAAATCAATCGTCCCCCAAGAGGTTCCTAGTAGTACCACTCCATCAAATAACTGTATACTCAGGTTAGCGTATTGTTGTGCCGTTTTGGGAACCATCCACCCCGTCTCTATATTAAGGGTTCCACCATCTCCTTGGGAGCTGGAGCCTCTCACCTGCAACCACTTGTACTCTTCAATATTATAGCTAGTTCAATTACCACTACCTATCTTGAAAATTACCTTATCATCCCTCGGGTTTAAATTAAGTTAATTTCACGTTTACCTACCATATTATTTTCATTTCCTGGAATATTCCAAGTAGTCCAAATTAGTGTAAACCCACGTCTAACACTCACAATCCGCCAATTAGTGGATCTGTACACCAGGTTTAAATGGATCTATTTACGACGGTATTTTTGAGTATTTTGGTATTGATTGAAGGAACGTGAACCATACTCAGTCATCACCCTCCACTTATTTGAACTCAATGAATGTAATTAGGAAATTAATTATAAATTTTGATCACCAGAATAAGCCATAATGTAAGGTAAGGTTTGGGAACTTTAAGACTGTTTTTCGTATTTCTGGGTAGGTAGATATTTAGTTTTACTGGCCTTATTTACATTTTTGACTGATTTGAACCAGTGATTATTTTTATTTAAATTATTGAAATATAAATATTGACGTATCCCCTTATCAGGGCCGTACTACTGGCTATTATTTTGTTATTTTATTTTCCTATTGGAAGTTTCAGGTCGGTGCAGTATTATTTGGCATCAGAGATTTCCTGTTTTCGGATCATCAGGGACTCCTTTTAACTGTAGGGCACTAACTGCCACCCCCTCAGATATATAACTCATCCACCCCTAGTTACCCCTGTCTATTTAACATCTCTTTTCCCTTCTATATATTTTCATCGAACCAGTATTATTAGGGTTTTGTTGAAGAACATAACAAAACTAAGCTGAAGCATGTCAATCCATCCCTACTTCTTGGCAGTGTTTGTACGACTCTCTGCCCTTATCTTTTGCATCCCATGTCCTTTGCCATTGTGTTGTAATTTTGTGCTCTCGTTCCTTCTTTCTTCTGTCTCTGTCCGTGTGTAGATAGGTCTGCAAGTTCCTGTATGTTTCGGGACTTTATAGAATAATCTTGGCCGGCCTATCTGCTGCTTTGTTCTCCGGTATATTTTCATTGAGGCCCTTCTTCCATGTAACCCCTTAGTATTGTTCTAGGGTCTCTTCCGCTAGCTTCAAGACATGCGCCGTCAGCTTATCTTTTATTTTATGTTTCATACTTTGCTCTATCGTTTGTACTCTGTCCGTTAACACTGTCATGTGGTTGCCATTATTTCTGCTCTGTCTATGTTTATTCTGTCTCCAATCGCAATATGTACGCCAGTCCCCGTTCTTCTCTCTTGATTTGTACTGGCGTCTACGTGCCAGTTCTCCGCCACTTGGTTTTGGAGCCACCCCTTTGTCGCAAGGTTCGGTTTGTCTGTTGGTCTTAGCCTATCGGTCGGTCTATTTGTGTGGAGATCGATCCAGTCTTGCCTTCTATGTCCTTTGCCTACAGCTAGAACGGCGGAATGCCTGCCGTGACTCGTAGCGCACAGTTTGCCGGTCGTGCCGTATGCGCTGCTTGTTATTAAAAATAAAGGTCTAAATCTAGCCGCTGCATCCAGATGTCTTTATCGTCATGGTCAGCTTTGCCACTTTGATTTTAGTGAAAAGCAAGTTTTATATGTAGTTCCTCTGTCTGTCAAAAGTCAGTCTCAGGTAATTCAGATATTCTTATTTTGTCCTCGATCTTTATCCTGGGTTCACTTGAGTCTTTATGTCTGAGTATGAATAATGTCTCTGTTTTGTCTTGATTGTCTTTGATATCATTAGCCATCTCCCATGCCTTGCACGCTTTCCACTTGCGTTCAATATCGGCAAGGAAGCCTGCTATGACAAGCAATTGGTCGTCTGCGTATGTATATGCTTGCGTGTCAACTAGTCTCTCGTTGCTGGTTCTTTCCCACTCCTCGTTTGCAGCGCCCTTGCTCCTGAAACAACCCTGCATGACTACTGTAAATAGCGTTGATTCTAGGCTAGGACCCCTGCGGCCAGCCTCTATTGTCATTTTCCTGGTTATTATACTCGCTTTCATATGTATGTCTTTTATGAAGTCCTCGCAGATGCGTCCAAAGTTGCTTGGTGTGCCTGCGATTTCCAGTTCCTCGCTCACAATGCCGAGGTGAAAGCATTTTTTAGATTTAGACCCACAAGCAGCTGATTTTAGTTCTCCTTCCTATTTCTGTCTATACTCTTGGTTCATTAGTGAAACGCTTCAACAGTTCCTGTCCCTTCTCTGAACCCGGTACTGTCTTTGGTTTATATTGCCCGCTCTCTCCAGGTGATGTTGTTGTCTTTTGTTGAACACTTTGTCTAGTTTCTTTCCAAACATTAGTCTTATGTCTGTAATTCACCCCTTGTGTTTTCGTTTATAGCATTTAAATAAATCTTATTCTTCCTCGAGTATCAAAATTGTTCTATGTTTATTAATTTCAGTATTTTGGCAGCCTAAATGAAGAAATTTGGTGCGAAAACGAATATATTCTCATGATTGGTTCAGCTGCTTTGCTTAAAACTCGACAAACTCAAGATTGCGGTATTTTTTCAAAATGGCCGATATTCCCCAAGATGGATTTTTTGGGAAGTTTGGGATATCAATCAGAACAATATACTCAACATTTTCACCAATATTTAGCTTGTTATTTTAAATGTCCGGGTCAATGTCTATCTATCCTGCACTACCACCTCACTGGACGCTAAGGGCATAATAACTTACTCTGGATTAGAGAATATTTTCGAGAACTGTACTTCTAAAATTGTTCCACCTACGAAATCCAGTAAAACATAATTATTTTTGTTCTAGACTTTGTGGAGAAATTATGGACAAAATTGAAATTGGAGCAATGGATGCTGTGGTCGACAATATGGATTCTTACGCCGATGAAATTATTTTAGATGAGGAACGCCGGCAAACAGATGAAGACAAAGTCAACAACCATGATACTAATGGGAAAAAGAATTCAGATGAAGAATTCCCCAATTCAGATTTGGATAAAATCCAATCAAAAGAGGTGGATTCCAACGTGCCAGACGTAACTCCAACTGACAAATCCATGGAGGACGAAATCGAACTTCTGGACCTTTCAATGGAAAATAGTTTGGTTGTAGATGAAGATGCTGGTGAGTCAGATAAAACTAATAATATTAATGATCAAGACAAGAAAGGTGATAATACTAAAATTGAATTGGTGCAGATGAAGATAAGATATTGACAGAAATTTATAATCAATTTTAATTTTTTTTCCAGATAAACAAAAATCTAAGCGCTCTCTCTTAAATAACGAAGTAGACAAACTAACTGTCAAAAAATCCAAGGTTAATGGAACAAGCAATGAGGAACCAAGCCAAAATGAACCTGATAATCTTAATGGTGAGGCTTCTTCGGCAAGACTTACCAGATCAGATTTAGAAGAAATCCGCCTTCAGAAAATATTCGAATCCCTCTTGATAAGGAGAGAGCGAGCCCAACTATATCATACGATAAGAAAACATGAAGAAGGTTTGGCAGTTCTCGATGAAGAAATACGCCAATTAATCGATCAGCATGAAGATTTAGTCAATCTCCTGGCAGAATTCAAAACTGAAATCAAAAAATTTGAACAACCACCAGTCATTATCCGACAGGTAAGGATTTATAGTTTCAATGTTCATTTTATTTAATCCTTCTTATTCTAGGTATCTTCGGAAGTCATCGATCTGACAGATGAGGTCGAAGACGTTGCGACCACAAGTACTCAATAAATGCGAGGAAAAGAAGATAATTTTGTTTCTTATCATATTTAAATATTGTATTTTTGTTTGAATGTTGTTTTTGCTTTAATGTTTCTATGTTATAGAGTAGAGAGTAGACTTTTGAACATTGTGTTGTGTTTTTGGCTTTATTATTTGTTTTATAACCATTAAATGTGATCAGTTAATTTGTTTTTTTATTTGCTTTATATTTTTTTTTCATTGATAAAATGGTTTATGAAGATTAGGTTATCCAAATCTCAAATTGATCCACATTAAACTCAAATTTCTTTCATAGGAAAACCCTGCTATTTGATGTGAGCCGCATTTTTTGTACATCCATATCTCTAAATTCCATATTTAAAATATTCAATCACTAGTTGTTCTCGAATTTCTGCTGCTGCTTCCGGATAGGCCAAAGTAACCACGTAACGGTTTCAAATTCTTGTAGGTTTCCTGCGGCTTCTTGTTGCCTGGTTCTCAGTAGTAATACCTGGTAAAGCTGCCTTCGGTGTTGGTTTTCATATCGACGCTCCAACGCATCAACAAGCGCTCCATAGTTTTGTTGGAAAGCTGGAGGTACGGTCTCTATAAGGTCTAAGGCAATGCTACAATCAAGCCTGTAACCCTGTCATCGAAGCTCCAGCCATTAGCCATTGCAGCAGTCTCGAATTGACGTCTGTACGTACATGGCCCACGATGCCTTTCCGTCATATGATGGTGGCTTAACTTTGATACCAGGTGTTAGGCGAGGCTGAGACATTTTCTAACCTCAAGTTACATTCCATTTTTTTAATCTTCTTATCAAAACTATCCATTTCTTGGTGAATGGTTTCAACTTCCAGATGAAGAGTTTCAACTCTCTGATGAACATTCCCAACTTTCTGATGAACACTCCCAACTTTTTTACGTTCTACTACTTCCATTGCATTCATGAATTTGTTCCCTTGTACCTACTTCCAGAATTTTCTCAAGTTTGGTTTGTTCCTCACAGATTACGGATTCAAATCCATTCACGATGGAATTTAAATTTTTCCTGAAGCCGGTCCTGTTCTTCTAGTTTCTCTTGCTGTATTCGATCTTCTTGTTGTAAAATTGTCTCAAGCCGGTCCTGCTCTTTCTGTCTCTGGTCTTCTAGTTGTGGTATAATTGCGGCAAGCCGTTCTTGTTCTTTATGTCTTTAGTATTGATGTTCTTCTTGAGTTTCTTTCTATTTTTGGTCCCTATTATTTGATATATTGGTGCATCTTCATGGGTACCTTAACCCGAGGTATTTCTTTTTTACCCTATATGAAAGCAAAGGATAGATATACACCCATGGTGTTCAAAAAATTGCGCAGATCATTTTATTTTGAATTTATCTGAGGTTGGATAATCGAAATCAAACTAAATTTAAATAAATATAAACTCAATAAAATTTACTTGTATGTATACCGTGGAACTTACTCATTGACCCCTTGAATCATCAAATACATTTGCAATGAAAGAAGCCCATATTATGGAATCAGGAATTTGCCTGTTTGGGAATATCGTAGCTTGGATTATTTGGGGGAAAATCTGCTTTTGTTGCTTTAAGGTGGAAACAGCACGCCGCTGTTTCTATTGGTTGCCTATTTTTCGAAAAAGATCTTGCTATGGATTAGGTACCTACTTCCCAAATATAAAAAAAAATCGCTAAAAATTGAAAAAAATAACTCCAAAAATCTTTAGATAATCGATCAAAGAATGTTTATACCAAATTTATTATGCCAATTCTGATGAGCCGTTTTTTTTTACACCTTCAAAACGATTTTCGTAAATCGCTTTTTCAATTTGGGATTCCAGGAACTCTGTAACGGATAGAGATCGTTATCCCTATCGCTATTACAGTGACTCTATTACCCACAGTGGCGACAATTGCTGTCTTATTTTTGATTGGTTCTAAAATCCCATATATTTATATTGAAAACGCCGCCATCTTGTTCCCACCTATTGCTTATTTCAAATCTGAATATATGGGATTTAGGTGAACATCCCTCATAAAACATGGAAAACAACGTATTTGATGGACCTAATAACAGTCATCAAATACGTCGATTTCAATTTTTCATGATAGATGTCGATTTAAATCCTATATATTTATATTTAAAAGTAACAAGAGGTTGGGAACAAAATGGCGGCGGGACCTCTATTGTCGCCACTGTATGTAAAAGTTTATTTAGCCACTGTAATCTCTATGGCACTTGTTGTCTTCGTCTCTCTTGTCGAAATCGATAGAGATTTAAATAAATATCTCTATTCGTTATTGATCCTAAGCTAATTTAATGTTGGTTATAGAAATTAACAGATGGCACTAAAGGTGGCCTACTCAGAACGGCTTGCACCAACGCGTCAAGATTCATGTTGATGGACATACAGACATTGAAATTGGGGGCACAGTTGTGCGGGGTATTAACCCTCCATTAGGCGCGCAAGTTTTTATAATATCATTAGTCGCGCTGTATCACAGAGATACATGTACTAAATCATTAATAAAAAAATTAAACCATCTGATGAATTTCGGTTTTACAATTTCTATGTATTTATTCGTGTACTCAACAATCATTTTTTACTGAAAAAGAGATTCCAGAAGTTGGATTCTGTTTTCGCAGTCGTTGCAGTTTGGCCAACAACGCCCGGCAGCTTTACCATATTATGTGGTCTCTCCGAGTCAGCTTGGGAGGAATTTTGTCTCATCGAGTTCCATCTTCACCTAAGATGAACACCCCCTCTTGTACCACAATATTTATATGAAAAAAATACCAAGAAAACAGTTACAATTGAGGAGCACCGCTGGTAATAAGAAAAGTCGCGTTGTATCAGTCAGGCACAAAGCCGAGCGCACCCCTAGTTTTTTAGAATTTCCAAATTTCCAAATAGAGGTACGACCATATAATTTCGGGAAAGTGATCAGTATAGGGTACCTAAGGACTACTACAAGCCATAATATTATAGGGTTTTTCCTTTTTGACATATTTGCAAAAATAATAGGCATGTATCTCTCAGCGCGACTAATGGAAGGTTAAATATTTCCATGAATATTTTGCCTGAAATTCGTTCGTGTTCGGAAATTTACGGTTATAATATATTGCTGAAGGGTGAAAATTGTACCGATATTAAGGGTAAATAGAATTTTGTTAGGTGAGCAAGTGATAATTAATTCAAAGAATAAAATTTCTCAGATTCTGTGAAATTTTGCACGCCAATCTTTGAGAAACTACAATGTATCATTTGTTCAATAAGGGGTGAATACTGATGTTTTCTCCTGGTATTCAAGCAAGAAAATGTTCAATTGCGTAGATACACTTTGGCGAGACAAGCGCCAATATACTTCTGACGTCATTACAGATACTCGTTTTCCTTTTATTATACCTACTACACTCATCAAAATAGTCTAGGGAACAAGAAATATCTGTTTTCCAATTTTAACAAAGAACAACTTTATAAAAAAAAGATAAAGTGGTATTATTCATTAAACCAATCTTGTCAAATTTACCATATCAGTTTTTTTTTGCAAACTTGTTTAGTTCAAATATGTTAGAAATAAAATCAGAAAAAAATTCTTATAAGTGTAAGTATTATCTTGTTCCCTAGACTATTTTGATGTGTGTATTATCATTGTGTTTTGGGATTTTTGAAGTGAAACTTCTTAGGCGGTGGTCTGATATTCGGACGAGAATGGAGAGTGATTTGAGACACGCGTCACGTTTAGGCCCACTTCGTTACTTGAGAGAGAGAAAAGTATAACATAGAGAGAAGGAGAGACATAGCTATGTCTAAGACAGGCCTTCGTTGCAAGACAGAGAAAAGAGTTTCGGCTATTCGCGTCTCCCTTTTGTCGGTCCTTCATCTTTAACCCCCCACTCGTGCGCTATGTCCAAAGTCTCAGTTGCTCAAAGGGGCAATAGCTTAAAGCCGTTTCACAGCTTGCAATTCTATCTGCAATATGCAAGAAACTTGAACGAGGGCATGCGCAGAAGTGAGTCAGCTGATTGGTTTTTGCAAGATTCTTGAAACTTGAATGTCATTGCATGCAATCGGTTTGGTGCCATTTTTCTTGAAGGTTTTCGTGCAAGCTGGGGAATTTTTAGCAAATATGATGCTTAAAATTGCTGCTATTGCTTTCTTCTTTTTATATCGACTTATAATCACTTTTTTTATTTTTGGAAAATGCGAACATCAACAATATAACATTAAAAACAAAAAAGTATGGTTAAGGTTAGAGAAAGAAACAAGTCAAATTGCAAGGTGTAAAACGACGTGCAAGAAATCTTGAATGCAATTTTTTTGCATGCAAAAAATGGCATTCAAGTTTTCTTGCAAGCTGTAAAACGGCCTTCAGGAAGCATTTGTACACGCAAGAGAGAAAGCCACGTATTCACCGAATACTAGACAATAGAGAGTCTGACGTGGATACGCGCGGTACAACTCTGATGCAACGAGAGTGGAACAAGAAAGAGCGACCGACGTATACACTCAATATGAAGTAATAGAAGTTTCACTTCTACCACGTGTACGGCGCTGCACATGATTTTTTTCTTTTTTGATATTCCCGACCCATGATTGCCGATTATTCTCATAAAATTATTCCTAATATGTGTATAAACCAGAGATAAATGCTCTATAAACTGCCAACAAAATTTTGCCAAGTCAGTGCTATCTACTATCTTGGAATCATCACTATCCACTAGTTCTGCATTGAGGCTACAGACACCTACCATCTTTGATAAAAATGCCCTATGTAGCATTTTTATGATAGATGGCGCTCTGTTCGCATTACTGTCGGGCTTTTCAAATCTGGACTCTGAGACAAATAATGTTTGCTTAAATTAATTCGTGTTTTGTATTGTATCCTTAACATATTTATTCGAAGCTTTGATTGATGTTGATTAATGAAACCTGTCGTTTATCCAGTCAACAAAGATTGAAATAGATCTTCCAATTTATAAAGTTTGAAGGTCCTCGTGAAACCCACAAAACAACTTTCAAATCACTTGAAAACACAAAAAACGACGAAATGCAAGAACGGCGAACGAAAAAGCTAAACATTAAATGAATTATTATCAGTTATGATCAGATGAAGAACATTTTATCATATTGTCATGTGTTGGCATGTCTAGGTTATATACTATAATCCTGTTGATGTCGGGACATCTAGAGGAGTGGAAGAAAGTAGTATGCGGTTTATCACTGGCAATTGGAGATCGCAGGGCCTGTGTATAAACTTAGTGCTCTAGGAGCTTTGGCGTGCCCTGCCCCTAGACAAAGTTTACACCTAGATTTATAAGAAATTTTTCCGACCTGCTTCACAACAGAACTATGGAGCGCTTATCGATGCGTTAGAGCGTTGGTATAGACCATCAGATAGTGGTACAGATTCTACTCCTCCATTTCTACATTTTGGTACCTACCTACATCGATTTTAAGTAGAATGAGGAAAAAGTTACGAGTTATTCCAAAACCATAAATGCTTGAATGTTGCAGGTGTCTGAAAGGTGAAAATAAGGGCGTAATCTTTGTAAAGAAAAATCAAGATTTCAAATTTTTTCACACAACACAAGCCAACCAAAATAATGACCATGTACAACGTCGTTAGCCCGAAAAACATATTGGCTTGAATGGCGCGAAATGGATAGGAACATTTCAGCTTAACATTAGGAAAACCGAGTCAATCGGGAATTTCTTTTCATGAAAATGGGGCACCTAAATCTGTCACTAACTGGCAGTTTATTATGGCGGGGATCAGCACCGAAAGCATCTTTACCAGGTATAGCTAAGAACAAGGCAACAGAAAGCTGTTTAAAGATTACAGGAATTTAAATTTCAGTTCTCGGCTTTGATTTATAGTCCTGTGGTCTACCATCTTCGAGTATGCCACTTCCTATTCCACACATCCTTTTCATTCCTCGAAACACTGAAAACAAGTTGAATTTACATCTTGAAGAAATTGAATAAAACTAAAATTAATGGTAAAAAAAAAACATGGAAGTTGTAGTTGTAGTAACAACACTGCGCACGATCAATACCGGTGCCGAAAAAAGAAACAACTCAAAAATTCCATTCCATAAAATTAACAGGCTTTTTAATTTTCTTCCTACATCAGTGAAATTTATTACCGGCGCCATCCAGCTGTCATATCTGGCGTTACTGCACTACACAATCTTCTGGCGACAATCATAGATAAAAAGTCAAATACCTACACCGAAGGTGCCCTAACATGTGGTTGTGAAAGGTTTTCACAGGATATTATGCAAAAATTGATGGGATTTTGCTTTTAAGAGTAAAGTGTATGCCTACCACAACACAATCTCTTCGATATTTTAAATTTTTGTGGCTTAACATTTATTATTCAAAATTACCATTTTTTAGATATATTTTCTTAAATTAACAACATAATTAAGAACGCTGAAACATTGTTAACAGTACAAATTTATAACCTTATATTTCACTTTATACTGAAGGTATTTTTCATCTTGATTTTTATATCTGAATTTGAAATTGATCTTAATGGTCGCGTTCCTAAGCACTCAACATGTTGAGTGATTAGTAAGCGGCTTTGTTCCAGCTAGTGGAATGCACAAGGTAGAAAAGTTTTGATTGGCCTAGAGCTGATTTTCATCTTTTTTCAACATAGCCGCTGACTAATCACTCAACATGTTGAGTGCTTAGGAACGCAACCATTGTTACATCCAATATGACAGTTGAATCTTCCCATTCTGACATTACATTCTGTGACATAGGAAGGGTCTACGATTTCCGTAATTATTTGGCAACATCCGAGTCACCACCAACCTGTTAATAATGTTGGTAAATTTCCAATTTGGGGCAACCCAATTCTTAAAAAAAAAAAACCTTTCTCCTCCATCTTGAATGGTGGAACAGCATATATGACAACTGGATGGCGCCAGCAATAAATTTCACACGGCCGCAAATAAAAGCGTCCCGGATTTTGACACATGCAGTGTTTACACGGCCCTGTACATAGCCGCCGACCGGGATGTATCCCGATCCCTGTCGGGACGGCGCCAGGACATTGGGCTTAAATCTACCATTGACGTAGGTACCTATCAATTTTTTATTAAATATTTTTTTCTTATTGCTTTAAATATTTAGAATTCGAATACTGCTTGTTGGCAGATAACAATTCTGATGTTATTTCCCTAATTTCTGAAATTGGCATAATTTGATAAAGCAACTATAAAAATAGAATTTTCTGTATCCTTACTCTTGAAAAACTTGTAGTCTTTGTTGAGGAAATAAATGAAAAAGAAAACTCCCTAAATAAAAACACGGAATTTATCCGCACTACGTCATAACTGGAATTTTGACAGTGTTGCCACTCATTGTCAGCACTGAAATTGCAATATATTCAATTCTAAAAATGGCAAAAAACGAAAAATACTTGAATTAATTACTAAGGGATGCAAGAGTTCATAACATTTTCTTTGAATTATTATCATACACAATTTAAACTTTATTTTTTATAATCAGTTTTTCTCACGACGCACGACATTCAGTTACAACTGGCAACAGGGCAATCGAAGCTTTAAGCCAGCGGCCACCAGAACAACTGTTCGTGCTTTGTCGATGGATTCTTCTTAAGTTTGATTGGTAGAAGATGCTCATATCTCTTATACGTCATCGTTTAAATAGAATCCTTGCCTCTTTTCAGAAGGAAATTCCAATGAGCACAAAGCCATGTATTCTACGGCACTGGAAACGGGAGCAATGTGTGGGGCGCTATACGGTAAGCCTAGTTTACATAAACCAGATGACCCGTTGCCGGCACATTTCTAATGGACCAAGAAATGGAAGCATTGTGCGTGTAATCGAGTTATCGTCGGATCACCTTACAGAGTCTAACGCTATAACCAATGCCTTTGTAAGATTTTTGGGAATCAATGATTTTAATATTTTGATAATTTATTTTACAAAAAAAAAGATATATTCGTGCGTTTTTTGGATGCAAGTCCTCTAGAAATTAATTGGATAGGAAATTCAGTAATTTAAATGGTGCTCTTTACACTATATATTCTGTTTTGATTAAATAAAAGTAGGTACTCAAGAACTTGTCCGAAAATTCGATGTGGCTGACCTAAGTCCAAGCGTTGATTGGTCCAAGTAATGGTCCCAGACTAAGTAATTTAATTAAAAATTACAAATTACATGTAATTTCTACCTTACATAAATTTTTCAAATTATGCGACTCGTTTTTAATTCTTACAATAGATCATTTTCCATACTCATTGTTCAGTGTCAAATTTACCTATTCATTTAGCGATTTTAATTTTAAGGTTAATTAGTTAAGGCGATGTGATAGAAATAAACATAAAAGAGATACTTATAGAAAAAAAAACAAAAATATACAAAGATTGGCTTTCTCCAATAGAACAGTGAAGTCAGCAAATATCTTCAATCGGTAATTCAATAAATCACTGTTTAAACGTTTATTTCTCTTGTCATCGATCCGGTAAAAAATAAATATCTCACCAAAGTCTAAGTGCATGAAGTGTCACACTCTGAAAATTAAATAAAAATATAATTTTTTTTATAAAAACACAGCCTAAATTAGTGAAAATAAATAAACGTGGCGCCTAAATTGGCCGCTAGGCCCATTAGAAAGTGACTTTATTGCATTCCTTGGTTGAGGTTACACGCGTTCCTGGATGAGGAACCCGTGGGAACTTTCCTTAAGTAGTTTAAGCAATTAAGATACCTCTAATATTTGTTAGAATTTGTTTTACTCGGAAAAGATGCAACCTTTTTTGTAATTCTTGTATTATTGTTTGTTCATTATTTGTTTTTCTTTTTAATTATTTCAAATCTACTTATAGTTTAATTAGGGTAATTAACATAGGTACAATTGGACAATTTTAAAAATTACTGGATTTAATGTTTATTTCAGGATTCTGCCACTTAGCGTTTGAAAAAATTATCTACTCTACCCCATTATAAATACACTTGTTTCTTATTAAAAACTGGAGCGCATACCTCGTTTTAAGAAAATGTTATCTTTGCAATTAAGACACTTATAGTTAAGAGCTTGTAGTTAACCCCTTTTATTAATATTTAGTAATTTATGTTCCAACTACCACTGGCTGATATGTCGGCAGCATCTAATGAAAGATCAAAGCTGATCGCTGCGACCTGCAGTGAAAAGGGTTAATTAACCGATTAACATTTTTGGGTTTTTACTGCTCGATTATTTGTTTCCTTATTTTGAACATAAGTAATTGATTTTAGCTGGATAATCCAGGCGGTATGGTTAATAGGTGTAAAATTTTGTATGTTAAACTTAAATTCATGTTTGAAATTTGCACTTTAGTTAGTTTGTAAAATAGTATGATTATTATTGGTATATTATTCCTCATAAAAGACTCGAAGGCATCAGAAGCACAGAACCTTATTATAAATTAAAACACACAGAAAAAGGGTCGAAAACAGGGTGACCATTGTATTTGATGTAAATGTAACAGTTTTAACAATATTTTATCGATACATTCGGTACCAGCTTGAATATAAGGGTTCGGTCCGATATTTTGGAACAAATCGTCCACCAGCGACGCTGCAGTTGAGGATCCTTAAGTTATATCCTGAATTATCAATTAAAAATAAAGAATATAACAATACTGAAAATGTACAAAAAGTTCACCAATCGCAATAGAAACAGAATGTTGGAATTTATTATAGAAAAAAGGTACAAAAAATCAATTTCACTGAAAAAAAATTTCAATTCTCTGATCGAATTTTCCATGAATCACTCTCATCTGGATCAGATGAGAGTGTTTGAGTGTTTTCCACGAGGTTGTCAAGGTTCCACATGTTTTGTTCCTCCTTTATAATATAGTTCACTCTGCAGTGATTTAACGACGTTCCTATAACCAGTTCTCGTACATCTTTTAATTTGATGGTGGTATTATTTCTTGCTATAATTCCTTTCACCTGAACCCATATTGGTTGGCTGCTTGGTTTAAGGCGGGGCTAGGTGTGCTCGTGTCCCGATTTGCTCCGCAGCCTAAAGGCTTGTGCTGTGTTACTTCCTTGCCTTGCTTGAGCAACTTCCGTTCCTTTGATCAGATCTAGCAGCTTGGTAGCAAGTTTCTCATTCCTCCAAATAAATTGTGTCTTCTGCGAGCCAGTGCTTCACAATCGTTTATTATGTGTAAGAGTACGTACAACGGAGCTGTGATACATACTTATAGCCTAAATGACCGATGGAAGCTAATATCATCGATGGTTAGAACTAAGGTTTAAATAGGAGCGTGCACATCGGAGCAGTGAGCATAGCTGGGATGATCGCTTATAGCATACTAAAATGAATTTCACCATTATTTTCTGCGAGCAGAAACCAGCTAAGGGTGGCACATGCCCGGTTATCGTCTTTAATTTTGCTTGAAATGTATTGGAAAGTAGATGGTTCAGTAATCAAAAATTGATAAAAACGATCAACATCAGGGTATCCCTTCACATCCTGATATAAGGTGATAATCTTCTTTTTCTAATCGCTTTTGATAAATTCGGTGAGTATGGTATTCTCTTGAGGTAAATGCCGCAAAACATACCTTTTTGTAGAGGAAGAAAATAAATACCTAATCGTCATCACTGTCCGACATCGCGATCAAAAATGCGAGAAGAAATTGTTTCAAGGCTATAAATTAACGTTAGCATCACAGCTTCGTTGTGCACATCTATAAGCGCTTATAATTTCAGGTATGATCAGTCATCCAGACTACAAGCTTGTATCACAGCTCCGTTGTGCACGTACCCTAAGGCGGTTTCCTCCTCATCACAGTCTATATGTCCAGCCATTGTAGACTCTCATTTTCCGCGTGTGAGCTTTAAGATGGCAATGTCCTGTTAGTAGTTCTACCACCGGTCATATCTGAGTACGCATTAGCGTTAGTGGCAGTATTTCAGCTATTAGCATTTTTGAGGGGTTTCCAATTATCCCCTTCGAGTGTCTCCATGTGTAGATCGCTAATAGTCGAGATGTTGATGGGTAGACTACCTTTCAACTGTTGTCTTTATAACCTGCTGCTTCGATATCTCAAATGCGGGTTCTGGTCTTGTGTAGGGTGCAGCTGCGCCCGCTCTGGTTTGTTCGTCAGCCTTTTCGTTGCCTTCTATCCCCGAATGCCCAAGAACCCACAGGAGCTTTATTCTGTTATTCCTCCACGATAGAGCTTCCAGATTGTGTAGGCATTCCATTGTTATTTTCGAAGTAAATCGATGTGAGTTCAGACCTTTTAGAGCAGCATGACTGTCTTGCTTGCTTCTGTTCTGGTTGTTATAACCCAGCCTTAAGGCCGGGACACATCTATCATGCATTCTTCCGATCCGACTCCGATCATACAACCCTGATTGTATGATCGGATTCGGATCGGAAGAATGCATGATAGATGTGTCCCAGGCTTTAGGGTCTCCTGTGTGCATGCTTGTATTGCATGAATTTCTATGGCTGGTAAACTGTGGCATCAAGCCCCAGAGGAATGCTTTGTTCTGATCTTGGTCTTTCTCCTTATACGCCAGCTCCAACCCCATCCGCTGTTTTGGTGCCGTCTATATTAGGCAATCTAAATTTAAGATGGCGTGGTGGCCATAGATGGGTCAAACTTCATTTTTTAGTCCTGCGCTGTCTGCTGTTTTTCCGGAGTTTCACAGTTTTATGTGCTTCAAGGGGTATTTGTGAGGGGTAAATCTGGTAAGTGAAATACGACAAGACATTTTCATTATGCAGAGCCTACATTTGCAAGAACTTGGTGCCCAGTCAGGATTATCCACATCCTCTAACTTACTTATTGGTTTTCCTATTATAAAACGATATATGATGGTTGAAGACATGATGCAAAATATCACTCGTTTATTTTTGTGATAAAATGCTTATACTACAAACTCTTTGATTTGCCACTTTAGATTGTGAAAGATCGTTCCGTTTGATTGCCGCTAACAACACTAACCATGCTATTCGTCTTTTTCCTGATTGTTCATTTAAATGCGGAACACTGAACTAGGTACGCTTGGGACCCTGGTAGGTTTGATATTGTCCTTTTCTCGAAGGCTTCCAGATCCCACAACCACACTTATTAACTAGACACAAAAAATATCTAGTTTCTGCCGCACTTAATAGGTTACGTAGGTACCGACCTAGTCAACAAGTATTTTATTAAATAATCAAAATCAAACTTGCAAGCAAAACTCGAAGCAAAATAACTAAAATACGCATCAAAAACACATATTTCAAATAGACTTGCTTGACCGCCACGCCATATTGAATTTTGTATCTGACAGATGGATTGAATTGCCTGATACCAGACAGATGTAACATCTAATTTTGTGTCACCATAAAATTAGGTTATGTTGACCAGCGTGTTAACCGAACAATGAACTAAACAAACACACTGGAACGGTGGCTGCATAATGTTTCTAACGCAAGGGTTTGTGCCAGGGAAAGACAACAAACAAGTGGGATTAGCATCTCTCTCTGCACTATGGCGGCTATTGAGAACAGCTGTTGAAGTGTTTAGATCATTGAGGTTAGGAAGATGAAGAAGCTCTTCTTTCTTTTACGTTAATCGTAATGAGTGCGAGCGAAACAACAATCCCTCTGTATTGCTGGGTTGCATATATCAAAATTCGGCACACTAGCGTAAAGTAGTGCGCCCGTTCCAGAGTGTTTGTTTAGTTCAATGTAACAGAACAAGTTGCAAATAACGAATGAGGAATTTCATCATTGTCACTCTTCAGAGCTTAGACAAGGAAAGCATCAAAGTTGTGCGTCAGAGCCATTAGCCCTTTTCACGTGGCTCCGGTTTAACAAACCGCAACATACCGCTCAAATTCGAGTGGTATCGGAGATGTTACTTTGTAACCGGGTTAGAAAACGGTAGGTATGTCATTTCTATAACCGCCTTGGCGATATGGTTACGTCGAGCCGTTAGAAGAAAAAATATAAACAACGAAGAGCGGGAAAGTTCGGAAAAGTGTAAAAACTAAATAAAAAGTTGTGTTTTGTATATATTATTATATATTATGAATTTGAAGCCCAAAAGCCGTTTTCTCTTGTATACAGCCTGATTTACGTAGCCCGTGCATTAGAAATTGTTCAGTTTGCAGGTGGATTAGCAAAAGATGTACCAGAGACAATCCCAGTTCACCTACTTGATGGGCTGTTATAGACTGTAGGTAACGACAACTTGGATAAACTGGTTCTAGTAGGTCTTTGTCTGGTCTGGTCCACATCTAAAGCATTGAACGAAAATAAATTAAACTACCTAATTTCCACTTTTTAGCTCGCTGTAATAAAAAGGAATGAAATATTGGATAATTCCACAATTTTGGAAAAAAAAAACTTGCTTCCCATATTCTTTCACATATTAATTAATTTTGAATTTCTCACATTTAATATATTTTTGTCCATAGTAGACATGGGTAGGTCAGATTTGACGACACTAGCGGAAATATTGAAAAATCCAAAATTGAAAACATAAAACAAGTCAAAACACCTATACCTAACCTTGAATCGAATTTAAAATAAAATTTTTCTAACCGTTCGTTTTCATGTGGCATTTTCAGAGATGTCATCACTTGACATACCGCCCCTAACCGTTTTGTAATCGGGTTAGTTTAAACCGGAGCGACGTGAAAAGGTGTATTGTGAACGATTCTTATTGGTCGGTTGTGGATGGCTACGTCATACAATGCCGCTATTCCAGTACGTTCGAATATGTGTTATCAGAACAGCATTTTTAAAAAGGATTTATTAAAATAATAGGACATTTTGGAGCCAACTGGAAGCAAGGGTATTTTTATTTTCGTTCATATAACTGGTAAGAAATAATGAAGCAATGAAATTCAAATATGGTGCAAACTCCCCTAGTTTGCGCACGAGCTCTTTCTTGGTGGATCGTGCGGCACTAATTTACAATTAACTTCAATTAGTGCGAGTAAGTACCTATCGTCGCAGTACGGCTCTATTTTCGTCAAGGGATTTTGCTATACCTCTAGTATCATTCTCTCCAGAATCACCGCTCCGTCTTGTCAGTTCTTTGAGACCGGGTGTGAAGGTGCCGTAGACTTCAATTATTCTATATATCATAGTGAGTGATTTTGCTGTATAGATACTTGCGTGACTCAATTTACCAGAGGTAAGAAAATTATAAACTCTAAATCGGCTTATTGAAAAATGTCAGGGTGGTAAAAATTCCATGGAATAAATGCAGTATCAGAAAGCCTGTTTATTTTCTGGAAAAATAAAAAAACGGGTCCCTTTATTTTTAGTTTGGCATATTTTTTCAGCCTTTTCATGGAATTTACCCCTCTCTTAAGGGTAGAAACTACCCCCAACTTTTTTTTTCCAAATGTAAAGATATGTATTGTGATAGCTCGTTGGAATGGGCATAAAAAAAGGAATATAACCCATTATTTACTTTTGAATTTGGGTGATCTAGAAAGCAAGAAAAAAACTAGAACTTATTTTTCCACACAATTTTTTACAGTTAAAATTGTTGAATATCTTCAGCATTTTCTTCTTGGTAGAACACTAATGCCAAACAAGCCCCATTTGTAACGTAATGTAATTATTTCTGACGTTAAAACACTACTTGATACCTGATACTCGGATTCTCAACCCTAAAATAGTGTGTTAATGTCAAAAATAATTACATAACTAGATCACCGAAATGAAAAAGTAACTAATGAGTCATATTCCTTTTTTTAAACCCATTCCAACGAGCTATCACAATACATATCTTTACATTTGAAAAAAAAAAGTTGGGGGTTGTTTCTACCCTTAAGAGAGGGGTAAATTTCATGAAAATGCCGAAAAAAAGTGCCAAACTAAAAATAAAGAGACCTGTTACTGAATTTATTCCATTTAAAAATTTCACCCTGTATTAAATTATCTTAAGTTTATTGGAATTATTATATTGACTACTATGGACGAAGTAGTACCGAAAAAAATCTTTGACAACACAAGTCTTGTGGTAGAGTATCTTCTAGACTATAAAGATAATTCCATAATTAAATACAAATTAAAATAATTAAAAAATCAGACTGATAATTTTGAAGCAAGCTTATAGTCTAGGAGATTAAACTACATTCTGCTGTCCCAGTTTTTTCTCGGCATCGTTTGAAAATATTTTTTGACCAAGCTCGAATAAAACTGCAAAAATTTGATGTCCTATTATTCCGTTTCATTTTCTAAAATGGTTGAACTAGATTACAAAAACTAGAAAATAGATAAATGTAATAGGAAAAAAGAGGGAGCGCCAATCAGGAGCATGCAACAGCGCTGGTAGCGGCTCTCAATTGAAGTTTTTTTGAAGTTTTGAGCGTTAGTTTCGATATACTAAACTGCTCGCCAAAAAAAAACACGGAACCAGAAAATTTTCATTATCACATGGGAAAAAATATTTTTTTTTGAAGGAATACATTTTTCAAGTTATACAGGGTGAATAATGGACTGATGCCAGAGTGCATAATGTCTGCCATATTGGTAATATTTTTTTTTCTGGATTTCCGTATAGGCGGTTAAAGTCAATGACCCACGGTTTGATGGATTTTGAAACGTTTTTCCAAAGTAAAAGCTAATTTTACGGAAATTAGGTAATGTGCTATTTTTGGAAATTAAAATTACCCAATTACTAGAGAAGTAAACGTAAATTTGCTCGAAATGCTCGAGTGACTGTAGCTTGAAAACAATTATACATGGATTACCGGAAAGTACCTAAAATTAAGTTAGTTAAAAGTACTTAAACGGCTCGGCTGCTACTTGAGAACGATCTCGAAATAGTTTTCAAGATCGTGATTAGTATTAGTTTCTTCACATTATCACGACCTGGCTTGACTTTTTTTACATCCGGGGTGACAATTTGGAAAGTAACAATTGGGAATATACAGGGTGTCCCAGAATATGTGGGCAATCTCTCGGATTCAGATAGAACACAGAAAAATAACATAACAACTTCCTATAAAAAAAAATTCCTACGGCCCCCCCTACGAAGCTATGTGTCCCTAAAGGACGCCTCTGAAAATCGCTTTTTTGCTGATAACTTTCAAAATACTTCGTGTATTTTTTTTTTCTTTTAATATGATGGATACTAGGTAAGATCTCTTAAAATGGACCCTTTCAAACACACTTGGCCAATCTAGTTTGCCAGGGACGGACTAGCTTTAACACAATAATGCTAATTTTTTTACACCCTGTATGATATAGGCATAGCAATAATATTTTTAGATTGTTTCAACCTTGAACTAGAAAAAAGGTACTCTTATTCGATGTCAAAAAAATGAGCTGGTTTCGAGAAAAATCTGTTTTTGTGTATTAATGGTTTTTTATTAAATAATTTTTTATGTTGACTCAACATGAGATCCTTCTAATCTTATACATTCCATACCTATTTTAATAAAATATTGTTCGACTCTCGATCATGCTTCAATATTAGCCCTTATTTCGCGAAAGTGAAAATTAATCCTTTCTACTAATATTTCCTCAGTTTTATTATTGCGTTAAAGCTAGTCCGTCCCTGGCAAACCAGATTGGTCGAGTGTGTTTGAGAGGGTCCATTTTAGGGGGTCTCATCTAGTATCCATCATATTAAAAGAAAAAAAATTACACGAAGTATTTTGAAAGTTATCAACAAAAAACCGATTTGCAGAGGCGTCCTTTAGGGGCACGTAACTTCGTAGGGGGGGCCGTAGGAATTTTTTTTTTATAGGAAGTTGTCATGTTATTTTTTCGAGTTCTATCTGAATCCGAGAGATTGCCCACATATTCTGGGACACCCTGTATATATCTATCAGCTATAATAAAAAATCAATAGCTCCATTAAAAAAGCATGAAAAAGTATTTTCTGGAAAAGTAGATCGCAGTTACACAATAAAATTGACAGAAGATGCTGCTCCTAGAACTTTCGCAGCGCGTAAAATTCCTGTCGCTCTAAAAGACAAGGTCAAACAAAAATCAAACCTAATGGTTTTCCAGAAATGTCTTGTCCCAGTCACTGAGCCAATTGACTGGGTAGGTACACCCTATTGTTTTAGCACCCAAACCTATAATAGTGATATTCGTGTGTGCATGGACCCTAGACATTTAAAACGAGAATATTTCAATTTTCCAACCACGGACGTTTTATTTAGTGGACTTCATGATGCAAAGTTTTCCACATTATTGGACGCTTCCTAGGCTTCTTTACAGATACCCCTGGAATATGAAAGTTCTAAAATGTGTACCATCGCCACTTGTTGGGTTGGGGTAAGTATAGATTCGCACGGTTGCCATTTGGCATCAGCTCAGCGCCAGAAATTTTCCAGCGTTTTATGTATGACACGTTAGAAGGTGTGCCTGGTGTAATATCATATTTTGATGATGTACTTGTTAGGTACGGCAGGACCCTAGAAGAACATAACAGAAAGGACCCCGCACACTTCTTATGGGATTTTGGTTGAACGCGGAATTTGACCAAATTTTGGTATGTTGTATATTTCGACCTCCTGAGTAAAAGTTCTCATGAGTACAAACCGGTCCTATGACTAGTTTCGGATATACGGGGGGTTTTCTAATACTACCTTAGGCAACCTCAAACTACTGAATTTTCATACTTTTGCGTTTATTTATGGTAGGTGGCCTTAAAAAATGTTGATTAAGTTTAGACCTTTTACAGAAAGGTGCATGTTTTAAGTTTAGGCCTATATATGTATATGTACGCGGGTATTTTCAAAAGTAGGTACTTTTTTGATGGACCTTTGTAATAAAATAGGTACCTGCGTCATAGTATTCCATAACCAGACTTCTGATAGTTTTGAATAAATGTGATCAAGTTTGAACATATTATGAAAGCATGCATACCTATTTGCATTCACTTACCTATTTATGTCGAGCACTGATAAAAAGGATATCTTGGTTAAAAGCAAATCGAAATTGGATCAAGAACGCCGCGGCTTTGTATATATTCAAATGAATCGTTTCTTAATCCAAGACAGCCATAATCTTGGAATCCCATTACATAAATTTAAGGATCGACTCTTAATTTAAAATCACCACAATTGATGCGTATGCTTAGTTAGTATCTTATTTCAAAGCACTATTCCTTTGATTTAAGATAACATGTGTGTAGACCAAAATCAATACTCTTGGATTAAAGATTTTGAATATTTTATCGTCTTTCATTTAAAGTTTTATTTCCTTCTCAAATATCGTAATTCTCTTAATTTAAGGACTCGTTACTTTAAAACAGTTTCATGAAAGCTTTAATTTGACATTCGATTTCCTTGATTCAAGAAATGCGATCTTAAATCAAATACCTGGTTACTTTTATTTGAGTACCAGTGACATTCGTTGAAAGTTTTTTTTTTTTTAAAATATCATGATTCTTTTGTTTCAAGATCTTGTTGCCTCAAAACAAGATAATGATTTTCTTAATTCAAGAAATAATTATCTTCAATCAAATATCTTGTTATCTCTATTTAAAATCCCGTATACAGGGTGTCCGGAAGTACCTACATGGGGAATAATGGGAATTTTAGTAACCATTGAAGATACAGGGTGGACCAAATGGGGAAAAAGTCGTGCAATCATTTGCCCAGAAAATAATCTGCCATCAACTTCTAGGTTTTGAAGTTGATGACAGATTATTTGTATAGGCACTTGATTGAGCCAACTGTTTCCCTATTTGGCCCACTCTGTATCTTCAATGGTTTCCAAAATGCCATTATTCTATATGTAGGTACATCAAGTTATTCCAGACACCCTTTATTAGGACAATAATGTAAGTTTTGGGTTATTTTTCCTCGGCTAAAGTTCGGATAAATTTATTCCTCAGTTGTACTGACATAAGCTTAATTTTTTTTTACTATACACCAAATATACACATACAAATATTATTCAAAAATGCTGGATTTTAAATAGATGCAATTGAGTTGTAGATTCCAGAGGAGGTATGTTCTGGGCTAAAAAAACGCATTATTGAAAATGAAATTGTATTTTATTCAATAAGGCACTGCAACTACAATATTACTTACTTGTAGTTATGGATAAAACGAACGAAAATAGTAACGTTTATAAAAGTGAGCAACCTAGTTAAAGTCTAATAGCCAACCATCAAAAACAACACAACAAAGCTCGAAGAATTTACCCATGTTGATGGTGAAAATCAAAATATTTTTTCTTTGTCAAAACTAATACTACTGGTAACATCCGATATAATATCATCAATTTTCTGTGCTGAAAAAGAAAAATAATTGTTTAATTAAGCTTTATGGAAATAACATGTAATAAAAAATTTCACTGGAACCTTTTTTAAAACAAAAAATAGGAAAAAAAAAGGAGAAGCGGTACTATGCGATCATGTAGCATGTAGGTAAGTTATATTAACTAATGAAACTATTGTTCAAAACTGAAGAAGAAATTAAAAAAAAAAAAACATGGCTTCAATTGCGCACAACAGAATATGGCTTAAAAAGCGAGAAATATAATAGGAATGTAGGTACGAATTTCTTTCAAGACTTTCGCATATTCGCTTGAAAAGAATTATTCTTAAATCAAAGCAATTGGTATTTTAGGAAGTACAACTGTGCTTTGACATAAAATAAATAAAAATAAATACTCCTTTCAAAATATTATACTTAGATTAAATACATGGTACTTAAATGAAGATGACCCTTGCTTCTCCATGCACAGCGAAGAGAAGGAACGCCATTATGGAATAAAAAGGCTTTTATCTAATTATAATTATTGAATTTCAATATAAAAATAAATAGGTACCTGAACATTTTTAGGTACAACGCAAAAGCTACGAAATAATCTTGGCCCTGTAATAAAATTATGCTAGACAACAACCTACCTTCAAATATGGGTAACAAGTGTCCTAGTTTCGCTTTGTCCAGAAAACTACTGACCTGATTCTGATTTTCGTCCATTTTTGGTTTAATCTAGGTATTCAATGAGAATAAATTAACAGTAGTGTACACTAAGGTGTACACTTTTTCCTCTCGACTGTCTTAAACAGATCCAAAAATCCTCCTCAAAAAAAAAAAAACCTGTCGTACTGCATGTGCGTTCTAGAAACGAGGACGACACGGCCAAAGTCACCACCACAAAGGACACCTTCTGCCTCGTGTCTCGCATCCCATGGAAAATTGGGAAGGGATATTAAGCCAAGGATTGGGTTTTTGAATCAAGGTATATTATCTTAGTTGAAGATTACGTATTGCATTATAGGTTTCTTTTAATCAAATGCCTGTGTACTTGGACTAAAATATACTATGTTGGGTTATTATTTGATTTTGTTTCAAGGAAACTAACTCACGGCTTGTTTCCTTCAGTTAAATGACTGAGGTCTTGAACCAAAATACAATACCTTGGTTTCAGATCACTACTTAACTATGTTTTTCAGTTGAAGAAATCATCCTTGAAATAAGAAATTTTGAAAGCAAGAGAATTCATGAAAATTATCAAAGCCAAGAAAAATCTTAATGCAAGAGTTCGTTATTTTTAAAAGAGGAAATTTCCTTCATTTGAGATAATATTATTCCAAGAGAATTAATTATCTCTTTTCAAGATATCCTTTTTATCAGTGCGGGAGTCTTAAATAGCAGATACTTATATTTGTTTCTATCTTTTATAATAAAACTTAACATTAGATGCCTATATTTATTAGGCCTTTCGATCTCATTAAACCAACGTCGGTAGGGCGCTTTACAGCCAATCTACGGACTCCGGCATCTTCCCGGAATAAAACAGTAAGATTCACTCTTAGTCCTTCTAATACCAATACACTTATGGCCGTTTGCACCGACCAGTTTAAGGGAGGTTTAACGATAATCAACGTTTAAAGTGACACTTGTACATCTAAAAATGTCACTTTAAACGTTGATTATCATTAATCGTCCCTCGAAATGATTGGTGCAAACAGCCATTAGACCTTAGGCCAAGGGATGGTGTCATGGTAAAAAGTTTTTAGCACGAGCGTATCGAGAACTGGAATTCATTGAGAGATAGAAAGTTACTTTTATCACAAAACGTAGATACCTACAAGTATACAATTATTCACACTTTTGAACATTCTTGGTCATTAACTCATTTACCTTAGTAATAGCCATATAGTTTTTGAGCGTCACTGGTATATAAAGGAAGAATTACGAACGCCTACTAAACATTTTTAGTTAGGGAAAGATGAAATAAACAACTTTTCAAGCAATAAATGCAAGTTTTTTTCCTTCATGTACACTTTATATAGGTACTTAGTACTTAGGTTGCCTAAGGTAGTATTAGAAAAAACCTCGTATATCCGAAACTAGTCATAGGATCGGTTTGTGCCCATGAGAACTTTTACTCGAGAGGTCGAAATATACAACATACCAAAATCTGGTTGAATTCCGCGTTCAACCAAAATGCCATAAGAAGTGTGCTGCAAAAATCTGTAAAAGTGACCTTACATTAAATCAAGAAAAATCGTATTTTTGTCAGAAAAGCATAACATTCTTAGATTATGTAATCAGCGAAGCAGGTATTGCTGCTGACGGAAGGAAAATTGATGCTATTGAAAATATCAAACCACCTGGAAACTGGAAAGAACCACAGAGACTTTTGGGCATGATAGTTTGCTAAATTTTTACAAAATCTTTCACAAAAAACTGCGCCATTAAAAAAGTTTTTCAGTTAAAAAAAATGAATGAGTGTGGACTGAAAATGAAAATATTTGTTGTCAACAGCTTAAAAAACTTCTGGCATCTACACAAGTGCTATTATATTTTGACTCTAAAAAAGAAACTATTCTTAATGTTGATGCAAGCCCATTCAGTCTTGAAGCAGTGATTATGCAGGAATACCATCTAGTGGAATATGCTTCAATATCTCTTACTCCCACTCAAAAAAGGTACAACCACATTGAAAAGGAACTTATGGCTTTGGTTATGGGCTGTGGAAGATTCCATTTTTATTTATATGGTGAAGGATTTTTAATCCAAACTGATCATAGACTCCTTTTAGGTTTACTGAAATGATGAGTTGTCTCCAAGATTGCAAAGACTAGCTACCAGTTTACACTAGAATATGTCCCAGGAAAGAAAATGCAAATAGCTGATACTCTTAATAGGAGCCCGAGTCATGAATTTATTGATAGCACGTACTTGGATCTAAACCTAATGGTTTATTCTGTGATAGTCACGTCTCTTTAAAACGAAGAACGCCTTGAAGAAGTATTCTCGAATGATGCTATTTTGCAACAAGTAAAACATTTTCTTCCTTTCTGGATGGCCTGAACACAAAAGCAATTTTCCCTCTGAATCAAAAAAAATACTGGAATATTAAAAATGATCTCTACTGACATAGAGATGCTTTGTTTTACGAGAAAATATTACTAATATCACAAACCTTAAGGCAAGAATTTTTTAATCTGGATGGTTTTTTTGTAGTAACCTCACAATGAAATTCAATGCAGATTGATAATATATTATCTGTAATATACTATTAAACACGGTCATTATATTCCTTTTATTTTATTATTTATATATACAGGGTGTCCACTTAGTGCGATATCGGATGATATCTCCTTACAGGGTGATGCAAGAAAAAAAATTACAAAGTTGTTTGATACTCTAATATGCATTAGTTAAAAATATTTTTGCATATACAGGGTGCTCCGTTCATGGGGTATGCGACAGAACTTTGTTTTTTTTTTTAAATAGAATACCCTGTATGTGATTGCATATTTGGATTCTACGTAAAATTCTAAGCAGATTTCATGTAATATACCGTATACCTAAGTTCAACTGTTTTGAAAATATTGACAGTTGAAAATTGACTTTCTGCAACTTTGACTGGCGGTAAAATCTAAACGGTCAATTTTAGAGGAAAACCGATTTCACATTCCTGTCTTAGATTTTCATAAACTCATTCTTCATTTGACATCAACTTTGAATTTAACCGGAGATTAAATTTAACTGGAATTTTTAATCATGAGGGGCAAGAATAAAAAGTTCACATTAAATTTACATTACACGCTGCACAAGGCCTTTTAGGTGCTCGGAGGTATTCAAATTTAAAAACACCTCGGCCTAAAAGTACTCTTTCGCAGCTTGGAATGTAAAAACCTATTTATTAGGAGAGGCATGTCATGTATTGTATTGTCATCATGTATTATGATATGAACAGTTTAATTTATTTATAACGCCGCTTCTTAGCTAACAGACTATAGAGATGTCAATCAGTTTTCGTCGAACTGGCTGGCCAGTAGTTCTTTAGTTCTTCAGATAACAGAAATAGCATCCCATTAACATAGTTATACTGTGTACTATTAATTCAGTATTTACATAGTGATTAAACTATAGTGATCAGTAAGAACGCCTATACTTATTTGATTGAACCCCGGACATAATATAATACTAAAAGGGCATATGCAAAACGAGTCAAGTCAGGTCGTGAAAAATGTACCTATAGAAACTGATGAGTTTCCAAAATCATTCTTAAATAGCAGCCGCGTTTAAGCATTTTTAGCAAATCTGAATTTACCTTTTCGCAATCCCTGTGCCTGTTAAATGAGAAAATTTTATTTTCCAAAAATTAATTTACTTTCACAATGGGAAAACGTTCCAAAATCAATCAAACCGTAATAGACCAGGAGCTTATAACACAGAAAAGTTAGGCATTTGTAACAAGTAGGGCGACCCTCTAGGAATCGAATTACTTAAATCGAAAAAGATGATAACTGATGATTAATCGAAATTGTCAGATAAATAGCGGGTTTCAAATGTGTTGTTTCATGAAAATTCTTGTGTTTTCCGATAGTTTATGAAAAAAAAACTATGCGGAAGCGAAATGCCATACTTGGAAATCTAGTTTTCTGAAACGTTTTCCAGCTAATGGGTCTTCAAAAAAAAAAACCAATCAAAGATTGCTATGGTGTTTTGAACGTATGTCTTAGCAATATTTCTCTTTAATTTTGTCAATGAACTTCAATGTCAAAATGTCATGTCAAAAATTTTGACCAATAAAGAAACAATAATTCGACATACGTTTTCGTAATCAGAGCAGTCTTTGATTGTTTTTTTTTTTGAAGTCCCGATATAACTGGCACAAGATGTGAAATTACTTATTACAGATTTCACCTAAAAATATTTATCTCATACCAAAATCACCGAGTATTACTTGAAAAACATTCCCTTAATCGTCAAAAATCAAGATGAAGAAACAAGAATACCTGCGATGTACTGCCATAAAATGTCAGAACGCTCCTCTTAAAAAATATTCAATGACTAGTTTTTATTTATCATAAACCCTTAGTTCATTTTGCGTGCGGGCTCAATACCCACTCAAATTTCACCCCTTGATTGGCTCATTAAACCCCATTAAAACCCATAAATCGCCCGCAAACAACAAATATTCCCTAATACTTATAGTGTCTGCTATTCCAATCCCCTTTAAATGTAAAATAAGCCTCAGTCAGGCCAGATGTCTCAATCAATCACGGAAGTCAAATATTAGCTTATTCTCAATTTCCATTGGGCGAGGGCGTGGTTTTAATGACGTCACGGGCATCAATGAGGACTGAACTTAAGCTATTAGTCGTAATGGTTCGTTGCAACAAAAAAGCACTTAAGCATCCTTGGTTTAAAGGCGATTTTAGTGTATTGATCACGAGGGAGTTGGTCTGACGTGTGAATTAGTGGGGTTCCTCACTAAGGATGTTATGCATAATTAGGTTCGGTTTTGACTCGAGTGGAGATAGATCAATTAGTTTGCGTAATTACCTTTCAGATTCAATTAACAATGTACCACCAATCCTACGAAGTCACTTACCAAAATAATTGTGATACGACAACAAGTGGCAATTTAGTGACGCCTTTTTCTGTGAAGGATATTTTGAGCATGAACATGCAAACTGACAGTGAATATTGTTTGAAAAAGGATAATTTCGCACCCATCCAGGAACAATATTGGGACGTTCCGCTGTACAATTCCAACGACCAGACAGGCAGTTGTTACTACAACAGTGACGATACTGCAAATTCCTATGGAAGAACCTGGAATGATAGCGTTTATAGTGACACATCTCCGATTGTTCAACCGTTGAATCCTATGTATACGTGTAGTGCTTATCATGATCCGCCAAGGGAACAACTATATGAAAGGATTGATAGTCCAAGTAAGTGGTGCATTTTTACAATAATTCATAAGTGAAATTTAGGGTGGGTTGTTAATAACTCAAAGTTGACATAAATAGCCCAGTAGCCGATGTAAATATGGAAAAGTTTGTGTTATGATGATGTTTATTGCTACGTCAATTTTGTTGGAATAATTATATAATTACCGATTGAAACCCTATTAATTTTCCAATCAGCAAAATATCAGTAAGATTTTCAATTTCAATAGGTGACTTTCTTTAACCAGTTGAAGCTGATGTAAGTTGAAACTTTCCTTTTTTTGTAAATTGCTTGACTTTATCTAGCTCAAAAGATCACTAACCAACCTATTTCTTTTCGAAATATTTTGAAATTATATGTAGAAAACAGGTATGTAAAAGGCTGTTTTAAGAACATACCCATTTTTTGCATAGCCTGTCTAATTAGTATTTGTTTATGTTGTATGTCAACGGATTACTTCTTTAGCAAGATTTTTAAAACAGCAAACAGAATGTTTATAAAAGTGGAGAAGTTTTTGTAAACACTTCCGATGACGCTCTGGCCTCTGATTGCTCTTTGATGAACAGGGTTCTCTTATATAAATTTGCACCCCATGCACCTGCAGCTTTTACCTTATACAAACTATATACTTTCGGAATCGCAAAATTGTCCTTTTCAAAAATATAAAATCAAATTATACGGCATTCCATTTGAAAAAAGTTGAAAGTACGCAAAATTTCTACTTTCTGAAAATAAATTTCTGGTTTTTGATGGTGGATTCTAATAATTTAGCTAAAACTGCACAGCGTTTGGATTTACACGTATCATCTACCTATAAAGGCTGCAGTTAGGGTGCAAAAATATACGGGAAAACCCTGTACTTGCAGCGGGTATAGCTGTGGTATAGGTTCCTACATACTAAACATACTATAAGATCTTCACATTCTTGAAAAAAGTCATAATTAATTAAACCGCACAGTGAAATGAGACACATTTAATGGAATGCGAACGACTTATTTCCTTTCAAGCATATGAATCGATCATTTTTGTAATAAAATATGTGGCAATGCTCCTGTATATGCTTTGTTATGATTAAACTTTCCACCTCACCCACAATAAGCACATAATATGATTTACATGTACTTTTGTTGGTGCAAATCCGCCGTTTTTCCCCACTTTTCAACTTTTTTGAAAACTATAGGTACTTATAGTTATTTACAACTGTTACGGGCTCTTCCTTTTCATTTGAAATAATTTCAAGATCCATCGTAAATCGATAATATACTTCTGAACAACACACACACAAAACGATAACAACTCTTTGATTAGCTCAAGTCGAATTCACAACAGAAATTAATCGAAATAGGAAATATTGCCTAGTTATTAGGGAAGTAAAATTTGCACCCATAATAATCCTAATTACTTTTTTCTACGAAGTTGGTTAAACAGGCAAGGATTGTAAAACCCTTAGCAATGAACATGGTTGGGACCGAATTTACTCATCGATAAAAGGGTATAAAATTTTCAATTTATTCTGCTACCTGCTAGGGACCGAATTTACCATCACCTCTTGCAGCTTATCTAGGATGCGTGCTTACTTTATTTTGGGAGCGGTTGAATTTCTTTGCTCTTTCTTATCTGCCACTCATGGCTATTTTACATCTTACTGCTCAATCGCTGCTAGTCGTGAATAAGCCTAAGACGTCTGCATCTTGGATTATGTGTTTTTGATGTGTCAGGGTATAAAATCCATTTCGTTTTTTGTCTTTCCATCCGGGCTTGCCCCATTTCCATTTTCTGTTAGGTTTCTTTTTGAAGAATGTGTTCATCGCAAAGAGTTGAACTCTTTCTAAGAAGTTGAGTAGCATGTTGCCTCTTTCATTTCTTGTACCATTTCCGAATTTGCTAATGTAACATGAGTCGGTGTCATGTTGGCCTATTTTTGCATTTACATCTTCCAACTAGTGTGTACTTTGTTTCGTTCTCGTGAAGACACTGGCTCATATGAATAAAACAGAAGCAAATGATTTTGCTTAAGTTTTTTGAGATAAACATATTCAGCTTTAATGCAGGAAAAAGAAATGGAGGTAGAGTGAAAGCATTTGCTACACTCTTTCCATACGACTGGTCCTCGTGGTTGGTTGTTGGTGCGTAAATTTGGATGACTTTGATTTTTGTTTGTAGATATAACAATGGTATATTCAAAATTAAATAATAAACATTAATTTAATTGATATCACATAAAAAAAACAAATATCATTTTTCATCATTTCAAAAATACTTCTCATCTTTATCATTATACTGAGCGATCACAGAATAAGTAGGTATGTGTATTCCGGAGGGAAAACACTATCTCGGTCTTCGGTGATTACCGGCTTCGGCTGCGCTTCGCCTGTCAACTGACACCGTCGGTCAAGAATGTGTCACTTTTCCACTCATAAACGCAATATACTTTTCTGAGATCGAAGTCGGAAAAAACTATTTTTCAAAGAAATTTCAACTTTGACGCTATTCGGAGACGAATATCGGTAAAAAAGGTTTTTTGTATGTAATTTAATCCTCCTTTAAAGGAACGGCTATTCGGTTGAAAACTGCCCGAGTTATTAACGAAACCTTAGAGCCATGTCGGAGGGCCGAAATTTTCGTCACGCCAAAATGCTCATTTTCTTTTTAATTATTTTTTTTTTCAGCCTTACGAGGCGTCGGAGCGAAATTCATGTCAATGTTTTTCAAAATTCGGAAAATATTGTTTTGAAAATTGAAGAAATAAACTCTTCTTTAGACCCCTTTCACCCGAGTTTCGTTGGCGTCGTCCCCCACACATGATGGGCCCCTTGTATTTCTTTTTCATCAATACCGCTCGTGCTCTTCTACGGGCACACCAATTTTGAACTTGATCAGAGTTCCGACCCGACGTCACAGAATTTGGAAAAAACATTTCCCCCAAACAATAGGGGAAAAAAGCCTTGTCTCACCGGTTGGGGTGAGTTTCTTATATTTTTCCCCCTTTAGAAATTCTCTTTAAAATCGTACATTCCGCCAATCGCGAGATCTACTTTTCCTCGAACCTGGCTGTGGAAGGTTCGAAAGTCAAAGCTTCCCCAGAGGAGAGCTGACGGAAATTGGGGAAGTGCGAAAAAAACGAGACGCGGGCATCGTGTATAATTCGACTAGCATCTTAGAAAATAGATTTTTCCTACTTTTATCTCAGAATTATTGAAAAAAAAAACCTACTGGTGGCCCTTATACCAAGGTCTCTTATACGCTTTCGTAGGCCTCGACATAAGACCCTGAAATTCTCATAAAAGCCAAGCAAACAAATTTACTTCCAATTTTTGACAAGGCCAATTTTTTCACGGCAAATTATAGATAAGAGCTTAATTCTTTGCCAGGCTCATGTCGTTTTCAATTAGGAAGGGTCGCCCACAGGTTATCAGTTATTTTGCGAAAAGCTATAAATCAATTCACGGCATAATTTTATATGAGACATAATTATTTGATTAGACATAATTTTATGAGACATAATCAATCAACTCAAGGTTTGTCGCGGTCGACCAGGTGAAGTCGTAAAAAAGTAATTAATTAAATTCGATCTGCAAATTTGTGATTTATCACGAACTAGGAGCTTGGGACGTGACATATTGACCTGCAGTATTGAGGGATTTTTTTTTTCTTTTTTAGAACCTTTCTGGCTGAAACTTGGTACATGGTGAAGGTATATGACAACTCATCCCATCATAGGCATTCTACGCATCATATTCCTGTTTTGACATCATCAATTTTTGTTCTTCGTCTGATCTCGTCATTTGTAGCCTGAAATCTAGCCCTGGCATCATTATCCTGTCTGTTGGCTGATTTTATTATTACCAAGTCAACAGGGAAGGTGCAAGTATGCATGTCAAATCCTTCTTGAGATTATTCCACTAATTTCAGCTATTCTATTCGGTTTGTAAATCTCGATGTAATGCCCTAAGTATAAACATAATTTTCGTCATTTTATAAGGGCATGATATTTATTTTTCCCATGCTTATAGAAAGTCCTGCTTGGTCTGATTTCACTTAAACTTCCGCCAACATTTATTGTAGTTCTTCTATGTTATGACTTATGAATAAGTACAATATCATCCCCGCAGCGGAGGTTATTTCGATACCTCGTTCAAGTTTTGAAAAACTCCTCCAACGCAAGAGTAAAATTTTGGGCGATCTCAATCACATCCGTTGCAATATTTACCGTTATTGTTGCCTTATCAGTGTCCTATAGTATACTTTTGATTGCCCATAGGATCTGGAAATTTTGTGGCTCGATTTAAGTCATGCTGACAGAATGTTGAAACTTTTTGACTTAAGGAATCGAAAAGTGCTCTGTGTTTCTCCAGTTTTTCCTGATTTGTACATTAAATAACGTCCTTGGTCTCAAACAGTTATGGTCTTTTAATTTTTGCCTTGGATTAAGAAATATTTTGACAAAAAAATATGATGTTATTCATATAACGCGACTTTATCTTTATTTTCAATCACCAATTTCACAGGTTTATTTGACCTGGTCTAATGGTTTTCAAAGCCTTAGGATGTCTTGACTTATATGAGGGGTGTAGTTGCAAAAGTCACAATATCCGTCATAAGCAGTTTCTGAGAAATCGCAAAAAACTTGTTGCTTAAAAACCTGAAATTTTCTCTTAAAACTCATAATGTATTAAAAATCGGAAAAAAAATTCGATTTAAAAGATTATTTTTTCTGTTAAAAATCTTCCTTGCTTTGAAAAATACCACATTAATATGTATATCTAATACATTATTCATCAATCATCATCATAATTTAGCTTTGGTTCGTCCACTGCTGGACATAGTCCTCTGTCCTGCGCAGTTGTTATCCAGTTGGTGCTAATCCTTTTCACGTACCTAATCGGTCCATCTGCTGGGCTGCCGACCTCGGTTTGGCTCGTCTGCCCTTAGTCGTCATTCCAGGATTTTCTTGGTCCATTTGCCATCGTTTAATCTTGCAATGTGCCCTGTCCATCTCTATTTTGCTGTTGTTATTCACTCCAGAACATCATCAACGACATCAACCCCTGTTTTCTGGCGTCATTTCGCGCGTTGATCCCTGCTTTTTCTTTTGAAGACAAGTACCAACCGTTGAGCTGCCGCAGCTTAAGGATATATTATTACTTTTATAATATTCTTATTTTCAGTTCTGAGTACAAACGTACAAACAAACATTATTATTTCTGGTTCTTATTATAGGAAAGCGCATTTCTGCGTATTAATTATAACTAGCGCATATAAACTTATGATGGATCGAACAACAACATATACAGGGTGTCCCAACGGGAACCAAGTCGATCTATACATGAAAAACTGTATGCAGAAAAATTTTCATCATATTTTCAAGATGGTGGCACTTCCGGTTAAACCGAAGGTAAACCTCAATTTACTTATTTTAAATTATTTCATTTTTGGCTTCTACTCAAAATTCTACCGAGATTCTGGGTATAATATATACAGGTTGACAATTTGAAAAGTAGCAATCGGGAATATCTCTTAGACCAAAAATACTATCAGGAAGATCTCAAATACGTATCGGGGGATTGGAGGGAGAACCAAAATGAGGCACTTTTGGATTCACCCCGCCTCACCTGGTAGGAAGAAGCTACACTAACTTATTTTTTTTTTCAAATACGAACCTACCTTGGATAGCTCATTGCTTTCATTTTACGGTTTTATAGCAAAATCCTAAATCATACGATTAGTTTTTCACATATCGGTGTTTGAAAATGAGCATATTTTCAAAACTACCTAGTAATTTTTACTACCTATCTCATAGACAAATGAATTCTGTCATAAAAGTGTCAAATACACATCAGGAGAAACCAAATGTGTTTATTGCCTAACCCTTACCCCTCCTGTCTTAGAGGCTTAACCCCCTAATGATTTTTCTCATTCCACAGCTACAATATAGAACATGATCACTTGACTCTTCATCTCGAAAACACAAAAAACAATTTTGCCTGGCAAAGTTGAAGAGCATTCAGCTATTCTATTAAAGCCCCATTAGGCTGAATTCACTTGAAACCACGTTGTGCAGCTGACACCTAACAGCAAATCATAATTCAACCATTTCTCGCCGGTATTCGGTAGTGCCCCACTCCTACACTTACCTTATATAGTATAATCGTGCAACAAATGGGATCCTAACCTATTATGGTGGACGGCCTCCCCAGGGGACACCAATTATCAAAAAGAAATAATCAAATCATGATTTGTTGCCCTGGATATCAGTGAAACGCAACTTCAATTGTTAATTAAAAACATCTACAGACGACAGTCTTAGCGACGTTTTAC